>CM037851.1:123184775-124390118 GCA_021234595.1 Delia radicum
AAAATTGAAAAGTAAAAATTAAAAATTGAAAATTAAAAAATAAAAATTAAAAATTGTGTTTACATCAATAAAATAGGAATCAAAACTTTGTTTGACACCATATTGCTTAAATCTATTTAAAATTTGTTTAGGGTCTAAGTAAAAGACAATTTGTATTTAGTTAAGTGTAGAGTTAGAAAAGATTGATTTTATTAAATTTTGTTTAAATTATTTTTTGTTTGTTTTTTAGTGTTAACATTATTTATTGTATTTATGTAAAAGGAGGAAAAGTGAAGGAAAAGGATGGAATTAAAAATTTTAAAATGTTTGTTAAATGAAATAATAAGAGTAATATAAACTTCAAAAAGTAATATACAAATTAGTATCTCCTAGGACTTCAGATCGATTGATACATCAATTTTATAATTAGCAATTATTTAAATAGTTAACTAAAAAACAAAAAGTGAAAAATTCTTCTCATAAAAATAAATAATTAAAATACGAACATATAAACTTCAAAAAGTAATATCCAAATTAGTATCTCCTACGACTTCAGATCGATTGATACATCAATTTTATAATTAGCAATTATTTAAATAGTTAACTAAAAAACAAAAAGTGAAAAATTCTTCTCATAAAAATAAATAATTAAAATACGAACAATTCATCATATATCAAAAATGGTTATGGTGACTAGAGGTGAGGACATCTCATACATTCATGATATGCAAGTTGATGAAATATGCACTAAAATGTCTGAATTTCAAGAACGGGAAAGTGGATGGACCCTCACCACAATCAAAAATCTTGAAGTTAATATAAATCAAGCATCAATTATAAGAGGCTCACAATACATACCCTCACCAAAAATAATAGCAAAACGTGGTGGATGTATCAATATAAGGAACAATGATGTGTATTGCTTTAAATGGTGTTTGATAGCAGCACTTTTTTCTGAACGAGATTTACGCAGAGATGAAAAAGTAAAGTGTAATTCTTTTAATATATCTAATATTGCTGCTAGTAAAATAACTGTGGGATATGTGGAGCTGAACTTCGATAATCTAGAATTTCCTCTAAAAGTAACGAATATTAAAAAATTCGAAAAACAAAATTCGATAAGTATTAATGTTTTTGGATTTGATGGCAATATAATCGTTGGACCATATCATCTGACGCGGGAGGAAAGATCAATACACATCAATCTTCTTCTGATATCAAAGGATGAATTATCACACTATATACTAATATACGACATATCAAGGTAAAACTACAACTTTAAATTAGTAATGATAAATATATTTATAAAAATTTAATTTTTTATATATATTTCAGACTTTTGCATACAAGTATTAGCTCACATAAATCCAAAGTTTTTATCTGCAACTCATGTCTATATCATACGGATACTGAAGAGAGGTTAAATACCCATAAGGAGCTTTGCAGAAAGAGAGTTCCAATAATGCCAAAGGGTGAAGAATCAAGATTACGTTTTAAAAATGAACATAGAGAGTTGGATATACCCTTCACCATTTATGCTGATTTTGAAGGCAGTAAATGAAGAAGTGAGTGACAAAACTACCAATGTGCAAAAGCATGTAGCTTGTGCATATAGTTATAATATTAAATGTAGTTATAATAATAGTCTGTCAAAATTTCATATTCATTTCGATGAAGATTCGCCTTCATCATTTGTAGCAAATATTGTAAAAGATGCCAAAGAAATTTATAAAAATCATCTTAGTAAGATAGTAGACATGTCATTATCCCCCGAAGAAATTATTTCATTTAATTCAACTATAAATTGCTATATTTGTGGTGAAAAGTTAAATACAGATCCTAAAAATTATACAGTAAGAGATCACTGTCATTTTAGTGGAAAGTTTAGGGGTGCAGCACACAATAATTGTAATATCAAATATAGAACCCCCAAATTTATACCAATTTTCTTCCATAATCTATCGGCCTACGACTCACATTTTTTGTTTAAAGAATTAAATAGCGTAGAAGGTGGTGCTATTAAAGTCATTCCTCTAAACAAGGAAGTTTATATTTCAATAACTTTAACCATTGGTGTTGGAAATAAACAAAAGCTCGAACTTCGCTTTTTAGACTCATATAGATTTATGGCGTCAAGTATAGAAAGTCTAGCTAATAATTTACATCCCAGGAAAACTTGCTATTACCATAGAATGGGAAATGGAAGAAGAAAACAAGAATCAGAAGTACTTACAGTTGAGGCCAAGAACACCTGATTTTAACATGGGGGTGTCATAGGAGGCAAGGCCTTGCCTTGTGCTTACATATAGGGACAAAAATAAGACGTTACAAAATATGTAGTGAAATCACCAGTTACACATAAGTACTTATTTCATTTCTTATTTGTAGCATCAAAAGTAATGCTTGAAGCCATTATATGACGTATTACTTGTAAGGATGTTAATAAGTAGTTATTTATAGGTGCAAAAATAAGTACGTATTAACATGTACCTAAATAAGAAGGTATTAATAGGCAATAAAATAACTAGTTATTAATAAGGACAATTATAACTAGTTATTAATAGGTCCTAAAATAACTACTGATTTTAGTCATTACAAGGAAGGACTATAATAACTGCTTACCAGGAAGAAGTGTAATAAGTGGTGAACAGCGATTAATATTTTCTCAAGAAAAAAATTAAAAGACTTTGTTTATTATTTTCTAATAACATTTATTAAACATAAAAAGAACAAAAAAAAATCACTATAAAAAACTAAAAATCTTATATACTAGTACACCCAAAAAAAAAGTTTGTAATATTAGCAACTCGTTTGCTGGGAGGATCCTAGCAGACAAAGTTGCTAACATCAGCAAAAAAGTTGCTAAACTCAGCAAAAAAACTTGCGAGTACGAGTTGCCAACATTACAAACTTTTTTTTTGGGTGTAGGAACTTAAATGCCTTATACATATTTAAAATTTGGCTGGTTTTTAAAAAAAAGTACTTTAAAAATGTTTATTAATTAATAAACTACAAAAAAAAGGATTAACAAAACTGAATTTGACAAAAAATAATTGCAATTAAAAAGAATTATTCTTGTCGAGGCCAAAATTTTGTACTTATATGAATTATATATGAACTAACATACTCAATAGAATTTTTGTTTTTCAAAATGTTCTATACCTTCAGGAATGATAAGACGCGTTTCCGAGGATTTTCCAATTACCCTTTCATCAGTTATCTTTAGAAGGTGGGAATACTGCAAATAATAAACATCAAAAGTTCATATTATCTACCATCTACTACACCATCAACTAAGTGATAAGTAGTAGAATAGTTAATAAGCCTTTTCAAAATGTTTGTAGTATGTATTTCAAAAACTTCGAAGGCATATTAACATATTAAGTGAGGAAGAATTTCTAGCAAAAAGATTTTCAAACTTACGAAGTTTTTTCAACGATCCCATGGATTCATTGGATTTAATTATTGCTTTGGTTGACGAACATGATGGCTCAGAAGAACAATTATTTAAAATAGAAAACATTCTGGCTAAAGTGCTTAAAATGTCGTACAATAATGAATATATATTGATTCCGGAAATTCATTCCATTCATGAAAAATTAAACGTACGTAATATATAATACATATTTTCAAAAGCCAATTTCTTTTTTAATAAAAGTTTTTTTTTCATATTTTAGACAACAAATTTTTAAATCTTCAAAGGAAAATACTCGGTTATTCTTCGAAAATAAGAAAATTATTACCAAAAACTCTTAATGTATTAATAAATAAAATTTAATAATTTCTACTTAATATCAATTATCTTAATTTGTTATTTACTAAATAAGCTTTTGTTTTGTGAGAGTCGTTTATGTACATATAACTATATATTTGTTTGCTTAAATAAATTGCATTTAAATTATTAATTATGATATATTATGAATCTTTATAAATATACCTTACAAAAAAGTAGTTACTTATTACCTTACAAGTACCTTATTTCTTTGGCCCTTCCTAATAAGCAGGTATATACACTCATAATAATCTATAGGTAAAATACACGAAACTCGTTGTTCATTTTACGAAAGTTTTGGTTATTTTGACATTACGAAAAAATTTGTAGAATATACAAATCACATTTCGTAAAGTTTTGTAAAAACTTTTTTTAAATAAAAATGTGGTGCATACCTTACGGGTTTATTTTAAAATTTAAAAAAAAAATGTAATAGTGCCACACCAGAATCGAACTCACGATTTCAGTGACGTCCTGCTGTGTTGAAGTAGACCCCTCTACCATTTGCACCAAAGTAGCTGATGCAATACAACAAACTAAAAAGGAACTTAAGTCGAAAATATTATGAAATTTTTATGAAAACTAGAAAAATATGCTACAAATATTTAATAAAAAAGGTTAAAATGGCAATTAAATATTTTTATTATGTTTATTGAACTAAATAAAATAATATATTTTTTTTATAAATATATCAAATAATATATTAAAAAACAAAATTAAAAATAATAAAATAATAATAATAAAAAACTTATATAACAATTTCAAACTAATTGCATTTTATTATTAAATATTTTATCTTTTTTAATATTTGTTTTATTGAATTTCATACTAAACCCGGCAAATAAAGTGGAAGTAGTGTTTTCGGGTCCTCTTTAACTTGTTTTAGGATCCTCTTTATTAAACAAAATACAAAATATCCATTTATATCAAAACACAAAAATAGTAATAATGAAATAAAAAAATAAAACATAAAAATTTAAAAAACATTAATAAACAAAAAAAAAATATAAAAACTAAAAAAAAAAAAAAAAAATGTCCTGGCCAGGAGTTGAACTCGCAACATACTAATTGCAAATCCGACCTCTAACCACATCAACATCCATATGTAATATTTGTAACATTACAAATTTTTGTACAATGTACTAAAAAAATATTACGAAATCATGTTTGTATTTTTTACGAAATTTGTAAATTTATATAATTTGTTTTATACAAAAGTTTTGTAATATAAACAAAATGTTTGTACATTCTACGAAAAAAAATTTACGAAGAATATATTTGTATTTTTAAGCATGGATTATTATGAGTGTAACACAATATTAGTAAGACATAATTGTTTAGCTTCCAAAATAAGTAGTGATGTATGTTTATATCAGTAAGGTATTATTTCAGACCTTCAAAATAACAACAAATGTAATGGATAGTCATTACTACGAAAGGTCTGAAATAAGTGATAATAAGTAACTTATTATTTTTGCTATTCCAAATAAGCGGATATTTAACACAATATTAGTAAGGCGTTGTTTTTTATCTTACAAATAAGCAGTTACATATATTCATATTAGTAAGGTATTATTTCGGACCTTCAAAATAACAAAAAACTGGAATGGATAGTCATTACTTTGGAAGGTCTGAAATAAGTCCTACCCATTACCAAAGTCTTGCATGAAGTTAGAGAATATTTTAGCGATGAAAATAAATTTAATTTAATTAAAAGAAAGGGGGTTTTTACATATTCATACATGGATTCAATGGAAAGATTTAATGAGACCGAGCTCCCTAGTCGAGATAAATTCTTTAATAGTTTAAATAATTCAGAATGTTCATTAGAAGATTATGAACATGCAAACATGGTTTGGAATGAATTTAATTGTAAAAATCTTCAAGAATATACTATATTATATCTTAAAACTGATGTGCTTCTTCTTACAGATATTTTCGAAAACTTTAGAAAAGTTTGTAAGAGTGTGTATAAACTTGATCCATGTCATTATTATACTGTTCCAGCTCTTTCTTGGGATGCTATGCTAAAAATAACAAAAATTGAATTAGAACTCTTAACTGATGAAGAAATGTACAACTTCATATATGAGGGAATAAGAGGTGGACTAGTACAATGTTCACAGAGATATTCTAAGGCCAATAACAAGTACTTAGAAGATTATGATATTAGTAAGCCATCAGTGTTTTTAGCATATTTGGACGCCAATAATTTATATGGTTGGGCAATGTCTCAATATCTTCCGACTGGAGGGTTTGAATGGTTGGATGCGGAAAAAGTAGAGTCTTTTGATGTCAATCAAATAGCAAATGATTCACCCGTGGGATATATTTTAGAAGTAAATTTAGTATATCCCGATGCTATACATGATGATCACAATGATTTACCTTTTGCCCCAAAAATAAGATAGTAGGCAATTCAAAGCATAAAAAGCTTATTGCTGATTTAGGTAAAAAAATAAAGTATCATATAGATTATAGAAATCTCAAACAATGTCTTAGGTATGGACTTAAGTTGGAAAAAATTCATAGAATTCTGCAATACAAACAAGAAATATGGTTAGAAAAATATATAGATTGAAACACTCAAAAGCGATCACAATCTACTACCGAATTTGAAAAAAATTTCTATAAACTCATGAACAATGCAGTTTATGGGAAAACTATGGAAAACGTTGAAAAACGTAGAGATGTTAGGATTGCAGAAGAGTGGGAAACTTCTAATAAAAATCAGCTAGGGCTTCGAAGCCTGATTTCAAAACCAAACTTTGTAAGCGTGTCTAAATTTGCAGATAATCTTTATGCTGTAGGATTAAAGAAAATGAATATAATTTATGATAAACCTATATATTTAGGTTTTGTTGTACTAGAACTTTCAAAATTGCATATGTATGAGTTCCATTATGGATACATGAAGAAAAAATATGGGGAAAATATATCACTTAACTATATGGATACCGACTCCTTTATATATACTATTGAAACAGATGACTTTTATGATGACATTCGAAACGATATTCATACCAAATTTGATACTTCAAATTTTCATCCCAATAATCCGTACAACTTACCACTAGTCAATAAAAAGGTATTAGGAATGATGAAGGATGAAAATAGTGGGAACATAATGATTGAATTTGTAGGTCTAAGATCCCAAATGTATTCCATTGACATACAAGAGGTTAAAAAGTCTAAAGGTGTAAAAAAGTATGTGATAGACAAAGTCAGCATAACTGATTATAAGAGAGTCTTATTTGAACAAGAAAATATATCTGACAATATGGTTGTGATTAGATCTGATAAACATCAATTACATACGCGATCGCTAAATAAGATTGTTTTAAGTTATAATGATGATAAACGAATTATTATGGATGATCAAATACATACAATTTCTAGGGGGCATTTTAGGTATGATGAGTCTAGAAAAAAAATGTTTTGGTAATGCGAATAATAATTGTGGGGATGAAGGATGTGATAAGTGTGGTGAAAATAATGTTGATGATTGTGTTAATTCTAACGCTCAAATAATTGACAATGATAGGGAAAATTTAATGATGATATTTGAAAATAATAATTTAAATGTTCATAATAATATTAGTGATTTGTTTATGGAGATTGATAGTGATGATGATATATTTAAAAATATTGATTTGGAAGACGTAAATAAAACATTGTATTAATTTTTAATTGTATTATAATTTTTATTTTATTTAGATTTAAATTAATTTTTTTAAATATTTCTTATGTAATAGATGATATTTTATAACGATTTTAGAAAAAATTATGAAAATAACTGTGTTTCTCTTAAAGTGTTTGAGGAAAATATAATTTTTCATGTTGACAAATACGACTATATGTTTTTGGCATATTGTCATTTATTTAAACAACTTTGCGTACTTGAGCAGTTAAAGGATTATATTCAATTAATCGATCATGGATGAGAATACAATAGGCAGACGTGTTTTCTGGAATATTACTGCTTGTCTCAAACTCAATTTCTTTATCAATTGGACCGTTTGTAGTAGATTCATTTTGATGGCTCACATCAATGACAATAATAGGAGCATTATTTTTAAATTCTTGACAATTCAGAATTGGTTGAGGTTCTTTCATATAATAGTTTTGTTGAAATCTCACATACATATCATAGAGAATAGCAAAGCGTTCATTAGCAAATTTAATATTAAGATCATCATAAGGATATGATTCTGAATTCAAGTGTACTTTGAGGTTAGTTAAATTGCAGTGAACAAATTTATTATCATTTTGGAATGATATTAATGCAAAACGAGGACGTTCTCTGTTGGTAGCTAACTTTACATTCCAAATGTTAGTATTTCCAGTTGTTAGTTGAGGATTATAATGACAGTCCCAACTGCGGAATGCTATTGGTAAGTTTTCTCCGTTTTTTATCACTTTCATCATATTTAATTTACTAAAATCCGATAAGTGTACATGAGGAATTCTCCATGAAATATTTGTAATTTTTATTTTGGGTTTTTCAGTATTTACTGTTGAATACACCATGCCTTCATCACTTTTACTACGCAGTAAAATTAATTCATGTTTAGATTTTAAAATTACTTTATTGAAATCTTCAGCAAATCCCAGTAAGACTTTTAGTGGAATATAAAAATTAAAGTGTCCATTTAGTACATCCAAATCTTCAGTTTTATTCCAACCAGCATTTTGCATAATAGTACTATCCACTGGTGACAAGGAGACATAATTTTTGATTGTAGTTGAAAGACCTAGATGACGAGTTCGATCAATTTCAATACCATTGATCTCATACCGTATTTCATCAAACAAGTAAGCGACAAAATTATTTTTTAAACGGCAATTTCTAGTAGTAGGTACTAATTTTGTATCGTTAGCGTCTTCAACAGAACCCTCAACGTAAATAAAACTCTCACTAGGTAAAACATGCAAGTCCTGATTTTGTATGGATATCCGTATTTCATCATTATTGTTAAATGATTGCAAGTATGGCGTATATGTGTGATAATCCTTTTTTATAATATTATCATCCGACAAGGGTTTATCCAATACATTTATTATTGAACTCATTATATTTTCAATTGCAGATTTAATGATTTGAGAAAATTTATATTTGCTTGTGGATAAATTTGTTTTTTTATCTGATAAAAAAGTTGATTTAACTGTTGACTGTATTCTGGATGGTGGTATATATTTATTAGAGTCCTTATTATTATAAATTATCATTATATTTTTGGTCTTAAGTGAAGACGAATTGTTATTTCTTCTCCTCGAAAATTAATTAAATCCCCGTATTGATCAACTATCCGTATAGATATAGAACTTATCTCTCTGGAGTTCACTGGTAAATAAATTAGATTCCTCGATATCTCATTGATTTTATATCCAGGTGGAACTTTAATTGTAAACTCGTGCAATGTATGTCCATGAGAATTGTTTATGTAGGTGTTGACTACAATATTGCATTCTATACGCAAGAGATTTACTATAAAAATATTCACTGGCAAATCAGATAGGTGATACTCCTTAGGTTTAAAGATTTTTTTATTAAAACCTAACAATTGTCCTATTGAATTTTCTCCATTGAAAAATATTGGAACATCGGAAGTAAATATTTGAACTTGCATTGTATTATTATTCGCCTCTATATTAATAGCTTTTCCTACATTACGTTTCTCATATTCCTATTTAATAAAAAAAAATATTTATTTTGTAAGAGTTTTAAATCTTTTTATTTAATAAAATATGTTTTTAGTACATTGATATATTTAGAATTAATAAAAAAAGAGAGGCAACACTCAGGAAATACTTCCTATATTTAGTGTGTTGCTTTCTTTGGAAAGGGATAGTATAGAGATGAAAGGTGGGGAAAGATGAAGGGCTTCAGACATGGCAACACTGTAATTGCGCGAGATGATAAGTCTTAGAACAGTTGTTGCTCGCCACCTGATGGAAAGTTGGCGAACTTATTGAAGCTTTTTGGTTCATAGCCCTGATTCATTATTTTTACTTCGGTGGGGTTAATTGCTATGGGAACACCGAAGGTGGACATTGCGATACGTATGAGGGATAGAAAAAACTCATACATATTAATTTGATGTTGCCGGCACAGGGGCACCTTCTGTGTAAAAATAAAAAATTAAAAATTAACTTATTAGATATATTTATTTGAATGATTCTCATTTTTTGGCTTTATTGTCTTCCTTTTTACGTTGACATTTATCTTCTGTGTGATCACTACTGCCACAATAATTGCAATATTTCAATTTTTCATATTTTACTTCAGAGCTCTTGAAAAACTTATTCATTTTACAGTTATATTAGTTTTTTGTTTTTATATACATCGAGATTATTATTATGTTATTTTCAATTTATAACGAGCTTTCAACCTCCGTATATTTACAAAAATAAAGCAAATCAAACATATTAGCTAGGTTGATACCAGTATTTCGATCTGGCTAAAGATCTCATCAGAACCCGAAGTTTTAGAAAAGTTAGAGCCTCCATAATAGGCAGAACTTTAACAAAAAACCTATTAATAATCAATTTTGCTGCATTCTTGTCTTCTTAGTAATCAAGCACGTGGTTAGGTCTTTTCCTAACAAGCATCATGACGTTACTAAACTTTGAAGACCAAAAATGTTCTATTTATATAAAAAAATTTTAGTTTGTACTCTGGCTCAAGTAATATTTTTTACAGTTATATTAGTTTTTTGTTTTTATATACATCGAGATTATTTTTATGTTATTTTCAATTTATAACGAGCTTTCAACCTCCGTATATTTACAAAAATAAAGCAAATCAAACATATTAGCTAGGTTGATACTAGTATTTCGATCTGGCTAAAGATCTCATCAGAACCCGAAGTTTTAGAAAAGTTAGAGCCTCCATAATAGGCAGAACTTTAACAAAAAACCTATTAATAATCAATTTTGCTGCATTCTTGTCTTCTTAGTAATCAAGCACGTGGTTAGGTCTTTTCCTAACAAGCATCATGACGTTACTAAACTTTGAAGACCAAAAACGTTTTATTTATATAAAAAAATTTTAGTTTGTACTCTGGCTCAAGTAATATTTTTTACAGTTATATTAGTTTTTTGTGTTTATATACATCGAGAGTAGTATTTGGAAGATGACAAAGCCAATTGTGACAATATTTTGTTGTTGTTTTTGTGTTTTCTTTGATATTTTAAATTTTGAATCTCGCTCCTAGACGAGGACAAGAAATTCTCATTGAGTTTGTGATTTAACATAACAAATATCTCTAGAAATTCGAATAACAAAGTCCCCTGAAGATTTACTTAGGCAGGAATGAAATCCGGATAGGGACACGCCTACATCAGATTGTTTCACAATTTGTTAAATAAGTTTTGGGACTTTAGCACATTTAATTACTATAAATACATCGAGATTATTTTTATGTTATTTTCAATTTATAACGAGCTTTCAACCTCCGTATATTTACAAAAATAAAGCAAATCAAACATATTAGCTAGGTTGATACTAGTATTTCGATCTGGCTAAAGATCTCATCAGAACCCGAAGTTTTAGAAAAGTTAGAGCCTCCATAATAGGCAGAACTTTAACAAAAAACCTATTAATAATCAATTTTGCTGCATTCTTGTCTTCTTAGTAATTTATTTTATTTTATTTTATTTTTTTCTTCTTATGATGGATCACTTATTAAGAGTTTCAATTCAATTAAATTAAAATCTAATAGAAGTATTCCTTTTATATTCAATTCTACAAAACTTAGTAATAATCTTATAATATTTCATTTTTATTAATCCAAGAATTGTGTTGATTTGAAAAACCTAACCATTTTACATATGCTCTATCATCCTTTAGTTTTAAAATTTTTTCAAATAGATAGGTGTCTGGAAAGCGAGTCTTTAAAAGTTCTTCGTCATAAAATCCACCTTCAATTTTATTTCCTTGATAATCCTCCAAAAAGTAAGTTGCAGGATATGTATTTCTCACAGATTTAATTTTGAAAATTTCTGTTGTCCAATTAGGTGTATACCCCTTTTCAAAAATATGTTTGTATTTACTTATACGTACATAATCTCCAACATTTAACTTTGATATTTTATATATTTTTAGATGATTGTATACGGTGTTTAACAACATTTTCTCATTTTTAGAATTGACATCAATGGGTGCCATTTTAATTGTTCAATGAATTTTTTTATTGTATCGGTCAACTAATGCTATAAACACATAGACGACTGCAGCTACACGACTACAGCCTGTCAAAAATAAAATACACACGTTTATATGAAAACGATTATTTTGGCACCAACACAACTACAGGGCTACCCGACTACTTTTGCCGCTGTAGTCAACTTAGGATAATTTCTATTTTTGTTGGCTGCAAAACAAAAATAGTGTTGACAATAAAACAATATATGTAACAAATTAGTGCTTAAAAATATTTTATTTTGTTAAACACAAAAAACGTCGCAACATCAAATGGTATAATTGCATTAATATTCAAGAGGGGTTAGATAAATTTATTTACACGTTATAATAATGTATTATAAATAAGTAATTGTATTTTAAGTGAACTTTATATACGTGTCTACAGCCATGCATGCTGTTCTATTTTAATAAAGCAAAAAAAATGTAATTGACACTACTGAAATAAAAATTCATTTGTATAAAAACAGCTTTTTATTATGTTGCTGTCGTTTCCAAAATAATAAGTAGCTGGCCACACGGCGACGATTGCAGTGAACGGCATTTGTAGTCGTGTAGCTCTGCAGTCTGCTGTGGTCTATGTGTTTATAGCATAATTCTTCATACAAGTCAATCCAATGATACGACCCATTGTAGCTAAATTCTTTCCACATCATTCCTTTTAAGGTTCTAATGAATCTCTCTACGATAGATGCCTTCATTACACTATACGTTGAGTAGTGATTTATATTATATTTTTGTACCAGCATTTGAAAAAGCTTATTAAAAAATTCTTTACCATCATCGGTATGTAAATTTTTTGGTATACATCCTAATTTAAATATCGCTTCCATCGCTTTGGCAACATCTGTTGAAGTTTTTGATTTAAGAGGTGCAGCCCAAGCAAACTTTGAAAACGTATCAATAACTGTCAGTAGATATCGAAAGTCATTATTATACACTGAGTAATTCCCCATTTCAACCAGATCAGCCTGCCATAAATCATCTACATATACCTTTCATTACTACCCTACGACGTTGAAAATTTTTTCTAGCTTGTTTATGCAACTCTTTTACGAGAATTCGTTTCGTATTCATTATTGCTCTCTATAAGACTGTTTCTTTAATTTCTGTTGTTTTGAATGAATAGGAAAATTTTGATGGTGAGTCTTTTTCTTCCAAAATAATTTGAATATATTTCCTCTCGTTTTGCTAGTAAATGATGTTAACGCTATCCACAATGAAATTAAGCACTTTGGCAGCATTTTATTTATTTTATATCAAATTTCTCATAATTGTAATTTTCAATATATATGACATCCAAACTTGTTGAATGTTATGTATGGATTATTTATTCAACTTGATCATCAATAGATTTTATATAATATCAGCTTCTCGTAATTCTTCAATAATTGAGACTATTTCGTTATTATGATTATTATTACCAGCTGTTTGTGATGCTATCAATAGCCGAAGGCGATCAACCACCCATTCGGATCATTCCAATATATATAATTTGATTTTTTTGAATTCAATTTCATTAGACCACTTCCAGTTTTATCATTTTTAAATAATTTACTTATAATGTTTTATATTTGTATGCCTTGGTGCCTTTTACTTGAGCATCTGATTTAAAGTCTCTTTTATGAGCATTTGTTTGCATTAAAATCTTCTTGTAAATTGCCAATTCAGTTTTATCGTAATTCTTCGGTTTTAGGTAAAACATTAACTGATATAGGCCTGGTGTTAGGTGCCACATTTGGTTTCCTACTTCAATTTTATCTTCACTTAATTTTATATTGCTATTTCCAAATTTCCATTCTCCATTAGAATCTTTGTTCGGACCATATAGAGTATCCAATTTGTTTTTTCTACTCAGCTGAGATAAATCTATTGGTTTTGTTGAAATATCAACATCAAAAAAGTCAGATAATTGTTTTCATTGCGAACAGACGTGTTTATAATTGTGCTCCCTTAAAAAAGTGGAAAATCGGTCGAAATAGTGCCAATAAAATTTCAAAAATTCATATAAAAAATAAATAAATTATTTGCTACAAAACTGTGTAAACAAATTAAAAATATTGTGTAAAAAATCTACATTTTTTTTAAACTAAAAACAAATTTAAATAAAATCAGCACAAAAATTTAAATTACTGTTCTTATAAAAGAATAAAGCATAAAAAGGAAAATAAAAAAATAAAAAATGAGTTCTTGTGATCAGTGCAAAAAATCAATAATAAATAACAAGTGCGTTAAGTGTTATGGGTGTAATGCAAACTACCACTACTCTCCTTGCTGTACCTTATCGGAGAGCACATACGCAAGTATGTATGGCGATCGTAAAACCGATTGGAGGTGCCATAAATGCAAACCACGAAAGGGATCCAACACCTCATACTCATCTGTAGTTTTTGAAGACAAAACCCAACAAAAACAACAAAGAGATTCTGATGATCAAGATGATAACGATGTTGCTAAGAAGTTTAAAGATTCGATGTCGATAAATGAACTTAATTTCAGCCAATGCTCAGTAAAATCTGACGTCACGGAGTTAAAAACAGACATCAAAGACATAAAAACAACAATACAACAACTTGCTTCAAATGTTACCCAATCCAATACACAAATCAAGGGAGACATACAAGATGCACTTGCAACAATAACAAATAGCATAACAAACTTAGCTGCCCAAGTTACCGAACTCTGCAAAAAAAATGAAGAAAGAGATAAACAAATAACAGAAATGGATAAACGAATCAATAACCTAGAACAACAATTAATCAACAAAAACATAGAGATAAAAAATATAACAAACGAAAACATTGTTGCCAATGATGTGGTTAAAATAATCGCTACTTCAGTAAATGTAGAAATTAATGATGCTGATATCAGCAATGCATATCGTTTGAAAAAATCTCAAAAAGTAATAGTTGAATTTACGTCCTTAAATAAGAAAAAAGAATTGTTGAGTAAAATCAACCGTCATAGAGTAGATTCTATGATAATAAACACCGCTAATAGTACTAACAACAATACAGATAACAACGGCAACAAATTCATATACATAAACGATCATCTAACAGCTTATAATCGTCAACTTCTATGGATGGCAAAAACAAAGGCAAAAGAATCTAATTGGAAATATGTATGGGTACGAAATGGTCATATTTTTGCTAAAAAAAATGAAATATCTAATCCAATAATTATTCATAACTCTGCCGATATTGAATTGATAACTCTTGCAATTTAATTTTTATTTCTTTTTGCACCATATTATAACCAAAATAAATTTTTATTAATAAAAAATGAATAAAACACAAGAACAAACTTTAAACAGTATTAATCAAATTAATAAAACATTTTTAAGTTATCCCTTGTCACTAATTTACATGAACATTCGTTCGATCCGCAAACATTTTACAAACTTTCTTGTTAACATACAAAACATAATAAATAAAATCAAAATCATAATACTTGTTGAAACCAATATTACTGATAACGAAAACAATCTCTATAATATAAATGGCTTTAACTCTCTTTTTCTAAACAGAAAAGATTTACATGGAAAGGATAAAGAAGGCGGGGGTATTGCTGTATATGTGAGAGAAAATATAATGCACACGCAACTCTCATCAGTTACTAGTTTCTTTGAACTTTTACAATTGGAAGTAAAAATAAACAACACTTCTCTTTCCCTTCTGTCTGTTTACCGTCCCCCATCTCTAAGTGTCAACAAATTTATAGATGAGCTTGACCAAACAATAAATAAAATCAAAAAGAAACAAGAAATAATTGTTGTTGGTGACATGAACATTGACATTAAAAAAACCAATCTAACAACAACAAAATACATGGATATGTTTTTGTCAAATGGTCTGCAATGTATGATAAATGAACACACTAGAGTAGATATAAACAAAAACACAAACACGTGTATTAATCATATATTTGTAAAAAACACGCACGCAAACGCACAAACTCATGCAGCAATCATAACCACAACAATATCTGATCATTATTCTCTCTTCTACTGTATGCAAAAAGAAGAATGTAATCAGAGTAGAGAAAACTTAATTAACCATGGAGCCAAAACTAATATTATCAGTTATCAAGTTAATAATAAAATTAAACAAACTAATTGGAACGGGTTTATTAATCAAAATGTAAATGCCAACGAATTGTATAAATACATTTATCAAAAGTTCAGTGAAATATACGAAAGCTCAAAAAAATCGAAAAAATCAATTAAATCTAGATCTCAACATCCGTGGATAAGTGACGAATTAATTGAAAATTGTAATATCAGGGATAAACTTTATAAAAAGTGGATAAACAACAAAAATAATAAAAACTATGAAAGTGATTACAAAAAATTTAGAAACGTTTTAAATAAAAAAATAAATTTTGCAAAAAACCATTACTACAGAAACAAATTTATCGAAAACAGAAATAACATACGCGTTACTTGGCAACTAGTAAATGAAATTATTGGTAAAAAATCAAATAACATCGATGATATAATATTAAAAAATTTTAAAAATGAAAACTCATCTAGTATTTTAAAAAACTTTGCGAGCAGCTTTAACGAAAATGTACAAAGCATTATTCATAACTGCAACATTAAAACTACACAAAACATTCAATCAAGAACAATAACAAATTCAATGTATCTTGCTCCTACAAATGAAGAGGAAATATATAAAATATTAAAAAACCTTAATATCAAAAAAGGCGCTGGAATTGACGGAATTCGACCAAAAGACTTTAAGAACAACGCCAGCTTTATAACACCAATAATGACCACTTTTATAAACTCATGTTTAGACAGCGCGGTAATTCCAAAAATGCTTAAAACCTTCTGTAATTCGGCCAATTTACAAAAGCGGAACGAAATCCGACTACAACAATTACAGACCAATATCAATTTTAGCGGTTATTGAAAAAGTAATTGAGGAAATTGTTGTACGAAGACTTACTGAGTTTATAGAAAAATTTAAAATTATTAATCCGAGTCAATTCGGATTCCAAAAGGGTAAAAATATAAATAAATTACTGGGAGACTTCTCTAATTATGTAAATACCTGTTTGAGCGAAAATACACAATGCCTTGCTCTATTTGTAGATTTTAGCAAAGCATTCGACACCCTTTCACACGATAAACTTCTTCAAATTTTAGAAAGAAATGGTATTCGTGGAAATTGTTTAGCGTGGTTTAAAAGCTATCTAAACTGTAGATCTTATAGAGTTAAGATTAATAATAATTTTAGTGAGGAAATACCGTCATGTCATGGAGTACCACAGGGTTCAAAGTTAGGTCCAATATTATACCTCATATATGCCAATGAAATGTTAAGTACACTAAAAAAAAGCACAGTATTTGCTTATGCAGACGACACAGCTATTATAGTTTCCCACAAAAATATTAATATAGCAACTCAAATTATGCAAAACCAGCTGGATATTTTGGTAAAATGGTGCCATGATAATGGACTAGTTATTAACGCCACAAAAACAAAAGTCATGCATATAAAACCTCGACATATTGGATATACAAAAGTTATGCTAAAATTTCATGATCGGGAATGCCTACACAACAGCTCAAACAAAGACATAAATCTAAATATTAACGATGATTGCAAAATATTTATAGAACTCATAAATACCTATAAATACCTTGGTGTATATGTAGACCAACATTTTAAATGGAAACCCCACGTAGAAAACGTACAAAAAAAATTACGCAAAACCGCATATATGCTCTTTCATCTAAGCAATTGCTCAACCTTTAGCGTTCTCAGACAAGCTTACTTTTCATTAGCCGAATCCTATTTAAGGCACGGAATAACAGCTTGGGGAAGTTCAACATATTGCAGAGAACTACAACTCATTCAGAATAGAATATTAAAAATACTCTGGAAAAATCAATCATTCTCAACTAATTTCGTAGAAAACAATAATGCCAACAACTTGACTGACAGAAACAGTATCTTAGACAACAACACCATCAACAATATAATTAATAACAACGCCAACCGTAACATTGTGATCAACAATCCCGTCAGTGTCAACAACAACATCGTAAGCAACCTTTTCAACAACAACAACAGCGAAAACAACAACATCATCGTCAACAACATCACCTCCAACAACACCATTATCGTCAACAACAACGTCAACCATAATATTATCTCCAACAACAATACCGTAAGCAACATTATCAACTATAACATCTTCAACAACAACAACAACAACATTAATCAAAATATTATCGCCAACAGCAACAACGCAAATAACAACAACAACGCAAATAACAACAACATCGTCAACAACAACATCGACAACAACGCTACCCAAAACGTTATCGTTAATAACAACATCATCGCCAACAACAATGTCAGCCACTCTAATGTGAACCAAAACATCACTAACCGTACAAAACCCAAGTCTAACAACCTTGCTAGAGACTTAAAAGTATTGAATGTGCAAAGTATATACTTTACAACAATCCTAAATGAGTTTTTCGGCGACACAAGATTTCTCAACGTTATCAACCACCAGCACAACACAAGACGTAGAGCTGAGGGAAGATTTAATGTTGAACGATTTAGAAACAACTACGGAAAAAACACTCTAACTGTAACCTTACCAACAATTTTAAATACGCTGCCAGTACATATAGTAAACACCATCAATAAATTTAAGAGAAAAAAATTAATTAAAGAACACTTTTTGAATTCGCAATGAATGTATAAAATGAAATATTTTAAATTTAGCTTTTTCCTGAATACAAGCCTGACGGCTTCGCGGGTTAGACTTAAGTGTAAATATTTATATTTTTTATGAATAAAATTGAATTGAATTAAAAAAAAAAAAAAAAAAAAATTATCACTATCCAATGTCCAGCCTATCCCTAAAAAGGGTGCGGCTAACAACCCTGAAAATTACCGCCCAATCGCAATTTGCTCTGCGCTCTCCAAAGTGATGGAGACCATGGTTAACCACCATCTTGTGAAATATTTAGAGACCAATTCACTTTTAAATGATCGACAGTATGGCTTCCGTAGTGGTCGATCTACGGGAGACCTGTTGGCGTTTCTATCGGAACGTTGGAGCCGGTCAATCCACCGCTTTGGTGAGAGTAAAGTGGTTGCTCTAGATATTTCTAAGGCGTTCGATCGTGTGTGGCACGGGGCACTCGTGACTAAGCTAGTTGCTTTTGGTGTCGGTAATGTCTTCTCTCGATTTATAACGAGTTTTCTCAGAGACCGCACTATACGTGTTGTTTTAGATGGGGTCTCATCAAACGAGTTTCAGCTAAATTCAGGGGTACCGCAAGGTTCTGTTCTTTCTCCTACCCTTTTTCTTATTTTTATTAATGACCTTCTTGGTCAGACCATCAACCCTATCTACTCTTTTGCAGATGACAGCAACATTTGTCATTCATTTTCATTCGATCATAGGCCAAGCTCTTTGGAGATAGAGGGCATGCGGCAGAACATGAATGACACACTCAATCAAGACCTTTCTACAATCTCCGAGTGGGGTCGCGCGAATAAGGTCGATTTTAATGCACGCAAGACCCAATGTTGTATGTTAACCCACAGACGGGCTGTGGAATTGACATTGTCATCTGTAACTATGGATGGTATAGGTATTGAGGAATCGGATACTCTTGATGTTCTGGGCATGAGAATACAGTGTGATGTCCGTTGGAATAAGCACGTATTTCAAGTGTCGAAAGAGGCATTCAAGTGTCTCGGTTTTCTAAAACGGTGCAAGACTTACTTCACTCCATCCGATCTCCTTACTATTTATACCAGCTATATCCGGCCAAAAATGGAATACAACTCTCATATATGGGCAGGGGCTCCACTGTCTATTCTGAAGCTTCTGGACCGTGTTCAGGGGAGGGCGCTGAAGCTTATCAATGACAGTAGTGTATCCAACTCTATTGATTCATTGGAGCATCGTCGGAATGTGGGTTGTGTGTCACTTTTCTATCGATATTACCATGGGAGATGCTCATCTGAGATAAGTGAACTTATTCCACGAGCCCGAGTTTTTATTCGTAATACTCGCTTATCTAGTAGAGCACATCCGTTTGTAGTTGATTGTCCTGTGTTTCGCACAACGCATTACAGAGAAAATTCGTTTTTTAGTCGAACGATTCGTATGTGGAACAAACTTCCCGCAGAAGTCTTCCCTGTTACTTACAATTTAGAAAAATTTAAATCAAATATCCACAAACACTACTCCCTCTTTCCTCCTTCCCATACCTTATTTTCCTGATCAATACAATGCACTGCATGAGTAGGGGGCATCCCCTGAGTATTGGTTAAATTATAAAAAAAAAAAAAAAAAAAAAAAAATATCAACTTGAGAATAGAAATCATCATCGTCATCATCATTTGTCTTATATAAAGAGTTTTGTTTCTCATGTTTATCATCATTATTTACGTGCTCTTTCTTCGGGGTACTTGTTTCGAATTTCATTGGTGGTTTGTTAAAGGTTATATTTGAATAATTAGCCATTTCATTTTTAATTTCATCTTTAATGATTTTTGAAAACATATTTTTATTTTTATTAATATCAATAAATTCTTTTAATGGTTCTGTTATGGGTTTAAATGTATCTTTGAGTTTTTTAGATGTGTTAGATTCTCCAGTTTTTAAGCTTTGAAATTTTCTTTTCAAAGCATTTCTCGTCTTTACTAACTCTTCCAACACTTTTTCCTCCATTTTCACGTTCAAATTATTTTCAACTCTTGTAGACGATTTGAATTATCAGATTAGGTATTTTTAGCTGTCCTGATTTATCAGATTAGGCATTTTTAGCTGTTCTGATTTATCAGATTAGGTATTTTTAGCTGTTCTAGTCTTTTAGATGGTATGATATTAATAAACAGATGATTGTATAGAATTCAATTTAGATGTAATTAATTGATTCAATGATCTATTCTTGACTAAGTAGAATTTATGAATTTACCTTTTTTTATATTTCAATGAAAAAATTAAACGACTTTCTGTATCGACCAGCATCTAAATCATCATCTTTACTTATTATTAAAAATCCATATTTTTCCTTCCAACATTCTTGACATATATCACACAACTTTTTATAGCTCATATCCATACCAACGTGATCATTATATATGTGTTTAATATTCAATTCATCCTGCCTAAACATGAAATCATATTTGCACTATCTCGTACCAAATGTTTTGGAATTCGGGTATAAGTCTGACATAAATAAAAGGATTCAACATTTTTATGACGACCCATACAAAAGTATTTACGAATATTATTTTGCTTTTCACAAGCAACATCATCAAATATAAAAATTGAGTTATTTTTCACTTCATCTGGCGGCATAACACTCTCATTATCAGAAAATGTGAAATAACCCATTGCTTTTATCGGTGATATAAGTTTCTTTAAATATTCATATTTAGGTTGATAAAGTGATTTCGAGTATACATATATATTTTCAAATTTAAGACCATTTGGACTTTCAATTATGCTAATCATCACATTAGTCTTTCCACAGTTGGATGGTCCAACTATAAGACATCTAATAGAATTGGGTAAAAAGATATTATGTCTTACTTTCTTGGGGATACTAGTTGAGGAATCTACATTCCTTACAATAATATTATTATGTTGCTTGATCAAGCGCATTTTTGTGAATAAAATAAAAACTATAAAAATATAAGATTTTATTAATTTTCTAGATATAAAATTGTTTTTCATTATAATAAATCAATTAATCGTACCTCAACTATCTATGGGAGTGGAGTGTTTGATAAAATTATCAATTCCTTACCAATTGAATTACATTTACCAGGCTATCAATATTGTGGACCAGGCACTAAATTAGAAAAACGAATTAATAGAGTTGATAAGGGTATAAATCCTTTGGATGCAGCTTGCAAAGAACACGATATAGCATATTCCCAAAATAAGGATATTAATAAACGACATCAAGCTGATAAAATACTTGAAAATCGTGCTTGGGAAAGAGTTTTAGCCGAGGATAGTAGTATTGGCGAGAAAACAAATGCATATTTTGTAAGCAACGCAATGAAAGCAAAAGTTAAATTTGGAATGAGGGTAAAGGGTCAATACAAAAGTGGAAAGAAAATTTTTAACGATGCGGTAAGAATGGCTACAAAAAGTTTAAAGAAGGAAAAACCCAGAGATATTAATGACGCTATTAAAATTGCACGTAGAGTTATCAATAAATCTCTAAGAGGCAAAAATCTAAAGTTGTTATACCTCGCATAATAAATGTTCCCAAAATTGGAGGCTTCTTGCCCTTAGTACCAATTCTTACAGCACTCGGAGCCTTAGGTAGTCTATCTTCTGGTGGAGCAGCTATTGCTAAAGCAATTAACACTGCTAAAAATGCTAAGCAAAATCTTGATGAGGCCATAAAACATAATGAGACAATGGAGGCTATTGCAATGGGAAAAGGATTATTTCTTAAGCCATTTAAAAAAGGATATGGTCTTGTATGTAATAAATCATCAAAAAACTGTTAAAGATGCTACCCAAAAGACCACTCACTGATGTTGATTTAAGGATGTTTGCCACACATATTCCCTATTTTAGAGGTATTTTTATGCGAGACTCACTCCCCAAACGTCCTAGACTCAAAGAATGTGGAATTATTAATTTAGATTCATCAATTGGCTCTAGAACACATTGGGTAGCATACTATAAAAATAATCAACAAAATGAATATTTTGATAGTTTTGGAAATTTGCAGCCACCGTTGGAAGTAGTAAAATACTTGGGTAGAAATTTAGAATATAACTACAATCAACATCAAAAATATAATTCGTATAATTGTGAACATTTATGCCTACAATTTTTGTATGAAATTTATAATAAATAAAAAGAAAACTTTTTTAAATAAACTATATAATTTTGTTTTATTTAATAATATTTATTTACATACTGGATATGTACTATTTTGAAGAATAATATATTCATTATTTAAATTAATTTGCTCCAGCTGCAATTGATATGATTTCTCGTCTACTCCAGCTTCTTTTTGATGCAGTAATTAAAAGAGGATAATTCCACTAGTTCTTCTTCAGTCATGGCGTTATATCTAGTTGGTAGAAATATAATGTTATTTTCGACTTCAAGTCTTATGCATTCGCCAAATTTAGTTTTAATTCGTATGGCTTTCAACACAGTATAGGATTTTAAATTCTCCATGTCTTTAATATAGAGAATTGGTTTACTGTTGAAATTATTAAACTTATTAATTAGAGATGATGAAATATCCATTTTTGACTTTACTATTGGACGGCTTTTTATTGAATGATTGTTCTTACATTCCTATAATTAAAATTAAGGAAAATAATTGAGAAATGTCTTATGCCTTAACTCCACCCTCCAATTGATCGAGCCAGAGTGAAGGAAAGTGCATGATAAATCATTGTATTCCCTCACTCTTATATAATTAGTAGTTTGGGGATATATTTGTCAAGTATCCTCTTCTCACATTAAGAAAAATAAATTTTTTAATTAGTATTAAAAAATACAGATAAGGAGAAACATCAATCTTGAAATAATGATGGAATTTCCGACACTACGCGAAAGAACTAACGCATTTCTTTTTGAGTCTGATGGATACATTTCCTTTGAGGATCTCCATTTCATATTAAACTTTATGAATATAATGGATGAATTTCAAAATAAGGAGTGCTTAGACTCGATGCATGGGGAGCATTTTATCGAATGTCCATGGTCTATTGATAGTTGCATAGAGGGACCAGATACTTGCAACTGCTTCATCTATAGACATAGAAGTCAAGCTGTAACTAATCTAATTAAAATGTATCATAAACATCTAAGTGTTTAATAAACAAATTAATATTAAAACATGTGTAAATACAAATTGTCTTTTACTTTTACCCTAAACAAATTTTAAATAGTTTTAAGCAATATGGTGTCAAGCAAAGTTTTGATTACTATTTTATTATTCTTTACAACCCTCTTTAGTGATGGCATAAAACTACTCAAAGAATTTTATTGATGTAAACACATTTTAGTTGCGAACACTATGTTGGCAAGCAGAGTTTTGCTTCCTATACAAATTCAACACAAATTTTACATTGTAGATTAAAGAGTTCGAAACATATGACCGCCTATTGTTTCACGCTTCTAGCCAAAAAAATATCCTCCACACCTAAAATAATAAAACCATCTTATTAAAACAATATTTAGAGAATAATATTTTTTCACACACAGAAATTTAAAATTTTTCCTTTATATTTTCACACCCATCATTAATATTTTGTTTTCTTACTGCAAAAACAGCCATCGATATTTTTTCTTCCCATCAATAAGGACCATCTTAATTTCTAAATTATTTAAACAATTTTTAAAAATAAAAACTTATCACATTCCAAAAAAAACAACAACCAAAAAATAAGAAGAACCCTAATATAATTTTTATTTTCAATTTTTAATTTTATTTTTTAATTTTCAATTTTTATTTTTCAATTTTTAATTTTTATTTTTCAATTTTCAATTTTTATTTTTTAATTTTCAATTTTTGACTTTTATTTTTTCAATTTTATTTTTCAATTTTCAATTTTTATTTTTCCAATTTTCAAGTTTTAATTTTTATTTTTCAATTTTTAATTTTCAATTTTTATTTTTCAATTTTTAATTTTCAATTTTAATTTTCAATTTTTATTTTTCAATTTTCAAATTTTATATCACAAAAATTTCACCATGTTACAAAAACCCCATGCCTTTTCCCTTGTTACAAATACCCCATGCCTTTTTCAGCCTGTGCCTACTGCGCTTCTTTTTCATTACAAATACCCCATGCCTTTTTCAGCCTCTGCCGACTGCGCTGCTTTTTCGTTACAAACACCCCATTCCCCCCACTACTGTCCAAAATAGTACGGTGCCCGGTAATACGGCCATTATTGTCCCATTCCCCGGTAGCCCTCAGCCGCATCAAAGTCAATGCGGCCTCGCACTTCACCTGTACCTCAATTGGGCGAATTGCCAGAATAGCCTCGACAGCCCTAGTAGATGTGGTTCTCATTGCGCCACTAATGCCCAAACAGCATAGGCGCTGTATCTTCTGCAATAGTCCCACATACGAGCCAAATCTCATCGATGTCCACCATACTACAGATGCGTACGTCAGTATAGGTCTGACAACGCTAATGTATAGCCAGTGTGTCATCCTGGGATTCAGACCCCATTTAGATCCTATTGCCCTTCTACAGACGGCCCACGATATGTGGGCCCTCTTCACCCTTTCCTCAATATGGTCCCTCCAGAATAGTTTCCTATCAAGAACAACTCCCAGATACTTGACCCTATCGGAGATGTGAACCGTTTTTCCAGGAAGATAGGCTCATCAAAATCAATGATCTTCCTCTTCCTAGTAAAAAGGCATATTTCGGTTTTGTCCGGATTGACATTTAGGCCCCTGGGCCTAGCCCAGTTGTACGCCAGTTCGAGTGCATAAGATGCCCTCCTACATAGATATCTAGGATTATCCCACCTTAAAAGTATCGCCACATCGTCTGCGTAGCAGACAGGTTGGAAACCTTCACTGGATAGAATCCTCAAGAGACTATTAATCGTGGTCACCCATAGGAGTGGAGATAGCACACCCCCCCCCCCTGAGGAGTACCACGGTTAACCCTGTCTCTGATCACTATGCCATTTGCCTCGCAATTTATCCACCTATTCCGTAAAATATGACCGACCCAGGCTACTATGTCCCGGTGAATGTCAAACTGTTCTAGAGACTGGATAAGCACATTGGTCAAGACATTATTAAAAGCCCCCTCTATATCAATAAAAATTGCCAGAGTGAAGCAGTTCAGATCAAAAGATCTCTCCACATGACAAACCACCTCGTGAAGAGCCGTTTCTACTGAACGCCCCTTCATGTAGGAATGTTGTCTAAACCTAAGTAATTCCCTAGGAATTTGACTCTTAACCATGTCATTTACTAACCTCTCCATGGTCTTGAGTAAAATGGAAGTTAGGCTTATCGGCCGATAAGCCTTTGGGTTCGCATAACTCTCCTTTCCCGGTTTAGGTATGAAGACAACTTTTGCCTCCTGCCATAACCTTGGAGTGTACGCGAATTTTAGGCACGTAGTGAAAATGTTTACCAGACTGCCGTCGATCCAATCCATGCTCTGCTGTAGTAGAGCTGGAAAGATCTCATCCGGTCCAGCTGCCTTGTAAGGGGCGAAACTGTTAACTGCCCTTCTCACCATCTCCAACGTATGCCTCCCTTGGTTCAAGTAGGTCCCCGTTGGTTTCCGCAATATCCACAAGAAAGTGTGTTTCCATAAGTATTCTTAACGATTGTTCCATAGTGTCCGCCTTCCTCTCGCTTGCGTCTACAAGGGTCTCGGGCTGCGTATGGGTTTTCGATAAGAATTTCTTTATCCTTGAGACCTCGCTCACACTGTCCACTTGTTCACAGAAAAGTTTCCAAGAGTTGCGTTTCGCCGTGCGTATCCTTTTATTATACTCTCTGAGGCTACTGTGATAGTCATCCCAGTACACCAATCGTTTCTTTCGGCTGGCCCTATTAAAAAGTCTGCGGACATCTCTCCCGAGGAGATCTTCGCGATCGGAGTGGGCAACACTCCTTAAACGTTTCAATAAGGCCGCCCGCTATCCTAACCACTTCCCTGTCTATGTCCGCCCCACTCCCAAGGTGTTCGTGGGGCGTGCCAAGACGGTCTTGCAGTTTATCCCTAAATTTGGTCCAGTTCGTTTTAGCCTTGTTCCGGTACGTTATCGGTTCCGGTGGAGGCTGTGCTAGCCTAAAGGGAATGTACCGATGATCTGAAAAGGAATGTTCGTTCGAGACGTGCCATTCCTGGATATCATCCACTAAATTTTCAGTGCATGCCGTTATATCCAATATCTTTTCCCTTAATCTATTAACAAACGTTGCCGTGTGACCAATATTCAGGGTAAAGAGGTTATTCGAGTTTAGAAATTCGAGTAATGCGTCCCCTCGCTTGTTGCTGTTTGTGCTGCCCCAAGCTATGTGGTGAGAGTTCGCATCACAACCTATTAGAATTTCCTTACCTGTTTGCCTTGCAGCCGTTACAATTCCCTGGAGTTCTGGCGTTGGTGGTGGAGTCGCCGCATCAGATGGTAGATATAGCGAGACCAGGAACATCTTATGGCTCCCGTGCGTGAGGACGGTCGCATCTACCGTTGATAACTCTGGGGAGAAAAGAAAGTTTAGATTTTTGTGACACATAATGCAGGTTCTCGGGCGAGAGCCTGCGTGTACATAAAATATTTGGAAATTCGGATCGTTCAATCCAGCAACCTTGTCCTTAGTGGTCCAAGGTTCCTGTATTAATACGATATGAATCTTACCGCTGCGTAATTTTTCCATCAGAGCGAGAGTAGCCGTTTTACTCCGATAGAGGTTGACCTGCAGGATCTGGGTCATGTGTCGGCTAGCAGTTTTTTCTTCTTGAGAGTTAGTCATCACTGACTCTCCCTCTTCATTTGTGGCATCTTTAACGCCACTTACCTCCTTGTTAGCGGTCGCTTCATCACTACAGTCTGCATGCTTAGCGTCCGACTTATCCCAGCCAATTGTATTCTTACCTACTTTAAAGTAGACGGCTGTGGATACGAAGAATGCTTTGCCCTTCGACTTCTATAGATGAGCCATGGAGTCCTGGTTGATTCCCACAACTATTAGAGTACCCGTTGGGGTTTCCGCCCTGTGAAAAATCTCCCATTTTTCCACGACTAGACCCTTGTTTGTCTGCAGAGGACCTTTAGGATCTGCTCCGTAGCATATTTGCCAACCCAACCTTTTATAAAAACCGACGTATTGGTCAGGGATGGAATATCCGCCTTATTAACGAGGGCCAGCTTAGCGCCTTCCCAAGGTGCAGGATTGTCTTCCACCAACTTTCTCATGATACCTATGCAAGTTTTCGAGGCCAGCTGTAGCATAAGGACATCCGTCGAAAAGTTGTAGCTATTAATTTGGATTGCAGCTGCGTCAACGTCCGCCTCGAAGACATACTGCATAATCCTTTCATTTATGGTCTCTTCGAGACATTGTCTCTGGGCTGTGGGGATTTTACCCGAAGGGTTATTTTGGTCAATCACAGCGTAGCTTAGTTCGTCCATGACTGACCTCTTAGCTATCTTCGCATGTTTCTTACCCGATTTCGCTTCTGACTTTCTCTTCATTGAAGACTGGCTGGGAACGCTGTCGTTCCGTGAAGAGATCGTTTTCGGATTGTTCTAGATTGTTCTTTCTCCAAAGTCCCATCTTGTTTAGCTTTTGTATCGTTGCCAGCTTTCGGAGGTTTCTTCATCCGGTTTAATTTGGCGAGTTTACGCCGTTGAGCCCCGGATAGTCTCACCTTCCTTGTGGTGAGTTTGGCTATACCAGCACATACTTCCTCTACCATCTTTCTGACTTTGCGTGTCTTTGAGGAGTTCGATTCATCTGAACCGGCGTCCTTATAATCTTTGCATATAGCATTTGTGTCGCTTGTCACATTACCGTCTATGGAGGCCAAGTTACCCACCTCCACAGGGGTCTTGCAGTCTTGTGATCACGACGCCTGGGGGCCCCGCTTGCACACCCTCACCAGCCGCCGGTACTGGGTTATTTAGGCCCTGCACCGTAAGTTTTTTTCCATCTTCTGACATAATCCTTATACCGCCTATTTTCGGGAGCGACCTCTATCCAGTTTTTGGTCCGCGGGTGGTACTTAAACCCCCTGCGGCCCCAATTTAGGATAACAAGTTTTATCCGTTTTAGGACAAACAAAATGAAGCTCGCTACCCCAAACACAGCCCCCCCTATCCGCCACCTGGGGACGCGTCCGATGGGAGGTCTGGCAACTACACACACGGATATATTTTATTATTTTTATTTTTATTTATTTAGCTTAATTACAAAATACAATTGTTGTACCTAAGAAAGAAGAGAGGAGTACTAGCTACTAGGGCTTTCGACTCCGGCTTTCAAATTAAATTAATTGTTTTAAATTATTTTCTAATAAATATTTACAAATTAACTTTATATTATTACCAAAAGTGTTTTTTAAATTTTCTGATGGTAGATTAGATCCAAAGATTTTTGTTCTGGAATTGTTGTATAAGCGGCATACGTTTAAAAGGTGTGAAATGTTGAGTTGAGTATTGCAAGTTGTACAATTTGGAGCAGCGGTCTTCTCTAAAAGATGTTTGTGTGAAAACTTGCAGTGTCCGATTCTTAGACGAGTTATAGTGCTGGTTTCGTTTCGAGAGGAGTATTTAGGGAAGATTGGTTTGGTCCCAAGTGGATTAACGTTTTTATAGCAATGTTGGTAAGATTGCCATCTTGAATTGTATGACGATTCCAACGAAGAATATATTTCGTTGAGTATGTCTCGGCGTTCCCAAGTGGATATTTTTAGTAGTGGCCTATTCTTGGCTTCGTTAGCAGCTGAATCGGCGTATTTATTCCCAGGGATTCCAACGTGAGACGGAACCCACATTAATTTTATTTTGTTTTTGGTGAGGATATTTCCAATTTTATTTATTAGAGGTGAATCGTGTAAAGTATTTTGAGTTGCTAGGATGGATGAGAGGCTATCTGTACAAATTATATATTTATAATTGTTTGAAGCCGCAAAATCAGCAGCAATCGATATTGCTAAGGCTTCAGCTGTATAGTTGGTGCAGCAGTTATCTATATAACCAGATTTTATAAGAGTTCCATCTTGTTGGACGGCAGCGAAGGTTGTGCAGTTGTTTGTTTTAGATCCATCGGTGTACAAAAATTTCCAATTTTGTTTTGTAAAATTATCAGCTATAGATTTAAAGTTTTGAGCATAAACTGTAGCTGGTGTTGTTGTTTTTGGTAGATAAGTCATAGACAAAATGAAAGAGTGGTGATCTATTAGCCAAGGTAGATCAGATGGTTGTTTAAGGTGAATAGGACGGAGATTTAAATCAATTGATTGCGTGAAGTTAATGCATCTTCTAATGGTAGATTCGATCCTAGGTCTTCTCTTGTGATTTATTGCTTTTGAAACTTCTTGAAATATAATTTTGTTGCGACAAGTAAATAGTTTTGGAATAAGCTTGTATGTAAGTTTAGAAGTTCGGTCTTCAATTGAAGGCATTCCCGCTTCGACAAGTACGTTTGTCATCGGGCTGGTACGAAAGGCTCCAATACTAAAACGAATTGCAGCGTGGTTTTAATAAGTTTTATATGGGAAGGGGCACACCATCCATAGATTGGGAGAGCATAATCAATTTTGGAGAGTACAATTGAACGAGTGATATTTATCATTGTAGATATATGTATATTAAAGTTCTTCGATGTAAGATATTTGATAATATTTAGTCTGCCGTTTAGATTTTTTCTAAGTTGTAAGCAGTGTTCCTTGAAGGTAAAACTTTTATCAAATATAATTCCTAAGATACGTAAGTGTTCCACTCTTTTAATTTTTTTATTACCGTATTCTATGTCAAAGCTGTCGCATTTTTGTTTATTGCAGATGTGTAATAGAGAGCATTTATCGATAGAAAGTTTTGCACCAGAAAACAGGCACCAATTGTCGATATCTCGAAGAATATTAATGAAAATCTCCTTGACCTTGTTATTATCCTTAACTTTTGTGAAGATAATGGCATCATCAGCGTAGATAGCGTGTTCAATGAGTTTGTAAGTTGAAATAATTTGACTGAATTTGTTAAACGCGATTATGAATAAAACTACTGATAATGGTGAACCTTGTGGTATTCCATTGTGTAAAGGGAGCGTCCTAGACTGTTGACCATTGATTTTTACATTAAACTTACGGTTTGTTAAGAAACTTTTTATTAAAGAGAACTTACTTTTTTCCTATTTTCCAATCAGCAAGTTGTTGAAGTACAGCATGGATTCCAATGCGGTCAAAGGCCCTTTCGAAATCTGTGGATAGTATGTTTATATGATTTTTTGTTGATAAAGAGTTTGAGATGAAATGTTGAAGATGTAGAAGGACGTCATCTGTACCCTGTTTTTTCATAAAAGCTACTTGATTGGAAGTTATGAAGTTGTTAGCTTTTAAAAACAACATCAGTCTCCTGGTGATAATTTTTTCGAGAGTTTTGCTTATACAAGGTAATAAGGATATTGGTCTGTACCCAGAAACAGAATATTTATCCTTGTTAGGTTTGGGAATTGGGATAACAGATGCAATTTTCCAAGCTTGAGGAAAACTGTTGGAGGTAAAGATGTTGTTATAGGTAGTAAGGATGTGGTTTTTTGAAGATGTTGTAAGATTTTTTAGCATTGGATAGGATATGCGGTCGGAGCCCGGTGTTTTCCCTTTGGCAGAGTGTAAAGCATCCTCAAGCTCTATTAAGCTTAAAGGGGTTTCTATTTTCTTTGCATGGCAATTATAGTTTTGTGGAGTGTATGGTTGGTTAATGATATTTGATTTGTTTAATTTAAAATTGTCGGAGAAGTTTTTGTCCTCTGACAAATTTGACCAATGACAAGCAAAGCTGTTTGCTATTTCGACTGCTGAAGTTAGCATATTTGAACCCGATTTTAGAAATGTTATGGTGTTTGAGGTTTTTGCTCCTGAAATTAATTTAATGTCATTTAATTTGATAATACGTTTGGATGAAGAATTTTGGTTAATATTAGCCGTGAATATGTAAATGCATTCGGCTTTGCTTTCTTTTACAGCTTTTCTAAATATCGCGTTAGATTTTTTGTATAGAATTAAGTTAGAGTCGTTTCTATTTTGTTTGAAGTTGTGCCAAAGATTTTGTTTTTCGTTCCTTAGTAGCTCTAATTTTCTGTTCCACCATACTACGCGAGGTTTGTACGCCCTGTATTTGGTTTGAGGTATACTTAGGTTTGCAGCTGATCTGATGCATTTTATTATTGACGCTGCTTGCTGGTTTACGTTGGCAGATTTTTTGGAACAAGATAGATTTCGATCACAATGGCTTTGTTATAACGACCAATTGGCAGATTCTGTTTTGAATTTAGGTATTCGTTTAACCTTTAATTGGGTAATACTTTTTTCAATTTGTATTAGAATGGGAAAGTGATCGCTTCCGTGAAGGTTGTTAAATATATTAAAAGAGCAGAATGGTGCTAGCTGAGACGAGCATAAAGAAATATCGACGTGTGTAAAAGTGTTGTGGGTGGAGAAATGTGTTGGTTTACCGTTACTAAGTATTATTAAATTCTCATTAAGGACGAAATTTTCAATGATTTTTCCTCGAGGGTTGGATACGCTTGATCCCCAGAGATTACTCCATGCGTTAAAGTCACCAGAAAGGAAAAATGGTTGAAGTAACATTATTAACAATAAGTTTTAAATTCTTTTCTGAAATTGTTTGGTGGTGGGGGGGGGGGGGGGGGGGTATGTATGTGTTCACATACGAAAAATTGAAACCAACATTTACTTCTATTGCAATAGAAGAAGTGACGTTATCTAAATATAGCAATTTATGTGGGATAGTTTTTTTAATAAGTATAGCGATACCTTGTTTAGCAGTGTTGTTACAGGGCAGATTGTGAAAGTATCCACAATATTGCCTTGGGTAAATGATATTTTTAGTGTTGTGGGGAATGTGTGTTTCTTGAATCGAAAAAATGTCGGGACTGTGATCTTTTATTATTAGTTGTAGTTCATGGTAATTGTTGACGAGGCCGTTAATATTCCACTGTATTATTTTAAAATCCATGATATAAAACTATTAGAAAAATTATTCTTCATCAACAAACATAATTTGTTCTTGTTCATCATAAGAATTGTGTTGATTTGGTGTTGTACGCTGTGGTAAAGCAAAGTTGTTGTTTGGTGTGAGATTAAGTGTTTCTTTAATTTTTTTTGCATTATTGTCTTTAGTTGGACTGTTAGCTATATCTTTAGACACTCTACGTAACATTATTTTAGGTGATGTTTTTTGGCTTGTGCTTGTTGTTGGTTTTTGTATTTTTGTTTCTTGTTGGTTTGTTTTTTGTGTAACAATAGAATTGTTATTGGAAATTTTTGTTGATTCTGTTTTATTTTGTTGAGAAAAAGTTGTTATTGGATTGTTAGTTTGTTTAATTTTTTCAGTAGAGTTTTTTTTAGATTCGGTGTTAATTATTGCAGATTTGTTGCTATTTATTGCTTTTTCATGATTATTGTTGTTAGTAATGTCTGAATAAGACTGAACTAGCGTTGGGTATGAAGAGATGTGTGCATGATATTTTTCCTTAGCACTTTTTAGAGAACATTTGTCCTTGGTTTTGATTTTTAATATTTCTTTTTGTTGTTTAAAAACTGCGCAGTCTTTAGAGGTGGAGGGGTGTTCTTCAGTACAGTTAACACAATAAGTTCGTGTACACTCATCAGGTTTGTGAGGTGGTAAAGCACAATTCTCACATAGAGGCGAATTTTTGCACCATTTCTGCGTATGACCAAGTTTTTGGCAAGATTTGCAACGCATAGGATTAGTGAAATAAGGCCTAACTTTAACCTTATGCCACGAGATTTCAAGTCTTTCTGGTGTGTGGTAGCGGTCGAATGTTAATAAAACAACACCACAGGGTGCTAATTTGTCTTCAGTGTTTTTTTTTTCTGATACTTGTAGACATCAACGACTCCTTGTGATTTTAGTTCTGTAACTATTTCGGATTCTGAGATTTTATTTAAGTATGGAGCATATATAGTTCCTTTAGAGAAGTTAAGATTAGAATGATAGTCACATTTTATATTGCAGATTCCAGGCTAATTTTTTGTTGAAATTAATTTATCTGCGCTATTTTTGTTTCCAATTAATAGTAGCAGATTACCGTCTCTTAATTCCGAAACTGACAGAATGTCAGAACAAATTAATTTTAATGAACGGTGCACCGAAAAACACGAGTATTCTTGGAGCGTTTTATCGCCAGATGAGGCCGATATAACAAGGTATTTTGGATCAGGCTTTTGAATTACCGGTAATTCGGGAAAAATTTCGGAAATGTTTTGGGTTGTGCGTTTCTTTTTAGCACGGGGGCCTCCGCTAATACGGCATAGCGGTTGTCCCCCAAATAGGGCGGATCGGACATTGTCACTATCCCCGATCTACGGTTTTATAAACGATACAATCACGACGAAAAATTTTTTTGTTCACTGTTTAATAGAAAAAAATAATGTAAATGTAAAAACTAAAACAAAAAACTATCACTTTAGTGATCGAATTAAAATGAACCATACAGCGCAAGAGTTAGTCGAAGACTGGGATATATTTTATGTTTAGTATATAAGGAAAACAATTTTTTTTAAATAAAGCAGTGCTATTATAGTATTAAATCAAATCGGTGTTCTTTATTTTCGCTCGCGTCCGTAACAAGTACAAAGCATAGAATCAAACAATGAGGACCAGTCAACTTAACTCAATAGTGCGTTCAATCGAATAGCACGTTTAAACACATGAATAGCACGATTAAAACACAATGATATTTCCAATGAAGCCTCCTGCGTCACATTAGATACTCCAGTTCGAAAGTCAAACCAAGAGTTGAATGATAACGATAACTCGGGACAGATATCGGATCGATACGATTGAGAGAAAAACATTCAACATTATCTGCAAATACAAGACCCAATGTTCTGTTGAGTGAGTTAAATACTCCATTTATCTAATACAAACCAAGATCAGAAATATTTTCCAAAAGCAAATCATATTTATGATCATGAATCGGACGAAAAATAGCATGTCACATCAGGTAAATCAAAATCACCCAATACTATAATGATGTGCCCCTGTTCCAAACAGCCGATCACCGCAGATATAGCATTAACGTGAGCATTATAATCATTAATTAAAGAGCAAGGTAGTATATAAGAACAAGCAAAATAAATTGATTTTACAGAAACAACTACTTTTACGCAGATAAATTCTATATTACCCCCAACAAATATGTCCACCACACTACACACGAATTTATAACGAACAGCAATTAAAACTGCACAACCATTTTTCCTACCTTATCTCGTCTATAAATCTCTAATTTACTGCACATTAACTCAGGGTCATATACATTGTCGTCAAGCCAGGTCTCAGTTAATAAAGAGTGAGATCTAATAAATCCTAACACAGATTATCACTTATAACTTTTTTTGTGTTTAAAAGTGAACTTTTTTTTAATCAAGTTATCTTTTAAAAAGTCGCCAGATGATGTGTATAATTTATTAGCGTACTCGGATCATTACTTTGTTTACAAATAGACTTTGAACAAAAAGTGAAAACAAAAAAAGTATAATTTTTACAAAAAAATTTAAATTTGGTAAAAAAAAATTTGCTTAATTGTTCAGAATTCCGAAAAATTAAATTATATTAAGATTTTTTTTAAATTATTGATGAAGGCTACAAAGCAAGTTCCTAATACTGTCACTTTTTTTGGAAATGGTCTGCTCCTATCAATTAGGGCACTAAAGATGGCAAAAAAAGCTCCTTTACTCACTTTTTGTTCAGCTTCCATTTGTAAACAAAGTAATAATCCGATTTCGCTAATAATTTATACACATCACCTGGCGACTTTTCAAAAGATAACTTTATTCAAAAAAAAATTCACTTTTAAACATAAAAAAATTATAAGTGATAATCTCTGTTAGGATTTATTCAATCTCACTCCTTACTACGATATACTAATCAATATCAAAACTATTCAAGAACAGATTAGAAAGTTTATTGTTAAGTCCTCGGACATTCCGGTAAGCGATACAAACTATATCAGATGACTTCAAACTTACTTTTTTCAAGTATTACTATTATATAGAATCCAAACATGAGTAGGGAGAAAATTGCGGTTAGATCTCAGAATTTCTCTAACACGAACATATTCACGAACAAAAACCTCTGGCGGCCAAAATTCAGGGTCCACGATCATTTCAAAAACTTCATCGAGAACTATTACTATTAACATTTATCTTATAGCATTGAATATTAAGTTCATCAACAAATTTCGAATTAACAAAAAAAGTACATTAACATCAGCAGTATCACGACTAAGACAGTCAACGCCTTGGGTGCTAGTGAAATCCTACTTCCAGCGTTAGACGTCAGACTCAATGTAGAACGAGTTTGAGCAACAGCAGTTTAAGCAGTACCTCCACCTGCAATCTCATAGGCATTATAATTCAACAGAGCAGCCTGAACAACCTGAGACTTCGGATCAAACACAATTAAATTCAAAGAAACAGCAGCACGACTACGAGTGTCAGGAGAAGCTAAAATAGTCGGAGGGCAGTACCACGACCGCGAATATAAGGAGGGGCCAAACTTTCCTGCTAATCCATTGGCTATTCCAATGAAAAAGGTGGAACCTGAACTCCCACCCGATTTACTGCGACATTCTACTCTACCTTTTTATCAAACTTAAACTAAACTATCAAACTTATCATAACGTTCCTCAAATTTTCTAAATTTCTCATGAAGAGAAACAAAATCCTTATGTGTTTCAGAAAATTCAGCACGATTACCAGTAAACAAAATTATAGAACTCAAGGTCAACTTTTCTAAACTTTATACAGCACCAACGAACCCCCATTTCAGCATCAACTAGCTGATTAAATCCTTACAGAGCCAGCACATAACCTGGCGTTCACCAGGTTATGTGCTGGCTCTGTAAGGATAAACGCACATAACCTGGCGTTCACCAGGTTATGTGCTGGCTCCTTTTTGATAGAACAGTTAGGAGCCAAACAAGTCATCAATAATGTTTTGTTTTAATTAATTAACTATATTTAACTTTGTAATAACATAAAATCAATAAAAGCGCTTGATAAAAAATACATTTTTTACGACTTAATAAAAATAAAATCAAGGTGCGAAAATTATATACAATATTGTAAAGGCGCAAACTGTATGAGGCCGATATTACAGCAAAAATAAGAAATACAACTCAATAAATATCAAAGAAGTAAAATGCAAATGACATAAACACACATTACAACAATACACACACAAAATTTACGCGGTAATAAAACAACAAAAGCAATGACGGAGCAACAATTGTTCTAGAAAACAAAATAAGCAATCGATAATTCAAATAAAGTAAAGAGGCAATGTATGTTGTTGTTGCAAAATTAATTTAAGAAGTGGTTAAAAACAAAAAATGTAGGAACGAAAAATGTTTTTTGTTATATCAATAAAAACAGAAACTGAAATAAGCTTAGCTTAGTGTTACTTTGCAAATTAGTGTAGCATACAACTAATGACTTTGAAATGGTAGATGTTCTATTGAGCAGACATGAAGCTTGGGCACGCTACCACACCGGCCTTATTGCTCGTCGAAATGGGGGTTCATTATGGCTTCTCTGCGTCAAGACCACAATGCCACGTTATAAATAATTTGATTCGCGTGCCTACTACAATTTCTACTAAAGAAATTATAGTACCAGGAAACATAGATTAAATTGGAGAGTAAAAAGAAAAAAAAAAAAGAACTAAAATGAACTAAAAAGGAATGACACCGGAATTTAAGAGTAGATATAAAACAAGCCTTTTGAAAACTGCATTACCGAGGTGTTAGAGGTAATGTATAAAGCCCACCCTGCCTTGATCATATTTCATTAATTCCAAATTAACACATTTTATGATCCCAAAAACAATTCTACAGCACCCCTTACCCTTGTTTAGAAATCAAACAGAAAGAATTTAGTTTAACACGAAATCATATTGATTTATTCACAAATTTAAAATTCATTTTAATTTAGATTTAAAGTTAATAAAAAGGGTAAAAATATTGAAAATATTTAGTAAATTAAGCCTAAAAATTATCATTTAAACTTAAACCGAAATTAATCAAAAAGAAAATTAAATAAACCAAAAAAAATATATTAAGTCTAGCTAACCAAATATTTAATTAAACTTAATTAATAATTAAAATAAAAACAAACTAGGCATCTATTTGTGTTTCAAAGCTCGCGGGGAAAAAAAATCATTAATTAAAAAAAAATATATTAAAAATTTTCTCATTCTAGGAAAAGATTTCAAATTTTGATATTTATTTAAGACTCATTATGCAATTTAATAAAACTTTGAAATTTTATTAGTTTACATTTGAAATTTTGATACTGATAAAAATATTATATTAAAATTGGTTAACATTTAATTTGTAACATTTACGTTAAATATGGTCACCCTAATTTATCAAAAGAAAAAGTATTTTTTCATTTAGGTTTCAAAAATAAATTTCAACAAAATTTTAAATGTAAACAAAAACAAAAATAAGAATAAGAACAAGAATTGGAAATAAAATAAAAGAGAAATAAAAAAAACTCACCTTACTTTAATGAGACAGTCGTTGCTCCCTCGTCGAAAGCTTTCGATGCAGGTTCACGTTGTTGCTGTTGTTAGGGAACTAAGAAAAGGTTATATTTCTCTTGTACACTTTCTCTTAACTTCAGAGATCATTTAATTGAGCGAATGCTAAATTTCATTTTTAATTTAAACTTTGAAACACGAATATTCTGTTTTATATGTTAAATAATTATAAATTAATATTTTTTTTTTATATAAATTCATTTTTTTTTTTTTTTTGTTATAATTCATTTAACAATTTTTTTTTTATTTGCATAATTTCTAACAAAAACCAAACTAACAATCATAGACTGCTAACAAAAAAAAATAAAATGTTAAAGTTTTAACACTGTTTATTAACAGAATTCACAGTAAAAGAAAAAAAATCTGAGTATTTAAATGCAGGTTTACAGCAAGAAATTCTAAATGTTAAGTCGCATGCTTATTAGTTTAGCTGTTGTTAAAAAAAAAGAATCAAAAACCTTGAAATTTTTAGCAAAAAAAAACAAAAATCAGTGTAATGGCAAATTGGAAATATTTTAATCAACTAAAAAGAATTAAACATTACACTGATCGACAAAACATTTTCAAATATTTAAAAAAAAATGTAAATGATCACCACTAACACATTTTAAACTATTTCTAAATGATTTTTTTTTATATGGAAAATTTAGATTTTAGGTAGAATAATTTTGTTTTTTATAGGGAATTTAGATTTTTGTGTGTGTTTCATAAAAAAATTTTAGAACTTTTAGATCATTTTCTTTTCACTTTGTTCCTAGATTTTTCCCCTTTAATTTGTCTTTGTCACTAGTTTGCATGATTTTATTTTTATTAGTAATAATTTTATTAATTGTAATAAAATTTTTTTTTTTAAACTTTTCTTTTCTAAAATTTACGTTTTCATTTTAGTAAATTAGCCAAATTTGTCTTTTATAGTTTTTCTAGGGCTTAGCACAATTCACTTCAATTTACTGTTTCCTTTATGTTTTTCTACCTTTTTACTTTCAATTTATAGGAACTTTGTTGCTAATTTGTTTCTTTTTTTTTACACATTATTTTACCATGTTTTTTTTTCAAAACTGTTTTTGACAAATTTAAATTCGAAAAAGAAATTCACACACAATGATTTTACTAAGGTCTTCTATTACCTTAACACACTTTTAAGCCATTATTGGCATAATTTCTTATTAATTAAATGAATTGATTTTTGTTAGACGACACGAGAAGACTGAACAAATTAGAATTTAGCAATTGAAGATGAGGTAAAATTGATGAGGTATTAAGTAAACGAGAGAGAATGACAATAAAAAAAAACTTCTTCTTCTTCCTTGATAGGCAAGCTAGGCTTTTTGTTTGTGTAATTGGTAAATTTGCAATTTATACTGTGGATTAGGTGCCAAATCTATATAAAACGAGAGTTTTATAAGAATTTTATAATGAAAATAAATAATTTATAGTGAATTTTTTATCGTTGATCTATAAATTTATGTGTGAAATTTTATTTGTTCGGTTTTAGATCATGACAAATTTTTCTCTAAATTAACAGAAAAATTATAATTTTTATATGATAATTTACTTTGACTATTAGAAAAAAAAAAAAAAAAAACCACAGAAAAAGTTATTAGACACTAGCATGAATGGAATGCATTTTCTGACCCACTACGGTCTTCATCAACATTCTTCGTGCCATTTAGTGTTAATCGTAAATATCATCTATTTAACTCACATGTTAAAGAAATTGGGTAACTTTAAATCCCACATTACTCTGTGTGTTGAGTTAGAATGAAATTTACCACGAACGATTTCTATTTATAGAGTGTTTGTTTTTTCTCTAGTCATTATCATAGTTGCCAGTTTAACTTTCAGTTAAAACTTTAAATGGCAGTTCTTTTCTCTAATGTCATCATATACTATCCTTCTACATTAGCAAAGCATATCAACAAACATTAAAGATTTTTTCATTAACACATATGTCGAGCATATACATTAAACGATTTTTACACTGTACCTGGTGAGTGGTTTAATAGTGAATTTTTATCGTTGATCTATAAATTTATGTGTGAGATTTTATTTGTTCGGTTTTAGATCATGACAAATTTTTCTCTAAATTAACAGAAAAATTATAATTTTTATATGATAATTTACTTTGACTATTAGAAAAAAAAAACCACAGAAAAAGTTATTAGACACTAGCATGAATGGAATGCATTTTCTGACCCACTACGGTCTTCATCAACATTCTTCGTGCCATTTAGTGTTAATCGTAAATATCATCTATTTAACTCACATGTTAAAGAAATTGGGTAACTTTAAATCCCACATTACTCTGTGTGTTGAGTTAGAATGAAATTTACCACGAACGATTTCTATTTATAGAGTGTTTGTTTTTTCTCTAGTCATTATCATAGTTGCCAGTTTAACTTTCAGTTAAAACTTTAAATGGCAGTTCTTTTCTCTAATGTCATCATATACTATCCTTCTACATTAGCAAAGCATATCAACAAACATTAAAGATTTTTTCATTAACACATATGTCGAGCATATACATTAAACGATTTTTACACTGTACCTGGTGAGTGGTTTAATAGTGAATTTTTATCGTTGATCTATAAATTTATGTGTGAGATTTTATTTGTTCGGTTTTAGATCATGACAAATTTTTCTCTAAATTAACAGAAAAATTATAATTTTTATATGATAATTTACTTTGACTATTAGAAAAAAAAAACCACAGAAAAAGTTATTAGACACTAGCATGAAAAGAACTGCCATTTAAAGTTTTAACTGAAAGTTAAACTGGCAACTATGATAATGACTAGAGAAAAAACAAACACTCTATAAATAGAAATCGTTCGTGGTAAATTTCATTCTAACTCAACACACAGAGTAATGAGGGATTTAAAGTTACCCAATTTCTTTAACATGTGAGTTAAATAGATGATATTTACGATTAACACTAAATGGCACGAAGAATGTTGATGAAGACCGTAGTGGGTCAGAAAATGCATTCCATTCATGCTAGTGTCTAATAACTTTTTCTGTGGTTTTTTTTTTCTAATAGTCAAAGTAAATTATCATATAAAAATTATAATTTTTCTGTTAATTTAGAGATAAATAATTTATTTTTAATTTACCATTAGAGATGGCACCTAGGGGATAAATTACCCAAAATTTATATCAAAAGAGTTTAAGCAGGTTTTTAATAATTTCGAAAAGCGACACGATCTAAAAGGTGAAAAACAATATTTTATAAGCTAATCTCGTTCAAAATTATAATTTAGCAGTTAAAACATACCTTTTCATATAGGCTTCTTATATATGGCAAAAAAAAATGGCTAAAAATACACCTTAGCAAAGGGCACTTCGTTTCGGCGGGAATTGTAAGACAAATATACCAAATCTGTGAGAAATGAAGAAAAAGAACAAAAAGTTCTTTGTTGAAAACAAGAATTTCAATTTATTTTACTAAACATTTGAAGGTAAAAATAAAGCCAAAATTAATAGCAAATACTCACAATTTATCCAAGTTAAAATAAAATTTTTCAAAAATAATTTGCACCAAAACTTATAGATTTTAAAATAAGATTTTTTTTTTTTTTTATAAAAATTAAAAATTTAATTAAACACTTGTTTAAATGAAAACTTTCACCAATGGCGGTCTGATGATATAATGATTCAATTTGCTCGGTTTTTCAAAATGAAAGCTCGGTTTTCTATGTATATATACACCTAACAGAACCCTTAACGTTTTTATTCCAATTTCTAGAACAATATCTATAAACAAATTTAAAGATAAACGTCAAAAGGACGATAACTATGCAACTGCTATTGGAGTACAGATGGCGTTGAAATAAACAAATAGAAATTATAACAGATTAAATTTAAATAAATCTAACGACGAAAACTTAGAGTAAAAAAAATAATTTGTAAAAGCAAGCGCCCTTACAACTCCCTCCCCCCGCCAAAATCAGACTTTGGGGGTAAATTGTTTAAACCAAAGCTGATCACGCTTGCAAAGTAAACGTTCAGATAATCGATTCATTCCACTGACTTTAAATTTGAGTCGAATCAAAGATCAACAAAAACTCGGGTCTTAACAACAAATCAGAACAAAAATACTTGCTTGGCTCGTTAAAAGAGTATGTTGTGTAATTTCTAACCAAAACCACTATTAAAAATTTTCTTAATCAAATATATTTTTTTTTTTATAAAATTCCTGTGTAACGACTATTGCCTTATATCCTTTTCGACGGAAAACCTCTTGACCCTCATCATAGGTTACCTCTCTGGATCTGAGATTATAGGTCCTTTCGTTTCTTTCAAATTGTTTGTGCATAAGTTCTGCAGCTTTCCTACTCATAATTTGCAAAGAGTCGTTTTTATCAAATTTAACTTCACGATCGTCTAGCATTTCAAGTTGTCGTAACAGGGAATATGTTGAACCATTCGTTATCATATGCTGCCCGAATGCTAAGTAATATGGCGACGTCCCGATAGCCGAATGCACAGCCGATCGAAGTGCACAGCTGATGCTACTTAAAAGACCATCCCAATTCTTTTGGTCAGGTTTTATATACGATTTGATAGCAGATAACACCGATCTATTAACCCGTTCAGATGCGTTCGCCTGAGGGGCATAAACAGCACTATACACATGATTAACACCGTACCGTTTAAGAAGTTCATTGAACTGATGGGACCGAAACTGCGAACCGTTATCCAACACCAATGTCTCAGGGACGCCAAAAGTATGAAAAAGTTCACACTCTAGATACTGTACTACAGGATCAGCAGTCATCTTTCTTACGGGCTTTAAGAAAGGAAATTTCGAAAAATGATCGAGAACAATGAAAATACCGATATTTCCGGATCGCGATCTTGGATACGGATCAAGAAAATCCACGTACACTTTTTGAAAGAACCTTTGTGTACCCGAGGTCTTTCCCATAGGCGGTCTTAAAACATGACTTGGGTGCTTAGAAGTTTTACAAGTTTCGCAATTATTTTTATACGTTTTAAATTCGCTCGAGTGTTTTATTTATGCCGCTATGAGAAGATAGCGGGTTATCATGAGCACGTTTAAGAACCTCTGGAATCATCCCCCGTGGGATCCATATCTTCCAAGCCAAATCAACTTGTAGTTTTTCTCCCGTGGCATGCTCCGTCCGTCTGTACAAGTATCCGTCTACAATCTTCAAGTCCGGCATTTTGTCGAAAGTCTTACTTACTCTGTCGAGTAAGTCTTTATGTTCGTCTGAATTAAAATGTGCAGAACTTAAATCTACGAAGAGTCCAGAATCATCACCAAAATCGGTTAAACTGTCTATCCCTAACTCGGACAAGTCCTCAGTATTGGCCCTAGAGAGAGTATCAGGAACAATGTTTAAACTACCGCGCCTGTGCTGAATGTTAAATTTGTAACCCTGCAGTTTTAAGGCCCATCGAGCAAGCCGCGTACTCAGATCTGTCTGAGACATGAGCCACTTCAATGACGCATGGTCAGTGATGACAGTGAACTCATGTCCCTCAACATAGGCTCTGAATTTTTTAATACTTAGCAGAGCTGCTAAGCGTTCCTGTTCGGTCACGGAGTAATTACGTTGGGCTTGGTTGAGTTTCTTGGACATAAATGCCACAGGAACCTCTTCGCCCTCCGCATTTTTTTGGACCAACACACTTCCTATACCTGTTTTACTAGCATCGCAGTGTATAAAGAACGGCTGCGAAAAATCGGGGCTATGTAAAACGGGCGCTGTGCTCAGATGGGTCTTTAAAACCTCAAAAGCTTTTTGGGCTTCATCGGTCCATACAAATTTTCTCTTGCCTTTTAACAAATCAGTCAAAGGCGTAGTAATAGACGCATAGTTTCTGATAAACTTCCGGTACCAACCTGTCATCCCTAAAAATCTTCGGATTTGCTTAACAGATCTCGGAACAGGAAAGTCGGTTATAGCGGACACTTTTTCCGGATCCGTCTGAATAACCCCATTACCCACCAAATGGCCTAAGTACTTTACCTCTGGGACACAAAAATTACTCTTTTCGACATTGATTGTCAATCCTGACTCACGCATTTTCTGAGCCACAATCCTTAAAACCTCAAGATGCCTTTCAAAAGGTCCCGAAATGATCAGCAGATCATCGAGATAAACAAACACCTCCGTCCTGAGAGCCGGGGGTATCACTTTGTCCATGAGACGTGACATTGTCTGTGGGGCATTACAAAGCCCGAATGGCATAACATTATAGTGACACAACGGTCTCCCAGGAACAGTAAATGCCGTTTTATCTTTTGATCCCCGATCTAACGGGATCTGCCAAAAATCATCCTTAAGGTCTAAACTTGTAATAAATTCGGCTTTTGGTAACCTACCTAAAATACCATCTATTTGAGGTAAAGGGTACGCATCACCAATTGTGACCGAATTTAACTTCCTGCTGTCCAAACAAAGTCGATTTTTACCAGGTTTTCTGTGCAGAACCACAGGAGAAGACCACGCGCTGTTCGACTCCTCTATGACTCCTAATGCTATCATACGATCTAGTTCGTCATAAATAAGTTTTTCCACGGCCGGCGATACTGGAAAGTGTCTTTGCTTGATCGGTTTCGCATCCCCGGTGTCAATAACGTGACATAGAACGTTAGTTTTTCCTAAACCTTCCTTCGCGAATGAAGGAAACATACTAACAACCTGACTCAAACGCTGTTTTTGAATTTTTGAGAGCGGTATCTGATTAGTTATTTCTCCAACCTCCGAAAGGTAGCAATATCATTTAAGCGAATTAAACCCGGCGGAATTAAATCGTATAGGTCCCAAAAATCAACACCAAGATACAAATTATTCTTTAAACTAGGTATTATAAAAATAAATATCGATTTTTCAACATCTTTAAACGTTATCAATGTTTCAACAAAACCAACTACTCTCTGTGGTTTCCCATCCGCCGTACTAACAGATGATTTTAATTTCCTGTAGCGTGAACCGGAAGCTAAGAAATCTTCAGCTGCCTTAGAACCAATGCAACTAATTGAGGCACCGGAATCCATTAGACCTAGTATCTTTTCCCCAAAGAGGACCACCTCAGCATATGGTCTAACATCACAAGGCCTGTCTAAAATGCAGCAAAGAAATTTCGCATACGTTCTGCCGAGCGAGTAGCTTTACGATTTTCATTAATAATCCTATCACGACCTCATTATATTCCTTTAAACGAACGTGAAAAGGTCTAAAAGGGTTTCTAGTCGTACCGCAAGGGGTTAAAATGTCATTACCGGTTGTAGCTGTGTCATGTCCGGTATCGCAAAAGTCATTTCCGGTGATTTTAGTGACGTTTTCGGGAGGTCGTTTTAATATGGTTATTCCATGTTTGGGTCCGATTGCCTCGGTTGCCTTTGTGCACCCCGTTGTGCACTCACTTTCCCGTTTTTTGAAGAACACGTTTTGCAAGTGGGCTTATAAGTATCGGGAGCACCGCAACCATAACAGAATATTGTCCTTTCAGACAGACAATCATGGTAGCGATGTCCAGGCTTTTGACAGTTCAAGCAAGTTAGACTCAAGGCTGCAATTTCACCGTTTTCCGTTTCTAGTAATTTCTCAACATCTTCATCAAAATCTTGATCGATTTCGGCAATACGTCTCGACAATGGCATTGGTTTCTGCAATTGATAACCATGCTTTCGGCGAATGTCCTGCATAAAAAACTCGCGACGGCGGCATATGTCACGAAGGTCTTCTACGGAGCAAACAGGGATATTCAGAATCTCGAGCTGAATTTCTGGGAGAAGATTTCGGCGTAAGATCTCCACCAGCGTTCTGTCCGGCAGTGATTCGTGGAGTCGATCAGTTAAGTCAACAATGGACTCATAGAAGCTGTCAAAAGCCTCATTCGGTTTCTGTTTCCTGTCCCTGATGAGCTCGCGAATGTCTACATCTGTCCTCGAATCCTTAAACTGTTTCCTCATCGCCCTACACAATTCTGGCCATAAAATAATTGATACAGACATATGATAACTCCAGAACCACACATCAGCTTTACCCTCAAATAATAAACCAGCATTGCGGCAAAGTAGGTTGTAATCACCCTTCAAAGTCTGGATCGTAAGAGCCTCTACCCTATATATGAATTTATCCACAGATAAACCCGTTGGACTACCGTTAAATTTAATTTTCCAATTCGAAATAATTTGTAGAACCCTATCAGGACGAACACTTAAATCTGACGAGGTGTTTGAGTGGGAATTTGACGTATTTACTGCAGAGTTCGACGGAGCAGAACTATATTGAGCACCCGTATTACTTCCATTGGAATTCGAATCAATACCTAAAAGTTCCCTGAACGTTCGTTGTTCCACAGCAGCAACATTCTGCATTTGGTGTGGAGGAGTACGCAAAGCCTGTGTAATACCAGGTGGCTGTATTGTAGGTTGATTTTGAAGTAAAATCTGTTGTTGACCTGCTGGCAAATTATTTTGAGGTATAGCTGTCTGTACAGTTTGCAAAGGCAAACTAGAAAGACTGGCTTGTACCCTTGTATCCACCATACTTGTCAGTCTACTATTAATATCGGAGAGTAACTGGGCATTTTGGGTGGCCACAATTGACGAAATCATTTCCCTAATAGAATTAACTGACAAGACTTGAGGTTGAACCGGCTCCGCAAGTTGAGCATCTTGACTTGAATCCTCTTCATCTGGAATAGGCACAATCCCCGAAGTATTCCCAGCGTCGTTTGCCGGAGTAGTTTGAGCACGAGTAGACTTTTGAGTACCCTCACTCACAACCCTAATGTTGCACACTGGGCAAAACGGCCTTAATTTAATTATCCTTGCCAAACATTCCCTATGAAAATGATGTCCACAAATAGTAGTGATAAGCAGTGTTTTAGATGAAATAACAGTTTTACAAGCCTCACAGCTAGGATGCTTGGAGCCGAAAGCGGCACCAGCAGGAGTGTCACCCGGACCCATATTTGGACCAAAGAAAATTCAGATATAAAATCTAATATTAGAAACGGCAAGTTTTAAACTGCACTCTCGATTAAATTTTATTTTATTAATGAGATGTACATGGAAAACTTTATACGATAGGACCCAATCATAAAATGTTGGCAGGTTTAAAAATAACGGCACGATTTTAAAATAAAATATTATAAAAATAAACAAGGTATTAATAACGACCTTAAGCACTGAAGCTTTAGAATATCTCCCTGAACAACTAAAAACAAAAACAAAAAAATATTTAAATTCGAAATTGAATTAAAGTATTCAATTCCTTGTAATCAGAATTAAGGCAAATCAATCTTATCGAAATATCTGTACAATTGAAAAAAATTATTAAAACTAAACAACCAGAAATAGAGTGGTATATGTGACAACGATTATATGTGTGTGGGTTAAGAACCAGAACCGGAAATGAGTGAAATGAAAACCAAGTGAATGTATGTATTGTGTACAAAATATGTTTAAAAAATACGTATCAGTGCGAAAAAAAAACTCGCGGATCAAAAAAATCGTGTAAACAAATTATTCCTAATAGATCTAAATTAACTCGCGTATAACACAGTGCAACACATAAATTGGTTCCTCTTTCGTACCCGGACTTGGCCAGATTACATCGAAATTTTTTTTTTTGGACACCCTAAGTTTTTGCACCCAAACATGATTTTTTTAAAAAAGGAAAATTTTTATGGAATCCATATATCATAAACCGTTCGGAATTTTGTTTTTATGTCTTTGGCAAAGTTGTAGATCCAAACCAAAGCAAAAAATTCTCATATGTACCGACCCAAAAAATTGCATCCACTGCATCAAAATTGCAAAAAATTGGGAAAAAATGCTATTTTTTTATGATAATATGGAAATAGCCAAACTTTAAAATCCAATTTTAAACAAATGTAAATTTTAATCTCCGAAACGCATGGGACGCTCTCAAAGCTGTAATTCAGAATGTTTTAGGAAAGGATCGAGCAGAGCCAGATAAAGCAAAGAAATTAGTGGCAACAATGCTGCAATATTTTGAAAATATAAATGTATCGATGACGCTGAAATGTAACAGAACGTTTTGTTATTGTCTTCTTGTCTTGGACTTCTGCCTTAAGACAGAACAAATCTGATTTGGGAGTCCATGTCAATAATAAAACCTTGGTTGATTGATTGTCAAAGTCTAGGTTAACCTCCAGGTCTTCAGGTGGGATGCCCTTTAATAATTGAGAATGGTTTGCGCACCATTTTCTGAGTTTAAATCCAGCTTCTTGAAGTAATCTAGTGAGTTGTTGCTGCATATCGATGGCTGTTCTTAAACAGTTAGAGCCACTCATGCCGTCGTCCACATAAAAGTCATATCTCAAAGTATGAGCACCAAGCGGGTATCTTTCCATGTTCCGTTCTGCTAATTGTTGTAAACATTTTGTTGCGAGATATGGTGCTGCAGACGTTCCATACGTTACGGTATTTAGTTTGTATATCTGGATCGCTTCTGTTGAATTCCTCCTCCACCATATCAGCTGCATATGTCGGTCGGCAGGATCAATTAGAATCTGACGGTACATTTTCTCTATGTCTGTACAGAATACAAATCTTGGCAGTCGAAATCTTAACAACATGCCAAACAAGTCACCCTGAGTTTGCGGGCCAGTGTGTAATATGTCATTGAGTGATAGTCCTGATGATGACTTTGCTGAAGCGTCAAAAACTACTCGAAGCTTAGTGGTGCTACTTTCTGGCTTAAGCACACAATGATGAGGGATGAAAAAATGGGGTGTTTCTATTTCCTTGTCGTTGATGCGAGTCATGTGACCTAATGCTTCATATTGGTCCATGAAATCGGTGTATTGGGATTTTAAAGTTGGATCCTTAGATAACCTTCGTTCTAAGGCTTGGAACCTCGAGAGGGCGATATTTCTTGTTTCCCCTAGGGCGCTTGGGTTCTCTGAGAATGGCAATCTAACTGTAAACCTACCATTTTCGTCTCTGGTTGTGTTTTGAGCAAAGTGCGTCTCACACCTTTGTTCGTCGATTGTAAGATTTTTATCTGTCTCGAAATCGTCTAACTTCCAAAACCGTTGTATTAGTTCATTTGTGGTTTCTTCATCTTCACCGTAAACAGCGCATATTGCTGAATTACCTGAATTATCGACATCCCTTTTTATTTTACCGCTCACTATCCAGCCTAGTTTTGTATTTTGGAGTGTTGGTAAATCATTCGATAGTTTAATTCTTCCGTTTAATAGTAAATCGTTGTAATACTCTGCCCCCAGCAGAATGTCAACTTTACTAGGGTCGCTGAATTTTGGGTCCGCTAATTGTATGTTTTCTGGCATTGGCCATGATGATATGTTGATTTCCTGAGCCGGTTGATCAGGAACAATGTTAGGAAGCACGTACGCCTCTAATCTCGTTTTGTATCCGCTTGTCAAGGATTGCAGATTTACATTGACACGTTTGTTCGTATGGTTTGATTTTCTGCCAATTCCTTCGATCCTCAAGGATGTTTCTGATGGTTTTATGTTAAGTTTGTTCATCAGTCTTTCCGTCACGATGTTGATTTGGGAACCGGAATCCAAAATTGCCTTGAACTCACCGAATTGCCCGTTATTAGCCTGAATTCTGACTCTTGCTGTTGCTAATAACACGTAATTCTGCCGGGCGCCATGATGTTGCGCTGAAGCCACTGTAGGTGGAGCTGGTACTGACCTTGTGACTTGATGAGACCTTACATCTTCGTCGTTATGAACCAAGGTGTTGTGTTTGTGCGGACATCTGGTGCAATGTTGATAGGAGCATTTATTCGCGAAATGCCCTGGTTTGAGACAATTAATGCATAAATTGTTTGTTTTTAAGTGTTGCAATCTTTTGTGGACAGGTTGGTTTAAGAATGCTTGGCATCTGTATAGAGGATGATATTTATTTTGGCAAGCACTGCGTTTAGATTCAGGAGCATATGCCTTTGTTGCTGCTGTGGAGCATGTTTTATGTGGGGGTTTTGATGAAGGTTGCTTACTCTTCTGATTGATTGCTTCCAATGTTTGGAACCTGTTTTCTAGGAAATTGAGGAATTCGTCCAGTGAAGGAATTGCCTTTGGCTGTTGTAGAGACTGCTCATATAGCATGTGAGTTCCCTTGTCTAATTTGCTGATGATTATGTGAATGATGATTGGGTCCCAAGTTTGTGTATTTACACTTAAATTGTTAAGTGCTGCAATTGTTTCTCGTGTTGTATCGTGGAGGGATTTAATGGCTGGTGCAGAAGGATTATCAGATGATTCTTGGGGTGGCGTCATCAGACCTTCTTGAATTTCTTGAACGCGCATAATTTTGTCCCAAATTGATGATTCTGCGGCTAAGTAGTGCTCCAAATCGTACTCTTCGTCTGTGCCGCATATATTGTTGTGCAGCTGTTGCACAGTGTTGAAGTGATTTTCTATTTGCCTCAATTTCGTAGCCACGTAAATGTTGGATTTGCCTGCGCTGTCTGCAAGTAATTCGTCCAACATATTATTTATGGTTCCGATGAGTGTTCGTTGTTTCATTACCAGCCCTTGTTTTGCAGGTGGTAATGATTGTTCATGTTCGGTAGCTTTAGGTTGGGCTCCTGGTGTTGTAAGCCTTAACTCTTTCATGATGTCTCCCATTTCATCCACCATGTCGCTATGCCGTTGGCCTATAGTCTCATATAGACCACTTGTGAAGTAGCGATGGTCCTCTGGCACCTTAGGTAGTCTGCGTATTATGTTGTCGGTGTTCTCAAATTTCTGCCATAAGATGGTTAGTTCGCTGGCCTTTTTTTCGTAGTATTCCAGCGTTCTTCTATCCTTGGGGGTTTTCTTTATTGTGGATATTACCCTGTTAATATCCGCAGCTAAGTCATCTTGCTGAACGGTGAGACTGTCTATGGTCGCCATAATCGATGCCCTTGTTTTTTATTTAGGTACCTGGAACTGATGAAACCACTGGAACTGTTGAAATCGTCTTCGTAGCCTCGCTAGTCAGACTTCGTATTGAGATTGCTGCAGAAAGTCAGCTGGAAATGATGAGTCCACTGATAAACTGGCTTTGATGACTGTGGGTAGCCTTGTACTACTGCACACTCCTGAATTTTGAGCGCGTCAGCTGGAGAATGATGTGTCCACTGACGAACTGTCTTGATGTGTAATCGCTGAGTGTTTCGAGTTCCTTACCACTGGTGGGGGGAAACTCGAAATTCAGTGATCACGTCGGGGTCACCAATGTTTTGGGGTCTCTTTAGTTTGTAGTTATCCAAGCACATGAACTTGTACAACTTACTAAGGCGAGACTGTTGGTTTGTATCTTCCTACAGCACTTTAACTGTAACAAGATTGTATCGTTTGGTTGAAATTAAACACTTAAACGTTGTGTTAATGACTAACAATAATTCTACTTTATTTGGTGGTTTATATACAGTAAAAATGATAAGTTGCAAAACAATAAATTATAAGTTTACATGATTAAGCATAATGAAGTTATTTGAATATAAATGCATACTAGACAATATTGATGTTGTTGACTTTATACCGTTGATGACAACATAAATGCATACATAACAGTGTTTATGTTATTGACTTCGTTAAAGTTGATGAACTACAGAACTGCATACATGACAGAATTTGTGTTCTATATTTTTGGATTTGTGATAGCGATGATTAACCCATGTAGGACTGAACAGTCATATTGATGTTTTTTAAAACAATTGCCCACCGAATCAGATGAGCAAGGGGAGCGATTCCACCAGGTCACAATGCCAATGGAAAAAAGATTCAAAGGCAAGAAGCTGGACGCAATGCTTGCAGAGGTTTGTTGGTGGAGCCACAAGGTGTGCCTGTGTGAGGATGGTGATATGGAAGACCCAGGAGACACTGGATTTAGAGATGTGCCTTTGGATCCTCTTTCTTCTTGTAGTAGTGCAGAGTCAGATCATGACCTTGAACCACCACCAAAATATTTAAACCTTGACAGGCGTGAGTAGCAATGGTATGTTATTTATTTATTCTGTTAAAATTATATATTTTCTTATTTTAGTTTTTATTAACAAAAATTCGGTAAATGAGAGCGTGATAAGAAAGTAATTGTGTTTCTCATTTTACCAGAAGTTACTATACTTTTTTCGGGTAAAATCGTAGCTGAATAAAATCATCGGCAGTTAATAATACACATGTTTTGCATTTCTATAAATAAACAAAAAAACTTAAACAAAAATAAAAAAAAAATTATGAAATTGTTAATTGCGTTATAAAATAATTACTTTTTATTAATAAAATAAATATATTCACTTTTTCAAAAACATATCAGCATTACAACAATAAAATGTTTAAATAGTAAATTTGAAAACAAGTAACAACAAAAACGGCATTAACCTATATAGTCTTTCTTTGTCGAAACGACAAACATTGGCTATGCAAAATAAGTGTGAGCAAAAAGATGTGCTTTCTAGGGTTAAGGAATGTTCGTATTAAGATGACATGTACTAGAGAGTTGTTTATATTGTTGTTAGATATAATTTAGCTGAAGAAAGATTTCTTAAATTCCCAGTATTTAAGCCATTTCAGGACAAAATCATGAAAAAATCATAAAAAAATAGCATTTTTTCCCAATTTTTTGCAATTTTGATGCAGTGGATGCAATTTTTTTGGGTCGGTCCATATGAGAATTTTTTTGCTTTGGTTTGGATCTACAACTTTGCCAAAGACATAAAAACAAAATTCCGAACGGTTTATGATATATGGATTCCATAAAAATTTTCCTTTTTTAAAAAAATCATGTTTGGGTGCAAAAACTTAGGGTGTCCAAAAAAAAAATTTCGATGTAATCTGGCCAAGTCCTTTGCGGATTCTTTTTAGTTTCGATATACACTTCAAAAAAAACGGGTATGAAGGAGGAACCAAACGATGACCTTAAAAATGCTGCACTGTGTAAGTAATAAACAACAGTAACAAATGTATAGTATGCCAGAGCGTGTAATATTTAACATATAATAATTCAAAATTTTAAATTATTAATATATCAAATGAAAAACAAAAAAAAATCAAAATCGTTTTAAAGATGATGTTAATAAAAAGTATCTAAAAAATATGAAGTATCGAAATACTCAAAATAATTTATATCTAAATGACCTAAAAAAATATATTAAAAATGTGTAAAATAATAAATTACCTAAAGTAATGAAATAGAAATGAAAGTGCGTGGAAAAAAAATAGATATTGATCAAATAATCAGGCAAAAAGAAAACAACAGAAAAATAACTGATAAGATATGTTATGATTTCTACTCGGATCTTTCACTTTAAATTGAAATTATTACTTTAAAGATTATATTTATTGTTATTAAATTTTTTTTTTTTTTATTAACGAGATTTATTCCACACAAATAAATTATTGTAATTATTTTTATTTATGAGATTTATTTTTCCTATTAAGAAAAAATAAGAAAAAGAGTTTGTACCAAAAGATAAATTAACGATAGTATGATACTCTGTTTGATTTCCTAAAACTAAGGTGAAAAAGGTGCTGCATTGAAAAGCTTTAACTACACTATGATACCGGAAGAAAATATATAGAAAAGAAAAGCGGAAATTAAGTTTTATTTTTCGAAAAAGAACTATGGATACTACTTGGCTAGGACCATTCACACTGACCCATTATTTCCATTGTAGTAGAAGAGCATAAACCCATCTAACTAACCTAAACTGTGGCCAGATTTAGCATATACATCCAGAAACTGTATTCCAAACAATTCAGCAATTAGTTCTAATGAATTTACGAAGAGAAGGTTAGGTTAGGTTAGGAAGGGTTATGTACCCAAGGGCACAACTCCACTCGGAGACCAATACGGTCCATTGTGAATCCCTTCAGAGAAAAAACGGTGAGAAAGAGTAGAAATAGACAGAAAAAACATAGCTCGAAAGATAAAAATAAAGAAAGGTAGAAAATATATATATTTACTCCCCAGAAACCGGATCCTAACGTCCCCTTACTAGAAACAGCCGTCCTATCTCCCTGACAAATCTCAGCAAATCAACTGGATTGTATCCAGCGACACACCCGAGTTCGTCGTGAAATCTATCTCCTAGCCATTTCTGTCTGAGACCCTGTAACCTAGGACAGTGGCACATTATATGCTCAACCGTCTCCAGTTCCTCAACGTCCTCGCACAGCCTGCAAAAATCCGGTATGTCCCTGTCCCATCTGCTTGTGAAAGCCCTGACAGCACAATGACCGGTCAGGAACCCCGTAAGGGTCCTGAGACCTTCCCTGTCCAGTCCCAGAAGAACCTTGGTTGCCCCTGCGTCCAAAGCGGGCCATAACGCCCTAGACACCCTGCAGTCCATTCTGTTCCTCCATGATTGGTTAACGGTTTCGCGGAATCCCTTCCGTATAACCTCAAAGTAGTAACATAAAGGGGGCTTTACCCCCCCGTCTCTTACCGCCAAGTCCAGATTTGAACCCTCCCTCGCAAGTTCGTCCGCCAACTCATTGCCATCCACCTTGCAGTGTCCGGGTACCCAACACAGCCTCACCGTGAATGCCTCCATGAGCTCCCTCAGAGCACACCTACACCGTGCGACCAGGCGCGAGCGCACCGTGTAGTTTGTCAGTGCTTTGAGTACCGCCTGACTTTCGACATAGATTGTCACCCTAGATCCCCCAACGATGTGTCCCAGTATCACTTCCGTCGCCCTCCAGATCGCCAGGATCTCCGCTTGGAAGACACTGCACTCAATTGGGAGTCTGTATGATCTTTTCACGTCAGTGTCAGCAATATAAACACCGGCACCCGTGCCCGTGTCCATTTTGGATCCGTCCGTGAATACTGCCCACCCCTCGAACAGCACATTGGATCCACGCCAGACCTCCCTAATCGGAAAGTCCACCGGAGGTGTACCACCGAAGAGAAGCTTTGATCAGGTATCAATTAATTGATGGTCATATATAACATGTTTAACAAAACTTTATTATACGCAAAATCTCAAAAATTAAATGATACCGGTGAAATTTAAAATAAAAAACAAAAATTTAAATGAATATAGAAAAGAGAGAAGAAACGTTATTTAAGGATAGCCGAAAAAAAATTTTGAAATACGAAAGGAAGTGTAATCCAAAAGATGTAAATTTTGCTAAAGCAGTTATTTGTTCGGGCCCCACGTTGGGCGCCAATTTTATAATGTAGCATACAACTAATGACTTTGAAATGGTAGATGTTCTATTGAGCAGACATGAAGCTTGGGCACGCTACCACACCGGCCTTATTGCTCGTCGAAATGTGGGGGTTCATTATGGCTTCTCTGCGTCAAGACCACAATGCCACGTTATAAAATAATTTGATTCGCGTGCCTACTACAATTTCTACTCAAGAAATTATAGTACCAGGAAACATAGATTAAATTGGAGAGTAAAAAGAAAAAAAAGAACTAAAATGAACTAAAAAGGAATGACACCGGAATTTAAGAGTAGATATAAAACAAGCCTTTTGAAAACTGCATTACCGAGGTGTTAGAGGTAATGTATAAAGCCCACCCTGCCTTGATCATATTTCATTAATTCCAAATTAATACATTTTATGATTCCAAAAACAATTCTACAGCACCCCTTACCCTTGTTTAGAAATCAAACAGAAAGAATTTAGTTTAACACGAAATCATATTGATTTATTCACAAATTTAAAATTCATTTTAATTTAGATTTAAAGTTAATAAAAAGGGTAGAAATATTGAAAATATTTAGTAAATTTAGCCTAAAAATTATCATTTAAACTTAAACCGAAATTAATCAAAAAGAAAATTAAATAAACCAAAAAAAATATATTAAGTCTAGCTAACCAAATATTTAATTAAACTTAATTAATAATTATAATAAAAACAAACTAGGCATCTATTTGTGTTTCAAAGCTCGCGGGAAAAAAAAATCATTAATTAAAAAAAAAATATTTTAAAAATTTTCTCATTCTAGGAAAAGATTTCAAATTTTGATATTTATTTAAGACTCATTATGCAATTTAATAAAACTTTGAAATTTTATTAGTTTACATTTGAAATTTTGATACTGATAAAAATATTATATTAAAATTGGTTAAAATTTAATTTGTAACATTTACGTTAAATATGGTCACCCTAATGTATCAAAAGAAAAAGTATTTTTTCATTTAGGTTTCAAAAATAAATTTCAACAAAATTTTAAATGTGAACAAAAATAAGAATAAGAACAAGAATTGGAAATAAAATAAAAGAGAAATAAAAAAAACTCAACTTACTTTAATGAGACAGTCGTTGCTCCCTCGTCGAAAGCTTTCGATGCAGGTTCACGTTGTTGCTGTTGTTAGGGAACTAAGAAAAGGTTATATTTCTCTTGTACACTTTCTCTTAACTTCAGAGATCATTTAATTGAGCGAATGCTAAATTTCATTTTTAATTTAAACTTTGAAACACGAATATTCTGTTTTATATGTTAAATAATTATAAATTAATATTTTTTTTTTATATAAATTCATTTTTTTTTTTTTTTGTTATAATTCATTTAACAATTTTTTTTTATTTGCATAATTTCTAACAAAAACCAAACTAACAATCATAGACTGCTAACAAAAAAAAATAAAATGTTAAATTTTTAACACTGTTTATTAACAGAATTCACAGTAAAAGAAAAAAAATCTGAGTATTTAAATGCAGGTTTACAGCAAGAAATTCTAAATGTTAAGTCGCATGCTTATTAGTTTAGCTGTTGTTAAAAAAAAAGAATCAAAAACCTTGAAATTTTTAGCAAAAAAAAAACAAAAATCAGTGTAATGGCAAATTGGAAATATTTTAATCAACTAAAAAGAATTAAACATTACACTGATCGACAAAACATTTTCAAATATTTAAAAAAAAAATGTAAATGATCACCACTAACACATTTTAAACTATTTCTAAATGATTTTTTTTTTATATGGAAAATTTAGATTTTAGGTAGAATAATTTTGTTTTTTATAGGGAATTTAGATTTTTGTGTGTGTTTCATAAAAAAATTTTAGAACTTTTAGATCATTTTCTTTTCACTTTGTTCCTAGATTTTTCCCCTTTAATTTGTCTTTGTCACTAGTTTGCATGATTTTATTTTTATTAGTAATAATTTTATTAATAGTAATAAAATTTTTTTTTTTAAAACTTTTCTTTTCTAAAATTTACGTTTTCATTTTAGTAAATTAGCCAAATTTGTCTTTTATAGTTTTTCTAGGGCTTAGCACAATTCACTTCAATTTACTGTTTCCTTTATGTTTTTCTACCTTTTTACTTTCAATTTATAGGAACTTTGTTGCTAATTTGTTTCTTTTTTTTTACACATTATTTTACCATGTTTTTTTTTCAAAACTGTTTTTGACAAATTTAAATTCGAAAAAGAAATTCACACACAATGATTTTACTAAGGTCTTCTATTACCTTAACACACTTTTAAGCCATTATTGGCATAATTTCGTATTAATTAAATGAATTGATTTTTGTTAGCCGACGGAAATTTTTAAACACTGATTTTAGATGACGACACGAGAAGACTGAACAAATTAGAATTTAGCAATTGAAGATGAGGTAAAATTGATGAGGTATTAAGTCAACGAGAGAGAATGACAATAAAAAAAACTTCTTCTTCTTCTTCCTTGATAGGCAAGCTAGGCTTTTTGTTTGTGTAATTGGTAAATTTGCAATTTATACTGTGGATTAGGTGCCAAATCTATATAAAACGAGAGTTTTATAAGAATTTTATAATGAAAATAAATAATTGATTTTTGATTTACCATTAGAGATGGCACCTAGGGGATAAATTACCCAAAATTTATATCAAAAGAGTTTAAGCAGGTTTTTAATAATTTCGAATAGCGACACGATCTAAAAGGTGAAAAACAATATTTTATAAGCCAATCTCGCTCAAAATTATAATTTAGCAGTTAAAACATACCTTTTCATATAGGCTTCTTATATATGGCAAAAAAAAATAAAAAAAAATGGCTAAAAATACACCTTAGCAAAGGGCACTTCGTTTCGGCGGGAATTGTAAGACAAATATACCAAATCTGTGAGAAATGAAGAAAAAGAACAAAAGTTCTTTGTTGAAAACAAGAATTTCAATTTATTTTACTAAACATTTGAAGGTAAAAATAAAGCCAAAATTAATAGCAAATACTCACAATTTATCCAAGTTGAAATAAAATTTTTCAAAAATAATTTGCACCAAAACTTATAGATTTTAAAATAAGATTTTTTTTTTTTTATATAAAAATTAAAAATTTAATTAAACACTTGTTTAAATGAAAACTTTCACCAATGGCGGTCTGATGATATAATGATTCAATTTGCTCGGTTTTTCAAAATGAAAGCTCGGTTTTCTATGTATATATACACCTAACAGAACCCTTAACGTTTTTATTCCAATTTCTAGAACAATATCTATAAACAAATTCAAAGATAAACGTCAAAAGGACGATAACTATGCAACTGCTATTGGAGTACAGATGGCGTTGAAATAAACAAATAGAAATTATAACAGATTAAATTTAAATAAATCTAACGACGAAAACTTAGAGTAAAAAAAGTAATTTGTAAAAGCAAGCGCCCTTACATTAGCAATTAAAAACACTTTTGCAAATTTAATTTTATGCGGACCGAATATGTAATTTTACTTGGTACATTTTGCGGAAAAGGTATTTAAAAAAACAGTTAAGAAATTATAAAATTGTGTATTGTTTTTAAAGTTCCACGTCCCATTTTTCTATTTCTCCCACTTTTAGGGCAGTGCTTACAAGTTTTGTCAAAATACACTGAGGCATATATACATTTAATGTCATTTATTTAAGCCGATCCAAAGTAATACAACAATTCGGGCTATATGGAAGGTGCAACGCATCATGTCATATCACACCTACTTTTATATTACATTGCTTATGAGTGAAGTGACACGCCTCATTCTTTAGTTCTGCCCACTTTTGACACAGTTTTTTTTTTAAATTAATTAAAAAATGCAGTCTTACGTGATCAACAGGAGCCTATCTATCTATATATATAAAATTGAATGTGTGTTTGTTTATTTGTTTGTTTGTACCTTATAGGAGACCAAACCTCTGGACCGATCTTCCTGAAATTTTCACAGCATTTAACTGGGACTCTGGCATGATTAATAGGGTACTTTTTTCGACCACGCCCACTTTTACGCCCACTTTTTTAAAATTATGTAATTTCTCCCATATAGTTTTTAACAGGTTTACTTTAAATTGTATACACATTATACTCCAGGCAAGGTAGAAATAAACATTTCTTACGCCACGCCCCTTTTCACGCACCTTTTCACGCCAAATTTTGTTTGAAAGTTTTAAACTTTTTGTTCTCTGTACAAATTTGTTCTTTAAAACGGATTTTTTTTTATTTGGTAGTATATCGCTCTTAATACTGTTAACGTGGCCATATATCTATGAACCACGCCCACTTCACCTCCCTCTTTTTTTAATTCAGATACTTACTTATACCAATGTTTGCTATACAAAATACTTTTTTTGTAATATGTATTTACCTAAAGTTTTATACACTTTTTATCTACAGGTAAGGTAGCCATACATTTTTTATTACCAAATCCCCCTTTTTCGCCCCATTTTACTTTAAATTATAATTAATCTGCTTTCAATCTGTATATATATAAAATGGAATGTGTGTTTGTTTATTTTTTTGTTTGTTTGTTTGTTTGGACCTTATAGGAGACCAGACCTCTGCACCGATCTTCCTGAAATTTTCACAGCATTTAACTGGAACTCTGGCATGATTAATAGGCATGATTTCGATCACTTTTACGCCCACTTTTTTTTTAATTATGTAATTGCTTCCTTATAGTTTTTTACACATTTACATCAAATTGTATACACATTATATACTCCAGCCAAGGTAGATATAAACGTTTCAAACACCACGCCCCTCTCACGCCCCATATTGTTTAAAAGTTTTAATCTTTTTGTCCTCTGTACAAATATATTCCTTTCAACGGATTTTTTTTTTCAAATAATGTATATGGCAATTCATTTCACTAATTAAGAACGGTTATAATTGGCTGTCTTAAGAATAAATACTATTTCACCAAACGGGAGCTATGTTTGCAGCCATTCCAGTTTTAACTTTGATCGCGTCTATTTGACTAATTACAATAACGATTCCGATTGGCAGGTTAAAGAAAAACTATTCTATTTAAGCAAGCGGGAGCTTTGCTTGCATGCTTTGCATTTATTTAACTATATAAACACTTTTTAATACATTTCATAATGATGGGGGTAGCAAAGCACACCGGGCTCAGCTTTTTATTATAAAAAAAATATATCATTGACACGAAATTTTTACTTAATTTTGTTATCTTATTTTTAATGTATTACACATTTCAATTATCATTTTTTAATTTTAAAAACGATCATAGACAAACCAAGGTCATCTAACTTATCTTAATGTAGCCATAGTTTAGTGAAAACTATAGTAATGAATGTTAAATTTATATAAAAATATCTGTGGTTAATTAAACTCGACTATTTTTAGAAAAGTTATTAGGCTTAAATAAAATTTTATGCAGGGAAACGTCTGCCGGGTCAGCTAATTAATACAAATAAAATTTGAAGGCAAAACAACGTTTGCCGGGTCAGCTATTTAAAACAATATGTGATCAACAGGAGCCTAAAATAATTTTAAGTGCATAGTAATAGAAATAAATCGATTGTTTTTATAGTATACAATTATGAACATTTAAAAGAAAGCTATTGACAAAATTATGTGCTTATAAAATATGTGAACGTAAAATGCATAGACGATATGCAGTCTCTTTATGAGCTTTACAAGAGTTTTAAGTACTACAAGGAAAATGGAACTTTTCAGTATATCAACTTCAAGTCTTTACCACCAGTTAGTAACGCAAGGTGGAACTCAAGAGCAGTTCTCGCCATTTGTTCTCATTCCAAAATATCAAAAAATGTTACAGCCTATTTGTAATTTTATATGTGATGCATGGTGCAATGGTTTGTTTTCTGATCACTATTTCAACCAAAATAATTGTCCAGTTTTAAACAACTCTTTACTAATCTCTGAGGCATTATTGTTCAACAAAACAGCCTGAGCAACAGGAGACTTCGGATCAAACTCAATTAAATTCAAAGAAACACGACTACGAGTGTCAGGAGGAGCTTAAATTGTCGGAGCGACAGTGCCATGACCGCGAGTATCAGGAGAGGCTAAAATTTTATGCTGTTCAATTGGCTCTTCCAATAAAATAAGTGGAACCGAAACTGCCACCCGAGTTACTGCGACATTCTCCACTACCTTTTTACGCTCGGGAGACGAATTTTCATTAAACTATCAAACTAATCATAACGTTCCTCAAATTTTCTAATTTTCTCATTAAGAGAAACAAAATCCTTATGCAGTTCACAAAATTCATCACGGTTACCAGTAAAAAAATTATATAACTCCTACTTTTGTATTACATTGCTTAAAAGTGTTGTTAAAAAAGCTGTGCCAAGTTTTGATCAAATATGTTGTGAGTGAAGTGACACGATTTGTTCTCCAATTCTGCGCACTTTTATCACAGTTTTTTTTAATTAATTAAAAAACGCAGTGCCAAACTTTGCTCATATGTGATCAACAAGAGCCTAGGTAAAACAATATGTAGTTAACAGGAGCCTAAAACAATTTCAAGTGTCGACTTGTACGGGAGGTGGTACTCTTACATTTCCTTTCCCACAAAATTTTAAGACAAAAACTTTATTAAAAAAGCCGTGACAAATTTTGTTGGCTACATTGTGTACAGGCGCCGAAGTTAAACATTTTAAAATGGGAAGTGACACACCCATCTGCCTATACAGCCCACTTTAGGCATAGTACTTCTTATTGTTTTTATAAAACACAATGGAAAATAAGTTTAGCTTATATTGGTTTAACAGGAGCCAAGTTAAATCAATTTAAATTTTCGTACTGGATATGCCACGCCCCTTTGTTGTATCCCGCCCACTTTTGGAATACTACTCAAACATTTTAATATAAAACGCAGTGCCCAATATCGTTTGCGTACTTTTAACAGATGCTGAGTTAAATCAATTCATTATGTCGGTTTGTATGGGTGGTGGCACGCCCCTCTTCCTTGCAAAGTTTTGGCTAAATTTGTCAAAAGTTGTGAATATCGAATAGGGTGATAATTTATGGAGATATTAGGTTGTAGATTATACGAAGACGTTAGTAAATTCCGTGTCAATTCTAATTTTAGGGAGTGATTCAATAGGAGTTTCAGGGATACAAGGTCACTAAAGAGATGAAGGAAGGAAGTGTTCCTAGTGAAAACAACACCATTCACTATGTAAACCTCGACGTCAGTTTATGTAAGAGTTTAATTTATTTTTTTTATTCAATTAATAATAATTTTGTTTATAATTCGTATTGCTATTTTGAGTCTTGGAATGAGCATTTCTAATACTCTTGAAACAGCCCTAATTTTATCTTGCCGAAGAATCCATCCCAATCCGGCGAGCTTAGCTTTTTTTTTGAACATTCTAAGCTGAACGGAATGTTCAACTACGGTATTTTCTAAACAGGTTGTTATAATAATTAAATATAACATAAATCAAAATTATATATATTATACTGTCCCAAATGATAGGTATTATTGAGCTATTATGAATAAAACCAAATATATTTTGAGGGTACATACTTATAGTTGCTACCCGCGGTCTTCGTAGTGTATTTTTAAAATTTTTGGGCAAAGAAGAGTTTAAACGTTTGGCAATGCTAATTGGGAAAAACATTTATAAAATTTCAATTTTGGTCCACCACAGCAACGTTTAGTTTGAAACCAGTTATTTAATTTATTACTCAGTTAAGATTGAAATATTGTAAATATATCAGTCTGTTCTCAGCTTTCAATCGGACTGGTTGTTTTACAATGCTATTGGAAAGCATTTGCTCTAAGTGTTTAAAAAATATTCATAAAGAATGTGCAATTACATGTGAGATTTGCCAATGTAAATTTCACAGAGTTTGTGCGAAAGTTAATAGCGAACAGTGTTCTCTCAATTTGTTAATAATAATGCTGATTTGAATATTGCTAATTCCTTGTCTACAAATTCTTTAAATATTAATGCTCATAGTTTTGTCTCACACACTAAGAATATTCCTAATGAGAAAAATGTTCTTAGTGCTAAAAATGTAAAAGAAGTAAACAAACTTGATGTTGTTGCTGATGTTGATGCTAATGTTGCGGTTTTAAACGCTAATGCTGTTGCGTTGCCTGCTGATAATTTATTGAGTGTTACTGGTAATAAAGCAAATGGTAATACTAATGCTGCGATTTTAACCGATGATAATAATGCTAATTGGCAAAATGTGACAAGGAAGAAAAAACTTTCTAAAAGTCGTAAAGTCGTTGTTGGTAGTTATAAAAATTGTGAATTGGACGTTGTATCTGAAATGAAGTGGGTGCATTTATCCTCCTTTCAGCTTTTTGTCACTGAGGATGATATAATGCGTTATGTTGCTAAGCATCTTGACATCGATAAAGCACATTTATTATGTCATAAGTTAGTTAAAAAATATGCTCCTTCGGTTGGTTTTAAATTCATAAATTTGTGGGGGAGCAGATGATTACTCAATCTGTCAACTTAATAAAACACCTGTAGCAGGTCCAGTTATATACAAACGTTTCAACTGTATTAAGAAAAATCTAAAAAGTGTTAACCATCGTGCTGATGACCTCCATTGCCCTTCAAAAAAAGAGTATATGGATATTAGACAAAACGTCACTAATAAGAGACGTCCATCGAGAATAAAACGTACCAGTTATACTGATTTCTACACATCGGATGATGAATTTCCTGAGGCGAGAATCACGTTATACCCACAAAATCGACTATGAAAAGATCAGGTAAAAATGAAAACAAAGTTTCTTATGCTGCAATGGAGCAAAGAGCAGATGAAAACTATAATATTTCAAATGAACAAATTTTAGATATATATTTCGAAGGCCTTGATGCATTGGAGAAATGCAAAACCAAGTACGATAAAATGAGAGTATTTGGCAATATGCTTACACATGTTATATAATAAAATAATACGTAGACTAAATGTTATGCATTGGAATGCGCAAAGCATAGAAACCCCCACCTCTATCATAGAATTAGAACAAGTTTTACACCAAAAACAAATCGATGTAGTATTTATTAATGAAAATTTTCTCAAAAAATGCATAAATTTAAAATGGTAAATTTTAAAGTCTATAGAGAGGATAGCAGTTCCCATGGTGGAGGCGTTCTGATAGCTATCAGAAGTTCTATCCCTATAAAATATTTCTATAATAATATACATATACAATAGGTCAATTAAATTTTCTTCTGTGTATTGTCCAAGATATACGGATAAGTTTATTGAAGATCTTAATATTATTACTAGAGCTACCACTGATTACTTTATCTTTGGCGATTTGAACGCCCACCATACCAGCTGGAACTGTAATCTAAACAATACCGCTGGAAATAGTCTATATAAGCATCAGCTAAGCTCTCAATATTATGTATATTCTCCTAATTCATTCACAAGATTTCGTCAGTCTTCAACTCATACTTACCCGTCTACTGTTGATATTCTTCTTGCGAACACAAATTTACAATTTTCGCAAATTGAAACTCATTCGGAACTGCTCATTCTGACCATGTTCCAATGACATGTCAAATATTTGGATCTGTTATTGAAAGAACTATACAGATTCCATTATATAACAGGGCAAACTGGAATGAAATAGGAAAATGGGTTGATGAAAGGATTAAATGCAATAACCTACAATCAGCAGTATTAACAAGCCTAAACATTGAGCAGATTTTTATCAAAAATTACTTACTAACTGCTAAACAAATTCCTTTGGGTAACAGACAAGTCTGGCAAAGAAAACTTTCCTGACTTAGTGTATTTCTAATTGGCCAAAGAAAAAGATATAAACGAAAACTACAAAGATGTAATAACACAACAGAAAGAAATTTATTTATTTGCTTAATAAGACAGCTGACTGTGTTAATAAATTATCACATTAACAATGACAGAAATAACAGCTGGTTCATACAATTCATAAAAAAGCTGCCAACAGGCAATAAAAATTTTGGAAGTTAACAAAAGCAATGAAAGGTAATAAGACGAATATGAGTAGTTTAACAACAGGTGGCGTTGAAGTGTATAATAGTAAAGAAAAAGCTAATATTATTGCTGATAATTTTGAAAATTTTCACAAAACAATTGACATCACCAGTTGACAGTAAGGTAATAAAATATATTGAATGGTTACGAAACCAAACAATACCTGATAGTATAGAACAGGAATTAACAACAGAAGAAGAAGTAAAATTTTTTGTAAATACAATAAAAAACTCAAAAGCTCCATGTTTAGATGGCATAAATGTTCAAGAAAATGACAGATACGTTTTTCACATTGATTGCAAAAATTTTTAATTGGTGCTTAAAAAATGGTTATTTTCCAAAACTCTTTAAAATTTCTAAAGTTGTCCCAATATTTAAGCCGGCTAAAGAAGCAAAATCGCCAAAGAGCTATCGCCCGATTAGCATGTTAAACTGCCTTGATAAAATATTTGAAAAAATTTTACTTAAAAGGCTTAATGAATTTACAGAAGAAAATAATATCTTACAAAATGAGCAGTTTGGTTTTAGAAGAGGCCAAGTAAAAAGAATTGTTAATTTTATATCAAACAACGTGAGTGTAAGGAAGAGTACTGGAATAGTATTTTTGGATACAGAAAGGCGTTTGACTCAATTTGGCACAATGGCGGTATCATTAACATGTTTGGATACCCAATTTACATACAAAAGATAATACAGAGTTTTTTACATGAAAGATCATTTGTAGTAAACATTGATAATCAATACTCCACACAACGAAATATCCCCAGGGCTCAGTGTTAACACCTACATTATACTCAATCTGACTTTAAAATACTGAGAGATCAGTCTGCAGCGCTGTATGCAGATGATACCGCCATAATAACAAGAGGAAAAGTCTCAAACGCCATTGTCAAAAACATAAAAAAAGCTCTTGTACATTCTCAAAAACTCTTTCTAAGTGGAAAATAAAAATAAATGAAACAAAAACACAAGCTATAATTTTTCCTTTTAACAAATCTCCCAAAAGAGTTCCTAGTATCCCACTTTCTATTGAAGGGACCGAAACTCCTATTCTTGACACCATTAAATACTTAGGAATAGTATTGGATAAAAAACTGATATTTAAACATCATATTCTCGAAAAATGCGACAAAGCAATAAGATGTGGAAGAGCTGTATTTAATCTACTAAATCGTAAATCAACCCTAAATTCAAAAAATAAAATCTTACTTTACAAAATGTGCATACGACCAATTATGACATATGGTTGCCAGGTCTGGTCAAAGAGGTGCGCCAAAACTCATGTCAAAAAGCTACAGGTGATTCAAAATAAAAATTTAAAAATCATATTCAACTTGCCCAGACGGTATTCAACTAATCGACTTCACAGAAATTTTAAACAGGATATGTTCACAACAGTATTTAATAATTTAACACAAAGATTTGAAGATAAAAACAGATCTTCAAGTTATAGTATAATAAGAAATTTATAGTATTAATATCTTTTACATCTTCAGTAATGAAGATGCTATAAGAGTTAATGTAAGAATTTCTTTAACTTTTCATGAAGTTTTTTCCTATCTTTTTTCCTTGCACTGTAAATAAATGTATACTGTGTATATTTTTATATTAAAATTAGTTAATATTTGTTGCAATACTTTATTTTTAGTAATATCTCAAACTATGTAAATAAGAAAATGTTTAAGTGTTACAATGATAGAACTAAATAAATAAATAAATAAAAAAAAATTCGTAAATTTCAAACTTGGCATGTCTTCTGGATTTTATCAAGAATTGTTTAAACCGGAAATTTGGCCCTCTGGTGTTAAGGTACGCCCGTTTAAATTTATTAAAAAATGGAGGTAATTGAGTGACAGGCACCAATTATTCTTAAAGTTTAATTTTTAATTTAAATATTTTTAATTATAAGCTTTAAACTTTTTGTTGTTAATATTATATTTATAGTTTTAAGTTACTAGTCTGTAAGGATAATATTGTATCCATAGACTGAAATAAATAAATAAATAAATATTTTCAAAAATATGATCAGCATTTTCTTTCGGGACACCCTAATGTGCATTAAATCTTAAAAGGATTTATGTCGGAACTTTTTGAAAACCTCGAAAATGTAATATGACCACCAAAACCACACATTCCAAATAATGGGTAAAGTAATGTATCGCCATAGGGTTGCACGCATTACAATACAACTTACATCAGTTATCCAGTTTACAGGCGTTGAGCCTAAAAGTAATGGGATGACTCATTACCTTGTAGGGGGTCCATAAAAAATTTATAAACAAAATGATTACAAATATTTTTTTATTAAATAATTAAGCCTGAGGCTGGGATTCGAACCTGGAGTCTCTGGTTGTTAACAATTAGTTAGGCGAGAGCTCTACCAACTGAGCTATCGATATATATAATATTTTATTGCTTAAAATGTAAATGAATTGTTGTGCTTCGTGTTTTCGTTCGTGATATCAAAAATATCCACCTTAGCCTCATGCTTACAAAAAATCAAAAAGTAATAAATATTAATTTACTTTTAAAATTCATGCGTTATGTAATTGATGATCGGGTAGGCATTATTTTATGTTTTACAAAATTGTTTAAAAACATAATTAAAATTTGAACATACGACTATGACTTAATGTCGTCAGTCGGAAAAAGAAATTATAAGCTTAGTTCTAGATAGTGTTTCATGTTACATATTTAGTAATTAAATTCAAAAATTAGATCTTTTCTATAACCTATCGCATCTATAATATAACGAGATATTTCATTGAAGTACTGTTTAGCATTGTTTAAAATATTGATTATTTCAGTTTCTGTCAACGTAGTTTTTTTAAAGTGTTTATATCTTAAATGTCGAAGTATAGGGCATTTCCCTATAAAATGAATAATATTTTCAACTTCGTTTAGATTACATAGGGAGCAGGTACGAGGTCTTTGTTGTGTAAACCTTGTTCCATTTAGTTCGATTAAGTCTGATCTCGCTTTAAAAATAAGGCTTATAGCATTATTATTACGATTTATTTCAAAATAAGTCTGTTCCTCTTGAAAATTGAGCTTTGAGTACAAACGACTTGTTGCAGCTGCCTTCGCTAAATTGAGTTCCATTTCATTGCTCTTTAAACCAGTTATAACATCCATTCTGACACGTTCCCAATGTTCTCTAGTTGTGCATTCCGAAATTCTTAGTGTATTGAGATTTCCAGATAATGTTTCCATATAGGTATACCAATAAGATTCATTTTCAATAACAAGTTTTGTAAGCTGATTTGGCAGACGATTAACATCATACTCAAATAACGTTTTAATAATGTAACGAATGTGCAAATCCAGAGTATAAATGTGATTATTTTCAATTCCAGTTTCAAGCATAAGAATAGATGTCGGTGTATTTTTATTTATAGGGTATTGCAACTGTCTAGGTGTTGTAATGGCGCTTGCAACCAAAAATTTTATTGATTTTTTATTCTTTTTTTATATTATCCATGAGATATTCATCTTGAATTTATTTTTTTATTCGGAGAAATAAATATTTATCGTGCATTTAAAACACCTTGGTAAAAATTGCTATTTGCTATAATTTTTAAATACTCATGCTACGCCATCTGTGTGTCAATACCTTTTGACCAAATTGATACAACCCTTTTTCTTGTTGTCGTTTTACTCGTATTTATTTTATATCTTTTACTCTAAAAATTGGAATTAAAGCGTTAGATTTTCTAATCTGCAAAATCATGATGGCTTGACGGAGCTTACGTTTGGCCAAAAGACAAAATCCTCTGCCATTTTGTTAACCATCAGCCTAGTGAAAAGTTCGAATTAATTCGCAGTTTTTTTTTATATATTTTTTTTATTCAAAGTTAAAATTGAAGTGGTGATTTGTTTTTAACATAAATTCTCCGCGAATTAAAACACAATTTTGTGTAAAATTATAGGATAAGGACATTCTCATCTACGTTTCAATTTTTATTTAAAAATTAATGTGAGTATTTTCTCATTTTAAATTTATGTGATAATTTCATATAAATCTATGGAGTTTTTGTGGGGTTTTTTTTATATCAGAGAACTTTTGTTCTTGTTCTATTTATTTGCAACAATTTTAGTGCTGGCTTAATAAAACTAAAAAAAGAAGGTACCTTTTGTCAAGGTAAATTTGGATCAGTTTGGCTTGGAACGAATCACTACTACGCTTAGAATTTAACAGTCGATCGTAGGTACTTACTCCTCAATAAATTATTCTAAGGAACTTTCGTATTTGGTTGTACATATATCGTTATTTTTATCCCCCTGGTGCCATCTCATATGGTAAGACGATGGCAAATTAATTTCTTTTTTAATTCAAATTTAATAAAAACTCTCTTTTTATTAGAGTTGGCACCTAGTGCATAATTTAAAATTGATTTGTTGCTAATAACATCAACAACAATCCTGACTTTGCATATACATACAAAAGCTATTGGTGTGCTTGCTCTCTTTTTCTTTCGAATTGATGTCAAGACTAGTTTCAACAAGTAACTCGTTTGTTCAAGTGCGGGTCAGTCTGGTAAAAGTCATCCTCTTCGTCTTCCTGTAAAATTACCGTCGGGTGTATAAAGTGTGGTTGAATAAAATAATAATTAATTTCTAAAAAATTTCTAAAATAAATGATATAAAAATTGTGTGTGTGGTAAAAAGCCAAGTAAGAAGAAAATCCGGAATTGTTCAAAAACGCGGAAAAAAAGAGGAGTTTTAAAAAAAAAAATTTTTTTTTTCATAATAAAAAAAGGAATTAGCATTAAAATTTTGTTAGAATAATAAGTTCTATAAAACGAAAAACTCGAAAAGAAAAGGTGCAAAAGTGTGTTTGAAAAGACTGTGCTAAAATTTCAAAATTGCCATAAAAATTAAATTGCCTAAAGCTTAAAATTTGCCAAAAATTAAAATACAAAATTAAGCAATTTTTAAAAAAAATACGGTTCACTAAAGAACGAAAAAGAAAAGTTAAAAGTATAAAAATATTCTAGAACTAGAGAGAAGAAAATTTTCTGGAAAAAATAAATATTTTTAGAAAAGTTGAAAGTTTTCTTTTGAAAAAAAAGCATTGCAAGAGCAATAAAAGAATAAATATTTTTACACAGTGAAACCAAAACGAAACAGTTAAAAATAATTAAAAATTTGCTAAAATTATAAATAAAATTCGAACGTCAAACACACAAAATTGCTAAAATTATTCATAAATAAAAATTATTTAAAAAAATATGAGACATAAATAGTGTAATAGTGTTAAATATTTAAATTAATTATTTTTATTATAAGTGTAGAAATTCAAAATATTAAAATTTTGTTTCCCACTGTTCAAATATTTAAAAAAAAAGGAACAAGTGTTAATTTTGCTTTGGTTTAATTTCTCATTTTTCTTGTTAAAATTTCTTATTTGGTTAAACTAAAACAAAAATGCAAAATCTCAAACTAATAGTATAAAACCCACATTCTCAAATAATATTCTTTAAAATATATAAGAGTACATATACTAAAGTAACTTCAACATTAGGTTCATTCGTTTACTTTTCCAGTAAAATCCAGTAGATGAGTAAATTTTGGGCAAAATGAAAATTTTACTCTCAAAACTGGCTCTTGCACAAAAAAGTAAACGAACGGAAAAATTGCAAAAACTTGCAGGTTAATTCAAACATATGAGCGCTAAAAAGCTTAGTGTTGTAAAATATGTGTTATTTAGACTACCCAGTATATATTGTTTTTGGTACTTGATGCATTGCATTTTAATAATTATAAATTCGTAGTAATTGTATTTATTAAATAAACTTTTGTGGAAGCTCTTAGACTTGTTTAGTTTGTACATGACTTTTAATTTTGTTTCTAGTTAAATAACATACGAAAATACATGAATACTTGATTTTTGATATTCGGTACCCTGAATAATATGCAGTAAGAAGTATTCATATATTCGTTAGCTTTACATCTCTAATATATTAATGTTAATAAAAACAATTAAAACAGATATTAGAAAACTGATAAATTGTTACTATAATAATTGTAACTGACTACTTTAATTTGTTTCAGGTTGAAAATAATTATTTTTAGTTTTTGCCGCATTTTTAATTCAGCTTTTGATCTTTTAAATGTTTTTATTACTAAATGTATGCTTATTTTTGTTTGTTTACTTAATTTAATCATATGTTTTTGTTTTCTACTGGATTTTACTGGCAAAAATTTGTTCAGTAAAAATTTGCAGGTTTTTTGCTGACAACTGTCACTTTACTCTCTTAGTAGATGCTCTCTTTTGCAAATTTATGTGTACGCGAACGCATTTCAGTAAAATCCAGTACAAATTTGTACAAATTTGTGCAAATTTTGGTGTAAACGAATGGACCTATTATTTCACATGTTGATAAATTCTAAACGTGAATGTTAACTAACAGTGGTGTAGCCGCCTACAACTTATTATGTTAACCACATTTTGAGATGGTTTTGCATTTTGGTTCTGTTAAGTTTTAAAAATGTTAATATAACAGGCAAAATTAACAAGAGTTCGTTAACATTTCAATTAAAACCAATGTTAATACCAGTGTTTCAAAAGCTTTTTAATATAAAATCTCTCTTTACAGTGAAAGCAACAAATGTTGCTAAACCTTTGAATTAAACCTTTCTCTTACTTTTATCAGCCACGTCAGCAACATCTACTTAGAAAGATCTTTCCAAGGAGTGAGCATCGTTAATAACGTAAGTGGTCTTATTCTCATTTTTTATTACATTTTTTTTATTCTCTTGCTTTATATAGTTGTGTTTTTTTGTCCACATATTTAATTTTGGTGACCTACTTTTAAAATTTAAAGTTTATTGAACTTGCAGATATTTACATGCAGAACATGACCAACTAATTTTTGGTACAAATACTTTCATTTTTTTTTTTGTCATAAATTTAAAGTTTAAATAAAATTAAAATTAAATATTATTTTTGATGAAAATTAATTGATGAATAAAGGTTAATAATTTAAAATTTTTTTTATTAAATGAAAAAAAAAATTCTATTTACAAAAATAAAAAAAATTGAAATTCATTAGTATTTAAAATTCGAATTTTTTTTAAAAAAAGTATAAATACTTCTTTTTTTACAAATTAAATTTTGATGAAATTTAATTAAGTCACCAACACTAGGAATGTTGAAAGATTCAAAATGTTAATATATACAAAGTAAAAGTAAAATAAAGTGAAAGTTTTAAAAATTAAAAATAATTCCTAATATTTGGAATTTTTATTAAATTGAAACAATTACTTTTTAACATTAAAAACTTTCAAAGGTTCAATAATTGGGTTTTAATAACTTAAATTGAAAATGAATTCAACAAATAAAACTAAATATTGATTCAATTCTAAATAATCATTCCCAAAATTAAAAATGTTTAAAACTTTCAACTCACTAACAATTTTAAATCAGATTCTTTTTTATTATTGTAAATGTTGTATGAATTAAAACTTTTATTCAATTTAAAAAAACCCTTTAACAAAATTAAAAATTTTTGAAATTTCAATTCATTAACATTTTAATTCTAGAATTTTTAAAATTATAAATATGTGTTAATGAATTAATTTTTTTTATAATCCTTCGTTGAAATTACAAATTTTTAGAATTTCAATTCGTCAATATTTTGAACACTTGGCCAATTAAATTTCTAGTTATTTTATGCTATATTTTTTATTATTTTTCTTAACTTTAATTATTTAGTGTTTTACCTTGCATGCGTTTTCAAATAGAAATTAAGTTTTTTTTTTAATATTTTTTCCGGTTAATTAAAATTTTCTTGTGTAATTATTTAAATTTTTTTTTAAATCTAAATGAAAATAATTAGCATTTCGATTAAGTACCATTTAGTTGCTAGTTTTAGCATAAAATTTAATTTTAAATTAACATTAAAATTAATTTTTCCTGTGTGAATAAAATCACTATGAATTTCTGGTAAAACTTTAATACTTCTGTTTGATTTCTGATCTGAGGTAGTAGGCAGTTGTGGTTATTTAAAGGTGGGACCATAGGTTTACTATTTTAATTGGATTTTTATTATTTTCCATGGTCAAGGATGGGTGGGCTAGTTCGTCGAATACAATTACATCTAGTATCGACTATAATACTTTATACAATTTGCTTCTTTTGATTTAGGTGCTCTTTTCTGTAAATTTTCATTATATTTCCCTCAAGTTTTCCTTTCTCTAATGTCTAACCCCCTCTAAAATAATTCTTTCTTAAATTTTGTGCACGCATAAAAAAAAAAAATATTTTTATATGGTAGCGCTGTGGTAATTGGTATACAAGAAGATTTAGAACCCCCCCCCAATCGACGAGCTATAAGGCCGGTGGAAAAGCGTGTGCCTTCTTAAAATATGCCTAACAAAAACATTGAACAATTTTACAAATTTTTATAAATTTTTAATAACCATACGTTGCATGCTACAACAATAATTTGGCGACCAACGTGGGGCCCGAACAATGAAAAACTTCATTATATTTCCATCTTAATTCATTTTTTTTAGTGTATCAAATTATTGTTCGGCTCCTTTCTTAATATTTCCTTCTTTAACTTTACTTAATCTTTTTGTTTAAATTTTAATATTTTATTTTTCTTTATATTTTTCTAATGAATGCTATTAAAATTAGTTGGAATTGCGTTTATGATTCATCTATTTTTAGAATTTTCATTTACTACCCTGATGGAAATGGTGTTCTCTCTTCTATTAAATAGTAAACTTACTCGAGTTTTTCTTTTAACTGATGGGAATGCAGTATTTGGATAACTCAGCTAAATCTGACCACAGTAAAAGATTATTTGGTATGTTTACCCTTCCTTACGAAAGGAATTATAAAACTTAAAGATAGTTTTATCCATCTTCGTAAATCTCTTTTATATATCTTTTTTTCCGCTTTCCTAGTCTATCATTTCCGCCAAAATCATTTTAGGGTATTTTGTATAAATTTCTACTTCACTACAACTTGCCATACCTTCAGACAGATTAATCAAACAGAGATATACGTATATAGATTTTGTTTTGAAAAATAAAAATAACATTTTTTATTAATTTTTACTAAATTAATCAAAACTTTGATAAAGTCGATGAATTTTTAAATTTTTTTTTTTTTTCATTAACACTTTTTCTTATTATTTGCTTCTGCATGATCATTAGTTTTTTATATATATTTTTCCCATACACAAATTTCTATAAATATTTTTTTTTTCTCAGCATTTTTTTTTGGGTATAGCACATTTAAGATACGTTCTTAAAGATATAAAATCAAAGATACATTCTTTTTAGCTACAATTTTGTTAGGTACACATCCTATAAAATAATCGTTTTTTTTATTTTCCAACGTTTTTATTACTTTTTATTCGGAAAATATTTACGTTTTCTTTAGTTAGTCTCTTTACAGGAAGAAGAAGAAGAAAACATTTTTATTGAAAAATTTTACGGACACAAGGGATACACCAGACTGCCGCAGTTTCGTCCCCCTCCTGGGACTCGTCAGTGGTTAATTTATGTGTCAATTGAACAAAGTATTTTATATTGTTAATTTTGCTCTATATGAAAAACTTTTTATTTTTTGGTGTCGTACTGTGATTTGAACTCACAGTCTTAGCATCAAAGCTATGCATCGTAATCTCACCTCTTAACCAGTTGAGCCACGGTCGACACAGCGTTGACTGCGACTAAATTGGAGTTTGGTCACACTACGTACACACAAGTATTGTTTTGATCAGAAGAGACAGAATTAGCTAATACCAATGCACAATTCATTTCTCAACTAGAATGCTTTTTCTTCTTAATCCTATCTCTTTTTCACAAGTAATTATCACGTTTTTATGATGCGCTTTATTCACATACAATAGTTGGATACCAAGTGTAGGTTAGAGATTGAGTCGCCGTTAAGCAAGTTTATTCAAATTTTATGTTTTTGTTGAACAATATGAAATAAAAATCAATTAACGTTAATTTTTTTTTTTTTTGTTTAATAAACGAACACTCTGCTTAACATTTTCTGTTTAAAATTCTGTTCAAATTACACACTACACACGTTTACACACTATTGCTAATTTGAACGTAACATTTTTCTGTAACAGAACGCATACATTTTCATTTTTTCTAAGAAACACACACTTAAGTATTAACATTTTCTTTTTTTTTATCCACATCTCCGTTTCCGGTTGCACACACACACTTAATTCGTTGTTCTTTTGCTATGATTTTTATATAGTTTTCGTACATCAAGTTTTTAGTAAGTTTTGTTGAATTTAGAATTCGAATTTTTAATTTGGACTGAATTCATTTGGTTTTTTATTTTTATTTCTGTTTCTGGTTTTTGCTTTCAAATTGAAGTTAGTTCAAACATTTTTCAAATACTCTTGTATTTCAATTCCAATTTTTTTGTTTTTTGCTTTACAATTTTGGTATTTAATTTCATTGGTCATATTTTTCATTTTTAGTGGTTGAAGTTTTTATTTTTAAAGCGACAGATTTATTGTTAGTTAAATTTTTTTTTTTTTTCATACCTTGGTCATTAATATTTTTTTCTCTATTTAATATTGCAAATTTATTTTTTTTTCTAAATAAAGTTTAAAATTTCAAAAGGTTTTCAATTTTGTGATTTTCGTTTTTTCTAGTTTTTTTTTTTCTCGGTAGTTTTTCTATAGTTTTTCGCTTAGATTTTCTATCGAACTTTAAGTCAAATAAATTTGTAATTTCGATTAAAACTTCTATTTTAATTAAATTAATTATAAATTAATTAATTTTTGGCTCGGCTAGTTTTTTTTTGTAAATATTTTTTTTTCTTCATTTGATTTTTTTTCTCATTAAAATGAATACTGAAAAATCTAATAATACCCCTTCGGGTGCTAAGCAGTTAATTTGTGATGGCTGTAATGCTCCAATAACGTCAAAAACTCTGCTTGTTTCTACAATTTGTTCTCACAATTTTCATAAGGATTGTTTAGCAAAAGTGTTAAAACTTAGACCTTACTGTCCCGCCTGCAATGTTCGAATTGTAAGCGAGGGTGCTCAAAAGAGTACTAGGGCCCAAACCACGGGGACTGAACAGGTCAACGATTCTTTAAATGCTTCAATGGTAAAGGTTTCTATTGAGAATCCATTGGCTGACACTCATGTTGCGCCACCGATTCCTCAGCCTTCAGCACCGGCCCCTATAGATACTGAATCTCTTAGGAATATGATAGCTTCGATGTTTTCTGCTCAAAGAGATGAGTTGCTGTCAACCTTGGGTAATCAAATTGCCACAATTGTGGACTCAAATATTCAAGCAAGACTTGCATCGTCAATTCCTCCGGTTTCTCAGACTCCTTTGAATACTGTTGCACCACCACTTCAACCACAAGTTCATCGTACACCTCCTCATCAAATGCAGACCGTTAATGTTGTTGAGCAGCGTACTTTCAGGGAATTTTTGGGACTTGATCCTAGTGGATCCACCTCGAATTCAGCCCACTCTAATAGTATTTTAAATACGTCAGCTTCACAGGATACGACTCCTTCAACTATAAACGCCAGACCTGACAAAGTTTTGCAAATTATTGCAAATTGGAAGATTAAATTTAATGGGGGTCCTAGTAGTCTGTCCGTGGAGAATTTTATTTACAGAGTAGAGGCCTTAACTGCCCAAACATTACAGGGTGACTTTAATTTGCTCTGCAATCATGCAGCCTTATTTTTTGATGGTAAAGCTAATGATTGGTTTTGGCGATACCACCAGTCAGCCGTAGCAATCACCTGGCGTGGATTATGCACCGCTTTAAGAAAGCAATATAAGGACTCAAGGACTGACGTGGACTTGCAAGAGTTAATTCGTGACAGAAAACAGAAGGCCAACGAAACCTTTGACAATTTCTACGAATCTATAGTGGCATTGACAGATCGTTTAATGGAACCGCTAGGTGAAAGAACATTAGTCGAGATATTAAGGAGAAATCTTCTTCCTGATATTCAACATGATTTGTTGAATATTCATATTGGCTCAGTAGAGGATTTGCGAGACTTGTGTAGGCGTAGGGAATTTTTCATGCAAGATATCCGCCGAAAACATGGTTTGCAATTGACTAGACCCTCACCTGTTCAGAGGCGGGTCGCAGAAATTGAGTCAGTTTTTGAAGAGGATGTTGTTGATTTACCTGAATTAGAGGGAGGAGAAATTTCAGCTATAAATTTTATCTGCTGGAACTGTAGGAAACAGGGACATCGGTATCAGGACTGTTTGTCGGACAGAACTATTTTCTGCTACGGATGTGGTGTTCCTGACACGTATAAACCGAATTGCAGCAAATGCAATCCAAAAAACTGCAAAGCGATTGCACCACGGAGTGCAAACCGGCCGCCGAAACAGTCGGAACCGGAAATGTAATTCAAATTTTAAGGAGATCTACCGGAAGTGACATTAATACCAGCTATAACAATAAAACCACCGAATATGACAATTCTTCTGAAGCATATACGACTCTAGAACCGATTGATAATACTAAATCTTCTAATTTAAATATAGGATCGTTTAAACCCTTTCATGTTCGTCTTAGGGAATATGAGGAGGTTCGAAATAGGATTTTTGGCGAAAATAGTAAAACTACACGCTCAGCTCAACGTATGCGCGATTTTTGGCAAAAAGTTAGGAGTTACAAACAGCGAATTATCTGCTCGATTTTGTGTAAACCTTGCGACATACGGCCATATGCTGAGGTTAACCTCTTTGGTGAAAAGATTTTAGGTCTGATGGACACTGGTGCTTCTATTAGTTGTATAGGCTCAAAATTAGCTGAAAATTATTTGAATTCTGGCTCACGGTATCGCAAAATTAATTCTTCTGTTAGAGTCGCTGACGGAAATAGGCAGAAAATCGTTGGCTTTGTCGAAACTGTGATTTCATTTAAAAGCGTTGAAAACCCAATTACAATTTTTATAATTCCCGGTTTATCCCAAGATTTATATCTCGGTTGCGATTTTTGGGAATTATTTGATTTATTTCCACCGGGTATCACGCGTATGAGTTCAACTAATAGATCTTCTGAAATTTGTGAACTAATTAATCAATTACCGTTAACTTCGATCCAAAAACAACGTTTAGGCCAGGTTGTGAATATGTTCCCGTCTTTTGCGAAAGAAGGCCTGGGTAAAACTAACGTGCTGTGTCACGTTATTGACACAGGGGACGCAAAACCCATAAAACAACGCCATTTTCCAGTTTCACCCGCCGTCGAAAAATTAATTTATGAAGAGCTGGACCGGATGATAGCTCTCGGAGTTATAGAGGAGTCCAATAGCGCGTGGTCTTCTCCTGTAGTACTGCACAGAAAACCCGGAAAGAACAGACTGTGCCTGGACAGTCGAAAATTAAATTCGGTAACAGTTGGCGACGCCTACCCTTTACCCCAAATTGATGGGATTTTGAGTAGACTACCCAAAGCCGAATTTATAACATCCTTAGACCTTAAAGATGCATTTTGGCAGATTCCGTTAGATTTGGGATCTCGTGATAAAACTGCATTTACCGTTCCTGGGAGGCCGTTATACCATTACAGGGTAATGCCCTTCGGGCTTTGTAATGCCCCTCAGACAATGTCTCGCCTTATGGACAAGGTCATTCCACCGGCTCTCAGGACGGAAGTGTTCGTTTATCTCGACGATCTTCTGATCATATCGGATACCTTCGAAAGGCATCTTGAAGTTCTAAGGATAGTTGCGCAGAAAATTAAAGATTCAGGTTTGACAATAAACGTAGAGAAAAGCCATTTTTGTGTCCCGGAAGTGAAATATTTAGGCCATTTGGTGGGTAATGGGGTTATTCAGACGGATCCGGGAAAAGTGTCCGCTATTACCGACTTTCCAGTTCCGCGATCCGTAAAACAAATCCGTAGATTTTTAGGTATGACAGGTTGGTACCGGAAATTTATCAGGAACTACGCGTCTATTACCACGCCTTTGACTGACTTGTTAAAGGGGAAGAAAAAATTTGTATGGACCGATGAAGCTCAAAAAGCTATCGAAAAGATTCGTCGTTTTTATTTTTGGCCGAATTTGGTAGTTGACGTGAAAAATTATATAAATAATTGCGATGTCTGCAAAATGACTAAGCCCCCGAATCAGGTGCTTAGACCTCCAATGGGAAAAACGTCGGAAACCCAGAGATTTTTCCAGAAATTATACGTCGATTTTCTGGGTCCCTATCCACGTTCGCGGTCGGGTCACATCGGCATATTTATAGTTTTAGACCACTTCTCGAAATTTCCATTTTTGAAACCAGTTAAAAAACTAACAGCTGATCCGGTTGTGAAATATATGGAAGAGGAATTGTTCCATGCGTATGGAGTACCCGAAATAGTAGTTTCGGATAACGGGTCACAATTTCGGTCAAAACAATTTAACGAATTTCTCTCGCGTTATGGAGTAAAACATGTTTATACGGCAGTTCATGCGCCTCAGGCAAATGCCTCCGAGAGGGTAAATAGATCAGTCTTATCAGCAATAAAATCCTATATAAAACCAGATCAGAAGAATTGGGACGGGCTTTTGAGCAGCATTTGTTGCGCCCTTCGGTCATCTGTTCACTCGGCAATTGGCACTTCGCCATACTATCTGGCTTTTGGTCAGCATATGGTGACCAATGGTTCAACGTATGCCCTTTTGCGTCAGCTCGAAATGTTGGACGATCGTTCGGTGCGGTTTGATCGAAATGACTCTATGCAAATCATGGGTAAAAAGGCTTCTGAATTAGTTCAAAAACAGTTTGAAAGAAATGAGCGTACATACAATCTTCGATCTAGAGAGGTGTCCTATGATGTAGGCCAGGAGGTTTTTCGCAGGAATTTCAAGCAGAGTAACTTCGAACAGGGTTACAATGCTAAGTTAGCTCCTACTTTTGTCAAAGCCCGCATACGTCAAAAATTGGGCAACAGTTACTATGAACTTGAAGATTTGAAAGGTACATTATTGGGCACATACCATGCCAAAGACATACGCCAATAGTTTTTTTTCTTTTGCTGTTCTTTGCAAGCGTGATCAGCTTTGGTGCTGATTTTTCAACCCCAAAGTCTGATTTTGGCGGGGGGGATTTGTAATGGCGCTTGCAACCAAAAATTTTATTGATTTTTTATTCTTTTTTTATATTATCCATGAGATACTCATCTTGAATTTATTTTTTTATTCGGAGAAATAAATATTTATCGTGCATTTAAAACACCTTGGTAAAAATTGCTATTTGCTATAATTTTTAAATACTCATGCTACGCCATCTGTGTGTCAATACCTTTTGACCAAATTGATACAACCCTTTTTCTTGTTGTCGTTTTACTCGTATTTATTTTATATCTTTTACTCTAAAAATTGGAATTAAAGCGTTAGATTTTCTAATCTGCAAAATCATGATGGCTTGACGGAGCTTACGTTTGGCCAAAAGACAAAATCCTCTGCCATTTTGTTAACCATCAGCCTAGTGAAAAGTTCGAATTAATTCGCAGTTTTTTTTTATATATTTTTTTTATTCAAAGTTAAAATTGAAGTGGTGATTTGTTTTTAACATAAATTCTCCGAGAATTAAAACACAATTTTGTGTAAAATTATAGGATAATTTACACAACTACATTCTCATCTACGTTTCAATTTTTATTTAAAAATTAATGTGAGTATTTTCTCATTTTAAATTTATGTGATAATTTCATATAAATCTATGGAGTTTTTGTGGGGTTTTTTTTTATATCAGAGAACTTTTGTTCTTGTTCTATTTATTTGCAACAATTTTAGTGCTGGCTTAATAAAACTAAAAAAAAGAAGGTACCTTTTGTCAAGGTAAATTTGGATCAGTTTGGCTTGGAACGAATCACTACTACGCTTAGAATTTAACAGTCGATCGTAGGTACTTACTCCTCAATAAATTATTCTAAGGAACTTTCGTATTTGGTTGTACATATATCGTTATTTTTATCCCCCTGGTGCCATCTCATATGGTAAGACGATGGCAAATTAATTTCTTTTTTAATTCAAATTTAATAAAAACTCTCTTTTTATTAGAGTTGGCACCTAGTGCATAATTTAAAATTGATTTGTTGCTAATAACATCAACAACAATCCTGACTTTGCATATACATACAAAAGCTATTGGTGTGCTTGCTCTCTTTTTCTTTCGAATTGATGTCAAGACTAGTTTCAACAAGTAACTCGTTTGTTCAAGTGCGGGTCAGTCTGGTAAAAGTCATCCTCTTCGTCTTCCTGTAAAATTACCGTCGGGTGTATAAAGTGTGGTTGAATAAAATAATAATTAATTTCTAAAAAATTTCTAAAATAAATGATATAAAAATTGTGTGTGTGGTAAAAAGCCAAGTAAGAAGAAAATCCGGAATTGTTCAAAAACGCGGAAAAAAAGAGGAGTTTTAAAAAAAAAAAATTTTTTTTTCATAATAAAAAAAGGAATTAGCATTAAAATTTTGTTAGAATAATAAGTTCTATAAAACGAAAAACTCGAAAAGAAAAGGTGCAAAAGTGTGTTTGAAAAGACTGTGCTAAAATTTCAAAATTGCCATAAAAATTAAATTGCCTAAAGCTTAAAATTTGCCAAAAATTAAAATACAAAATTAAGCAATTTTTAAAAAAAATACGGTTCACTAAAGAACGAAAAAGAAAAGTTAAAAGTATAAAAATATTCTAGAACTAGAGAGAAGAAAATTTTCTGGAAAAAATAAATATTTTTAGAAAAGTTGAAAGTTTTCTTTTGAAAAAAAAAAGCATTGCAAGAGCAATAAAAGAATAAATATTTTTACACAGTGAAACCAAAACGAAACAGTTAAAAATAATTAAAAATTTGCTAAAATTATAAATAAAATTCGAACGTCAAACACACAAAATTGCTAAAATTATTCATAAATAAAAATTATTTAAAAAAATATGAGACATAAATAGTGTAATAGTGTTAAATATTTAAATTAATTATTTTTATTATAAGTGTAGAAATTCAAAATATTAAAATTTTGTTTCCCAGTGTTCAAATATTTAAAAAAAAAAGGAACAAGTGTTAATTTTGCTTTGGTTTAATTTCTCATTTTTCTTGTTAAAATTTCTTATTTGGTTAAACTAAAACAAAAATGCAAAATCTCAAACTAATAATATAAAACCCACATTCTCAAATAATATTCTTTAAAATATATAAGAGTACATATACTAAAGTAACTTCAACATTATTTCACATGTTGATAAATTCTAAACGTGAATGTTAACTAACAGTGGTGTAGCCGCCTACAACTTATTATGTTAACCACATTTTGAGATGGTTTTGCATTTTGGTTCTGTTAAGTTTTAAAAATGTTAATATAACAGGCAAAATTAACAAGAGTTCGTTAACATTTCAATTAAAACCAATGTTAATACCAGTGTTTCAAAAGCTTTTTAATATAAAATCTCTCTTTACAGTGAAAGCAACAAATGTTGCTAAACCTTTGAATTAAACCTTTCTCTTACTTTTATCAGCCACGTCAGCAACATCTACTTAGAAAGATCTTTCCAAGGAGTGAGCATCGTTAATAACGTAAGTGGTCTTATTCTCATTTTTTATTACATTTTTTTTATTCTCTTGCTTTATATAGTTGTGTTTTTTTGTCCACATATTTAATTTTGGTGACCTACTTTTAAAATTTAAAGTTTATTGAACTTGCAGATATTTACATGCAGAACATGACCAACTAATTTTTGGTACAAATACTTTCATTTTTTTTTTTGTCATAAATTTAAAGTTTAAATAAAATTAAAATTAAATATTATTTTTGATGAAAATTAATTGATGAATAAAGGTTAATAATTTAAAATTTTTTTTATTAAATGAAAAAAAAAATTCTATTTACAAAAATAAAAAAAATTGAAATTCATTAGTATTTAAAATTCGAATTTTTTTTAAAAAAAGTATAAATACTTCTTTTTTTACAAATTAAATTTTGATGAAATTTAATTAAGTCACCAACACTAGGAATGTTGAAAGATTCAAAATGTTAATATATACAAAGTAAAAGTAAAATAAAGTGAAAGTTTTAAAAATTAAAAATAATTCCTAATATTTGGAATTTTTATTAAATTGAAACAATTACTTTTTAACATTAAAAACTTTCAAAGGTTCAATAATTGGGTTTTAATAACTTAAATTGAAAATGAATTCAACAAATAAAACTAAATATTGATTCAATTCTAAATAATCATTCCCAAAATTAAAAATGTTTAAAACTTTCAACTCACTAACAATTTTAAATCAGATTCTTTTTTATTATTGTAAATGTTGTATGAATTAAAACTTTTATTCAATTTAAAAAAACCCTTTAACAAAATTAAAAATTTTTGAAATTTCAATTCATTAACATTTTAATTCTAGAATTTTTAAAATTATAAATATGTGTTAATGAATTAATTTTTTTTATAATCCTTCGTTGAAATTACAAATTTTTAGAATTTCAATTCGTCAATATTTTGAACACTTGGCCAATTAAATTTCTAGTTATTTTATGCTATATTTTTTTATTATTTTTCTTAACTTTAATTATTTAGTGTTTTACCTTGCATGCGTTTTCAAATAGAAATTAAGTTTTTTTTTTAATATTTTTTCCGGTTAATTAAAATTTTCTTGTGTAATTATTTAAAATTTTTTTTTAAATCTAAATGAAAATAATTAGCATTTCGATTAAGTACCATTTAGTTGCTAGTTTTAGCATAAAATTTAATTTTAAATTAACATTAAAATGAATTTTTCCTGTGTGAATAAAATCACTATGAATTTCTGGTAAAACTTTAATACTTCTGTTTGATTTCTGATCTGAGGTAGTAGGCAGTTGTGGTTATTTAAAGGTGGGACCATAGGTTAACTATTTTAATTGGATTTTTATTATTTTCCATGGTCAAGGATGGGTGGGCTAGTTCGTCGAATACAATTACATCTAGTATCGACTATAATACTTTATACAATTTGCTTCTTTTGATTTAGGTGCTCTTTTCTGTAAATTTTCATTATATTTCCCTCAAGTTTTCCTTTCTCTAATGTCTAACCCCCTCTAAAATAATTCTTTCTTAAACTTTGTGCACGCATAAAAAAAAAAAAATATTTTTATATGGTAGCGCTGTGGTAATTGGTATACAAGAAGATTTAGAGTCTTGGTATTCATTAGTTATTAAACTTGAAACCAATTGCAATATATAATTTATATATATTTAAAAGAAAAAAGTTAATCACTTCATATTTTTTCTTGTATTCTAATAGTCCAAATTCAGATTAATATATATTTCTAGTTTGTTGCACTGGAAGCAATAAAAAGTGTAGTGTTGATATTGTTATTCAAGTCCATTTTAGATTAAACCTTTAATGTTGCGGTATAACATGTTCAGTGACTGACGGTTATTATTGCATATTTGTTTCGATTTATCATTCCCAGAGTTTTATTACAACAATTTAATAATCAATTTTTTTTATTTTTTTTATTGCAATTGCAAGTTTGAAAATTATTTTCAACCCATTTTCCCCGATTTAATTAGAAATTATTATTTTTTATCGTTTAATACAATATATTTGTCCCGTAAATTTGACAATATTCTCAAAAAATTTGTTTATGTATATTTTGATACACAGAGATACATCTGAATACAGACATTATTTTGTAAGTGGACAATTGTTTATCGTTATGAATACACGAAATTCTCGTGGTGCATTAAGAAAGGATAACTCTGTAAATAAAAGTAGAGGTGGAAGAATCTTGTCTTCTTCAAAAGCTAATACTACAAGTGTAACAAGGGCTTCTACTACTGTGGGTAAATCTAAAGTTGTTCCTTCAGCGGTTGATCGAAGGAATACAGGGACATCCCTAAGGGGAGCGTCAAGTTTATCACATTTGAATACTATTGCGGACCAAGTCACTATGGATGGTTCTACGATTATCCCTTGACGCACCACCATTTCAGACAGCTGTATCTGGTGTTAGTTCTGGGTAAAATGCTCGGTCCGTGCCACCTTTGGGCTCTATTTCAGTTAGGGATCTTCGTTTTGATATTCCTTCTGTTTCTAATCCCAATAGGGATCCACCAACCTTAAATATTCACAAAGATTCTCGTTTCGCATTTCCAATCGGACCTAATTCGACTGAGAACCCTCGTTTTGACCAGCCCTCGGATATTAATTTACAGAATAACTCTCGTTTTGAGTTTCCTTCTGGATCTAATTTAGGGAATGTTCCTCGATTTGAAAATTCTTCAGGCCAGGCTAATAACAACAGTGGCGCTGCAAATGCACCTGTTTCGATGGAAACTCTGATGGTGCTCATGGAGCAGTCAATGAGACAAACGCGTGCAGAAATTAGAAGGGAATTAAGTTCAGTTAGGGAAAATAATACAAATCGCTCATTTAATAGCCAGGCTACTCAGGATTTAAATGAGGGCTCGAATATTAACCTTGAAAAATGGAAAATTTCATATAACGGGACAGGATCAGTTTCAGATTTTTTATTTAAAGTGGATACACTTTGTTCAAGGACAAGATGCTCTAATGGACACCTGTTGTCAAATTTTCATGTACTGTTAGGAGGGCTCGCAGAGACTTGGTATTGGTTTTTCATGAGAAAGAATCCTAACGTCACATTTTGTGTGCTACGTCATGCTATAATAAAGGAATTCGGATGTAGGTCCAACACGAACCGTTAATGAGATTGGAATTTCGCTTCTAGATGAGGAGGATACTGAGGAAATTGATCCTCAGATTGAGGCTATTTACGTTCCAGAAATGGTATGAGAGTGGAGTTTTCTAAAATCCTTTGCTGGAATTGTTTGTCCTATGGACACTCCTATATATATTGTCCCCTTGAAATAAAAAAAACATTTTGTTTCAAATGTGGCCATAAGGGTGTTTTGACACCAACGTGTCCGAAAAGCACAATTTCCAGTTAAACCAACAAATGGGCGATCTGGCTACCGGGGACACTCGTCCATCCCATCGAACCCCGAGTTCAAATTAGTATTTAAACCGAATAAGGAATCGAAAAATTTTTCGGATTGTGGAAATTTTAACCGAAATTTAAGTACACCAAAAATTGAGTTCAGGGAAGTTTCTACAAACGGACGATTGTGATTCCTTTTTACAAAATGTTACTCCTAATTTTTCTAACCAGTGTAAAGGTTTAACTTATGGGGCGAATGCTGGTCCGCCTTGTAAATTAAAAGGCGTGTTGTTAGTCTGTTAAGAAATGACTTTATTATCTATTTTGTCCCTGCTTATAAAGCTAACATGTGAATAAATCTTAACCTAGATTCTGAGTCACTTTCTAAAGTTACTTGAGTCTATATCAGTACGATTGAGTGTATTGTGCATGACACATATGTTTCATATGTGCAATATGATGCGTTGCACTCGATCGTACTTTACAATAGTGTTAAGGTAGTGGTAGAATGAGTGGATACACTACACCCCCACCCTTAAGAGAAAATTTTAGGATTTAAATTAATAATAATTGTAGTATTAATAGTAATAATTTTGTTAAAATATGTCAGTTTTGTATTTGTTACTTATTATTCTAGAAATGTTTTAATTTTAATAATAAAATTTTATTAATAATATACATAATTTTTTTTGTATTAATGATACGTTTTTTATTATTCATTTGTTCTTAATGCTATATAGGGTTTTAATTGATTATTATGTATTTCTTTTTCTTTTTCATTGTAATCTATGATTGTATTTACACCATTATTCTTAACTATTTTGTAAGGTCCTTTATATGGACTTTGGTTCTTTTTCTTATTTTCTACTTTGACTAAAACTAAGTCTCCTATCTTTAAGTTTAATTTATTGTTGTATCTATTTTCTAATATTCTTTTCTCTTTTGTTCTAATTGTTAATTCTTTAGCTCTGTTTAAAGAATATTGTAATTTACGTTTTAGCTCTGTGGCATAATCATCGTAATTATATAGTTTAGTTTCTTTTGTGTCATATATTTCAGATGGCAAACATGGTAGTCTTCCATATACAAGTTCAAATGGCGTGTAGCCAATGTCTATATGGGGTGCCGTGTTGTAGGCAAAAGCAAAATATGGAATCCATTTATCCCATTCATAATCAGTTGCTGATGTTAGCAAGAATTCATTTAAGACTCTATGATTTCTTTCTAATGACCCAATTGTCTCATGGTGGTAAGGTGTAGAAAAGGTCTGTTAAATTAAAGTATTGAACATATGTTACGCAAAAGTTCGTTTGCAAATTCTGTACCGTTGTCTGATTTCAGTACTTTGCATTTACCAAATTTTAGAATTAGGTGTTCAACTATTGTTTTTGCGGTTGTTAGTGCATCTTTCGTCGCCATGGGGTGTGCAATAACGAATTTTGTTAGTTCGCATTGTATGGTCAAAATATATCTGTATTCATTCGAAATTCGAAGAGGTCCTACTGTGTCAATTGGTACTATTTCAAAACTCTTACTTGGAGTGTTTGTGAATGTAAGTGGTTCCTTAATGTGTTTAGTTTGCTTGTTCTTGTTGCATTTGTCACAATATTTTACAAATTGCTTTACCATCTTATTCATGTTTTTCCAGATGTAGCGTTGTTTTAGTTTTATAATTGTCTTTCTTATTCCCAAGTGCCCTGCATGTGTGGCATTGTGGAATTCGTCGATTAGTTTGTATTTTAGAATTTCTTCTGTGAATCTTTTGGGCTTATTGTATATTAATATTTTTAGTTGAGGATATTTGTTATTTATTTTTATATTTGCATATGCTTCTATCAATTCCTTTTTACTGTAATTTTCAAATATTTTATCTTCACTTGCAAGTGCTAATTCTTTTATATTCTCTTTATTCATTTTTGATATCAGTTTCTTCAGTATCGAATCTAGTTTCGCTGAATTATCACTGTATCTTGCTAGCTTTGTATTATTTATGATTTGGGTACGTAATTTCTTCTTAGTCAAAACTGGTTTTGATGAATTATCGTTACGACCTATGTGCACAATATTATTTTCAATAAATATATCTTTTTCATTTATTTCTTCAATTGTATTAAACTGTTGTTTCTTCATATTTTTTATATCATTGACGGATATGCATTCCCATATTTGAAGTTGCTCAGACTTCTGAGAATCACATTTTTCCATGTCGTTCTTTTCTATACGTCTTTTATTCTTGTTTTCCTCATTTTCTTTATTTTTTATTATGTTTTCCTCATTGCGTTTCTTATTGTTCATCGCTCTTGTTATAACCAATGTTCTTTTTTCTTTATCGACGTTTTCTAACGGTATCATCTGTTTTAGTATGTCTGAGTTTATTGTAATTCTGGACAATGCGTCCGCATTGGTATTTATTTTCCCTTTTTTTATATATTATTGTAAAGTCGTAGTCGCTCAAATCTAGTCTGATTCTTGTCATTTTTGATGATGGATTTTTGTGTGAGAACAGAGAGATTAATGTCTGTGGTCTGTTACTACTATGAATTTACGCCCGTACAAGTATGGTCTAAAAAAATTAATACTCCAATGGATTGCTAAAAGTTCTTTTTCGATTATTGGTTTATTTATGTCATGTTTTTGTAAAGATTTACTTGCGTATGAAATAGGTAAATCTTGACCTATATCACCTTGTGATAATACAGCACCTAACGCGTAGTTTGAAGCGTCAGTTGTTAAAATGAATGGTTTTTCAAAATCAGGGTATTGTAAAATTGGAGGATTCATTAACTTGTTTTTTAACTCTTCAAAAGCGTGTTAGCATTGTTCAGTCCATATGAATTTTGTTGATTTCTTTAGTATGTATTTAGGTCTTTGGCTATATCTGTAAAATTGGGTATAAATTTTCTGTAATAGTTGCAGAATGCAACGAATCGTCTTACGTCAGCGTTAGTTGGTATTGGATAATTTTTTATTGTTTCGTATTTAGATGGGTCTGCCTTTACACCATCTTTTGTAATCAAGTGTCCTAAGTAAACTACTTCTGGTCTTAGAAAACAACATTTCTTTGGATTAAGTTTTAAATTATATTTTTGTAGTCTGCTAATACCTTTATTAAATTTTGGTTGTGGTGATTTAAACTACATCCATAAACAGTTATGTCGTCTACATAAAGAAATGCTTCTGATTCTAGTCCTGAGAGTGCTATTGTAAGCATTCTTTAAAAGCTGTTTTGAAGAAATTTTTAGTCCGAAAGGGAGTCTTTTGAATTGGTAATGACCTTGTGAGGTCTAAAAGGCTGTAAGCGGTCTAGAATTTGTGTTAAGCTCGATTTGATGGAATGAGCTAGTCATGTCAAGTGTAGAAAACCATTTGGCTCTACCAAGTTTGTCTAGAATATCCTCTAATCTAGTTGGGGGAAATTTGTCATTGACAATTTTATCGTTTAGTTTTCTAAAGTCTACTACAAGTCTCCATTTCTTTTTATCTTTCACATTTTTCTTTGGTACTAAAAGGAGTGGAGCATTGTATGGACTAACGGATGGTTCTATTATGTCGTCATCCAGCATATTCTGTATCTGTTCGTTTATTATGTTTGTATGTGAGTGCGGTAGTCTGTAGTTTTTTATATACACTGGTGTATTGTTTAAGGTAGTGATTGTTTGGTCATAAAAATTGTTTACTGTTAATTTTTCATTTTCAAGGTGAAAAATATTTTGATATTTACGAAAAATGTTTATTAATTCTGTTTTTGCATAGTCGTCATTATTATTTAATTGTAGTTCATTCAGTATTTGTTCAAAACGTTTGGGGTTATTGTCTTTATTGTAACCTAATATCTCATAGTTTTTTAGTGAGTCAGTTTGGAGTTGAATGCCTTTTAAATTTATTTCCTTGTTTGTTGTGTTTAAAATTTTTATGTGGGTCATGCCGTTACTAGGTGCTATTGAATTACTTAAAAATATACCTGGTTTAATTTCGTTATTAAAAATTATGCTATCTTCGCTAAGGTTTAGTTTTAGTGCTTGTTCTTGGTGGTATTTTTATTTGTAATGACGTAAGAGCTTTTGTTTGCAATGGAATAGTTATGGTAGTATTGTTTATGAATAATGATATTGTGAAAGTTTTATAGTCTATTTTACAGAGATATTTTTTTTAAAAGTCCCTTCCTATTATTCCGTCTGTTTCTATTGGAAAGTTGTCATCTACAAGATGAAATTTGTGTTTGCATGTCTGGTCTGTGAATGAAAGTTCCAGTCCAATTGTCCCTAGTGAGTGTATTTCTTCAGTAGTAATACCTGATAATTTGCATTGTTCTCTTTATTAATTGGTTCATCTTCAAGATTTGTTCGAATACGACATAGTGATATGTCGGCACCTGTGTCGACAAGAAATGTTAATTGTTCATTTTTGTATTTAGCGATTATGAAATTTGTATTATTGTTGCAAACTTTATATACTCTTAATTTTGGCTGTCCGGAATATCCATGTATTCCGAGCCCACCTCGTTTGCCTCATCATTTATTGTACGTATGTATCTTCTATTTGTGTTGGTTTGATTTCTTCTATCGTAGTTATTGTTATTGACAGATCTTTGCCTATCATTGTTGTAATTGTTGTTGTTTGTGTTGTTTCTATTGGGAAAATTATTAGATCTGTCACTGTTAAAATTGTTGTTGTTTGAAACGTTATTGGGTCTTTTATTGAAAATATGACTATTTCTATTTTGGAAGTTATTGGATCTGTTATTGTTAACGTTACTGTTATTCCTATTTGAAAGACTATTGTATTTGTTATTGTTATGTTGTCTGTTAGGTTGTCGTGTTTGAATGTGCATTACTGAATTGTTGTTTACCTTATGTTCGTTTTCTATTTCTAGCGCAAGTTCTACTGCGTCTTGCAAAGTCTTAGGACGAGCTGCAATTATGGCTGTTTTGAAGTTGTCATTGATACCTCTTTTGAAAGAATCTAACGCTAATTTAGCATTTAATCTAATGATAACATTTTTCTCTGGTTCTGATGCGTCTGTGTTTAATTCCTCAATTCCTAATCTATTTAAATTGTCTATAATGGTAATGATTCTGTCTTTATATGCTCTTACTGATTGTTTTCCTTGGTATATGTTGTTTAACTTTGACTGTAATTCTGGGATAGTTTTTGTATTCTTGTATCTTTGTTTTAAGAGTGTTTTTAAGGTATTGAAATTGTCTGGTTTTGCGTAACTACCTATCGCTGTCCTTACACCTGAGGTCAATTTGGCGTGGTAGACATATTACAAGAAATCTGTTTTTGCTGTGTCAGTCAGAGTCGTTTCGATGAGTTCTGCTGTTATTAGGAAACTTTCTAGTTTTTCATAATTTCCAGCAAAAATTGGGAGCGCCTTAGAAGTTAATTCTAAACTAAATGCTGCCATTTTGGTGTCTAAACCTTTAGTATTTGGTATTAAATATTCTTTGATTTTTCTATAAATGGTGTTAAATTCTAACTTTAATGCTACTATTTCTTTTCGTCTTTTTTTTCACTTTGTGCTGTCAAAAATTCTTTTCGTATATTGTCTAACTTTACTTGTACAGTTTTTTCTGAGTATGTCCTTCCTGGACTTTTTTTTAAATTTGCTAGTATGTCTTTTAATTCTGTTAGATGTTCTTCCATTTATACGTCTGTTATTATAATTTTTGGTTTGTTTAAATATATATGTTTTAAAATTTATATACTAGGTATAAGATCAACACAATCAGTAATAAGGATATTATTTTTCTAGAAATCATTTAAAATATATATTTTTATAAAATTGTTATTTTTTAAAAGATTTTTCACATATTTCTTAACAAAAATATGAAGAGTAGAAATTAAGATTATGAAAATAATATTTATATTTAAAATTTTTGTATTTGATTTCTTAATTTATTTATTAAAGCACTTTAAGGGCAATATATATATTATATATATATATATATATATATATATATATATATATATATATATATATATATATTTAGCAGGATTTAAGTAGTATTTTGTTTTAGTTTTCAACATATTTAGTTTATTATTAAAATTTTGGCCTCTTGGAAGTTTTTCTTCCATCCAATTTGTATTTAATTATTTACTGTGTTATAACTGAACATGCGAGAAGTCGCCTCCGTTCAACTAGGTGCTCAACCAAGAGCACTCCGATTAAAAAAAAAATTAGTTTGTTTCCTAAATCCGGCCTTGGATGATGGTTCCACCGTGGTGTTGTAACGGCTGCATCCTTTGGTGATGGCTGCCCAAAAAAAAGAATTTTCGCGGCTCTTCCTGTTTTTTTTCTTTTTGCCAACAGGGAACTTCCTTCGACTATACTTTGGCCGTATAGCCCTTCTAACCGTGGAGTGGGTTAGGTGCCTTTTTCCAGGACTTATTCTTTTCAGTGCTCTATCGGGGAGCACTAGAAAAGTGGCAGGATCGCCATGTAAAGGTTTAACTTATGGGGCGAATGCTGGTCCGCCTTGTAAATTAAAAGGCGTGTTGTTAGTCTGTTAAGAACTGTCTTTATTATCTATTTTGTCCCTGCTTATAAAGCTAACATGTGAATAAATCTTAACCTGGATTCTGAGTCACTTTCTAAAGTTACTCAAATAACTTAAAATTATTATACTTGAGTCTATATCCGTACGATTGAGTGTATTGTGCATGACACATATGTTTCATATGTGCAATATGATGCGTTGCACTCGATCGTACTTTACAATAGTGTTAAGGTAGCGGTAGAATGAGTGGATACACTACACCAGACTTACAATATACGCCGCGGGCCAAACCTAAAGATAATGAAATGCCGCATTAGATATAAAAAGCGCAAAAACCTGCGTAAACTTTTAGAATCAACCATTATACATGGACCCAATGATAGACCATTTGCTGAAGTTGAAGTTTTAAATGAAAATTTAACGGGTTTACTCGATACGGTAGCAAATGTTTCCATATTGGGAAGAAATTGTATGACATTTATCGAAAAGAATAACGTTTCATATAAAAAGTTTAGATCATCTGTACGGACAGCCAACGGGGCAAAACAAAGGGTAATCGGGTTTTGCACTTTGCCAATTTATTTTAGGAACATTACACGGGTAATAACTTTCTATATGGTTCCCTCTCTCACCCAAGAGGCTTATTTTGGTGTAGACTTTTGGCGGGTGTTTGCCTTGGCCCCCGATATAATCAAACCCATTCCTTACATATCGGAAATTATCAGCGAGGAAAATGTTGATGATAACATGCATAATCTAACCCCAGAACAGAAATTAATTTTTGAGAAAACTGTGGCAGAGTTTCTATCATTTGAGAAGATCGGTCTAGGCTGTACAGATTTGCTAAAACATAACACTGACACGGGAGACGCAGTTCCTATTAAATGTAGGCACTACCCATTATCACCGCCTAGACAGGAGGAAGCGTATCAGGAAATCGATAGGTTGCTTAAAATGGGCATCATCGAAGAATCCAATTCTCCATAGGACTCATACCCTTTACCGCATATTGGCGGATTGTTAAGTAGACTTAAGAACACGTTCTTTATCAGCGGCATTGATCTGAAGGACGCGTTCCTTCAGATTAGCCTGGCGGAATCCTCAAAGGAAAAAACGGCTTTTGCCGTGCCGGGGAAACCACTATTTCATTATAAATACATGGCCTTTGGACTTTGCAATGGTCCTCAGACCATGAGCCGTCTCATGGACAAAGTCATCCCGTCCAGGCTAAGGGAACGTGTATTTATATACCTCGATGACTTACTTGTATGTAGTCCGGATTTTGAGTCGCATATGGAGATATTGTCTGAGGTCGCTTCTTGCCTTCGGTCAGCTAAATTGACAATAAATGTAGGCAAGAGTAAATTTTGCCAAAAACAAATTAAATATCTTGGCTTTATTGTTGGCAACGGTTGCCTTAAAGTAGATCAGGATAAAGTAGAAACAATTCGTAATTTCATTTATAGTAATTAAATGTGCTAAAGTCCCAAAACTTATTTAACAAATTGTGAAAAACAATCTGATATACCAAAAACGCCAAAACAAGTGCGTAGGTTTATTGGCATGGCCAATTGGTATAGGGCTTTTATAGCAAATTTTTCTGACCTTGCAAGTCCATTGACGGACTGTTTAAAAAAGTCTAATGGGCCGTTTTTTCTTACAAACGAGGCAGTCGATTCTTTTGAAAAATTGAATGTTGCTCTTTCTTCGGCCACTGTTTTGAATCAGCCGGATTTTAGCAGGGAATTTACCATACAATGTGACGCGTCAGGAAAAGGTGTCGGCAGCGTTTTGCTTCAATTTGACGATAATGGTCTGGAACATCCTATCGCGTACACATCTCAGAAACTAAATAAGTGCCAACAAAATTATACGACGACTGAGCTCGAGTGCATGGCTGCAGTGGTATGTATTAACAGGTTTAGGCCATATGTAGAGGGTTTACCCTTCAGGGTTATGACAGACCACTCGTCCCTAAAGTGGTTAATGTCGACAAAAGATTTAAGCGGACGATTGGCTCGCTGGAGCATACAGTTACAGCGATATGACTTTAGGATAGCACACCGAAAGGGGTCGTTAAATGTTGTACCCGACACTATTTCTAGGATGGACGTAGATGAATTGGCCATACACGATATTCCGCTGGAGATTGATCTATCCTCTCCTGAGTTTAACGGGGATGAGTATGGGAAAATTAGGAAAACTGCTAAAGAAAACAAGGACTCTCTTCCGGATGTTTGTATTTCCGAAAATCTTGTTTATAAACGTGTAAAATTTCGAGAAGGCTCCGAGGATGAAGAGGAAACTCTTTGGCGGCTCTGGATTCCAAAGTCTTTAGTTGATATCGTAGTAAAGTCGGCCCATGATTCCGAGAACTCCTGCCATGGTGGTTTGGCTAAGACGTTGGCCAGAATCAGACAAAAATATTTCTGGCCCACAATGGTAAGCGACGTTAGATCTTACATACAAAATTGTGATATATGTAAATGCATTAAATGCATTAAATCATCTAATCGAGTTTCGCGACCTCTAATGGGTAATTAATTTTTGACAAATAGGCCATTTGAAAGATTCTACTGCGACTTCTTTGGTCCTTATCCCTTTTCGAAGTCCCAGAAGTCGGTTATATTTATATGCCTCGAACACCTTACAAAATTGGTTTTTTTGAAACCTTTTAAGGCCGCAACGACTTTAAATGTTACTACATTTTTCCAAGAGGAAATTTTTCCCACTTTTGGCGTTCCTAGGTATATCCATAGTGATAATGGAAAACAGTTCACTTTAAAGGAGATGAAATTTTTTTTTGAACTTTATGGAATTATCCATATCACGACTGGTTTCTACGCCCCCCATTCTAATGCGTCAGAACGTACAAACCACGAGATTGTAACAAAAATAAGATACTTTTTAAGCAATCATAAAGAGCACAAGGATTGGGATAAGTACATTCCTCAGGTTTTGTCATTCTTCAATCAAATGCTCTCCGTACTATGCTACATTAGGTCAGAATATGGTGCAGCACGGCTCTGCATACAAGATATTGGATAAACTTGGTTGTTTATCAGGCGAGGATTGTAATATTTTGAGCAACGCTGAAAAATTGTTAAAAGTTCGAGGGAAAGTAAGGGAAAATCTTAACGTTGCTCACGAAAAGGCCACTGTTTGAGGTCAGCCTGATTTGACTAACCCGGAATTTAAAATAATATTTAACTTCTTTTAAATTCCTACCCTAGGGTTCGACTAGGATTTGTTAATTGGTTTTAAGTAAAAACGCGGATTTTTTAATATATTTTTATAAGCACAAAAACTGGTTTTATTTTACTGACATCTAATTACAGACTACTTTTTTAGAAAAAATTGAAAGTTAACAAGAAGTAATATTCATACTTTTGCAAACGGTTAACTTCCAAGTAAATAGGAACAAAAAATATATTATTTTAAAGTGATTATAGATTCTCAGAGAACAAACAGAATTTGTATTGAACAATGAAGACAACAGAAAACAAAATTCTAATTACAGTGATGACAAATAATATGTGACCAAACATGCCGGGGCCCATTAAAACTCCCAGTTTTAATTAATAGGAAGTAATGCCAATTTTGATATTGGTCGGCGTAGAGTAGTTGTAGGCGTTTTTATATCAGCCACCCTAGCGTATCCATCAGCGCCGTTGACAACGTTTATAATTCTACCTGTGACCCATTTCATCGGAGGCAAATTATCCTCATGTACCAGGACCATATCGTCTACCTTTAGGTTATTATGTGGCCTTTTCCATTTGTAGTTATTCTGAAGATTAAATAAATATTCATTATGCCATCTGCGCCAAAAGTGAGCTTTTGCAGCCGTTATTCTTTGCCAACGTTGTAAATTTGATATTTCAGACTCAGTGTTAACACTTTCTGGAATATTTTGTAAAGAACAGCCAACTATAAAATGACCAGGTGTAATAACTTCTAAGTCGTTAGGATCGGTTGATGATGGTGTAAGTGGTCGTGAATTCATGACAGCTTCTATCTCAACTAATGCCGTAGTGAGTTCTTCGAATGTTAGGCGTGCTGTAGAAAGAGTACGATACATATGTGATTTTGCGGTTTTTACAGCCGCCTCCCATAATCCACCAAAGTGTGGTGCTCGAGGAGGGATAAACGAGAACTCTATAAATCTAGCGGAACAATACGATTTCACAGCATCTATTGATGATGGTTGTTTAAACTGATTACTAAACTCTTTTAATTTTTTGTCTGCTCCAACAAAATTAGTTGCGTTATCGCAATATATTTTTGATGGTACTCCTCTTCTACCAACTAAACGTTTTAAAGCAGCTATGAATGCATCACTGGATAAATCGGAAACACATTCCAAATGAACTGCCTTTGTAGCAAAGCATACAAAGACAGCTATATACGTTTTGTAAGGGGTTTTACCACGAATTTTAAGATAGGTGGGAATTGGACCACCAAAATCAACTCCAACAACCTCAAAAGCACGTATACCGGTAACTCGATCTTTTGGAAGGTTACCCATAATTTGTGTTAATAATTTAGGTTTATACCGAACGCATTGAACGCATTGATTAACAACCTGTCTTGCCAATGACCGACAATTAACAATCCAAAATTGTTGTTGTAGTATAGCAACCAAAGCTCTTGGTCCAGCGTGATAATTAGTACGATGAAAATGAATAACCAATGCTTTTACAAATGGATCAGATTTTGGAAGAAGAAAAGGAAACTTACTTGATAATGGCAGTTCTGAGTTCAGCAATCGTCCTCCAACCCGTAATAGTTGTACTCCATTTACTTCGGCCAAAAATGGTTTTAAAGAGGATAATGGTCCACTTATGGATCCATGCATTTGTAGTTCCATTATAGAGTTTGAGAAATAATGTTTTTGAATTACCCATATTATATGGTGAAGTGTATAAGTTAGCTCAACTGGTGTTAGAATTACATCAAGTTTAGGCAATTTTCTTTGAACACGGAATACGTATGAAAATACTCTAAGGCATTTCATGTAATTGCCAAATTTATGAATAAAATTCAGCTCATAAGGTATGGCATCTAACTGAACCATATGAACTGATTTTCGCTTTTCGAGTTGCATATCTTCTTCACTTAAATTTGAATTCATATTTTGTGGCCAATCACATGATGAAAGAGTTAAAAATGCTGGCCCATGTATCCAATTAGAATCAAGAAGTTGATCAACTGTGCAGCCACGTGAAACCAAATCAGCAGGATTATTATTAGAATCTACATATCGCCAAGAGGCACCATTAGAGCATTCTTGAATTTCAGATACACGGTTTCCAACAAATGTAGATAATGTGGAGGAATGTGAATCAATCCAGTGGAGAGTGACTTGTGAATCTGACCAAAAGTACGTTTCAGAAATATTGTATTTAAAAAATGGCTTGAATTTGTTCCAAAATTTAGCTAGCAAGTGGGATGCACAAAGTTCCAACCGTGGTAAGGTTTTAGTTTTCAATGGTGCAACACGTGATTTAGAAGCCAACAAATTGACAACCACATTTCCAAATGAATCTTTACATCGAAAATATAAACAACATCCATAAGCCTTTATTGATGAATCTCCAAAGCCGTGTAGTTGTAGGTCGACCATATTTGTCATTCTGATGAATCTTTGTATTTTTATGGTTGGCAAATTATTGAAATCTTCAACAAGATTATTCCATGAAGTGTATATTTCCTGTGGCACGGATTCATCCCAATCACAGTTGTTTAACCATAGTTGTTGCAAGAGAATTTTTGCCTTTATGATTATTGGACTTATTAAGCCCATTGGATCAAATAAAGTAGACGTTAATGACAGGATAGTCCGTTTTGTAACATGAGAAAACTCTTTGTTTGGGTGAAAATTAAAATGAAATGTATCATCAGTTTGGTGCCATGATATGCCTAGTGTGCTTGTTATACCATCATCAACACGCATTTCTTTTATACCATCAGAACTTTTAACAATTTGTTTATTATTACTGTGCCATTTTGAAAGTGTAAAATTTGACTTAGATAAAATTTCGGTGACTTCATCCTTAATAATTTGCAATGTGTGTAAATCATCTGCACCAGTTAACATGTCGTCGACATAAAAATCATTTGCAATGATTGCCTTACCGATTTCATGGGTCACAGCAAAATTTTCCATTGAATGATGTAGACTACGTATGGCAAGATAAGGTGCTGATGCCGTGCCATAAGTAACAGTATTCAACGAATATGTTTCAACAGGCTTAGAATTTTCATCACGCCAAAAAATTAACTGAAGATGTCGGTCGTCTTGGTGTACCAGGACTTGTCGATACATTTTGACAACATCTGCTGTCAAACCATAACGATGACATCTGAAACGAAGTAAAGTAATTAGTAAATCGTTCTGAATCGTTGGACCTACCATCATAATATCATTAAGAGATACTTGTGATGAACTTTTACAAGATCCATCAAATACTACCCGAAGTTTGGTTGATTCACTGTCCGGCTTTAGGACGCAGTGGTGAGGAATGTAGAAATTTGGATGTGGTATAGTTTTATCATCAATACGAGACATATGCCCAAGTTCCTCATACTCTTTCATAAACAAATTATACTGGGAACGAAGTGCTGGATTTTTGCTCAACCTTTTTTCAAGGGACAGAAAACGATTCATGGCAACATCACGTGAATTTCCAAGTAAACTACGATCTTTCTTCAATGGAAGTCTTACAACTATTCGGCCATCATCTTGTACTATTACGGTATCTTTAAAATGTTTTTCACAAGTTTGTTGTTCAGCAGACATTGTTTGACGAACACCATCAACAGACTCTAATTTCCATAGCAGCTCAATATTATGACCAATATCAACATTTGATTTTTCAAATAAACACATTGAAGTTGCTATTGATTGATGATTAGATTTGTACCTCCCAGAAACTATCCATCCCAGCACTGTTTTCTGGAGTGTTGGAAGATTTTCACCAAGACGAATTTGTCCCACAGATAATAAAGAAAAGAATGCTTCAGCCCCAAGTAAAAGATCAATACCACGGCGTAAGTAAAACTCAGGATCTGCTAATTTGATATTTGCAGCCAGGTTGAAGTCATCAATATTAAAGTTTTCATCAGGATGATAACCAGTAAAATTTTTGGAAACTAAGAACTGAAGTGGCATTTCAAAATCATTCATACGTGACTTGATTGTCGTTTGTGTTTGGAACCGAACCTTATACATAAGAGAACCAATACCCATAATATCAGTGTAACAACGAAAACGTTTGATTCCTAAATTACTACACAAGCTATCGGTGATAAAGTTAACCTGGGAACAAGAATCAAGAAGTGCACGCCCAAGTTGATAATTATCGTATTTATCACGAACCAATATTACAGCTGTAGCTAAAATTATGTTTGTTGTGGTTGTTCTTGCTTGTATAGCAGGATGTGAAACTGCTGTTGAAAAAGATGGTGTAATGTCTAAGGTTTGTTGATGTAGTAAGGAATGGTGTCGTTGCTTACAAAATCGACATGAGTATCTAGATGGACACTGCGAAACGTTATGATCCTTAGAAAAACAATTTAAGCAGATGTTGAGTTTGTTGACCTGATCAATGCGTTGATCCACTGGCAGTACAATAAAATTTTGGCAAGTTGATATATAATGTCCAGACTTCGAACAAAATGTACATACGTAATTTGTTTGGTTTGCCACAAAAGTGTGTTGCTTGTTTTGGTTATGGTTAGCAGCAAAGCTCTGCTGATGATTTGCTGAAAATGCCTCGTTATTACGTCTACATTGTGCATCTAGTTGTTGACATCGCTTGTCTAACATTGAGCAACAATTTGCCCACGAAGGAAGTGCAGAAAAATCCATAAACTCTTCCCATTTTTGTTTAGTTTCAGGGTCAACTTTACTCATTACCAAATGTATTATAATAGCATCACATATTTGTTGTGGTGAACCCAACGAGTTTAAAGAACCATATAGAGCAGATGTTGTGTCAACGATGTGTCTTAGTTGTTTTGGCAAAGGTTTACTTGTTCTTTGAATTTCAAACATAGCATTAATATTTTCCAAAAATATTAATGTATCATTATCATATCTTTCTTTAAGCCTTGCCAGTGCCTTTTCGTAATTTTCTTCGGTCACTTGAAATGCATGAATAGTCGCAAGAGCTTCTCCACTTAAACAGGACACTAAATGATTAAATTTTTGCATTTTTGTTAAATTCGGTTCAGCGTTTACCAAATTGTTGAATGTGTTTATAAAATTTTTAAATTCTAGGTATTTCCCATCAAACCTAGGTAGTTTAATGTTTGGTAATCGAGTTTGCTGAATGTGAGAAAATGACATAGATTCTTCATGTACATTAGAATTTTTATCCCCCAATAATGTGAGTATTTTAGTTTTTGCGGCAATAAACAATTCATCAATTTCAGCTCGGTTATCATCTTTGGGCTTCAATTTCTCAATTTGTGTTTGATAATATAATGCCTCTTTGTAATAAGATTCTACGATACCTAATCTGCATCCTAATTCAGTATGAGACAAATTAGAATCAATAGTATTTTTAATACGTGTAATACTACCCTTTGATGAAGCCCGCTGCTGTTTCAATTCCTCAAGAGTTTCAGACATTTTGTTTTAATTTATTAAACTATATGTTTTATTTTTATTAGTAGACAAAAATCAAATTTCGTTTAAAAATTTCACAATTTATTTATCAAATATTTTGACAGATCAAACAAACCATATGTTGTAACAGAGATATTTTTTGCAGAAAATGTTCTGTATGTTTGTATGTTAATATTTCTTCTTATGTAAAAAAGAAGTGCAAAAGAAATATGATGTACTTGGATTTGTAATTGACACTTTGTTGTGTGTTTGCTGTTGTTTAGAGAAAGCCTTGTGTTATGACAGAACAAAGGCTTTATGTTAAACCGACTCACTGTAAAACGATTAATGTATTGTTTACAGAAAGCTACGCACAATGTTAGAACAAGCAGATGAGTATGTTAATGTAAACAAAAGCAGCCTACGTTGATGCAGTTTAATGTAATGTGTACAGAAAACGAAAGCACGATGTTAATCCAAACAGATACAGCTTATGTTGATGCAGTTTAATGTAATGTGTACAGAAAACGAAAGCACGATGTTAATGTAAACAGATGCAGCATATGTTAACGAAGCTTAATGTAATGTGTACAGAAAAGCGCGATGTCATCATAACAGATCACTTTAAATTAAGACAATTAACATTTGATGAATTTCTAACCTGAAGTCGTAATGCCTTTGACATCGACGCAGCAGAGTTAAAGATGAAAGTAAACGTTGCAATTAACAGCAGCAGCGGTGTTTGGCGTAGAAAGCCTTAGGAAGATGTTTGAAGGTATTACGTAATTTGTTTTGTAATTTAGCAACGATTTGCATTATTTGTTAACCGCACATTTAAGCATTAATTATAAAAAAAAAAATGTATTTTATTTATAACATTTATTAAGTTCTTTAGAGTTTCTTTTTATTTTTTTTATTAAATATTACGGACACTACGTAAGTGTCCTGTCACGGTCGCCAATGTTTGAGGTCAGCCTGATTTGACTAACCCGGAATTTAAAATAATATTTAACTTCTTTTAAATTCCTACCCTAGGGTTCGACTAGGATTTGTTAATTGGTTTTAAGTAAAAACGCGGATTTTTTAATATATTTTTATAAGCACAAAAACTGGTTTTATTTTACTGACATCTAATTACAGACTACTTTTTTAGAAAAAATTGAAAGTTAACAAGAAGTAATATTCATACTTTTGCAAACGGTTAACTTCCAAGTAAATAGGAACAAAAAATATATTATTTTAAAGTGATTATAGATTCTCAGAGAACAAACAGAATTTGTATTGAACAATGAAGACAACAGAAAACAAAATTCTAATTACAGTGATGACAAATAATATGTGACCAAACAGCCACTTAGACTTATAATCTTAGAAGTAGACAAATAGAATTTCAAAAGGGTCAAATATTGTACAGAAAAAATCACGTTTTAAGCAATATGTCTAAAAATATCAATAGAAATTTTTTGCCGAAGATGTAAAATAAAGAACAAAATAGGAAATAATTTATACGGTATTGAGGATATGAGAGGCAAATATGTGGGAAAATTTCATACATCCGATTTAAAACCTTAAATGCCCGGCTTTCGTGGGTCGAGCCACACTATATTTTCTTCAAAACTTAAAAATCCCTGTACACAGAACAAATTAAACTCCACTTTTAATTATAATATTTGTTGATTCAATTAATAATAATAATAATGTCAATAAGAATAATTTTTAGGTTTTTAATTGATTTCAGTTTCAATTAACGTTTTAATACTATCGGTTGGAGGTTCGGTTTCGTATTGTTTTCAGTTTCAGACGGATTTTAAATAGGTACTATAAAACCACACCAAAAGCTAACCAAGAATCGTCAAAGTTTTTTGAAAATTGGCAGGATGAACTAAACGGCAAAAAAGAAAAAAAAAAAAAAAAAATCCCTAAATAAAAATGCCAAAAATTGAAAAAATCTAAAATTTAAAATCACCTAAGGTTGAAAAAGACAAATTTTGAATTTAAATTAAAAATACCAGAATGGTCATTATGTGTTGCAAATGCTTTAAAACTCGTGTTTAACAAATTCTCTTTAAATTAGATATTATAGAATTATTGTTAAAAACAATATAGAACACTTCGAAGAAGATAAATATTCAACTGCAGAATTCCAAGCTACAACTATTACAGTTTTAACGAATGGCTCACGGACTTCATTTACCTCTGTGTGCAGCCCTCCAAGACACAATATAACATGTGAAAAATATATCGAGTTAATAAATAAACATCCATATAAATTCATCATGGGTGGAGACTTTAACGCTAAACACACACAATGGGGTTCTAGGTTATCAAACCCAAAAGGTAAAGAATTACTCAAAGCAATTAAAAAACAGGAAGCGAATCCATTTCAACAGGTACAATATACTGGATATCAGATCCAAATAAAACGCCTGACCTGATCGACTTTTTCATAACAAGAAAAATATCAAGAGAAAGTATGAAAATAAGCGAAGGTTACGACTTAAGCTCTGACCATTCCCCAATTTACTTGTCTTTATACGGCGATTTAGATGAAAAACTACCAGACTCAAAACTTTCAAGCAAGCATACTGACTGGAGTTATTTTAAATATGAAGTTAATAACAACATTACTGTTATATCGAACCCATTATATGCCGAGGATCTTGATAATCAAGTCATTAACTTCACTACAGTATTGCAACAAGCAGCATGGAATAGTACACCCACCCCTAAAAAATTTTATCATCAAAATAGTTATCCATCGTACATCAAAGCACTAGTATAAAAAAAAAGAAAGCTTCGTAAAAAATGCCAGTAAACTAGATGCCCAAGCGATAAAAACGTTCTTAACAATGCCACTCAACATCTAAGAAGAGAGATCCAAAAACTCAAAAATGAAAATTTCAGCCAATATCTGTCCGAACTTTCCTGCGACAGCAAAACAGATTATTCGCTTTGGAAAGCTATTAAAAAACTGAATAGACCAGTTAAACAAAGGTTACCAATAAAAAATCGTGAAGGAATATGGGCAAAATCTAATATAGAAAAAGCTAAAGTGTTCGCTGAATATCTCGAAACTATTCTTAATAAAGATAATGACCAATCCACTCAATTCCTCCAAGAAGAACAAAACTACGATGAGGCAGTTATTCCAAGCGTAACTGCACAAGAAGTTCAAATTGAAATAAAAACTTTATTAAACAAGAAATCTCCTGGATACGATCTCATTACCACAGATCTGTTGAAAAACCTTCCAACTATAGCACTATTGCTTTTAACAACACTATTCAACTCAGCTATATCCATGCAGTACTTTCCAACTTATTGGAAGGTTGCTAAAATAATTATGATCCTCAAACCCGGAAAAGACGCATATGAAGTCAGCTCTTATAGACCAATATCACTTCTTCCCGTTATTGGAAAACTCTTTGAAAAGGTTATAAGTAAAAGATTAAATTCAGTGATTTCAACAATTAATCTAATTCCTCAACATCAGTTTGGCTTCCGTAAAGAACATTCAACATTAGAACAAGTACACAGAATAACACATGAAATTGAACGAGCAATTGAAAATAAAGAAGTCTGCTCCGCAGTTTTTCTCGATGTATCAAAGGCTTTTGATGCTGTTTGGCACCCTGGCTTATTGTATAAACTAAATGAACACTTACCAAGAAATTATTACAATCTCTTAAAATCTTACCTGTCCGATAGATATTTTCGAGTCAAAATTGATAATAACTACTCAAACATATATCCAATAACTTCTGGAGTACCACAGGGTAGTGTTCTAGGTCCAATACTACATCTTATTTTTATCTGTGATCTCCCAGTCCACCCAGACTGCGTAGTAGGAACGTTTGCTGATGACACAGTAATAATGTCCTCCGGAAAAAGTAGCAGTATTGCCAATGAAAAGCTGCAATTATGCCTAAATAAAGTTGTCCAATGGACCAAAAAATGGAAAATAACCCTTAACAGTTTGAAATCAACTCACGTTTACTTTACAAATAGATTAATAAACCAAACTCCAGTATATATAGATAATTTACAAGTACCCATATCAAACTCTGCCAAATACCTTGGTATGACGTTAGATGCTAAGCTACGTTGGAAAGAACATGTAAAAAAAAACATGAAGAGTTATAAATAAAATATCGCAAATTGACTTGGCTAATAGGAAGAAAATCAAATTTACCGCTGCATAATAAATTAATGGTTTACAACCAATTTCTCAAACCCGTTTGGACTTATGGTCTCCAATTATGGGGCTGCGCAAGTAATTCGACTATAGATATCATCCAACGATTTCAAAACAAAGTTTTAAAAGATATGGTGATAGCAATCATGATCTACACCGAGATCTTAAAGTAAAAACTGTCAGGGAGGAAATACAACACTTTGCTAATAAACACTCCCAAAAATTAGAGCAGCATTCAAACCAACTAATTCCGCTGCTTTTAGAGAACCATCAAATTCCTAGAAGACTAAATCGTTTCCAGCCCCATGAACTGATGAGGGGCTTTAACCAGCACGGAGATTTATAGCTTAATCTTTATTGCTGTACTTTACCTCATTAAACTACTAGAATCAAATTACTAGTTAGTCTTAGTAGACTAGTTGTAATTTAATTTAAACATATTGTAATAATTGTTTAAATAAAGAGAAAAAAAAAAAAAATTAGATGTCTAATTCATATTATTAAACTTTTGATTGAGGGCGAGTTTGAAATCAAACAAAAGTTTAATTGGAATTTTATTGACAATAATTTTTCTAGTGTAAGAATAAACTTTACATTAGGTTCAAGTTTACACATATTATTTTTTTATAAATTCTAAATACCACTATAAAGTTTTAAATGAAAAGCTTTAAAATCCTTGAACATTGGCAGCGAAATACAAGTAGAAAATCGGTCTTCTGTTCGTCTTCAGATAAAATTCTCAGATCGAAGCAGCTTTGTTACGATTTTTTTTAATATATATTTTTGTTGATAATAAGTTTAGTGGAAATGGTGTAATCTGGGATCGATTAGCTTTGAAATTGTCTTGCATTTAAAATAAAGATTATCCATTAATTTTTTTTTGTAAATGTTGCAGGCAGAGTATCGAAATATTCGATATCGGTATACATCCCTTTTTAAATCATGATCAATTTGAAATAAAGGTTGGTTTTAATCCTTACTAAAAGTTTTTGTGTCGATATGTATGTTTGATTTGTATAGTGAGAGATACTATGCGTTTGTACAATTGTGTATTAAAATTGGACTTATGGTCTCCAATTATGGGGCTGCGCAAGTAATTCGACTATAGATATCATCCAACGATTTCAAAACAAAGTTTTAAAAGATATGGTGATAGCTCCATGGTATGTTCGCAATCTTGATCTACACCAAGACCTTAAAGTAAAAACTGTCAGGGAGGAGATACAACACTTTGCTAATAAACACTCCCAACAATTAGAGCAGCATTCAAACCAACTAATTCCGATGCTTTTAGAGAACCATCAAATTCCTAGAAGACTAAATCGGTTCCAGCCCCATGAACTGATGAGGCGCTTTAACCAGCACGGAGATTTATAGCTTAATCTTTATTGCTGTACTTTACCTCATTAAACTACTAGAATCAAATTACTAGTTAGTCTTAGTAGACTAGTTGTAATTTAATTTAAACATATTGTAATAATTGTTTAAATAAAGAAAAAAAAAAAAAAAAAATTAGATACCTAATTCATATTATTAAACTTTTGATTGAGGGCGAGTTTGAAATCAAACAAAAGTTTAATTGGAATTTTATTGACAATAATTTTTCTAGTGTAAGAATAAACTTTACATTAGGTTCAAGTTTACACATATTATTTTCTTATAAATTCTAAATACCACTATAAAGTTTTAAATGAAAATCTTTAAAATCCTTGAACATTGGCAGCGAAATACAAGTAGAAAATCGGTCTTCTGTTCGTCTTCAGATAAAACTCTCAGATCGAAGCAGCTTTGTTACGATTTTTTTTAATATATATTTTTGTTGGTAATAAGTTTAGTGGAAATGGTGTAATCTGGGATCGATTAGCTTTGAAATTGTCTTGCATTTAAAATAAAGATTATCCATTAATTTTTTTTTTTTGTAAATGTTGCAGGCAGAGTATCGAAATATTCGATATCGGTATACATCCCTTTTTAAATCATTATCAATTTGAAATAAAGGTTGGTTTTAATCCTTACTAAAAGTTTTTGTTTCGATATGTATGTTTGATTTGTATAGTGAGAGATACTATGCGTTTGTACAATTGTGTATTAAAATGTTATATGCAAAAGGGAACAAAAATAATAAAAATCTCATTTTTATGACCCTAATTGCGGAATTTTGTTTTTTGTCTGGTTTTTACCAATTCAACTCATAGCTTTGTTTGACTTTGACATCACATTTTTGTGAAACCAAAGGCAATTGTACATTTTAAATTTCTTTGTAAATCATTTAGTGAGTTATACTTGAAAAATAAAGAAGTGAAAACCTCCGCGGTTAATAAAAATATTTTATACAATTAAACAAAATCGCTTGAGACTGTACATTTTTTCTACTTTTTTTTTCAAAAAAAACAAAGGAAAAAATAATTTAATTATTTTTGAGAAAATTTATAAAGTCTATTTTGAAAAACAATTAAATAATTTTGGTTTATAAAGGGTGGTTAAATTGTAAGGGCCGATGTTGAATGTGAACCACACCTAAACGCCAAGTTTTTCTCCGAATTTTATTTGACATTTCTCTATTTCAGACTTACTCAATTTGAACCATGGAGAGATACACAATCCAACAACGTGTTAAAGTTATCCAGACTTATTATGAAAATGGGCGTTCAAATCAAAATGCATATCGTGCACTTCGTGATTTTTTTGGTCAATTTGATCGTCCAAATGTGCGTACAATCGCAAAAATCGTGGAAAAATTCGAGCAAACCGGGTCTGTAGAAGATGTGAGAACACCAGTGCATGCTCGTACAGCTCGTACTGCAGAAAATATTGCTGCTGTTCGCGATAGTGTGGCTGAAGAGCCGTCCACCTCAACTCGTCGTCGTGCCCAACAATTGCACCTCTCACGCTCGTCGGTGATGAACATTAAGCATAAAGACTTGCATTTACACGCTTACAAGGTGCAATTGGCTCAAGAACTATAGCCTCTTGACCATTCCAAACGTCGTGAATGGGCAGAATGGTGGCAAGAAATGGCAACAGTGGATGATCAATTTTCGAAGAAAATCATCTTCAGTGATGAGACACATTTTCACCTCAGTGGATTCGTCAATAAACAGAATTGCCGCATTTGGGCGAATGAGAATCCAAGAGTGATTGTCGAAAAACCAATGCACCCACAAAGAGTGACTGTTTGGTGCGGTTTATGGGCTGGCGGCATCATCGGGCCGTATTTTTTCCAAAATGAGGCCGGTCAGGCAGTTACTGTGAATGGTGTTCGCTATCGTGAGATGATAACGAACTTTTTATGGCCCGAATTGGAAGATATGGATGTGGACGATATGTGGTTTCAGCAGGACGGTGCCACTTGCCACACAGCTAACGAAACAATGGCTCTTTTGCGCAACAAATTCAATGGCCGTGTTATCTCACGTAATGGCCGCCAAGATCATGTGATTTGACACCGTTGGACTTTTTTCTTTGGGGTTATTTGAAAGAAAAGGTGTACGTCGATAAGCCAGCAACAATTCAAGAGCTAAAGGATGAGTTAATTCGGCACATTAACGGCATAGAACCTCCATTATGCCTCAGCGTCATCGAAAATTTGGACCATCGGATGGAGGTGTGCCGCCGTGCTCGCGGCTCCCATTTGGCCGATATTTTGTTCCATACATAATTGAGTAATACCAATATATCATAATAAAATAAAATTACAATAATTTCCTAAATAGTTTGTGTTTTATTCAAAATCAACATCGGCCCTTGAAATTTAACCACCCTTTACTATCATCGATTGTGTGAAATTAAAATACGGTAAGATTCTTCTTTTATTTGATAAATTTGAAACATTGTGATGCAAATAGGATTTTTTTTATTATTTGAATAGAAATTTAAGGCTTCAATCCTTAATTGGAGTCAGGCCATCCCATTAAGGAAGCCTGTTTATGACAAATCCCGGATATCTTGTCCAACTAATAAATTATATTTTGGCGAACTACACATTTGGGAATTGAGGCTATAAATTAAGGTTACGTTAGCTCTCACATAGTTCAGGTATCCACGAGGCCTTGAGAAGTCTGCATACCGTTTAAAATTACCAGTGGCCGGAATTAGTTAAAATCCAATTCTGATCCTTAGTTCAATATTTGCATTATTTGGGAAAAAGCTATTCCAAAAATTTACCACGAAAATTTCCTTCACAAGAAAACTTTTTAAAAAAATGAAGCCGAACTGAAAGGAATTGCGTAAGAAATAATTATAACCAACTTAACGAACTATTTAAAATATAAATCGGAAAATAATTTGACGTTTTCGGAAATTGATCCAAATTTAAAAAAAAAAAAAATTTATTGAAATATTTGAGTGCCGGAATTACTTTAAATACGGAAAAAGAACTCTTTTTAGAATTCTGTGCTTTTCCATTTCCAAATTATACTTATTTTGATTTTCTGAAATAGATAACTATTTCAACTTGAATACTTCCTACAAAGGGGGTATTCAATCAGATTTCTGTTCACTTAATTTTAATTAATGATCGGTCATAATCTTCCTGGCTTGAGAAATCATTTTTAAATAACTATATTTTGAATCCTCTGTGTGAAAATTTACATACAAGTAAATTTCTAAACTACACAATTCAGAGATTCATAATTATTATATAAATTTATTGAAACTGAAAAAAAGTACATTTTTTCCCCTGTAACAGGGACAATTGCAAAAGCCAAAATTTAGTCGTAATTCAAATATATTTCAAAATCAAAAAAATTAAATTTAATTAAAATAATTGAACAAATTACAATTATTAAATTCATATAACTTATTTTAAAGTTAATATGAACAAATTTTATACTTTAATAATTTAAATCAAAAACGTAAGTTTTAAATAAAACAAAGTTTAGAATTTTGAATTTATAATGATTTAGTGATAATTCCAATTGAAATTACAAAAGGTACAATTTATTTAATTTTATCAATCACAATTGCCATATAATGGTTAAAAAACGATTCTCTTTAACTAATATTTTGATTTTGTATACATGTAATTTTAAGAAAAAATAATTTTCTAATTATACACAAATAGTTTTACTAACATTTTTCTTTGAGTATACTAAAAGTATCTCTTATTTTTTTTGAATTATTATTTTAACAAAAAACAAGTAGAAAAAGACTTTGCGAAGCTAAAAATTTTTTTTTTTGTTTATTCAATACTTCCAAATTTATTGTATTATTCTTCTTTATTAATATTTACAACTAAAATTATTTTTATTAAAGTGAAACATATAAGACAATAACAACACGCAGATTGCTGGGCCCATCAAACGAAACGTCTCTATATGGTAAAATTGTTGTAAAATTGTAAGTAATGATCTTTTAATTTTATATTATTTCTTTGATAAATTCTCTTAAATAAGTTAGGTTTAATATTGTTCTTTGCTTAAACATTAGTGAATTTTATACCATAAGCAAATTAATATTGTTGGTATAGAGCAATTCCATATGAAAACGATCAAAATTGGCAAATTTTTGGACGACCCCTCTCCGATTTTAAAATAAATAGTCTCAATCGATTGCCCAGCAAAAAATAATGTACCTACATGTTTTTTTTTTTTTATAGTGACTGGTTTAGTGGTGGTGTGCACCACTGTCATGTGACAAAATTGAAGAATTCTTCATAAGGGACCTCATTGAAATTTGTTTTAAAACTATTTTCTTGTTAAATAATTAAAAATAATTCAATTATAAAAAATATAAAAACAAGGAGTCGGGGCCCATTTTTTTATTGCTGATTCTTAAAGCAAAAATTATGAGAAATCCAAAAAAAATAAAATTAGCCGGAAATTTAGGAGCTTCTGTGGAAAATCGGAAAATTTAATTTTCATGGGAAAATTTAATTTTCATTGGAAAAAAGGTAAATTTCTGAGAAAAATTAGGAAAATTTTATTTTTCAATTAAAGCCTGATTCAATACCTTTCCAACGAGCTATCACTCGTTGCGATCGCTTTAGTAGTTTTTTTAAAACAACTTTCAATGAGGTCCCTTATGAAGAATTCTTCAATTTTGTCACATGACAGTGGTGCACACCACCACTAAACCAGTCACTATAAAAAAAAAAAAAAATATGTAGGTACATTATTTTTTGCTGGGCAATCGATTGGGACTATTTATTTTAAAATCGGAGAGGGGTCGTCCAAAAGGTGATCGCTTTCATATGGAATTGCTCTATAGTAAGAACTTTTAATATATTAGGAACTTTCAATGGATAAGGTTCGATTATTTATAATAAGAATAGGCTATGATTCTCTTGTTTAAAATTAACTTTAATGAATTTTTTCTACGTAATAAATTTCTTATTTTGAATTGTTTAATTTAAAATGAACTGCTAGACTATTTAATTATGGGAATGATGAATCAGGCAATATGTAAGTATTTAAATATCAGTCATGCTAAATTAAGGGACGGTTTTGAAATTATAGGGTATTGCAACTGTCTAGGTGTTCGGCTTTCATTAGCCAAATGGGTAGGGAGAATTGTACCCTTCATGGTGTAAGAACTTGCCATGAATTAAATTGTATTTTCATTTATTTCACTCAATATATTTAGAAATTTTTCTTTGCACACTTTTGGTAGATTTTTATGGCGAATTAGTGTGTTATATGATTATGCGTTAGAATATGAGTTAGGAGCAAAATTCTACCATTATTCGAGCTAGCTGGGAACACCAATTTTAGCCCCTTAACCATATTTCTCTTCTGTCAATATTTTGGCATTTTGATGAACATTTAAAATAATTTTTATATTTTTGAAATTAAAATTAGCCAGCGCATAACAAAGGCAGTTTTAAAATCTTTTTTAAAAAATATCTTTGAAGTTTATCTACTTCATCGAATAAATAATACCCCCACATTTGGGCACCGTACGATTGAACAGCACGGCATACAGATTTAAAAAGGTTCCACTTAGCACTTAAACCAATTTCTTTCTTCATTAAAAAATCCTTCCATGTTACGTTTATACTGTTTTTTGCAGATACGTTTCTTTTTTCTATATGTCTTTTAAACGACATTTTTGGTGTTAATGTTACGCCCAGGTAAGTATATTCAATAACGACTTTTATGGGTTCTCTATTAAATTGCCAACATTAGTTTTTAGAGATTCTTCCTACATTCCTGAAAATCATCATTTCAAACTCTTCTGACAGGTTTTCTCCATTCCAGACTTTAAATTTAGTTACACTGTAAATGCTTTCGATCATTTTGTTTATTTTTGTTGAAATACGAATGCAGTTAAGTTTATACAATAGTGACTTTCTTGAGATTTTGTCAAATGCCGCTTTGAAATCAACGAAAAATGCGTATACTTTTTTATTCTCCTTACGTTTTAGGCTCACAATTGCGGCTGGATTGTACAAGTTATCAACCGTTGAATATCCTTCTCGAAATCCAGCTTGGTATTCTGTTATAATGCTATGTCTGGTTAACCATAAGTTTATTCTATTATTTAGAATTCCCATAAAGATTTTTGATATGGTGTTCATAAATGATATCCCCCGATAATTGTTTGGGATACCACGGTTACCTTTTTTTATATATTGGGAAAATTATACTTGTGATGAATTTTTCGTTAAGTTCAGCGGTTTCAAAAATAATATTAAATGAATTTGCCACTTCTTCGATCAAATTTTCATTTGCATTTTAAAAAAACTCATAGCTTATTCGGTCCTCTCCAGGCGTCTTGTTGTATTTAGTCTTGGCTAACACTTTTCTGAATTCTGAAGAGTTTATTGGTTGATCCAATTCATCATTTCTATATAGCATTGCTGCAAACATAACATCGTGTGAATTTAAAGGAGCATTAAGTAACTCTGAAAAATACTGCTTAAAAGTGTTAATTTCTATTTCAGGATTAGCTTGAAATTCAACATTTTTTATTTCCTTAACTATGTTCCACCAATCTTTATTGGTTTTAACTGAATTAATTTGATTCTCCAATCTTTTGTAGTATTCAATTTTACTTTTTTCGCAAACCTGTTTATATTTTTTGTTTTTTAAAAGATACTTTTCTTTATTCATTCTTGTAGGATTTTGACGGTATAGATTCAATGCACTGAAAAACATTTCTCTTAAGTTATAGCAATTTAAGTTGAACCATTTGTTTTCCTTTCTAATTTGAATTTCATTACGATGGCATACCGGGTTTGCAGACTGTATAACTTCGGTAATTTCCTGTAAATTTAGGGTATATTTCTGTTGCTTATATGCACTTAAATTTTGACTTAGTTTTTCATGGTATTCATTTATTTTTCGCTCGTTCCATTTTAATTTTGGCAGCAATTTAATTGAATTTTCATTTTCTTTACCCATTACGTTTATAGTTAGGACTATTGGCATATGATCAGACCACACTTCATTTTCAACCTTGAAACTTTCCACTAACTGCAAGTTATCATATGCCAATGCACATATATCATTGACCGATTCGCCAACACCACTCACAAATGTAAAATTGCCTAATTCATCGCCGTTTGTACAACCATTTGATATGTGCAACCCAAAGTCTTGACAAAACTCAAGGAATATATTTCCTTTGAATTCACAATAGAGTCTCTAGATTTCCTTGTATCAAATCCTGCTTTAAATGTTGATTTAATAAATTCATCAAGTGGTTGCTGCAAGTTTCCTATTCGAATATTGAGATCCCCCATTATAATAAGGTTTTCTAAATCTTTATTTATTAAAAAGTTTTTTACCAATTCAAGATCTTCATTCCAGGTAGCTGTTCTTAGATAAAGTGGCATTATATTCATCGATTTGTCTGCAGTTTTTATCAAAATTAACTCAATGTTGTCTATATTTTTAAATTCATAGGAAATTTTCTTTTCCCGAAGGTTCTTTTTGACTCCATAGACGTACCCTGCTATTCCTCTACCAAATCTACTATTTTTTGCTGCTGGTCTCCAATATGTGTCAAAGCCAATAAAAAATCGTTTAAACCTCTCTACCTTATGCTCCATAATGTGCGTTTTCAGTAGTATAAAAACGTCACTAGATCTTACGTATTGAAAAAAATCATTAAATAAAACTTTATTTTCTAAACCATGACAATTATATGATAAAATATTCAAATTTAAGCAATTATTAGTTTCATTTATTTTATAGATGCGATTAGGTTTTACAAGAATATTTTGATTTGTTAATAGTTTTTTGAATTTACTTGATTTAAAATTTCATAATAATTTATATTAATGGAGTTTAAATCATCGCCATATAAGTTGTTAAGAATCACATTTCCAGATTGCCTTCCACCAGTTAGTTGTTTATCCTTATTCCACCATAACCACTTGTCGCCAATTCTGATTCTTTCATTTCGTACCATAATATGATGTTTACTGCTCTTTGCATGAATAGATTTTTTAAGTTCCATCATAACATGTTTGTCTTGTTGTTTTTCACTTGTAAGGTCACGTTCTAGCATTATTTTAGTTCCAGCCAAATTTTTTGTCTTACTAAAAATCTCTTTAACCGTCTCCATTGAACTAAATTCTGCAATAACTCCTAATTTATTATCTTTTTCATATAGTTTTCTAGTTGATATTATGATCACCTCTTTTGTAAGTTTTAAATCTTTTTTGCAACATTCTCTCACAGCATCTTCCAGGGAGCCCTGTGCTGAAATTCCCTTAAACACAATATTATTTCTTTTAATGTGTTGTTGCAGGTACATGATTTGTTGGTGGTCCTTTTCTTTTTCATACTTTAATTGTTTAATTTCGCTTTTTAATGTTTCATTTTCTGAAATTAAATCATCTAGCTTCTTAGAGTTTTCATTTACTTTTACTTTTATTTCATCAAAATCTTCTTTGGTTGGAATGTTTTTAAGCTTATCATCCATAAGGCTTGACATAAGGTTCATTAGAACGCTTACTGGCATTGTACCAACCGAGTTATCATTTTCAGCATTATTAGGGGATAATTCTAAATTTTTTCGTTTTACTAACGGTGAGTCCGTACTTTGTGACATGCTGGTAAAGGTTAAACTCCGAAAATAATTATAAACCAAAAAGAAACTATTGTATACTTTAAGGCTTATAATTTATATATATATATATATATATTTGTTCTCAATATTAGAGAAAAATTTTGTGGATTCCGTTACAAATATTGAAATTCAAAAATTATGCGAGAAAGTGTTGCATACATTAGGGATTTCTTTGTTTGTGAAAAAGCTTTATCTATGTTAAACACACACAGCTGTTTCTTTTTTATTTTTATATGTTTTTTTCTTTATATTTTTGCTTGTTAATGTTTCTATATGTGATTTTTTTTTAAATGGAATTTAAATGAGGTATCATTATAAGGCAATCCATGATTGTTCAATTATCGGTAACTCATCACTTTAGGTTTTAAAATAATGTTACATGTAAGGAGTATACATTACAATGTAATGCAGAACCAACTATTGATAACTGATAACTTTATGTTCCAAAATAATGCTGAATGTAAGGATTATTTATTACAAAGTAATGCATTATGTAACCCATTATCAGTAACTCATTACTTCTTGTTTTAAAATAATGTTACAGGTAAGGATAACACATTACAATGTAATGTATTACTTTGTTGCACCCATTACCAGTTTTGCTGGGTGTCTCTTAATATTATTTATGGATTTATCGGATATAATAGGATGATCATATATTTGTATGAAGCTGTGTATATTTTCATACCATCATAAACAAAAATGCAACATTTAGTGCAATTTTACCAGACTAAAACTCGGATCTAATTATATTTAGATGTATTAGTTTACATAAAATCATAAACAATTATAGAGCAATTCCATATGAAAACGATCAAAATTGGCAAATTTTTGGACGACCCCTCTCCGATTTTAAAATAAATAGTCTCAATCGATTGCCCAGCAAAAAATAATGTACCTACATATTTTTTTTTTTTTATAGTGACTGGTTTAGTGGTGGTGTGCACCACTGTCATGTGACCAAATTGAAGAATTCTTCATAAGGGACCTCATTGAAAGTTGTTTTAATTTTGACAAAATTGAAGAATTCTTCATAAGGGACCTCATTGAAAGTTGTTTAAAAAAAAACTACTAAAGCGATCGCAACGAGTGATAGCTCGTTGGAAAGGTATTAAATCAGGCTTTAATTGAAAAATAAAATTTTCCTAATTTTTCTTGTTAAATAATTAAAAATAATTCAATTATAAAAAATATAAAAACAATGAGAACAAGGTGGTCTCTTAAATGCTCTTCTCCTGTCCAAACAAGGAGTCGGAGCCCATTTTTTTATTGCTGATTCTTAAAGCAAAAATTATGAGGAATCAAAAAAAATAAAATTAGCCGGAAAATTTAGGAGCTTCTGTGGAAAATCGGAAAATTTAATTTTCATGGGAAAATTTAATTTTCATGGGGAAAAAGGTAAATTTCTGAGAAAAATTAGGAAAATTTTATTTTTCAATTAAAGCCTGATTCAATACCTTTCCAACGAGCTATCACTTGTTGCGATCGCTTTAGTAGTTTTTTTTTAAAACAACTTTCAATGAGGTCCCTTATGAAGAATTATTCAATTTTGTCACATGACAGTGGTGCACACCACCACTAAACCAGTCACTATAAAAAAAAAAAAAATATGTAGGTACATTATTTTTTGCTGGGCAATCGATTGAGACTATTTATTTAAAAATCGGAGAGGGGTCGTCCAAAAGCTGATCGCTTTCATATGGAATTGCTCTATATCAGGTCAAAATCCGGATAATTAAGCTGATTAAAAAAATTGAATTAAACATATTCATTACAAACGTGAATAAAAACCGGTGGAAAGTTGTTGTTCAGAGTTGCCAAATAATTATTTGAAAAAATCTATTTGGCTTAGTATTACATATTTATGATTGTTATATTTATGCAACAATATAAAAATGTTTTCTAAGCTAAAAATTATTTCGTCAATCGCACATAATTTTTGACAATCTGACAGAACGGGCCATGAATTGTTTTAATTCAGAAACTTTAAAATATTCCAAAATTTATTCCGTTGACTTAAAACATAAATAATTTCTGGTTTTTACAAAAATACTTATAAAATTATAATGTCAGGGTTACCATATGACAATTTAAAAATTTGGTCAAAATACACGATATTTTTAAAAAAAAATTTAGCATCGGTTAATTTACAAAATTAAAATTGTTTATATATTTTTAGCAAAGATTTGTTCACAAATTTATACAAAATTAACATTTTAAATATCTGCAACAGTCGTTTATTTTGATTCTGTCAAAGTGTCAACTTTTTTTTTTGCAAATAGAGGGTGCTTTAAGACAAAGAAAAAAGTCCGTGACTTGTTGAACTTCCCTCGTAGTTATATGAAATGCAACACGGCTCCCATGAAGTACCACCTGTTAGTAGACTACTGTCAAATTTTGAGAGAGTTCCGTCATTTACGTTGCGTTTAACAGCTGTTCAAAACATTCAAAACATACAACCTCGTGGATTTTTTTAAAAATGGAAAAAAGTGAATTTCGAGTGCTAATTAAACATTATTTTTTGCGAAAAAAACGTCAACCAAGCCAAGCAGAAGCTTGATAAATACTATGGGGACTCTGCACCATCGATTTCAATGGTAAAAAAGTGGTTTACTGACTTTCGCTGTGATCGCACAAGTACAAATGATGCTGAACGTTCTGGATATCCAATTGAGGTCATTACACCCGAAAATGTCGAAAAAATAAACGATATGGTGTTGGCCGATCGAAGAGTAAAAATGCGTGGGATTATTGATGCCATAGGTATTTCATATATCAGTGTGGTTTCGATTTTAAGTGATCAGTTGGGTTTAAGAAATCTGTCTGCAAGTTGGGGGACGCGTTTGCTCTCAATTGAGCATAAACGTAATTGTGTGACAACTTCAAAGTATTCTTTGGAGTTGTTTAACCGCAATTCGAATCAGTTTTTGATGCATTTTATAACTGTGGATGAAACATGGATCTATTACAACACTCCGGAGACCAAGCAGCAGTGGGTTTCGGAGACCAAGCAATCCGGGTGAACCGGCTCCGAAGAGGGCCAAGGTAAGTTTGTCGGCCAATAAGGTGATGGCAACAGTTTTTTGGGATGCACGCGACATAATCCACATCGATTACCTTCAAAAGGGAAAAACGATAAACGGCGAATATTATGCCAACTTATTGGACCGATTTAACGAGGATTTAAAAAAAAAACGTCCCATATGGCCAAGAAAAAAGTTCTTTTTCATCAAAATAATGCACGGCTGCACACGTGTGCAGCCGTCAAAATTCAATGAATTGGGCTACGAATTGGTCCTCATCCGCCATATTCTCCGGATTTAGCCCGCAGTACCTATATCCTATTTCCAAACCTAAAGAAATGGCTCGGTGGAAAGAGATTTAGCTCCAACGATCAAATTATTGATCAACCCTATTTTATGGACCTCGAAAAATCCCATTTTTTTTGGAAGGCATACAAGAATTTTAGAAACGTTGGACTAAGTGTATTGAGTTAAAATGAGATTATGTTGAAAAATAATTTTGTTTTTTTTGCAAAAAAAAAAAACTGTGTTTCATTCAAAAAGTCGCAGACGTATTGAGCCGTACGTGCGAAGTTTGGTTGAAAAATGTCCAGCGGATCTATGTCTGTAACAAGTTTACGATGTAAATAGAGTTGGGCATTCTAGTTCATGCTACATTCTGTTCATTTGCAATTATTGAACTAGTTCGTTCTTTTCGCTCATAAGTTTGTTTGACAATTTTTTTCAATTATTTATATTGTTGTATTTAAAATGAACTAGTTCAATTTTAATCGTTCATTTGGGATCTTCGCTTACACTGTGCAGATTTGTTAAACAAACAATTGCCCAAATTAACAACATATTGTGCCTGAAAAAAATAGTCTTAATATAAATACTTTAATTATTATTCTAGCTGTTTTAATAAGTCGCTAAGTTAGCATTATTTATATTCATTGTAATCAGCTGAAAATAAGATAGATAAGCTGGAGATAAAAGAAGCCATGAAATAAATTAAACATTCAAATATTAAAACAATAATGAACAAGTTGTTTAATTTAAATAATTATAAAGCTCAACTTGTTACATGGTGTCAGAAGTTAAAATTTCGCTTATAAAGAAAAATAATAGTAAAATAACTTTCAGAGCTGAGTTATTCTTTTAACTAGTAAATTCACGTGTAGCCCTGTTACACTGAAATTAGGCAATATTTAATCGGAAAAAATCCAGACTTGTTGTAAGCATCGGATAAAAAATTTAAATTTTTTGGACAAGCATCATCATCAAATAAGTAAGTTCAATAATAGTTTTCCTGGCACTTTGATTTTACATCCTTTGGCAACATGGCAACGAACGACCGTCTGCTACCTGAATTGGATTGTTCGAACCTAGCAAACGATTGGCCAGATTGGAAACGCAATTTTCTGGTTTATATGATTGCCAGTGGGAAAGCAACAGAATCTGAAGTAACGAAAATTTGAACAGGTGGGGCTAATATTTACAATACGCTATTTCCAAATGATGGTACACAAAATTCTTTGTTGGGCACTGTTAGAGCTGGAGATGCAGTGATACAACCCCCACTAAATGATGTTTTGGAAAAATGTTTACAACACTGTTTACCACAGCGCAATGTTGCCATGGAGTCATACAAATTTAACGTAACCTCACAAAAAGAACGGCAAACATTTACGGAATTCGAGACTGAACTGCGAACGCAGTTACGTTACTGCCAGTTTAAATGTGAATGTGGTAAATCGTACGAGGATCGTATGTTACGCGACCATGGGCGTTGCAGTGGTGCCTGCTCACTGGTTGGTTAGTGAGTGTGAGCCACAGGGTCCTTGAATGCGAATACAGCAAATCTATCGATAATGCCTTAGCTTAATTCAAGGATCAAGACCGACCGTGCGTGGTGAAGAGCCACACCCGGTTAGAGGTTGCCCCTACTTTCGCAGAACATGGCGGCTCTAGAGTGGAATTACTCGATAAAAACCCGTAATCCCGGGTGTCATCCGACCCGCGCCCATGGGATGTGTAGCACTACGTGAGTGTGTTTTTGAACGGAGGCCTCCAGGACGAGGTGAACCCTGGTTGTACTAACCCGCTGGTAGCACAGGGCTCTGTTACCGAGCGTTCTTTTTAATCCCTATTTACTTTATATTTATTTTAGATGGAAAAAATTCATGAACTAAATAATAAAAAGCAAAAAGAGATCGAAGCAGATCTATCTAAAGCAAACAGTGTGCCTCAGGGCCTGGAATGTGCTAAAGACAAAAATAAAGTGCAGCCAATGGACACATTGTTGTCCGAACCTGCAGAAAATATGGATGTTGTGGAGCAGGCTATTGCGACTTCAGGTCCACCCGTGGCTGATGACTCCACCATCCCAACGGACGATGAGGATGCACTATTGAACTCGCAGCCTCATGAAGCCGTAACTGCTGAAAGTGCTGTGTCGAAGCAATCGACAAACAATCGAGCCAAACTAACTGGTGCGGCTCGAAAACGCTTGAAGCAATACTTGGAAGATGGTATTGACATCGATACGGCTCGCATACTATGCCAAAAACCGACGCGAGAGACTCGAAAAGAAGTCAAGGCACTGACAGGTGTTCGTAAGAGAGTGCGATCCGATGGATCAACGCCACCTGCAACGAAACAGCCTGCAAAGAGGACCGCTTGAGCAGCTGCGGATGGCACGCCCCTTAAGGTGGACAGTGGCAAACTGGAGAAACCAGCCATAACCGTGCCGGCAAAACCGCCAAAAACAATGGTCCCCTCATACAAGGATGTCGTTGCCGCCCTAAAAATTGGCGTTATACCGCCTGATTTTCCGGCAACGAGATGGTCTGACGAGCAGCTACACTCCATCAAAAGGTCCATCCTGTATAAAATTGTTGAGCTCAAGAAGGGGCCCCTGAAGCCAAGCTTTTCCAACTGCTCCTTCAAACCAGGATGGATCAATTTTGTATGCGACGACAAAGAGACGGTACAGTGGATGGAGACGCATGTCCCCGAAATAAAGCCATGGGAAGGCGCTGTTCTCAAAGTCGTAGCTGAGGATGAAGTGCCGAGGGCCCAAGTGTTCGTGGGATACTTCCCGGACAAGGAGGATACCTCAAGTAACTTCATACTTGGACTGGTTGAAGCCCAGAACCGTGATCTTTCGGTTGAGTACTGGAAGGTATTGAATAGTCTCGTGAAGGGTGGTGTAGTCGAGATCACTCTTTCGATCGATCCAATATCTGCCGATGTACTCAAACAAAAGAAATATCGGGTGAAATTCGAGTTTGGAACGGCGCTGGTAAGACCCACCCATCAACCTAATGTGGTCGAGCGCAAGAAACTCGAAACGACCAATGCATCTGCTTCAGCAACTTCGGCTAAGTCTGATAAGAGTGCTTCAAAGCCAATTACCTCAGACGAAAACCAAGCTGCTCGAAGCATGTGCCAAGGTCAATTTCTAGCGGGCAAAATAGCCAGAGGGCCAAAAACAAGGCTTCCACGGCCCATACAAGCAACAGGCCTAGAAAGTGGGAGAGGCACTCAGCAGAAGAAGCAGCCCTGCTGAACAGCAATCGAGCAAGTAAAGTGGCGAAGCGCGCCAAAAAACAAGCCCGAAAATAATGGCCTCAAAAAGTAAGGCAAAACAGCACATTAAGTGCTTACAGGTGAACCTTCACCATGCCAAAGCGGCTTCAGATGTGGCAATTAGAAGGTTCACCTCAGACGACCTGGACGTCATTTTTATCCAGGAACCATGGGTGCATGCCGGAGCAATAAAAGGGATCAACTCAAAACAAGGTAGGCTCATATATAACAATCAACATGATAGCCCTAGAACGGCCATGTTTGTTAGAAACAATTAAACCATTCTTCCCATCTCAGAGTTTATCTTAGGGGATTTGGTTGCCATACGGGCTAGGGTGCCCTCCCTATCTGGTGAGCATGAGGTAGTACTTGCATCCGCGTACCTGCCGGGAGATGTATATGAGGCGCCAACATCTGAAGTGAGAGCTCTTGAAGAATTCTGCAACTCCAGAAATCTTGGATGGATCATCTGCTGTGATGCCAATGCTCATCACATTACTTGGGGAAGTACAGGTAACAACAAGCGAGGTGAGTACCTGCTAGAGTTTATTAGTAGTAATAACATAAATATAGCGAATAGGGGTGACGAACCCACTTTCAGGAACGTAGTTAGATCGGAGGTTTTAGACCTCACACTTACTAGCTCTAATCTTTCCTTCGCCATCTCTGACTGGCACGTATCTTCGGAAGTTTCAATGTCGGACCACCAACACCTGGTCTTCAACATTGCGGGTTCTTTGGGTACTATCCAGTCCTTCAGTAATCCCAGGAGGACAGATTTGGAACTCTTTCTGTATTATGTTGAAGACTCCGCTAACTGCTCGAGGAGGCTTATTTTGAGCACGACACAAATCGATCAGGAGGCGGCTGATATTCAGTGTAATCTAATTCCCGCCTATGAGTTGAGCTGCCCAATGGGGGCAAGGAAAACCAAGCGTGATGTTCCATGGTGGAACGACAAACTTGGGAAACTCAGAACCGAGGCGAGAAGACTATTCAATAGGGCCAAGGAGACAGGCAACTGGGTGGCCTACAAGGCGGCTCTAACTGGGTAAAATAAGGAACTCCATAGATCTAAGAGGGCAACGTGGCGTAGCTACTGCGAGAAGGTCTCAGATCTCCCCGAAGCGGTTAGGCTTCAGAAGGCTCTTTCACAAGATCATACGAGCGGACTTAGTACCCAGAAGAGACCGGAAAGGTCCTATACTGAATCGCCCGAGGAGACCTGTGAACTCTTACTAAATACACACTTTCCGGATTGTGTGTCACCTGAGGGGCTACCTAGGATTCCTAGGACTCCTAGCCTATCTGGGAGGGACATACGACTTGCGAACAGTGTGTTTCAGGAGGGAAGGATCTCATGGGCAGTGAGAAAATTTTCGTCGTTTAAATCTCCTGGACCAGATTTGTGTCTGCTGCAGAGGAGCATGGATCTTATACTCCCGCAACTGACCAGGATTTTTAAGTCGAGTTTGTTATTTGGTCACGTTCCATTGGCTTGGAACGAAGTTAAGGTAGTATTCATACCGAAGGCTGGCCGCAAAGCGGAACATTTGCCCAAATCTTATAGACCAATAAGTCTTAGTTCTTTTCTCCTTAAGACCATGGAGAAAGTCTTGGACCACTATATCAGGGATGTGTACCTGCTGCGCAAACCCATTCATGGGTACCAATTTGCGTATCAGCAGGGAAAATCCACTGAGACGGCTGTCCATCAAGTTGTCACTATGATCGAAAAGGCACTGGAGGCGAAGCAAATAGCCTTGTGTGCTTTCGTTGATATTCAGGGCGCTTTTGACAACACGTCCTACGATGCGATTATTACTGCGATGTTGAGGAAAGACATCCCAAGTGTTATCGTTAGTTTGACTCTGGAGATGTTGACCTCTAGAGTCATTACATTCGGCATCGGGAGCACTTCTAGGACCATAGGGTCGACTAGGGGCTGTCCTCAGGGTGGTGTGCTATCGCCTCTGCTCTGGACTCTGGTCATTGATGAGCTGCTTGAGCAGCTTAATGACCTGGGTTTCAGAACCTACGGATATGCTGACGATCTTGTTATTTCTGTCACAGGCTGGGATGACAGGACAATTTCTGAGTGCATGCAACAGGCTCTGAACTTTACCTTAAAGTGGTGCCAGGAGAAGGGATTGACTATAAATCCCTCGAAAACCATCCTGGTGCCCTTTACTAGGTGACGTAAGTTATGTCTCACTGAGCCATCGCTTCAGGGGACGAGGATTTGCTTCTCTGATAGCGTTAAGTACTTGGGGGTTATATTGGATAGGTCTCTGAATTGGAACGTGCACCTTGATATCCTCTCTAAAAGGGCCACTAGAGCAATGTTTGCCTGCCAGAGGCTCTTTGGCAGGACCTGGGGCCTTAGACCTCAAATGGTCTACTGGTCTTTTAACACCATTGTGAAACCGATGGTCACATACGCCTCATTGGCGTGGTGGACAAAGGTTGAACAACTCGGGGCTCAGATGACTCTTAAGAGGATTTATCGACTGGCATGTATTGGTATCACTTGTGTCTCGAACTCATGTCCGACTGATGCCATTGGAGTCATGCTGGGTATTCCTCCTTTGCATATTTCTGTAAAGGAGAACGCGTGCATGGGATCCCTAAGGCTGCGGGAGATTGGCAGCATGAGGAGTGGGGATCTGAAGGGGCATCTTGAGATTGCGAAAATGTTCGCTGATGACCCGGTTATTAGGGCCAGTGACCAGATACTGCCTGTGCAAGTATTTGTTAGGCACTTTGTTGTTGTGATTTTCGACAGGAGCACGTGGTTGAATGGATCTTGGGTACCGGAGGTTGGTGCACAGGTCTGGTTCACGGATGGCTCGAAACAGTCGAAGATGGATACGGGGGCGGATGTCGTCGGACCCGGATTTCAGCGTGCTCTGCCCATGGACAAATATCCCTCCGTTTTTTAGGCTGAGGTCTTCGCTATCTGTATCTGTGTGGAAGAGTGTCTGCGGAGGAGGACACGGGGGGCCACGATCTACATTCTATCTGACAGCCAAGCGGCACTTGGTGCCTTGAGGGCTCAGGATGTGTCGTCTGGTCTGGTTAAGCAATGTATCGACTCTCTAAATCGTCTAGGACTTAACAACTACTTGACACTGGGCTGGGTTCCAGGCCATGAGGGGCATGAGGGCAACGAACGGGCTGGATGTTTAGCCAACTGCGGAGCTCGTCGACAATTCATTGGCCCGGAACCCTTCTGTGGCGTACCCAATAGGTATGTCAGAGAGAGGCTCAGAAGATGGAGGGAGTCGGAATTTAGGGCCTATTGGGCCAGATCGCCTGGGCAGCGACAGGCGAGGCTGTTTATATCTCCCTCTGAGGAGAGATCGCGGAAACTCTTGTCTATGACGAGGGGCGAACTAAGGACCGTAACGGGTTACCTCACAGGACACTGTGGCCTTAGGTATCAATTGTACAAGATGGGACGATTGTACAACATAAAACGACCGGTTGGTTTTAGTATCAGCAATCGACTGATTTTTATTAAAAGAATTTAACTTAATCTACTTATCATAAACTAATACTAACGTAAATACATACTGGGAAAAAGCTTACTTAACAATTTCTCACGAGAGGCTTGTGGAATGTATGGTGTCATATAGCCCGTCTACAGCACGGCAATGTACACCATATAAGCACACTACACCTTCCCTCTTTTTGAAAAAGGAATGATCCATTATATATGATCATTCTTTTTTTTTTTATATATGTAGTATAAATTTAAACAAATAACATTTACATTTGTATATATATATTTTTTTTTTTTTTTTTTTTTATATTACTAACCTATCTTAATTATATTTCAATTTTATTCTATAATTAGATTATACAATATTTTATTCTATAATTAGATTACTTAACATACAATCTAATCCTATTTTTGTGGATTAGGGACGATTTATTGTTATCATCCGTAATCCTGACATTGCCCTTGTCATCAATCCCAATAACTTTGAATGGTCCGTTATATAGGCTGTCCAGTTTATGTCCGGATTCGTTTCGGACTAAAACTAAATCACCAACGGATATATTCAATTTGTTAGAATTGACGTTGTAGTGTTTCTCACGATAAATTTTTGAATTTTGGAGGCGTTCTCCAGCTCTCCTATGAGCCGTTTGTAACCTATACTTGACCTCCTTCACATATGCGTCAATATTGTACAGAGGTTCAATGTTACCATGGTTCAAAATTTTAAAATCTATAGGAATTTTTCCAAACACTAGTTCAAATGGACAGTATTCATGAACTGTCGATGGAGATGTATTATAACAATACACAACAAATTTCATCCATTCGTCCCAATCAGACTTGTCATTGGATATATATGATCTAAGATACTCGTTTAGAGTTCTATGTGATCTTTCAATGGTCCCCATTGTTTCGTGGTGATATGCAGTAGATGTTGCTTTATCAATTCCCAAGATACTGCAGAGTTCCTGGAGAACTTGGTTAACATACTCAGTACCCTTATCAGTGAGTATCTTCCCCATTGGGCCGTATGTAAGTATAAAGTGCTCCATAATAGCCTTTGCTACTATATTTGCACTTTTATTTGGCACAGGTATTGCGACCAAATATTTCGTAAGGTCACACATAATTGTTACTGCATACTCATTACCACTATTTTATCTTGGTAATGGTCCAATTGTATCGATGAGAACAATGTCAAATGGTTTAGCTGGTGTTGGTGTCAAGGTTAAAGGTTCTTTGCCCTTTAACCGAGCCTTATTTCTCTGACACCTGTCACATTTCTTGACATAGCGAGTGATATCCTTGTCATGCCTTTCCAGTGATATTTCATTTTAATTTTCTTTATCATACGAGTGATCCCTGGGTGTCCCCCGTGATCATGATATTTCTGTATGGTTTTTAATTTATCCGAATCGTTTTCGATCTTCATCAGTGTTGGAGTGAGTACTATTATGATGTCTTGCAAGGCTTTATTTCCTTCTATCATAAAGTTTTCTTTTCCTAGGACCTTTAGCAGATTGTCATCTAGTGACAATTGCAATGTTGTCAGACCTACGTTATTAGCTACTTTTTCAAGCTTTGGAAAGAGACGACCTAAGTCAACGATTCCATTAATAACTAGATCATGCAACCTATATTCGGAAAGTTTATGCTTTCCTCTCTGGATAATAAATTTATCCTTAGTAAAATGCAATCGTGGCATTTTGCTGTACTCTTGGGCATTTGTTGCCTCATATACTCTCACATCTATCGATTCGTTACGTGTGTCAGGTTTCCTGTTATTCACACTTTTGCGTTCCTTATTTGCCTGAAGTCTAGTTGTAACCTTCAGTATATTAATGTTTTGTAATTCTGAAAATTCAATTCTCTACAGCGCATCGGCTGCGTGGTTTTCTTTCCCCCGGATGTATTCTACTACAAAGTCATACTCCTCTAGATCCAACCTCATTCGAGTTAATTTAGATGATGGGTTCTTCATCGAAAAAGGTATGTTAGAGGTCTGTGATCACTTTTTACTAAAAATTTCCTTCCATAAACGTATGGTCTGAAGTACTGAATCGCCCAGTGAATGGCAGCTAGTTCCTGCTCTATTGTTGACTTATTGCTTTCACCTTTCGTGAAAGATCTTGACGCGTAAGCAATTGGTAATTGAATACCTTGAGTTTCCTGGCTTAAAACAGCTCCGCAAGCGTGTTTGCTAGCGTCCGTTGTTATACAGAATTCTTTCGTGAAATCCGGATACTGTAGTATCCTTGGACTCAACAATTGGTTCTTAAGGTAGATGAAAGAATTTTCACATTCTTTAGACCATTCAAAAGGAATGTTTTTCCTAGACAATCTAGTTAGATGTCGTGATGATTCAGCGAAGTTCGGTATAAACCTTCTATAATAATTGCAAAATGCAACAAAGCGTTTAGCTTCATCACCGTTCTTTGGTGTTGGATAATTTTCAATTATCGAAAATTTGCTATCATCTGGTAAAATTCTCTTATCCGTACAAATGTGTCCCAAAAAGGTCACTTCTCGACAGAAAAATGTACACTTTTCCGGGTGTAATTTCAGATTATATTTTCGGCACTTACCAAATACATCTTTTAAATTCTGTAGCATATGTTCAGATGAACAGCCGATTACGACTAAATCATCCATATACAAGAAAGCCTGGGCTGGAGATAGCCCTGAAAAAGCCAATGACATCATTCTCTGAAATGAATTCGGTGCGATTTTAATCCCATACGGAAGTCTTTTGAATCTAAAGGAATCTTTTTCAGTTGAAAAAGACGTAATGTCTCTAGATTCCTCTTCCAGTTCTATTTGATGAAAACCCGATACCAAATCTAAGCATGAAAAATATTTTGCTCTACCCAATTGATCCAGTATATCATCTATTCGCGGAAGTGGGAACTTATCTGCTGTAAGTTTCTTATTGATACCTCTGTAGTCAACAACTAATCTCCATCGTTTACATGCGTTACCCGGTAGCGATTTTTTCGGCACTAATAGAATTGGACTATTATACTCGGAAACCGATGGTTCGATTATATCATCATCTATTAGTTTTTTCACTTGTCTGTCTACTTCCTCCTTGTGAGAATGTGGTATTCTATAGTTCTTCATATATACGGGTTGCTTATCTTTGAGTCTGAGTTTTTGCTTATAAAAATTATTAGCACTTATTTTCTCAGATTCCAATGCAAAGATATCTATGTATTCAGAACATAATTTTCTCAATTTACTATCGACAAATTCAGGAAAATTTTTAGATAATATCTCCAACTTTCCGCGATTGTCTTTTAAATCGGCGCTGCGCTGAACAAATTCGTAGTCGTTAAGACTTTCAGTCAGTAATTGAATACTAGGGATAATTAAATCCTTGTCAGTTGTATTGACAATTTTAACCAGAGGCATTGTTCGTGAAGTCACAGTATTTGCAACATAAACGCCCTCTTGTAGCATTTGATGCGGAACTAGTACCTCGTTCTCAGTTGATTGAACATTTACCAATCTAATTACCTCTGACCTAGCAGGAAGAGATATATAATTTACACTAGTCGCATTCATCAACTTCATCTTTATATGATATGGAAAATTTTCAGGTCTCAGGGTGATTGAATCCTCATCATCCTGATAATCCAAAATACATCTGTATTTCTTGATAAAATCCATACCTATAATTCCATTAGATAGAATTGGGAAGTCATCCTCGACAACATGGAATTCATGTCCAATAAGAAGGTCTTCTACCTTTAAGTCCGCTTTGACTTTTCCTATGGTATCCAATAATCCTTGGCCAATTCCACTAATATTTGTTCTTCTACTTTTAGCGAGCTTGTTTCGTACGTCTAAAAAAAAATTTTCTGCTGCTGACTTGTGAGCAGTATTTAGGCGTGCGTTATTGACATTTATAATTACCCTAATTTCTTCAAGGGTTGTAAATAATATTTTTAGGTGTTTTTCCACCGTTTCTTCCCTAGTTGGCCTATCTAAATTTAGGCACTTATATGACCTGTCAAATTTTTCTTTGACAAGTCTTAGTTTGGTCACAATCGCCAGCCAGTCCATATGGCAAGCATAGCATGCGACACACAGTCATTTATGACTAACAATTGCAAGATAGATTTGAAGAAAATTAAACTTTGTTCAAATCAGTGGCCAAAGATATAGTCTTTAAATAATTCTTGCGTAGCGATCTCTTATGCAACTGATAAAGAGTCGTTAGCAACTGTATTGCAAGTATAGCAATTATTATTATCAGGTAATACACCGGAAGTTCTACTACTACATTTATTTCATTCACCACATTTGCATTTGGGTGTTCCACCTTGGATTCGGTGCCCCCCATATTTATAATATTGATCAGAATCAGATCACAGAATCAAATTATTGTAAGTAATTTTTTTAATTGATTCAATTAAAAAATTTATTGAGATTTCTAACATATCCATACAGTGTTGACAACATGGAAACCATTTCTTTTTAAAATTTCGCAAACTATTGTTTTTAATTTTATTTAGATTAAATAATCAAACAAAGGTTTAAATATATCAATAAATTATGTAATTTGTTTTCTGTGTACTATGGATTATTTTTTTTTTTTTAAATTTTTTTTTTTATAAAAATTACAATAAAAATTACTTTTAAAAAAAATTACAATAAAAATTACTTTTAAATAATTCTTACGATTTTTGTCATGCCATGTTGTTGTTTTGATGATGATTAATATTAAAGCTGTGTTTAAAGTTGACCTTTTGCTGTCGTTGTTGTTGTTATTTGCTTTCTGTTGTTATGGATTTTTGTCATGCCATGTTGTTGTTTTGATGATGATTAATATTAAAGCTGTGTTTAAAGTTGACCCTTTGCTGTCGTTGTTGTTGTTTTTTTTTTAGCAGCATCTTCCTTCTTATTATTTGGATACATATTGGATTTCAAAAAAATCGTTTGAATTGTCTTTTTGTTTTTATTTTACATCTTAAATTTCTTAATATTTCCTTTAGTTGTTGTTCAGTGTGTTGTTGTGCGAAAATCGCCAATCACTCAAAAAGCAGTTAAAGCCAAGAAGTTTATAATTTATGATAGCAAAAGCACGGCTTATTAGATTTTTTTTTTCACTTTTCTTTTTTTTTTTTTTTTTAGATTATTATTAATGTTGGATTTTGTTGTTGCAACAAATTTCATTATTAGTTGAAAGTATACTATTGTTTTTAAGTTGAGTTTTTTTTTCGAAGAAATATTCTTACATTATTATTATTTAGAAATAAGTTTTTGTGGTAATTAATAAGATTTTTTTTGTTAATTGAATATTTTTAATTTTTTTTTTTTAAATGGGCAGGATCGCCATGTACAACATAAAACGACCGGTTGGTTTTAGTATCAGCAATCGACTGATTTTTATTAAAAGAATTTAACTTAATCTACTTATCATAAACTAATACTAACGTAAATACATACTGGGAAAAAGCTTACTTAACAATTTCCCACGAGAGGGTTGTGGAATGTATGGTGTCATATAGCCCGTCTACAGCACGGCAATGTACACCATATAAGCACACTACACGATCCTCTACGGATACGTGCAGGTATTGTGAATTGGAACCCGAGACCTCTGAGCATGTTCTCTGCAAATGTCCGAGGCTCTCCGACAGGAGGGTGCGTTATTTTGGTGGTCGAATAGTGACGCCATCGGACGTTTGGAACTGTTCACCTGGTAGGATAATTGGCTTCGTAAGGAGCCTGAACCTATAGGGTGTATTCGCTGGCAGCACAAAATACCAATTTCTGGTCGCGGTGCATAGTGCAACTGTTATCTAATATAATCTACGCGACCGGATCATTGTTGGAGTCCATGACAAGAAAATGCAATTAAAACTGTTGGACGGCCGGGATGAATAATTAACACGTGTCATCGAAATATGTAAAACATATGAAGCAGCAAATGCAAATAAGGGTATATTGGATGCAAAACAATCAGTACTCACCGTGGTTAAATCAAATCACAGTCCCGAACCAACAACAGTTGGTGCAATTATTCGTTTTTGTTTAAACTGTGGGGGCCCATGGAAAGTCGGCCACATAAATGAATGCAAAGCCAAAGATGTCGTATGCCGTTCCTGTTCAAAAAAGGCCATTTTCAGAGAATGTGCCGCAAATTCAGAAAACAAGCAGCAGATACCAAACAATTCACCAGAAATGATAGCAACAACAACAGCAACAAGCAAAAAGTAGCTGAACTCAATTGGAGTGATGTACGAGGTAATATTTGTGGTAACTTTAGAAAATTAGGTTTATTATTAAGTTCTAAACGTATTCTTAGGTTAACTTCAATCGGATCAAAAAACAAGCGGTGGACCAAGAATTACTTAATAGATAATGAAATCGTAACATTTAAATTGAACACTGGAGAGGACGTCAATTGCGTACCAATCGGTTTAGTAAGAAAATTAGGAATTGAATTGTACGATCAAGAGAATAACTTACCAGTGTTTGATTATAATGATAATAGAATAAAGATTTTTGGTACTTGTGTACCTAATTGCATGGATTTTAATTCAGGGTCAGGAAAATCGGCTGAATTTGTTGTGGTTAGTGACAAATGCGAACTTATACTTGGATTGCGAACATGTGAGGAATTTCGGTTAATTGAACGCTTAGACGTTGTGAATATAGGGATGTTTTTCAAGGACTTGGAAAATTTCCGAGAACTTTTTCAATCGCGTTGAAGGAAATCTCCAAGCCATTGCTTCACTATAGAAAACGGATACCGAATTCACTGTCGAAAAAGTTGGAATCGGAACTTGGGAAAATGGTAAGGGACGGAATTATTGCACCTGTCAATTACCCAACCGATTTGGTGAACAATTTGCAAGTAGTTGAAAAGCCGAACGGTGAGCTACGAATTTGCCTGTACCCAAAAGCACTAAATGAGTGTATTAAACGTGAATGTTTTTTGATTCCAACAATCGATGACCTAACATCTAGGCTATCGGATAAACGAATTTTTTCGGTTCTCGATTTGAAGAGTGGGTTTTGGCACATTTAGTTGGATAGAAAAAGCTGAGATCTGACAACATTCTTAACACATTTCGGGAGGTTCAGGTTTATTCGCGTGCCCTTTGGCCTTAATTGTGCCCCGGAAATGTTTCAGCAGGAAATGATGAGAATTATTGGGGATATACAGGGTGTGCTTGTATATTTTGTTGATATGGCTATTTGCGCAGATAGTGAGGAGGAACATGATCGGGTGATGAGTGTGGTTATGAAAGGGGCACGTGCTAATAATATTAAGTTTAATCCTGACAAGATTCAATATCGGCAACGTGAGGTGAAATTCATGGGAAATGTTTTATCGGAGGGGAAAATTAAGGCGGATTTAAAATATCGGAATGCAATATTGAAAATGAGAAAACCGGAGAGTAAATCGGACGTGTTCAGATTCTTGGGTCTTCTTAAATACCTGGCTAGGTTTATTCCGAATCTGTCGAGGCAATCGGCGGGATTGCGAAATCTAACTCGGAATGATGTGAAATTTAAATGGACAGGGGAACATGACAGGGAATTTGAAAATTTGCTTGGTATAGTTACATCTGAGCCAGTGCTTGCTATTTATGATTCGAAAATACCAGTGGTCGTACAGACTGATGCATCCAAGGACGGATGTGGTGTCGTTATTATTCAGAACGGTCATCCTGTGGTATTTGCATCTCGGACACTGAGTAGGAGTGAACAGAAATGGGCGCAAATTTAGAAAGAGCTTCTGGCCTTTGTGTTTGCGTGTCAATGTTTTCATTTCTTTTTATATGGACGTGAATTCACCGTCGAAAGCGATCACAAGCCCTTAGAGACTTTGGTCAAGCGTGCTATTGATGATGTGACAATGCGGCTTCAACGCATGTTTATGTTTCTCCTAAAATATCCGCAGATGACTGTTGTTTACAAACCTGGCAAGGAGATGCTATTAGCTGATTGCTTGTCGATGGCACAATTATCGGAGGTTTCGGAAATTGAAGAACTGTCAGGGGTCATTCATTCGGTAACAAAATCGGTTTGTTTGACGCAAGAAAATTACAATTTTAATCGCAAAATATTAGGGGAAGACGAAAAATATAATATATATAAAAAAAATATATAAAAAAAAAATTACTATTCTAGTTGTTTTAATAAGTCGCTAAGTTAGCATTATTTCTATTCATTGTAATCATCTGCGCATAAGATAGATAAGCTGGAGATAAAAGAAGACATGAAATAAATTAAACATTAAAATATTAAAACAATAATTAACAAGTTGTTTAATTTAAATAATTATAAAGCTCAACTTGTTACATATATATTTGTATTATTACTTTCATTCTTTATAATTTTTCGCTTTTCACACCCAATTTTAGATTCTTTTTATTTAATGAAATTGCATCAGAAATAAAATGCTTAACAAACTCCATTATACTATTATGTTTGATATTGCCATATATATTTTTTTTGCCACATTGATTTGTGGATGTCAAACTAAATTCTAAGAATTTTTTGTAATTTATGTTTTTTATTAGAAAAATATACTTGTAGCTTATTTGATTTTCCAAATTTCATCAATGTAAATTCTACATACCATGTTTTGTATTAATGATCATCAATGTACATTTAACATAGCATAAACTACAATAAATTGAAAAAAAACAACTTGTAAAATTTAACAAAAACGCATATTAACCAAGCATTTTCACCGTTATTTCAACTAAGTAAAGGCTTTTATAAAAACACACCAGTTTTTTTCTGCGTGGATATGAACAAATTTTTTTAGCAAGGAAAGTATCCCAACTGATATACTCCGACTTCAATGAATATGGGATATGTTATAAAGAAAACAATGCTAAGATCAACCGGATTTTTCTTAACTGCCATTTCGTTGGTTTAGGGTTTAAAAAGTGGGGTCAAATAGGACGACATTTTTCGTTTTTGTGTACTTTTCGGTATTTCTACAATAGAAATGATAAACAAATGTGGTATCCGGCAAATGTGCTACTAATTTCTGGGTACTTTATATGAAGACAAGACGGCTAAAGCCGGGCATGCCTGGAGTGCACCTACACGCAGAGAAAAAATATGACTGAACATGATTGCGGATACAAAATTATCATATTGTAGTGTTATTAAAAATAAAACACTAATTGTTCTTGAGCTCTGCTGAGCAACTGTTTTATTGTATCTTAAAAAATACTTAATATTACTTAAACATAAATTACATTAGTATGTGATTTTGCATAGCTTGCAAAATCACACGCTAGTAGGGTTGGTATGTTGTGGACAAACAACATTCCACAAAGTGTGGGTCTCTAGTTACATACAGACGGTATGGTAACGCAGACTTGTCAAACACACTACACCTCCAATTTTCAGGAAAAAGATTGATCAATTAGAGTAGCTTATTGATCGATCTTTTTATATAACTTATTTAATAAAAATATTACATTGCATTAACAACAGGAAATTTAAACCAACGATCTTAAACAAGAAACTATTTCTACTAACATTGCTTTCAATTTCTTATAAAACTTTTTAATGAAATAAAAAAAATGATCAAAATAAAAGCTAATTAGAGCAAGGATTTAAGAGACGATTTAAATTATTGCAATTCATCTTCATAAAAAAAATTTTGTTCAAAAATAAAATGTATCGCTCAAGTATATAAAAGCGAAATCAACCAACATTTTTATTTCTGTATTATTTGTAACTTATGTTTATAATTTTTCTCTATAATACTGTAATTTTCAAATGATTTGTTAATTCACCATGTAATGGCTTAGGATCAAACACATCACATGCCTTTCAATTACATGTACCATTACCGCAAGGTCATTAATGTCAAAGAATGCGATGTTTTTAAAAAAATGGGACTTGCTAATAATTGTATTTCCCAGCGTCCAAGTTCATAAGTAATAATTCAGGTAATAATATTGGTTGTTATTAAAGGACATGCGAGAATTATCAGCGATATTTATTATAGATTGTAGGTATTTTAATACCATAAATAATTGCGCTGTGTCTAAATATATTAAGAATTTATCATTAATTAAAGAATGTTTTGCTGTTTACACTTAGTGTAAAAGATAGTTAACCGAAAAATAAAAAAAATTTTAGATTTACTAAATAATTTATAGATTTTACGAGAAAATCCTATTGGCAGTGCAGCTCGTTGATCACTGCAAGGTTAACTTTTTACCCTTTTCCTCTTACTGAATAGTTCTATTATTATTTTTATGATTATCAAAGTAGTATTATTAATAATTATCCATGGTGCTACTAATGTCTAATGTAATGTTCGAATACATTAGCAATTTAGTTGTCTTATTTGTTTGGCACGTCGTTTTTCTTTATTAAGTTTTAGGAAGAGGACTCTAATTGCCGGTCTCGGGACCTGAGGCGTGTGGAATTATTTCCAATGCCTTTAGCAATAGCTTGCCTCAACTTCAAAACACTAAGTCTATTTAATAGACTTGGTATACAACTTCTTCGGAATTCTAGTTCCGGTATTGGGTATCCTGTCTTTATTTGATACAATATTTAAGCTTTGATCAGACCAGAGCACTCAAGCTGCTCTATCAATTTAAGATCAGAACTCTAAATATTCTTTTGGAATACCCCGGTACTTACAACAATCGCGATTGCGCATTTCTATAATGCTTATCAAAAAGTGCACTTTTTATTATTCCATCCAAAATATATGTGGCCTATTTAACGGGCTCCGTTCACCTCGCCTTGCCGTCTACTTTTTCAAGACTTAGGATGATTGAGTCTAGGTCAATATCCTATTAACAAAGGGGCTGGCTAATGTACCGTATATATATAATTCATCAAGAATTATTTTCGTAACGCGCTGCCATTTATTATTTAAAATTTGATGGACGTCTCCCTCAAATTTATATTAGTCTCTTTTGAAACTATAAGCACCTCTATCGAAATTCAGTAAGGGTAAATATACTGTTAGTAATTACTAACGTATTTGTATCTGGGTAAAGATGTTATGATATAATGAAGTATAAGATTCAATTTTTGATGATTGATGCATCCGTATAGTCTGCACAAGTGTTGAATCTATTGCTTTTGAGAGCAACGAAATCGAATCAATTTTTGATTCCGAAAATGAGATCCATTCCTGGTTCGTAAGAACCAATAACGTGAATCATACAAATATGACGGAATCCGAGTCCGTATCGCGCAGTTTCATTTCAGTCTACATGAAATTTATAGACGGAAACTGAGTCGAAATTGCATGGTTTCATTTAAGTCATGTAAAGTATATAAATACTTTTAATACGCGGATTAATTCAACGTTATTACATTACGAAATAATCCATAATTGGATCAATTTGTACGTATTACACAAATAGTGCGTTGTAAGGAAACGGTTAATCTCAAAAAAAAAAAATAAAGGCTCAAATCCGATTAAAAAAAGGTATTTCCTAGAGAATTTTGAGAAATCTTAGCAATTTCAAAAGAACCTTAATATTTACAACAATAAGAAATAATAATTACAACAATTATAGTTGTAAAACAATTAAAACGCAAAAAAAAATATTTAAAGTTTCTTTGTTGTTAATGTATGGGAAAAAATTATATTCCCTTAATAATGATGATTTGACTTAGCAAAGTCTACAAAAAAAATATAATTTCAAAGACTTTACTATTTCAATTCACTATTACTTTAGAAAATTCCCAATGTCAATTCGCCTATTATAAGGGTTTTTCTTGTTGTTTGCAAGGAAAACTATAACGAATTTTTATCCATTGGTCATGGCATCATTTTCATAAATACAAAAATGATTCATTAAATTTTCTTTAATATCTGAGAAACTTTATTTTTGTATCGTTGGAAATTTTTCGAATTTCCAATTTTAGTTTACGAAATTTATATAGAAACAAAAAAATTTGATAATATTGATAATTGGATATTCAAAAATATTTTTAAAAATTCCATGGAGTTTATTATACTTCATTATATTTGGTCGGTCTAAAAAAAAATAAATTAATGATTAAATAGTGTGGCATATTTTGTGCACAGATTAGTGCTGCCATTTAATCATTTTCTTGCATTCCTAGTGTTGGAGAAATGATTCCAAATAAGGATAACTTTAATGTTAAGTTATTAAATTTTCGTAAATATAAGATTTTTGGCACTTTAATGCACATGAAAGTGCGGCCAGTTCTTTAAAATCACGAATAACATTTACAGTGTAAAACACTGGTCTTATCCATCTCTGTCAATAATGCAACCCATTACATATGCAAAAATCAAGTTTACATTGATTTACTTAAACTAAGTTTAATTGGGCTGTTATTAACAGGGATTTAGATTTGTTAGTTCTTTTCAGAAAAAAAATTATATATTTGTCGTTATCCGTCACCTTCAGGTAGACAGATTCCAATTGTAACGGCAAATATAGGTCATACATCATTTGATGACCGGTAGATTTTTATTGCACTAGGGGAGTGTCCCGTAGGAGTCACCATAGTCAATAAAAATAGCTATTAGTTTTTTAGTAATTTTAAATAACACAGGTCAACAGCAAAAAAAGGCTTGACTAACCACTATATAGATTTGATGCATCAAGGCTGCCTAAGTACAAAAATGGTAAAATTTTTCAATTCTATGGATAATTTTTTTTTTAAAAAATTTTTTTTTAAAATTGACAATATTTTGAGCCATTTCTCCACTTATGTTGTCATAACTCAAAAACAACTAGTCCGATTTTGTCAAATTAAATTTACAAAAATTAAGGTTTACAATATCTTTAAAGAACGTGTACAAATTTTTTTAATGCGATCAATAGTTTCAAAGTTATGAAACAAATTGTTAGCAAAAAAAAAAAAAAATGCTAAAAAAAAAAAAAATTTGAAAAACAAAAATCTGGAAAAAATCGAAAACTGCAAAAAATATTACTTTTTATTTTTTTGTAGTAAAGCTACATATCATGCGAATTAAACTAGATATGGATCATAAAAATCTATGCATGCTTTACATTTTTTTTTACAATTAATTGAAGGTATCGCATATTTACAAGCACTGTAGAAAATTGTACCTACATAATGAAAATGCAGAACATAAAAACTCAGGTGCATTTTACGACACGCATTTTGGCAAAACCCCTTTGGGAAAAACCTCTATGACATTTTTATGATTCTAATAATTAAAAAAAAATAAGTAATAAACAAAAGATTGTTTAATTTTTACGATTGCGGTATGATAGTAATAAAACGCTCATAAATGTGCGTGTACGCTGAAGTGCTCTTATTTTCCGTTAGCTACCTGTAACGGATAATTTTTTTTTTCATAAAAGTCCTTAATGTTTTTTAGGATTCTTGGGAATAATAAAAAATTTGCAGCACACACAAACTGTATCCACACAAAGGGTTATCCCAAATTATAGTATCAGTATTTATAAGATCTCCTTGACCCTTTTTATTTCATTCAAGAAGTGTTTGCGATAACGCAAACATCATTTAATACCTACACAAAAATTAGAGTCATACAGCTTAGAAGTTAAAAACAATTTTCAAATATTAATAAAAATGAGCCAGAAAGCCAGAACATTTTCATGTAAAAACGATCCAGATTTATTTTGTTATGTGTGCGGCCAATATATCACCGGGAAAAAACGGAAGTGGTTCTTAACTTCATTGCAAAAGTCATATCAAGATTGCTATAATATCTATCCGCACAATTTGAACCAGCATTGGACACCGAGTACTATATGCATTCCATGTCGATTGAATTTATCTATGAAGTCTTCTAACGTAAAGTAAGTATAAATTAATAGATTTGGAATATTTTATAATTACAATATTTCTTAATTAAAATTTGAATTCTTCATATTCCTGATTTCAATTTTTTTTTTCATTTTACAGACGACACTTGGAAATTTTGAAGCCTATGCTATGGAGAGAAACAGCGAACCACGCATCCGAGTGTTATTTTTGTTTAAGTACAAAAAGCATATTTGATGGCCCACAAATTCGCAAATTGGTGAACGATACTGAATTTGGCAGTTCAATGTCAGAAATTGAGAAGAATGCATGGGATTCGTTTGTATGGGTTATTCAAAATTTCTTAGGAAATAACAAGGGTGATGATTACGTTGCGCACGTTGAAGAGATGTTAACTCACTTCCAGAATCTTGGATGCAACATGAGCATCAAATTACACTACCTGCACAGTAGACTGGCCCTTATTTTTGAAGTTGCTCCGAATCCCGCTCCCCGGGGCTCATTTTTTGAGGTTAATGGAAGAACTAATCCAGAAAAAATTTCAGCTCATTTGATGAATTTTTGAGCTATCCCTGGCCCTTCAAAGTTTTGAATTTTTGGTATTTTTGCCAAAATTTTCCGTTGTAAACACCCTAGTGTATAAACTATAAACCCAAATATAAAATGGTTTTTTTCCTACAAAGACGCTTTTATTACCTTTCCAAAATGCCCAAAATCTCTTAATTCGGATTAAAAATGACAAAGATATTGCTGTTATAGTCAACGTGAACGTACCTTATTTCATTGTGAATTGTCTATTTATATATGTTCATTAGAGTCGTTCACGTTTGTATGCACCACATTTTCATTTATTTGCACCACTCTAATGTTCATTCACAATAGCAGTGTACAGCTGTTACGTTATTTTGAACAGCACAGTTTTATTCAAAATGTTTTCAACTCGTTCTAAAACTCGTGTTTATTTAATCGGTAAACCTTGTACACAAATATTAGGCGCTAAGTTACCATCCAAAGGGCAAGTTTTATCGTAAGTTGTATCTATTTCAGATACAAGTAATCTTGATGATATCGATTCAAATGATACTACTATTGAAATGAACGAACTTGTTGAAACCGACTCCGAAATGGATGTGGACTTTGCTGTGAATACAGTGCCATCTTCTAAAAGAGGCATATTTAATTTTATCAATGAAAGAATTGTGTCTGCTCTCGATAAATGCAAGGTCTCAGATAGATATGCTGTTCATCTACTGGTCGCAGTTGCTGAGTCGCTAGGCCACGACGTTCAAAAATTGATAATCAATCGGACCACTCTACAGCGAGTACGACAATTACAACGCGAATCAATTGCTACCAAAATAAAAGATAATTACAAATTGAATCCGGATATGCCATGCACTGTTCATTTTGATGGCAAATTGTTACCCAGTATACATGGAAAATCAAAGATTGACCGTCTTCCCGTTATCGTCTCCAATAAGAATGGCGATCAACTGCTTGGCATCCCATCTATACGAAATGGAACTGGCCATCAGATATCGGCCGCGGTAATTAATGTTATTACTGAATGGGGTTTGCAACAAAATATTCAATCGATTTGTTGCGACACAACAGCATCGAATACAGGACGGTTAAATGGCGCGTGCACGCTACTTCAGCAGGGGCTCGGGCGAAGCTTGATGATTTTGGCCTGTCGTCATCATATTTATGAAATTGTTCTTAAAGCGGTCTTTGATATAAAAATGGGGGCAACATCTGCGCCGGATGTGCTTTTATTCAAGAGATTTCAAGCTAAATGGGGTATGTTCTTGTTGTATAACATATACGAAGCATGTATTTCAATGTAACTTGAAACTAATTACTTTTCAATGCTTTTACTTTTATTGTAGAAGAACTAGATGTTGCTGAATATAAAACGGCTTTGGATGATGATAATGTCGACTTGTCGAACATATCAGACGAAATCGGGAGCTTTTGCATTGACCAATTGAACGAAAAACACAGCAGAGCCGACTATGCTGAGTTTCTTAAGCTTGTTCTGATTTTCTTGGGAAAAACACCGCCATGTGGAGTCTCATTCCGCTCGCCTGGAGCATTTCACCACGCCAGGTGGATGGCGAAAGTAATATATTGCTTGAAAATTTATTTGTTTCGCGGACAATTTGAACTAAAAGCGCGCGAGCTCAAAGGAATACGCGATATATGTTTATTTGTCGTAACATTATATGTTAAAGCCTGGTTTTACGCACCGTTTGCCGCCGCAGCTCCCAATGTTGATTTGGCTTTTTTAATTGATTTGCACAATTATGGTATAGTGGACAAGGATATTTCGAATGCAGCATTAAAAAAAATGTGTGGCCATTTGTGGTATCTTTCTGATGAAGCAGTTGGCTTAGCATTTTTTGACAACAGCATAAATGTTGATGTAAAAGCAAAAATGGTACAGTTTCTCCGAGGTGATCCATCTGAACATGACAACATATTTCAAAATCGAAATATTATACAACCGAAAGATGTACCTTCATTTAAAAACAAAACTTTAGCGTTTTTCGTTACAAAGAGCACCGCGGAATTTTTTAAAAGATTCAATATCTCTACCGAATTCATGGCTTATGAACCTTCTACTTGGCCACAACATAATTCGTACATTGAAGGCTTGCAAGTTGTTCAAAAAATGCAGGTAGTCAATGACGTCTCTGAACGCAAGGTAAAACTAATGGAAGAATTCAACCAGCTCCTCACTCGCGATGAAGAGCAGAAGCAGTTCTTGTTATTAACAGTTGATAAGTATCGTCAACAATACTCAAGTCATTTGAAAAGTACACTGTTGCAAAACAAATGACAAACTAATTTTTATTGTAACGTGTTGCTTTTAATTTATTCATTACTTACAATAAATCTGTATATAAACCCCTATATTGTCGTTGTTTTTAATCAGAATTTAGAGAATTTGGGCATTTTGGAAAGGTAATAGATACATCTTTGTAGGAAAAAAACAATTTTGTATTTGGGTTTATAATTTATACACTAGGGTGTTTACAACGGAAAATTTTGGCAAAAATACCAAAATTTCAAAACTTTGAAGGGCCAGGGATAGCTCAAAAATTCTTCAAATGAGCTGAAATTTTTTCTGGATTAGTTTTTCCATTGACCTCAAAAAATGAGCCCCGGGGAGCGGGATTCGGAGCAAGTTTAAAATCGCCCATACAACGAAGGGCCAGTCTACTGCGCAGTCACTTAGATCGTTTTCCTGAAAATCTAGGAGACTTGAGTGAAGAACAGGGCGAACGATTCCACCAAGATATCCGGACAATGGAGGAACGATACCAGGGTCGCTGGGATGCACACATGATGGCTGATTTTTGCTGGAGTATTCAGAGTAACACTTCGTTATTCAACAATAGTAGAAAATCGACTAAAAGAAAATTTCAGAGTTTGTAGTTTATAATACATATTTATTTATTTATTTTCTTGTTTTATTTATTATAATAAATGTGAATAATAAAATATAAATTTTCTACTATTTAATTTATTTATTTATTTACATTTAAGCTCATCCAACACAAATGTCTTTCCGAAGAATAGAATCAGTATATTCTAGGTAGGGTTTTGCCAAAAAATACACGAATGTTACTATGTAATGCATTTTTGATGTGAAAATTTGTACATAGCATGGGGAAAATGTTTTCAAAATTCAATCAATCGAAAGAAGAACATTAACTACTCAATTTTATGTATATCAGACAAAAAACTAAAATTTGGTGAAAATGAGCGAATTCACTTAATTGTGAATAAATTCGAAAAAAATCAATCGATTTTTATGATCGATATCTCATTTTGTTCCTATTACATGTGGCTTTGCGATAAAGCAATAAATCTGAACGATTTTTGCCGTTTTCGATTTTTTATGATTTTTTTTAACCAAAAAAATTTGCTATTTTCACGTAAAAAAAATATTTTTTCCCTCAATTTTTTATTATAACTCCAAAACTACTGAGCCGATTGAAACGCAATATATTAACGGATTAAAGGCTATGTAAATTTCAGTTTTTCTAAATTTATTTGAATAATATCGGACTAATTTTTTTTTAGTTATCATTAATTATGTGGAGACACGTCTAAAAAAATTTATAATTTTAATTAAAAATTTTTTAAAAAAAAACCTCTCCATAGAATTTCAAAATTGAACCATATTTGTACTACTGGGACCACAATACATCAAAATTGTATAGTGGTTTTCAAAGCCCCTAAAATTTTTTCAAAATTGTTGCCTTGTGTAATCAATGAACTTCAAATAATATTCAATGATCTTGGAAAGATAATAATCTTTTATTAAAATATTTTTTTTTTTTTATTTGAACTTTCTTTCTCTTTTTTTTTTAATTAATTTCAATTAACTAATTTTATATTGTTTCTTTCGTATTAGTAATTGTAATATTTGATCAATACCATGTTTAAACCATCCTCCGTTTTTGCAAAGTAAAAAAATGTTTAAAGAGACATAGATAAATAAAATTTATTTTCTTTGAATAGATTTATATTTGTTTGTTAAAACAAAATTGTTTAAAGATCTTTTTGTAATTAATTGAATTGTATGAACAGACCACGGTAGTTAATTAATTACTTTTCAATATTTTCAATAAAAATTTAGCTTATAATTTTTTTTTTAATTTATAATTTTTAAATTCAAGTTTAAAATTTTGAATTTATAATTTAGAATTTTCAAATTTTAAACACAATTTTATAATTTTAAAAATGTTTAATATTAATTAAAATTTATAATTATTATATTAAAACTTATAACTTTTAAATGAAAACTTATAATTTATAAATTAAAATTTATAATTTTTTGATTAAAATTTATAATTTTATAATCACAACATTAAAATTGTTGCTGTGATTTTTAATATTATATTCCTTTGCACGGAATTTTGCCAATAAATAGAAATTTTTATAATATTCAAAAATTTTAATTTAGAATGTTTTAAAGGTTTTTTTTTACATAAAACATTTTTAAAAGAAATGTAAAATTAAATTTAGATGATAAATTTCTATTTAATTTAAAAAAATATATTAATTGAATTTTTTATAATATAAATATAAATTGTTTAAGTTTAATTTAAAACAAAAAAAAAATGTAGTTAGATAAAAAAATTTAATATTTAACATCTGAACTTGTACTGTACGGAACAGACGACGCTATAGCTTAAACTATGTTTACCTTGTTTAAATCTGTTATTGATGTTGTAATATAATGGTTGTTATCTTGTTGAATAAATTTCATCTTACTGTTGTTGTATTGCTGTAGTTTTAAGTTGTTGTAGATTGATTTAGCATTTTTCTTCTTCCAAATCATGCTTGAAGAACGTTAAGATGGGTTGATTTTGTCCATCAATTTCACGATATTCAAACATGTCAATAATACCATTGCAGTCCATAGATTCACCAGTGAAGAATTGCTAGTCCTTGAAGCGACCCAAAATATCTTTCATTACTTTGGTCATGTTGGTCTTGTTTTCCTGGTGGTGTTTTGGCCACACCACCCTTGGAGCACTTGGCGTGTGTCTCCGGCAATGTTTGTTACATTGCATCTTCCTTCATCAGGATGCACTTGCTTCAGTATTTTGTAAATGTAGATGGCACAATTTATCTACGTATTTTTTTTTTGTTTGATTTTTGTTTTTGTTCTTCTCAATCGCTTTCTATTGCTAGAAATTGATCTTGAATGTTTTTGTTGTTTTTTTTAATTGTTTTATAATGTTTATAATGTTTTTTTTTTTTATAATTTTATAATGATTTTGTTTTTTCAGGGTCAGGTCCTGTTGGACCCAACCCATAGCAGGATCGCCATGTAGTGTTATTAAAAATAAAACACTAATTGTTCTTGAGCTCTGCTGAGCAACTGTTTTATTGTATCTTAAAAAATACTTAATGTTACTTAAACATAAATTATATTAGTATGTGATTTTGCATAGCTTGCAAAATCACACGCTAGTAGGGTTGGTATGTTGTGGACAAACAACATTCCACAAAGTGTGGGTCTCTAGTTACATACAGATGGTATGGTAACGCAGACTTGTCAAACACACTACAATATTATGATTGTAATTATCATATACATATCATATTATCTGGATGAAAATATTATGACTACCGAAGGTGATTTTATCGTCATTTAGAATCATATTGTGATTGCTACGACCATACTATGATTGTTATGAATTGTAATCATGTCATGATGCTCTTAAAATATCACAATACGATGCTCATTTTTCTGCGTGTAGTTCTGCCTAATTTTTATTCATTGTAAGTTTTGTGAATATTTAAGGAGTTTTTTATATAATGACCAACATTTGGAATATTATACAGAATACATGTGATGCTGATAGAGTTCTTCCAGATCCATGCCTGTAAACTTTCTCTGACGGATTTTAAATCTTCATAACAATTCAGTTTATGTTTAGATTTTATTTACCTATAGTTAATAATTTTAATTAGTTTTTGATTGTATTTATGATATGATTTATGATTCTTAGGGTTTTTCAATTCTGAGGTATGTCCGAAGCGGGGTGCGCTGAGTAAAACATTTATTTAAGGCTATAAAATAAAAAAGTTATTACTTTAATCCGCTGTCCAATAAAAATTACATTTTAAACTTTAAGGCAAAACTACTGTCTTTGATAACAACCTAGTGAGATTGCCCGTTACTATGAATTATGTGCTCCTTGGTATATGGTATAATTTACTGAAACGATAATTTATAAAATATGCAGTAACAACATAGTAAAAACTGCATTCAAAACGGATTTAGTGGCGCCTAATCAACCTGCCTAAGCCTTTCATGTTACTATAAATTTTGTGGTCCTTGTTATATGGACTAATTTACTTAAAAGATAATTTCGAAAATATGCAACAAAAACATAGTGAAAATGGTATACAAATTGATTTAGTACCGCCTAATCAACCTGCCTAAACCTGCATTAGACAATTATCTAAGGACTAAAGCACTTAAAAAATACCTTTAGGAATTTCAAATAAAACTTGATAAAAATGAGGCACAAAGACAAACATGTTCGCTTAATCACTCAGCCCAATCCGCCTGATTTTGCAATTCGGCATGTATGTTCATCCTCTAGCGTAGACATCAACAAAGATGGGATTATTGGAAATGTTTACGTAATGGAACAAAAAGTTAAATTTTTCTCTTGGTTTACTGCCCAAACCCGTTTGTCTAGAAATCTGAATTTTAGAATATGTATTCCCTGATGTATGGGCTAATTTATCGAAGAGCTAGTTTTTGGAATTTCCAATAAAAACTTGGTAAAAATGGTAAAAAGGCATTCAACTCGAAATTTGGATTAAATTAGACATCCACTAAGGCTGGATTTTTGTAAAGTTTTTCTGGGAGGGATAAAAAGAAAAAGTCTCCCTGTGTCCAAAACACTTCAGTGAATTTATTGAAGAACATTTTTTTGGAACTTACCATAAAAGCGGAGTTTAAATAAGAAAAATTGAAATTATGCACTAAACTTAAACCGCTGAAGGAACTTCAAATTAGGCTTGAAAGTTCCACGTGCGCCGCAGACGTTATCTAAGACATTTATTTGGTTCAATTTCTTACGGTAAGGGGCAAAATCTCTCTTTTAATATTCCGCCAAATAACATTTGGCTACAAATCTGACCTTTAAAATATGTGTTTCTTTGAACTTCTAATTAAAACATTGTAAAAATGGGGTTTAATGTCCGTTTATAGCCCTGCTCAAATCGTAGGAGCTAGGAACTTGAGATTTGACATGTATATTCTTACTTAAGCCTAGACATCCACCTAGAGAGGGGCAAAAAGTTACAGCCTCTCCTTAACGTTATAACCAAAACCATTAGGTAATTACATTGTAATTTTTGCGTTTTTGATCAAAACTTGTCATAAATAGTGATTTAAAAGGAAAAAGTGAACTCTTAATGACATTGTTATGTTTCTTGTTGATGTGAAGTAAAGGGAACACCAGTTATACAATTAACCAACAATTTACCTTTATTAAAAAACATATAAAATTAACATATTTACAATTGCACAATATAATACATATAAAAATACCTAATAGACAACTTACCGCTTGTATACCATGACAAGCAATAAAATAAGAATGAGTATAAAGTATACAAACGAATAAGTTGACATAGAATAACAAGTTGTTTTATCTAGTACTAAAAAACGTAGTTTTATTATTTGGGAGTCCCAACAGACATGTACAATTGATTTATGCTATAACTTTAAAACGTCTTCTCAAAATGGTTAAACAAATCAATCAAAATAGGAAATCATTTAGCTTTTAATGTATTCTGACATTAAAAAATGTTGGTAACGAAAGCTTGGACTTTAAAGCTAGTCGAGTAATAATGAAAATTAAATTATAAAATTTTTGGATATTCAGAAGTTAAGCGTAAAAAAATTGTAAAAGTTGGTACTACTTCATAACTTAAAAACATTTCTGCAAATCTATAAAATAAAATACATTAAAATTTATTGTATTGTCAAATAAAAATTACATTTTGAACTTTAACGCAAAAAAAACGCCTTATCTAGGCTAACAATTGTGGGCTTTGTCCGCTAGTATAAAATATGTACTACTTGATGTATAGACTAATTAGCTAAAGAGATACTTTTTGAAATTTTAAATAAAATAGGTTCGCTCGTAGTAACCGTATTCGGTAACCGTATTTCGGTAGTAGCTTTCGAATTTTTGGTAGTTATCAGAAAATTTCTGTTGAAGCAATCGAAATTTTCAGAACCGAAATATGTTCATCACAATCGAATGATTCAGTTGTCGCGACCGATCATTCTAACTCGACAATAGAATTTCGATTGAACCAACTACAATGGTAGCCAACGCAGAGTTTGTTTTGTGGGTGTAGAGTATTGACTAATGAGCTGAAAATATACTTTTTGGTATTTTGAACAAAAACTTAATAAAAATGTGGTACAAAGAAAAAAGTGTTCCCTTAATCACCCATGAAATTTGGCATGTAGGTTCCTCCTTCATCGTAGATGATTTTTGGAAATTGTTAGGGGTTGTAACAAAAATAATAAGAAATCTTCCTATCTTTCTGCTTAAACCTCTTCGGCTAGAAATCTGTAATTTGAAATAGAGTAATGAATAATGCACTTCAAATATGCTTTTTCGAAAAAAGTACTGTTTTTGGTAAATGTATTTTTTTTTTTTGGAAAAAGTACTTTTTGAAATTGGTATATTTTTTTTTAAATTAATTTTTATTTATGATGTGAGCAAGATTATTCAATTAAAGATAATTTTTTATTTTTTTTTGGAAATGGAACCTTTTGTGGAAAAGTTTTTTTTTTTTTTGGCAGAAGTACTTTTTTTGGCAGAAGTACTTTTTTTTGAAAATTTAATTTTGTTTTCGGTTTGTATTTGGGAAAGGTACTTTTTTAGGTACATTTTTTGAAGGATACATTTTTGGAATATGTACATTTTTAAAGTTGCTACTATTTTAGAAAAATTAAATTTTTTTGGTACTTTTTCCAAAACTTTTTGGTACTTTTTCAAATTGGTACTTTTAAGAAAAATTCATTTTTTTTAATTTTTTTGTAAAAGGTATATTTTTTGGTAACTCTCTTTTTTGGAAAAAGAAACTTTTTCTGTACTTTCTTAGGAAAAGCTACTGTTTTCAAATTGGTACTTTTGTAGAAAAATAAATAAAATAATAATTTGTTTTACTGATTACAAACATGTATTTGCATGAAAGCGATCCCCCTATACATAAGGTGTAAGTTAAAAAATATTAAAAAAATTTTGATAACAAATTTCAATATGATATTTTTTATGGAAAAGTACTGCCGGCTTGTGCAAAAAACATTTGGTTTCTAAAGGTCTTGAATCAGACTTTTGCCTTAAGAATTTAGCACAAAAAAAGCTGTAAAATTTTTGTTATACCTTATTTATACTAGATCCAAAAAGGAGTAGTTTTCGGAAACTACTTGTATTTACTTGTCAAATTCCATACAAATTTTAAAACGAAAGCTAAAAGTTTTCAAAAACCATTAGATTTTGGTTATAGTATAAAAGTAGTATTAATAAATTTGGGGCTTGTAAGTTTTGTTCTACGTAACAAAAACTCGGCTTTGCCAACATTTTTTAACTTTAATATTATACAACATTTATACTACAACCAAAAAGTAGTATTTTTTTAAAACTTCAAGTGTTTAATTTAAATTCCTATTGAATTTGACAAGTTTGAAAAACTACTAACTTTTGGTTGTAGTATAAATGTATAGATTATATTTCTTATAGGTCTTTCTATAGTTCAATGTGAAACTGAAAAATAAACACGTAAAAAAAATAGTAACAATAATTCAACAAAATCAACATAGAATATAAATATAAAAGAGAACTAGGTGCACAAAAAACTTCAACTGTTTAATACTGAAGGTAACTTTGGCTTAAGGTAACTTTATGGCTGAAGGTAACTTTATGGCTTAAGGCTGAAACATAGTTGGCCTAAGTGACTAAGTCAAGTATTGAAATGAAACAAAAATTATGTTTTTTAAACTTAAATAATTGTATTTCCAAATTTTCGTTTCATACCAACACCCGATTTAAGTTAATTTACCAGTTACGTTTCAGCCTTTGGATTTTTCCTTTTTTTTTTATTCACAGGTCACTACTGTAAACTAATCATCAAGCTTATACATTTGAACTTTTTATTTTTCAATTGAATTTTTTTCTTGAAATAATGCAATTATTTTAAGGTCCTGCTGGTTTCTTTCTTCTAAAAGCTTTAAAACTAATTAAATTACTAGTTTGTACCTATAGATTATTAATTGTACCTATAATTTATTAAAAAATTATATACATCATATTAAAATTAAGGTATTGTTTAACAAATAATATAACAAATAAAAAAACCAAATATGTCTTATATTAATTACTCATATACTACCATGATTTTCATACAAAGGAATTTTCATATAAATAAAATTTTTGGTCGAGTTGATACATTTTAAAAAAGTTTTCAGACTTTTATAAACGTACTGACCAGACATGTTATACATCGTTGAACAGGTGAAAGCCTCTACTTTCAAAAAAAAAAAAAATAATTTATTGTAAATTTTAAAAAATTTCTAAAACAAATAAGTAAAAAAAAACAAAAAAATATATATAACAGTGTTTTTTGTATTATAGCAACTTAACTTTGATAAATAATATCTAAATAGGTATTTATGCTATGTTAACAATTTTAATATGTATTAAAGATTATATTGTCGTTTATTAATAAAAAATAAATGAAAGTAAAAAAATTAAATCAAAATATGATTTTTTTAAAAGGGCAAAAAAATAATTTCAAAATTTGATTTTTTTACAAAAACACCTCCCAGGGCCCCACTTTTCATTTCCCGGCGGTAAACTTGATGAAGAATAATTAACATTTTATTAGTCTATAATATAACGTTTTAAAAAGTTAAGTTAAGTTGAAAATTGGTCATTTTCGATTAATGCTGGGTGTAGGGTGCTTGTTAATAATACTTTCATTTAAAACTATTCTCAAAGCCTGATTATAAAAAAACGTATGAGTGAAACTACTTTTTCTCAAAAATTTTACAATTTGTTTGACCTATTTCTAAAAATTGACTTTGCAGTTTTTTCTTTACTCAACGGTTACAGATAATTAAATAAAACTTTAAGCACAACATTAATGATAAAAGTGGCAATACACAAATTTTTTTTTTAATGTCTTACCACTTATTATAAAGGAGTTATTAACTTAAAACCTAGAAAAACTTGTCAAAAAATTTTAATGTTCAACATCACACAACTTTTAAACTTTAAGAGGTAACATATTATGGTAAGCATGTTTTTTTATTAATCTCATCAAGAGGATTCAAAAGTTACAGCATTTTAAAAGTTGTTTGTACTCGAGGTGGTCTACTTTGGCACCTTAGTGCTTACCCTGTGGTAACACAGGGTGACTTCAAAATTCATTTTCTGAAAGCCAAACTCCTCCTTAACGATTACATATACATTTCGTCTTAATAGGTCCAGTAGTTAAGAAGTTCTATATTTATTACCACTTTTTTTTTGATTCACTGCACTGTGCGGCTGGAAACATACATTGCGTGCAATTTTTTTTTTACTTCTTAAAATAATTTTTAGTTGCGTGTCTTGATTCCTTTTAATATTAATATCATTCATGTACAAGTATAAAAAAAAAGTTACTATAAAAAAGAAAAGTCGATTTTAAATTACAAAAGTCAACTATTTAAAATTCGTACCAGACATAAAATTTGAAACACCTTAAAAAGTTTGTTTTTAATTTGAAAAAATTTTTTGAATGTATGTGTTTCACTTTAGTATAAAAACTTTTCTTTTAATATTTTGTATACACTCTAATTAATTTCTGTTGAAATTTACCCAACTTATAGTAGGAAACTGTACTCCTGCTATAAGTTGGGCAAATTTACTATATGTGTGTATTGTGTGTATACACATTACGTTGTCAACAAAAAGTATGTAAATTTACTATGCGATTGCGTAAAAATGTAATTAAATTTAGATATAATGAATAATTTTACTGAATTTTTGCGTAAAAAAACATGCTTTACGTGTAAATATACGGATAAAATGCTTAAAAACACATATTTATACGCGTAGAAACCCTCTAAAAATGCGTAAAAATAAATTTGTATATCCTTAGAAGCCCCGCAAAAAAAAACAGCGCAAAAAATGTTTCAAACCAAACGAAAACTTTATTTTTAGAAAGAGTTTTATTTATGTGTTGTATAATAATAAATTTAACAATAAATATTTATATATAAGTGGTTGTACATATACAGAGCTTCGAAGATTGAATTCTATTTTGATTGAAGTCCTTAAAAATCAAATCGGATTTTTTTAAATCAAATGATTTTTTTTAAATTCATTCTTTGGAATTCACTAGTGGGGAATTCAATCAATTTCGCTGATTCGATTTTATCAATCATTGAATTCAATCATTGGGAATTCAATCGTTGAGAATTCAATCGTTGCGAATTCAATCATTCCGAATTCAATAAATGGAAATTCAATCCATTTACAATTTAGGAATTGCCGAAATCGCCGAAACTAAAAAGCATCGCGAGAATTGAAAAAAAATCGCTAAAGTTAAACAAAATCTATAAAATTTAAAAAATCGTCAAATATTCAAAAAATCACTAAATTTAAACAAAAGTTGCCAAAAGATAAAAAAAATCCAAAATTTAAAAAAAAAAATACTAAAAGTTTGATATAATTTTTATTAAACATAAATATTGTGTTTTTTCGACCTTTAATTGTGCAATGAAAATAAAAATTATTTTAGTTCGAGGTCATACTCGATATTTCTTTATTAGGATATTGTCCTAACAAATAATCTATAGTTTTTGTTTTCAAATTTATTAATTGACCACTTTCAGGAATGTGTTGATAGATCTATTTCGGGAATTTTCTAGGTTCCCATCATCAAAACACGTTTTGAAAGAAGGGACAATCCCATGCAAAACATCAAACATTCATATAAACTAGTTTTCTCGGGCTTGATTACTAAGAAGACATGAATGGAACAAAATTAATGATCAATAGGTTTTTTGTATAAGTTCTGCCTATTATGGTGGCTCTAACTTTTCTAAAACTTCGGGTTCTGATGAGATCTTTAGCCAGATCAAAATACTATTATGAACCTAGCTAATATGTTTGATTTGCTTTATTTTTGTAATTATACGGAGGTTTGGAAGCTCGATGTATATAAAAACAAAAAACTAACAAAACTGTAGAAAATTTAAAAAAATTTCCCAAAATTTAAACATCGCCAAAAATAAAAATATTACAAAAATGAGAATAATTGCTAAAAGTGAAAACATCACCAAAATTAGAAAATCGGTAGTTTTTGAAAAATAAGCGATGTTTCAAATAAATACTCTTTTTTCTCTGCAATCTTAGTTTTCGAGAGAAATAAGATTTACGAATCCAGCCAACCAAGTCGAAATTTAGGACCATTGTATGAGTTATGGGCTTGACTTTGTGTGAGTGCACACATTTTCCCTCTAGCTCCATTAGTTTTCAAAATATGTACCTTTTTAAAATCGACTATATAAAAACCGCCCATAAATAAAAGAACCAGTGGAAAAATTTTTGCACCGGTGTTCAAAACACAACCCCATTAAACCAATACTGGTCGTAAATTTCTACCTGATTGGCTAGGTTCGTAGATCGCGTTTTTCTCGAAAACAAAGCATCGCAACGCAAAAAGAGGATTTATTTGGAACATCGTCGGTCCTTCGAAAACTAATAAAGATAATTGTACACGGACAACTATTTTCAATTTCTCGTCAATATTATTCGTTTTTTTTTTCAATTATAGCTTTTTATTCCAATTTGAGGGCTTTTTTTCATTTTTGGCGATTTTTTTTAATTTCAGCGTTTATTTTTAATTTCGAAATTTTTTAAATTTTTAACTATTTTTCTAATTTTTGGGGATTTTTTAAATTTTTGAGATTTCTTAACGTTTTGCTGATTTTTTTAATATAAGCGATTTTTTTAATTTTAGGGATTTATTAAATTTTTGGCGACTTTTTTTAATTTTTGGCGATTTTCTTCTTAAAATGTTATCGTTTTTTTTCAAGTTTGGAGATTTGTTTAGTCTTTATCGCTTTTTAGCGATTTTTTTAATTTTTCGTAATTATTTTTCCAGTTTTGGCGATTGTTTTAAATTTTAGAGATTTTTTCAATATTAGCGATTTTTTTTTAATTTTATTTTTGCGATTTATTTCTATTTCAAAGATTTTTTATATATCAGCGATTTTTTTGCAATTTTGGTATTTTTTTTAATTCTAGCGATTTTTAAATAGTTTGGGTAAAACCCGACTGAACTCAGTGATTGAATAAATCGAATAAAGAATTAAATTCTTCAAAGCTCTTTACATATATTATATTTTGATAATATTTTTCCACAATTGGCTGCAAACACTTGGAAATTATGTTTCTATTTATAGATGTATAAATGTTTTTGGTACATTAATTTTTTTAATTCACTATCACAAATACTATATTTATACATTTTAATTTGTTTATTATTTATGCTCCAGTTTTGTGCCTAACGTTATGCATTAAACATTTTTTAACACAATAAAAACAAAATATACTTACCATTTTGCCATTTTAGAACACTTTAATTCCGCTTTCTTAAAACAAAATAAAGGAAAATAAATGTTATTCTCTTTTACTTTTGACGTTCGTCAAACGTCAAATAGAAACGATAGCCGACACGATGATGATAGACGTACATAAAGCAGAACAAAAGTGGTATCGTTTCTAAGTAGCGCCAAGATGCCTAGGGTTAAAAAAATATATGTAACTACAGCAGTATATTTTCTTAATACGATTTATGTGAATATACGAAGTGGGGCTCAAAATAAAAGAAGCATAGTCCAATCTAGTAATCAAAATTTGCAACCTAATTACGACGAATAAAAGACAATGAAGAATAAGCTATGGGTATTATAAAGTTTTGTTTCGCACAACGCATTACAGAGAAAATTCGTTTTTTAGTCGAACGATTCGTATGTGGAACAAACTTCCCGCAGAAGTCTTCCCTGTTACTTACAATTTAGAAAAATTTAAATCAAATATCCACAAACACTACTCCCTCTTTCCTCCTTCCCATACCCTATATTCCTGATCAATACAATGCACTGCATGAGTAGGGGGCATCCCCTGAGTATTGGTTAAATTATACAATACAAAAAAAAAAAAAAACCCATTACGAGCAGACCACACAATTACCCTATCCAAGGCTTCTTGGAGGTCAGAAAGGTCCCTAAGGGAAGATTTTTCTTTAAAAATCTTCAAATCATCAGCATACATAAGATAATGCGAATATCTAGCGCAGTGAAAAATGTCATTAATAAAAATATTAAATAACGAAGGACCCAGAATACTACCGAGAGAAATACGTGAGGTCGGGATAAAAAAATCAGAGTATACATCATCGGAAGATGCTGATGCACATCTAAAAGCTATAAATCCGTATTGTGATATCGATACATGTCGTTTTAAACGAAAAAAAGTTTATCATACATAATATGTTCAAAAATGTTCACAACATTTGTCAGTTTTGAAATAGGCTTATAATTATCATTCCTATTATATAATATCATTCCTATTAACAGATTTCAGAAAATTGTTGTATATTTCCACCTTTAAAGAAAATGTTCACAAATCAAAGATCTCTTAAAAATATTTAATAATTAGATAGCCACCATATAATTTTTCTACTCGGGAATCTTTATTTTTGGAAATATTTCATAAAGTTAGCACATGTCCCAACACAAGAGTGTGTTATACACAAAGAAATGTAAACAATGATTAAAATCAATAAATGTTGGGAAAAAATAATGCGGTTTAAATTTATTTATTGTTTCCTTTTATTCTTTTTTTTTTACAGAAATAGAATGTTAGCACACCTTTCATTGTACTTGTGTGAAGTAAAGTAAAAACACATGTGTGATAATGCAAACGGGGCTTTATTTAATAGAAGACAGCAAACATGCAATTGCTTTTATGTCATACGGTTTATTTCATACAAAAATTAATCGGCAGTAACCTAGAATGAGCATACAAGACGCCTTTGGTTCTAGGAAGTTATTTTTAAAGTTTTTTTTTATTAATAGATAGAAATCTGGAATTTATGATAATATGATCTTGAACCGAACAAAAGTAACACTCATGTAAAAAGAGTTAATTAAATTTTTCATAAAATATTGGACAATTCCCAAAAATAATTAGAAAATTTCCAAAACTGTGATTTTTGGAATTTCGGCTGCTGTGTCCACATACGGGAATCAGGCGGAACTAATACCAGAACTTGCTACAACTTTAAGGAAGATTTATGTGGTTTAATTTCCAATCCGAGACATGCTTTTATATAAATAATATATAAGTACGTGTCCGTCAGTTTTTTTTTTCGTTAGCACACACTGAGAAATAAAGTGCCAACCGAATTGAAAAGTGTATTTTAGTGGTAGTAACTTATAAATTCTGTTAGTACAAAGATATTTACATTAAATTTCTGAACATTTTGGGTGTTGAAACTAAAATTCAGTTGAATAACCCGAACTTTGTTGTAAAAACTAATGTTCAGTTCTACCAAATGACTGAAATTCGTAATAACCGAATTTGAGTCCTAGTAACCAAATTTTAGTTGGGTAATAGCTAAATTTTTCTCTGTGCGCACAATCGGTGGGTGGCCCCGGAATAACTTCTTTGCAATCGTAAATGCTTTCAAGTAATTAAAATGCATGTGTTATCTATCTTTTATCTCCTCCCAAAAATAGTAAATTTCTTCTATTGTAACCAATAGAATTCATTGATACATTTCATTCGTCATTATTCCAATGAACACAATTCAAAGAGGGTGGAGATAAAACCGACCCTTAAAGAATAGTAGATATTACTGTAGTACTGCTCAAAAGTTTAGTGCACTTTCTAGCTGAGTAACAATTCAACGTAATAAAAAAGGATTTGTTTTTAAAAAATGTCAATTGTAAATAAATAAATAGCATATGAAATTTAATACCCAGTTTTTCTTCACACGAACGAAAAAACAATAACAAAATACATACAATACAAAAACAAAATACATGTATTATTTGCATTCGTATCATGGCCAACATCTTGTAAAAACTTGTCAAATGCATATTAATTTAAACAAAATTAATTGCGACTGTCTATATGACATTGAAATAATACTGTACTAAAATACGTTACAAAATTGGCCCTGTATCGATGTCTCAACATGAACTCAAAGTTGGCTGCCCTCAATGTAAAAACCATACGTCAATCTGGTAACGTTGTGAAATGCAGAGGAGATTAGAAAAATAAGCAAAAATCTAAAAATGGAATATTTGTGTTTGTTAGCGTTTGTCCCTTCTGAATATAATATACAACGACAGAAATGCTAATAGGAGAGAAAACTGCAATTTAGCTGCACTACATTTGAGGCCATACTTTAGTGTGATCGAAAACTAATAAAGATAATTGTACACGGACAGCTATTTTCAATTTCTCGTCAATATTATTCGTTTTTTTCAATTATAGCTTTTTATTCCAATTTGAGGGCTGTTTTTCATTTTTGGCGATTTTTTTTTAATTTCAGCGTATATTTTTATTTTTTTAATTTTTAACTATTTTTCTAATTTTTGGGTATTTTTTAAATTTTTGAGATTTCTTAACGTTTTGCTGATTTTTTTAATATAAGCGATTTTTTTAATTTTAGGGATTTATTAAATTTTTGGCGACTTTTTTTAATTTTTTAACGATTTTCTTCTTTAAATGTTAGCGTTTTTTTCAAGTTTGGAGATTTGTTTAGTCTTTATCGCTTTTTAGCGATTTTTTTTAATTTTTCGTAATTATTTTTCCAGTTTTGGCGATTGTTTTAAATTTTAGAGATTTTTTTCAATATTAGCGATTTTTTTTAATTTTATTTTTGCGATTTATTTCTATTTTAAAGATTTTTTATATATCAGCGATTTTTTTTTGCAATTTTGGTATTTTTTTAATTCTAGCGATTTTTAAATAGTTTTGGTAAAACCCGACTGAACTCAGTGATTGAATAAATCGAATGAAGAATTAAATTCTTCAAAGCTCTGTACATATATTATATATTGATAATATATTTCCACAATTGGCTGCAAACACTTGGAAATTATGTTTCTATTTATAGATGTATAAATGTTTTTGGTACATTAAGAAGTTTTTTAATTCACTATCACAAATACTATATTTATACATTTTAATTTGTTTATTATTTATGCTCCAGTTTTGTGCCTAACATTATACATTAAACATTTTTTAACACAATAAAAACAAAATATACTTACCATTTTGCCATTTTAAAACACTTTAATTCCGCTTTCTTAAAACAAAATAAAGGAAAATAAATGTTATTCTCTTTTACTTTTGACATTCGTCAAACGTCAAATAGAAACGATAGCTGACACGATGATGATAGACGTACATAAAGCAGAACAAAAGTGGTATCGTTTCTAAGTAGGGTTAAAAAAATATATGTAACTACAGCAGTATATTTTCTTAATACGATTTATGTGAATATACGAAGTGGGGCTCAAAATAAAAGAAGCATAGTCCAATCTGGTAATCAAAATTTGCAACCTAATTACGACGAATAAAAGACAATGAAGAATAAGCTTTGGGTATTATAAAGTTTTGTTTCGCACAACGCATTACAAAGAAAATTCGTTTTTTAGTCGAACGATTCGTATGTGGAACAAACTTCCCGCAGAAGTTTTCCCTGTTACTTACAATTTAGAAAAATTTAAATCAAATATCCACAAACACTACTCCCTCTTTCCTCCTTCCCATACCCTATATTCCTGATCAATACAATGCACTGCATGAGTAGGGGGCATCCCCTGAGTATTGGTTAAATTAGAAAAAAAAAAACATTATGAGCAGACCACACAATTACCCTATCCAAGTCTTCTTGGAGGTCAGAAAGGTCCCTAAGGGAAGATTTTTCTTTAAAAATCTTCAAATCATCAGCATACATAAGATACTGCGAATATCTAACGCAGTGAAAAATGTCATTAATAATAATGTTAAATAACGAAGGACCCAGAATACTACCAAGAGAAATACGTGAGGTCGGGATAAAAAAATCAGAGTATACATCATCGGAAGATACTGATGCACATCTAAAAGCTATAAATCCGTATTGTGATATCGATATATGTCGTTTTAAACGAAAAAAAGTTTATCATACATAATATGTTCAAAAATGTTCACAACATTTGTCAGTTTTGAAATAGGCTTATAATTATCATTCCTATTATATAATATCATTCCTATTAACAGATTTCAGAATATGAAAAATTGTTGTATATTTCCACCTTTAAAGAAAATGTTCACAAATCAAAGATCTCTTAAAAATATTTAATAATTAGATAGCCACCATATAATTTTTCTACTGGGGAATCTTTATTTTTGCAAATATTTCATAAAGTTAGCACATGTCCCAACACAAGAGTGTGTTATACACAAAGAAATGTAAACAATGATTAAAATCAATAAATGTTGGGAAAAAATAATGCGGTTTAAATTTATTTATTGTTTCCTTTTATTCTTTTTTTTTTACAGAAATAGAATGTTAGCACACCTTTCATTGTACTTGTGTGAAGTAAAGTAAAAACACATGTGTGATAATGCAAACGGGGCTTTATTTAATAGAAGACAGCAAACATGCAATTGCTTTTATGTCATACGGTTTATTTCATACAAAAATTAATCGGCAGTAACCTAGAATGAGCATACAAGACGCCTTTGGTTCTAGGAAGTTATTTTTAAAGTTTTTTTTTTATTAATAGATAGAAATCTGGAATTTATGATAATATGATCTTGAACCGAACAAAAGTAACACTCATGTAAAAAGAGTTAATTAAATTTTTCATAAAATATTGGAAAATTCCCAAAAATAATTAGAAAATTTCCAAAACTGTGATTTTTGGAATTTCGGCTGCTGTGTCCACATACGGGAATCAGGCGGAACTAATACCAGAACTTGCTACAACTTTAAGGAAGATTTATGTGGTTTAATTTCCAATCCGAGACATGCTTTTATATAAATAATATATAAGTACGTGTCCGTCAGTTTTTTTTTTCGTTAGCACACACTGAGAAATAAAGTGCCAACCGAATTGAAAAGTGTATTTTAGTGGTAGTAACTTATAAATTCTGTTAGTACAAAGATATTTACATTAAATTTCTGAACATTTTGGGTGTTGAAACTGAAATTCAGTTGAATAACCCGAACTTTGTTGTAAAAACTAATGTTCAGTTCTACCAAATGACTGAAATTCGTAATAACCGAATTCGAGTCCTAGTAAGCAAATTTTAGTTGGGTAATAGCTAAATTTTTCTCTGTGCGCACAATCGGTGGGTGGCCCCGGAATAACTTCTTTGCAATCGTAAATGCTTTCAAGTAATTAAAATGCATGTGTTATCTATCTTTTATCTCCTCCCAAAAATAGTAAATTTCTTCTATTGTAACCAATAGAATTCATTGATACATTTTATTCGTCATTATTCCAATGAACACAATTCAAAGAGGGTGGAGCTAAAACCAACCCTTAAAGGATAGTAGATATTACTGTAGTACTGCTCAAAAATTTAGTGCACTTTCTAGCTGAGTAACAATTCAACGTAATAAAAAAGGATTTGTTTTTAAAAAATGTCAATTGTAAATAAATAAATAGCATATGAAATTTAATACCCAGTTTTTCTTCACACGAACGAAAAAACAATAACAAAATACATACAATACAAAAACAAAATACATGTATTATTTGCATTCGTATCATGGCCAACATCTTGTAAAAACTTGTCAAATGCATATTAATTTAAACAAAATTAATTGCGACTGTCTATATGACATTGAAATAATACTGTACTAAAATACGTTGCAAAATTGGCCCTGTATCGATGTCTCAACATGAACTCAAAGTTGGCTGCCCTCAATGTAAAAACCATACGTCAATCTGGTAACGTTGTGAAATGCAGAGGAGATTAGAAAAATAAGCGAAAATCTAAAAATGGAATATTTGTGTTTGTTAGCGTTTGTCCCTTCTGAATATAATATACAACGACAGAAAAGCTAATAGGAGAGAAAACTGCAATTTAGCTGCACTACATTTGAGGCCATACTTTAGTGTGATCGAAAACTAATAAAGATAATTGTACACGGACAGCTATTTTCAATTTCTCGTCAATATTATTCGTTTTTTTCAAGTATAGCTTTTTATTCCAATTTGAGGGCTTTTTTTAATTTTTGGCGATTTTTTTTAATTTCAGCGTATATTTTTAATTTTTTTTAATTTTTAACTATTTTTCTAATTTTTGGGTATTTTTTAAATTTTTGAGATTTCTTAACGTTTTGCTGATTTTTTTAATATAAGCGATTTTTTTAATTTTAGGGATTTATTAAATTTTTGGCGACTTTTTTTAATTTTTTAACGATTTTCTTCTTTAAATGTTAGCGTTTTTTTTCAAGTTTGGAGATTTGTTTAGTCTTTATCGCTTTTTAGCGATTTTTTTTAATTTTTCGTAATTATTTTTCCAGTTTTGGCGATTGTTTTAAATTTTAGAGATTTTTTTCAATATTAGCGATTTTTTTTAATTTTATTTTTGCGATTTATTTCTATTTTAAAGATTTTTTATATATCAGCGATTTTTTTTTTGCAATTTTGGTATTTTTTTAATTCTAGCGATTTTTAAATAGTTTTGGTAAAACCCGACTGAACTCAGTGATTGAATAAATCGAATGAAGAATTAAATTCTTCAAAGCTCTGTACATATATTATATATTGATAATATATTTCCACAATTGGCTGCAAACACTTGGAAATTATGTTTCTATTTATAGATGTATAAATGTTTTTGGTACATTAAGAAGTTTTTTAATTCACTATCACAAATACTATATTTATACATTTTAATTTGTTTATTATTTATGCTCCAGTTTTGTGCCTAACATTATACATTAAACATTTTTTAACACAATAAAAACAAAATATACTTACCATTTTGCCATTTTAAAACACTTTAATTCCGCTTTCTTAAAACAAAATAAAGGAAAATAAATGTTATTCTCTTTTACTTTTGACATTCGTCAAACGTCAAATAGAAACGATAGCTGACACGATGATGATAGACGTACATAAAGCAGAACAAAAGTGGTATCGTTTCTAAGTAGGGTTAAAAAAATATATGTAACTACAGCAGTATATTTTTTTAATACGATTTATGTGAATATACGAAGTGGGGCTCAAAATAAAAGAAGCATAGTCCAATCTGGTAATCAAAATTTGCAACCTAATTACGACGAATAAAAGACAATGAAGAATAAGCTTTGGGTATTATAAAGTTTTGTTTCGCACAACGCATTACAAAGAAAATTCGTTTTTTAGTCGAACGATTCGTATGTGGAACAAACTTCCCGCAGAAGTCTTCCCTGTTACTTACAATTTAGAAAAATTTAAATCAAATACCCACAAACACTACTCCCTCTTTCCTCCTTCCCATACCCTATATTCCTGATCAATACAATGCACTGCATGAGTAGGGGGCATCCCTTGAGTATTGGTTAAATTAGAAAAAAAAAAAAAACATTACGAGCAGACCACACAATTACCCTATCCAAGTCTTCTTGGAGGTCAGAAAGGTCCCTAAGGGAAGATTTTTCTTTAAAAATCTTCAAATCATCAGCATACATAAGATACTGCGAATATCTAACGCAGTGAAAAATATCATTAATAATAATATTAAATAACGAAGGACCCAGAATACTACCAAGAGAAATACGTGAGGTCGGGATAAAAAAATCAGAGTATACATCATCGGAAGATACTGATGCACATCTAAAAGCTGTAAATCCGTATTGTGATATCGATATATGTCGTTTTAAACGAAAAAAGTTTATCATACATAATATGTTCAAAAATGTTCACAACATTTGTCAGTTTTGAAATAGGCTTATAATTATCATTCCTAACAGATTTCAGAATATGAAAAATTGTTGTATATTTCCACCTTTAAAGAAAATGTTCACAAATCAAAGATCTCTTAAAAATATTTAATAATTAGATAGCCACCATATAATTTTTCTACTGGGGAATCTTTATTTTTGCAAATATTTCATAAAGTTAGCACAAGAGTGTGTTATACACAAAGAAATGTAAACAATGATTAAAATCAATAAATGTTGGGAAAAAATAATGCGGTTTAAATTTATTTATTGTTTCCTTTTATTCTTTTTTTTTACAGAAATAGAATGTTAGCACACCTTTCATTGTACTTGTGTGAAGTAAAGTAAAAACACATGTGTGATAATGCAAACGGGGCTTTATTTAATAAAAGACAGAAAACACGCAATTGCTTTTATGTCATACGGTTTATTTCATACAAAAATTAATCGGCAGTAACCTAGAATGAGCATACAAGACGCCTTTGGCTCTAGGAAGTTATTTTTAAAGTTTTTTTTGTTAATAGATAGAAATCTGGTATTTATGATAATATGATCTTGAACCGAACAAAAGTAACACTCATGTAAAAAGAGTTAATTAAATTTTTCATAAAATATTGGACAATTCCCAAAAATAATTAGAAAATTTCCAAAACTGTGATTTTTGGAATTTCGGCTGCTGTGTCCACATACGTGAATCAGGCGGAACTAATACCAGAACTTGCTACAACTTTAAGGAAGATTTATGTGGTTTAATTTCCAATCCGAGACATGCTTTTATATAAATAATATATAAGTACGTGTCCGTCAGTTTTTTTTTCGTTAGCACACACTGAGAAATAAAGTGCCAACCGAATTGAAAAGTGTATTTTAGTGGTAGTAACTTATAAATTCTGTTAGTACAAAGATATTTACATTAAATTTCTGAACATTTTGGGTGTTGAAACTAAAATTCAGTTGAATAACCCGAACTTTGTTGTAAAAATTTGAGTCCTAGTAACCAAATTTTAGTTGGGTAATAGCTAAATTTTTCTCTGTGCGCACAATCGGTGGGTGGCCCCGGAATAACTTCTTTGCAATCGTAAATGCTTTCAAGTAATTAAAATGCATGTGTTATCTATCTTTTATGTCCTCCCAATAGTAAATTTCTTCTATTGTAACCAATAGAATTCATTGATACATTTCATTCGTCGTTATTCCAATGAACACAATTCAAAGAGGGTGGAGCTAAAACCAACCCTTAAAGGATAGTAGATATTACTGTAGTACTGCTCAAAAATTTAGTGCACTTTCTAGCTGAGTAACAATTCAACGTAATAAAATTGGATTTGTTTTTAAAAAATGTCAATTGTAAATAAATAAATAGCATATGAAATTTAATACCCAGTTTTTCTTCACACGAACGAAAAAACAATAACAAAATACATACAATACAAAAACAAAATACATGTATTATTTGCATTCGTATCATGGCCAACATCTTGTAAAAACTTGTCAAATGCATATTAATTTAAACAAAATTAATTGCGACTGTCTATATGACATTGAAATAATACTGTACTAAAATACGTTACAAAATTGGCCCTGTATCGATGTCTCAACATGAACTCAAAGTTGGCTGCCCTCAATGTAAAAACCATACGTCAATCTGGTAACGTTGTGAAATGCAGAGGAGATTAGAAAAATAAGCAAAAATCTAAAAATGGAATATTTGTGTTTGTTAGCGTTTGTCCCTTCTGAATATAATATACAACGACAGAAAAGCTAATAGGAGAGAAAACTGCAATTTAGCTGCACTACATTTGAGGCCATACTTTAGTGTGATCGATAAACGGGCATGACTTGGCATTGTTACGATTGTAATGTAAGAAGAAGTGCATGTTTGATTCATGCAGCCGGCAGGTTGTTGAAAAATGTATCATATAGAGACAATCTGGCATTTATAAGACACAAATAATAATACAATTTAATTGAAAAATCACCGATGACGCCTGTCCATTAAAAAGGCAGAAACTAGTCTAGTCTGATTTAAAAATTAATTGTGTTTATAATTTTTAGAGAAAAACGCTTCTTCTTTTTAACCTCAAGTTTTCAAAAATATATTTTTACGTTTTGCACAGGGATTAAAAAGTTAACATAAAACTAAACAAAAAATTTAGTTCCAATATATCCTTATCCTTATTAATATTATAAAAATGACTGTTGGTTTGTTTGTTTGTTTATTTGTTTGTTTGTTTGTTTGTGTGAGCATCACGTCCAAATGCCTGAACCGATTTTATTTAAATTTGACACATAGATAGTGGGCGGTCTGGAAGGAACTATAGGCTATATGAAATTTTTATATGATGGGCGTGGCACTTTTACGCCCACTTTTTCACTATTTTCGATATGGCTTTACCGATGCAATTGATATTTGGAACCCAGAAAGAGATGTCACAGATAAGCACTTTAAGTTATATCACATTTAGATATTGTGGGCGTGGCACTTTTACGCCCACGTCTTCATTATCTTCTATATGGCTGATCCGATTTTATTCAAATTTGACACATAGATAGTGGGCGGTCTGGAAGGAACTATAGGCTATATGAAATTTTTATATGATGGGCGTGGCACTTTTGCGCCCACTTTTTCACTATTTTTGATATGGCTTTACCGATGCAATTGATATTTGGTACCCAGAAAGAGATGTCACAGATAAGCACTTTAAGTTATATTAAATTTAGATATTGTGGGCGTGGCACTTTTACGCCCACATTTTCGCTATCTTCTATATGGCTGAACAGATTTTATTGAAATTTGGTACACAGATATTGGGATGACTCATAAGCACTATTTGCTATAATAGCTTAAGACTTGGTGGGCGTGGCAGTTTTACGCCCACTTTTTGTTATCTTTTATATGGCTTAAAGGATTTTATTAAATTTTAGTACACAGATCGTGGGCAATCTGAAAAGTTATCCATCATCCCAAAAACTAGGTCTAAGGCACGCTAACAACGTAGCGGGCAACGCCCGCTAGTAAAATATATAAAAAAATCAAATTTTTTTGAAAATATTGCCTGTGCCACTATTAACTATACCCAGCGAGAGAAATACGGACGGCAAAGCGTTGGCTCAGTGTATTCAACGGTGTTATGAACGTTGGAAGATCGTTGGATTTCTGAAGACTTAAGTGCTTTACAACCCCCAAAATGATAACACCTGATAGGACTTAGCCATTTCTTTTTTTAAACAGTTGGCAAAGCTCTGGCAATGAGTGCTTCACCAGTAACAAAATAATAAATTTTAAATGTTGGCAAAGCAGTGGTAATAAATAAATTAAAAAAAAATAGTGTACTAATTAAAAATTTATAAAAAAAAATTGTTTTTTTATATCAAATAATAAAATAATGTTAAAAAATAAACATACAAATTCAATTTCTGCAATGTAAATTAAAATAAAATTAAAAATTTTAAATTTATAAAAAATAAAAAAAGGTTCCATTTAAATTCAATATAAAAATGGGTAAATTCCAATTTTTAAATAAAAAATTCGGAAATTTTCGAAAAAAAGTTTATCTTATATTTGAAATTTACAAATTTATAACTCAAATTGATTATAATCAATTATAATTCAATTTTGCAATGAAAATGAAAATTATTCAAGTATTTTTTAATTTTTTTTTATTATACTTGACAAGCTTAAAAGTCCGAGATATCGTTATCAATAGGTTTTAATGTAGGAATATATAAAAAAGAAAATGATTTCCTGTTTTAAATGGTTCGAAATTATTCGAGAAGATGTTTTAAATTTTAAGCATAAAGCAATTGTACATGTCATTTAGAGGACACTTTTCTTAAGTATATCTTAAGTGAATTACGATATAATTACCTAATGGTTTTGGTTATGATGTTAAGGAGAGATTGTTCATTGTTGGCCTACTCTTGGTTGATGTCTACGCTTAAGTGAACGTAAATGTAAAATCTCAAGTTCCTAGCAGCTACGATTTGAGCCGGGCTATTAACGGACACTTTTCCTTTTTTAACTGCATTTTCACGACGTTTTTATTAGAAGTTCCAAGAAAAACATATTTTAAAAGTCAGATTTGTAGCCAAATGTTATTTGGCAGAATAGTAAAAGAGAGATTTCGCCTACCACCTTAAGGAATTTTACCATATAAATTTCTTCTTAGATAATGTCTGCGCCGGACGAGAAACCTACAAGCTTAATTTCAAGTTCCTTACTCCAGCGGTTTAAGTCAATAATCCCAATTTTTTTATTTAAACCCAGTGTTTTTGGTGAGTTCCAAAAAATTTTTGGAACAAAAGGAGACTTCTTCCTTTTTATCCGTCCCCTAAAAAGTTTACCGCGCCTTAGTGGATTTAATCCAAATTTCAAGTTGAATATTTTTTATAATTTTTACCACGTTATTATTGGAAATTCTCTCCGGTAAATCAGCATATACCTCAGACAAAAGGGTTTGGGCAGGAAATTAAGAGGAAACCTTTCCACTTTTTGCTAAATTGCGTAAGCATTTACTATAATCCCATCTTTGTGGGTGTCTATGCCAGAGGAGGAACCTACATGCCGAATTTCAAAATCAAGCGATTTGGTCTGCGATTTGTACCACATTTTTATTGAAAATTCCTAAAGGTGTATTTTAAGTTACTATTTTAAACACGTTATTTTTTTGAAAAATGTCGTTACTTATAAAATAAAAATAGTAACTTTTTGAAAAAAAGCCGTTACTTTCAAAAAACCGTTACTTTAATTTTTAAAAAAGTAACGGTTACTTTTTTAAAAATGCTGTTACTTTTTTGCAAAAACGGAAGACTTTTTGGCCCTCTCCGTTGGAATATTGGAAAATCCCTTGGACATTTCAAGTTCCAGGGGTCTAGGCTGGGGGATATTGAGTCAGTCACTCACACCACTCCTTTATATATATATAGATTATTTATATACATTAATATGAAAAAAAGAAGCACCAAATATTTTAACCTCTATTTGTAGACTAAGATTTTAACACGATAAGTGTTAAAAACCACTAAAATAAAGTTTTAACGGGGAAAAATGTAGAAAATTAGAACGTAATTATACCAAATTATATTTGTAGAAAATTTAGTAGAATTCTGGTTAAACGAATTACGGGACGTCAAGGTTGTTCGTTAAATCGAGATATTCGTTTAAGTTTTTTGTTAATAAAAAACAAAACTATGCAATTATTATTTACATTTTTTAAATTTTTAATTTTTTTATTTTCGTTCGACTTGTTCGTTAAAGCGTTACTTCAGTACTTAACATTCGTTGTATCGAGAATTTTTTTCATTGAGTGTTGTTTTTTTTCATTTTTTTAAATTTGAAATACAAACAAAAAAAAAATTGGAAAAAAGGACTTATGTCAAAAATTATATTTATTTGGAAAAAGTAATTTTTTCAAACTGTAATTTTATTATTGAAAAAATGTATTTTTTCGGTATTTTATTGAAGTTGGAACTTTTTTAGAAAAAGTTAATTTTTTTTGATACATTTCTTTGGAAAAGCTAAAAAATTTTCGCAATTTTTTTTTGTTGAAAAATTTAAGTTTTTTTTGGAAAATGTCCTTTTTTGGAAAAAGTACTGTTCTGAAATTGGTACTTTTTTAGGAAAATTAATTTTTTTTTGTACTTTTTTGGAAGATACTTTTTGTTTTTGTGGAAGATACTTTAGGTGGGAAATGTTATTTTTTAAGAAAAACAAATTTTTTTTTGATTGTAAATGGTACGTTTTTTTTGGAAAAGGATTTTTTTTTTTTGGAACAAGTACTTTTTTGAAATTGGTACTTTTTTTTTGAAAATTACATTTTGTTCGTAGTTTTTTTTTGGGAAAAGGTAATTTTCGGTTTTTTTTTTGGAAAATGTACTTTTTTCTTTATTTTTTTTTTTTTTTTTGAGGAAACAGAAAGTACTTTTTAAAATTGCTACATTTCTAGAAAAATTTAATTTGTTTGGTACTTTTTGTTTGGAAAATGGAAATTTTTTTGGAAAAGATAATTTTTTTTTTGGAAAGAGTATATATTTGAAATTGGTACTTTTTTTAGAAAAAATTATTTTTTTGTACTTTTTTTGGAAAAAGTACTTTTCTGGAAAAAATACTTTTTTTGAAAGACATTTTTTTTCGAAAAAGTACTTTTTTAGAAAAATTAATTTTGCTTGGATTTTTTCCAACACTTTTTGGTACTTTTTTAAATTTTGTACTTTTTTAGAAAAATTAAATTTTTTTAAAAAACGAACTTTTTTTTGGAAAAGCTAATGTTTTGAAATTGATACTTTTGTAGAAAAATAATATTTTTTTGGTACCTTTTTTTTTATTAAAAGGTAAATTTTTTGGTAGTTTTTTTTTAAATTGATCTTTTTCGTTACTTTGGAAAGAGTACATATTTGAAATTGGTACTTTTTTTAGAAAAGTTTATTTTTTTGCACTTTTTTTGGAAAAAGTACTTGGCAAAATTTCAGTTTATGGGGGACACCCCTGGAAAAAAAAAAAAATGCCACGCCCCCTTAAATGACCCCAGGAGTGCGAAAATCATAATGAATAAGGGGGCTCACGCCCCTTATGGGCGTGGCAGTCGAAAAACGACCCGGCCCACCTACGTAGACAATATGGGTATCAAATGAAAGCTAATGTCTGCACGATTCCAAAAATAGCCGTAGTTGCCAGATCGGGCGATTTTTGTAGCCGATATGGCCATTTTGGCAAAATTTGGGGTGGGGGAAATTTTTTTTTCCTTTTTTTTTTGCTTATATTTTGTTAAAATCAAACAAAAATGAGCATTTTGTGCGAAAAGATTACTATTGTTAGCGTTACCCAGGAACGAGGAAAACTCTTGAAAGCTTCTGATTGGTTAATGAAAATTTGTTATACTGGCTTCGCTTAGTAAAGTTTTTCTGCGTGACCGGCCTACGGCCGGGCTTAGGGGTTTTTAACTCCAGTATGTCTTAATTCTAGACGGCGGGGATCTCGAGTGCTCGGCCTCTGGCCGAGCTAAAAAGAAATAAACAAAAAAAGTCCTTCCCCCATTTTATAAAAATTAACATATCTTCCTCAAATTCTGGACGATCTGGCAACTACGGGTATTTTTGGAATCGTGAAGACATTTCCTTTCATTTGATACCAATATTGCCTAAGTAGGTGGCATGGGTCGTTTTTCACCCCCGCCCCTATTTAACAAAAATGGCCGTATCGGCTGCAAAAACCGCCCGATCTGGCAACTATGGCTATTTTTGGAATCGTGAAGACATTAGCTTTCATTTGATACCCATATTGTCTACGTAGGTGGGCCGGGTCGTTTTTCGACTGCCACGCCCATAGGGGGCGTGAGCCCCCTTATTCATTATGATTTTCGTACTCCTGGGAACATTCTGAAGGGGATGGCATATTCAGATTTTTTCTCTAGGGGTGTCCCCCATAAACTGAAATTCAGCCAAGTACTTTTTTGGAAAAAAATACTTTTTTTGGAAAAGATATATTTTTCGAAGAAGTACTTAACATTAGTAATTTTTTAGAAAAATTAACTTTTTTGTACTTTTTTCCAATACTTTTTAGTACTTTTTTAAATTTGGTAGTTTTTTAGAAAAATTAAATTTTTTTTGTAAGTTTTTTGAGAAATGTACATTTTTTGGTAAATATTTTTTGGAAAAATAACTTTTTTTGGTGCTTTTTTTGGAAAAGATACATTTTGAAATTGGTACTTTTGTAAAAAAAAAATTGAAAATTAAAGTAAGTTTTTTTTTGGATTAGGAAGTTTTTCGGTATTTTTTTGGAAAAGGTACTTTTTCGGTACTTTTTTTTGAAGATACAGAAAGTACTTTTTAAAATTGCTACATTTTTAGAAAAATTTATTTTTTTGGTACTTTTTGTTTGGAAATTGTAATTTTTTTGAATTTTTTTTGGAAAAGGAACAAAACACTCATCGAAGTTGGCAAAGGCATGGTTTAGGGCCAACCATTTGAAAGTTTTGGGATGGCCTTCACAGTCACCAGACCTTAATCCCATCGAAAACTTGTGGGGCGAGGTTAAGAGATGTCTTAGAGGAAAGAATCTATCAAATAAAGATGAGCTGTGGACAATGGTTGGGATTGCATGGAAGAATATTCCAGTCACGACTTGTCAAAAGTTAGTTGACTCTATGCCGAAGCGCTGCTTAGCAGTAATAAAATATAAGGGCAGTTCTACTAAGTATTGAGGTAGTATAAGCAGTTATGTAAGCAATTATTTTATTAAACATATTATTTATATTTTCTTTTTAATAATTTTAGGAGGTATGTTTAGATTGCTCTATTTTTTTTCACAGAGAAAATAAATGTATATACCGAGTTTTTGTTATTTTAATTTTTGGAGCAACGAATTCAACTATTTAATTTATGTTTTTTTTTTTTATATTACAATAATACCTAATAAAAAACAAAAAAAAAGTTTAAAGAAAATCATTATCTGTATAAATTTTTAAGTATTAAAATTGAGGTTTGGGGGTGGCTCTATTATTTTTCACACAACTGTATGTTAATTTTAAATAAAACAAATGAAAAAAAGCAATAAACACAAATTTGAATTTGGTTTTAAATTTTCATTAGCTGTATTTACATTTGTATTCAGAATCACAGCTAATGGAGTTACCAGATCATAAAAAACCTGGGCTCTAATTCCCGCAGCCGTGATCGAAATAATTTCGTATCGGAATTAATTTCGATAGTTCGAAATTTTCTGATGATGGCACTCGTTAAGAATCGAAACGATTTTATGTTTCAGTGTTATAAAACGAAAATCTTAAGAAGTTATACAACACTGTACAAATGTAAAAGACTAATGAAAAAAGGTAAACAAAAAACATATGTTTAATTTTTCAACAACCACAAAAAAAATTTCAAAGTGGAAAAATATTTTAAAAACTAATTTAAACAAAAAAATGGATTCACGTTTCTTTTTCTATACATCATCATCCGACTCTTACGAAGAGCAAGATTTGAATAAAATTAGAAAGAAAATTCGTGATTCCAGCGACCCATTAAAATTGTCAAATTTTGAGTAAGTAAATATTTTTTTTTTTTTATTTGATACAAATGTTAAAATTATATAATTTTTTTTTAAGGCTCAAAAAACGCTTTAGATTATTAAAAGTAGCATTCAATTATCTCCTTGAGGAGTTGGATTTTGAAGGACATTTGTCCACTAGGTTTCCACCAAAAATTCAGTTGGCTGCAACATTATCACTTTTGGCAACAAGCGGTTTTCAACACAATGTCGGAAACGACTTCTTAATTGGAATTGGCCAAAGCACTCTTTGTAAAATAGTAAAAGAGTTTTGAAGGAAATGTAACGTAAGCTATGTGGAAAATTCATAAACTTTTCTCATCGAAATAGTAATGAATGTAAAGAATACTTCATGAGAAAATACAAACTGCCAGGGGGTTTGTTAAATAAATACTTTTATATAAATACTTTTATAATTCTTTTTTATTGCTATTATTATTAGTAATTGGGTGCGTGGACGGTACACATATTGGTATGCAGAAACCCTCTTTGAATGAACACACATTTCTAAACCGGAAGTGTTTCCATAGCCTTAACTCTATGATTGTAAGTATAAATAATTATTATACCTATACAACGCGTAATTTGATTAAAAACGTTTCTTTAAAGATATGTGACCATAACTACAAAGTATTAGGCATTAATTCAAAATATGGAGGTGCCGCACATGATTCGTTTGTATGGAAGGAATCAAGAGAAAGAGATAATCTGGAAGAAGAGTATAACAATCAATTAAAAAACTTTTGGCTCTTAGGTAAATATTAGTAAGTGCCTGCTTTTGCGTTGCGTTTATTTTTGTTATATTTGACCTAAAATTATTTATTTATATTCAATTAATAAAATTTACAAAAACTTAAAAAATATTCACTTACATTTTCTTTTTTTTCAAACTTATGCTTTTCAAAAACGAAAACTCGATAGATAATTTGCTATCGTGTACAATTTCGTATGGTTGCGTTTGAGTACTCGCACGTTATCGAGTAACATCATTAGAAATTTCGATACTTTTTACTCGATAACGGCTAAGAGAATTCCAAAAGAAAAAATTTCGCACGTTCGAGTAGAATTTCGATCGCTATCGACTCCGAGAATTAGCCCCCAGGTTTTCTCAACCTTTTGTTTTTTAGTTCAGTACTGTCCTGTATGTAGGAAACCATAATAACGCAATGCTTTGACAATTGAAGTGATATTTTATTTATTTATTTAATTGAAATATCACTTACAACAAGATTAAAATCTTTTAAATTACAGCATGTGATCTTATAATGGCATAATCGTTTCGTAAAATTTAAATTATATAAAATTTTAATATTACAATATAATTATAATATAAATAAAATAGAACATAAAAAATATTAAAAAAAATAAAATTATAAAACAAACAAACATTTTAAAATATAGTACATTTTAATTGATACACAAATTTTAAGAGCTCGAGAAAAGTTTATTTTTAAATTGTAAAGCGTTGCCTATTAATTGAGTACTAAAGTGTAGAGAGTTCCAATGATGTTCAGCGCTTATTAAAAAGAATTTAAACCACGGCGTAGGGTATATATTAATGCCTTCCCTCTTTCAGATGAAGTAAACCGCAGACGTCTATATAGGTAATCTGGCTCTTTGGTATATATTATTTTGTGTAAGAAAATTAAAGTCTTTATCTTAAGCAAGTCGCCAAAACTTACGCCATATAAAGATTTAGAATACTGCGACGTACCATCATATCGTTTAAGTCCATAGACGTATCGTATAACAGCATTGAAAGCTACATTAAGTTTTTTGGTACCAACAGAATCACAGCTAGAAAAAATTTCACAGCCATAAAGCAGTTTGGGCATTATAAAAGTTTTAGCAAGAAGTTTCCGAATATGTACTTTTGTCAAATGTTGAGTTTGGTAAAGAGTTCGTAGCATAGCAAAAGTATTTCCGGTTGCAGCATTTATGTGTGTATTCCACCTAAGCTCCTTATCAAATATGATACCGAGATTCCTTGCAGATTCAACAATTTCAATTTGTTGGCAGCCTAATATGATCGCGATGTCAGTGGGTATTTTTTGTCTTCTTTTTGATACGATAAGACATTTTGACTTTTTAGGATTAATGTGAAGTTTATTTAACGATGCCCACCCATGTATTCTCCTGAGGTCATCGTTCAATTTTGAGATACACTCAAAAATAAGATTTTTCTTGCAGCTTAAATATACTTGAACATCATCAGCATAAATGTGTATGTTGCAATTTAATAGTTGAGATGGTAAGTAATTTATATATAAACAGAAAAGTAGGGGTCCCAAAATAGAACCCTGCGGTACACCATTCTTTATGGCCAGTGGAGTGGATGTTGAAACTCCTGCTGTCACTGATTGACTCCGATCTAGAAGATATGAGGCTATCAGAGCGGTAGCCGAAGTAGAAAAATTAAAATTCGAGGTGAGTTTGGTGCAAAGTATGTTATGGTTGACACAATCAAATGCCTTCGAATGATCAAGTAGTTATGTAGTAGTACAAGGAACGATACATTACCAACGTCGAGATTAAGTCTGATATCCTCAGATACGTTAATTAGAGCAGTAACGCAGCTATGTTTTGCTCTGAAACCAGATTGGTATTCCGAAAGAAGGCGATGATATGTTAAATATTTGCACATCTGTTGGTGAAGAATTCGTTCAAAGACCTTGGATAAATATGGTAGTATTGAAATGGGCCGAAATTCAGTTCTAGACTTAGGGATAGGGATAATCTTTGCATGCTTCCAACAACTAGGAAAGCAGCTAGTGGTGATTATGGTATTAAAAATATGTGTGATCAGTAATAACAACTTCGGTAGTAGAAGTTTTACTGATAGACAACACGATAACACATCAGGAGGAATGACACCTGTGAATTCAAAATTAAGCGTAGATTGTTGCGTTGGGAAATGAATTGGCATAACAGAAAAATTCCGATCTAAAATGTTCGTTGTTGACGGAAAATTTGTGAACAATGGATTTAATTTGTTAACATTAACATTACAAGCGGTAGTTGTAGTTTTTCCTATTCCAATTTCCTTTATAGTTCGCCATTTTTGTTTAGAATCAACGGCTGATTGAAATCGGGAAGCATAAAACTTAGATTTTGCATCACGAATGGTTTTATTAACATTACGACGAGCAATGCAATATTCCTCGTGAAGCTCCGTTGTTCTGAATCTTTTCCAGCGTGCATACAGTTCATCCCGATGACCTATTTCATTTTTAATACGAGTGTTAAACCATGATTTATTTCCCTTTTCACCACGATAAATACGAGTAGGAACAGTAAGTTCGAAGAGCCGGCGTTCATTATTATTTAAAAAGTGAAGCTGTTCATCAGCAGTAGCCATGAAATAAATGAGGTTCCACTGAATATTATTGAAATGCTCCTCAAGTAGGCAGTTTTGGATAAGTGCAGTGACTGGTTCCGGATGGGCTATTTATCAACCGGTACATAATATGACACACGCTGAATAAAAAGTGACAGATTACGTGCTAATTACTTTTCGCATGCTCGGCGACATGGAGCTCTGGACCAGTGCAGTGGTACGTCGAAAACTATTCCATTCAAACTACGCCTATAACAGAACACATTGCGCTTAATATGTGACTAGTTTTCCTTTAAAAATTGTTCTCCCATTCTACGATACGTATTATCACCAGTCACGTGATAATTTATTTCCCACTGGTTTTGTCGCATCCCTGCGGGAAATGGTTCAGTCACTGATATGGTCACGTGACTAGTTCTTGGTGTGCATGAACCGGTTCCCGGGTTGGAACTTCTATATGGGAGGGACCGGTACTTTTAACATGGGCATGTAATAGGAGGTGGCCAATTGCTACCTTTGGGGAAACTTGTGACAGGGTGAATAACTTAAATGATGTAACCCATCACCGTACTAACTGTAAAGAATATGTCGCAAGGCCAGTTAAAGGGTGGTAGTGTTAATGTGGGACCACATTAGTATTTGTGTGATGTGTAACATGACTAGTTATAAAGTTGTTGTCACATGACGGGACTAAGAAAATTGTCATGGAACTGGTGAACAATTTTTTATGAGTAACTAGTCACATATTGATCGCAATGTGGTCTGTCCCAGGGGCAGTTCGAAGGGAGTGATTGTGTGACGTATCACTCTTTTTTCAATAGGGGGCATGTCACCTGACATGTTAAAAATATTTACCGAGTAAACTGTCCCTTTTTATTCACCGTGCGTAATGTTACTGATGAGTTTCTAATTGTTCCCTCTGGAACCAGTCACTTAACTAACCAAAAATAGTATGTCACTGAACCTGCTCTAACAATATCCCAAAAGGCACAAAAACAAATTTATTTTACATTAATTTTTATTTTTTTCCCATCAAAAGGAAACAACTTTAATGATAAATTTCTTGATAATTTAAATTTGGAAAAGTATAAAACTATAGTTTAAGTATAAACTATAGTATTATTATTAAGTTAAGTATATTAACTACCCCGTAGGAAACGGACCTATCACTGGACACGTCATGTGGCTGGTTCACAAGAACCGGTCCCCGGACCGACACTTTTATATGAAAGGGACCAGTCACTTTAATATGGGCTTGTGCTAAGAGGGGGTAAATTACGCTTTGTGATACGTCACATGACTAACACAAAAAACAGGTCACACAACTAACTTAACAGAATAGGTCACTATTTTAGACAATTTTACTTCCTCATACTATTTACTGGTCAGTTATACATAAATTCACAACTTACGCTATATGCCCTTTGTAATCGGTCTGTTTGCATCTGTAGCATGCATAGTATGAATTGAATTCGTTTATTACTAACAAGTTTATTTTGGGTAATTGAAGTAAAAGGCTATCAAGTTACCAACGTGAACAGCTACTGTGGTTACAGTTGAATTGTCTGAGACTACAGCTAGATTGACTGAGAATATTCAATTAAACGTTAGTTACAACCACTGTGAACATTATTAAACAGTCAACCCTTTCGGTATTGTACATTGTTCATTTTTTTGTCTAACTGAAAATGTCTACTCCACTGCTACACTTCCCACTGTACTAGAAATACTTAGTAAGCATTTTTATAGTATAAATTAAGCCTAATTTTTTCAATAAAGAACATTCGAAAAACCAAGCTCAAACGGCTTTCTTATTTTCAATTAAACCTTCTTATATGGCGATCCTGCCTGGTTTTAAAATAAATTAAAAACAACCGGTGCTCACAAATGCACCTATATAGCAAGTGCTTCTAAAAGCACTCTAAAAAGCAAAGAAGCACCTACAAGGAAGTGCTCGACAAGGCACGCCTTGAAAAAGAAAAATAATAAATAAATTAATCATTTTGTCCTGGCGGATCAGCCACAAAGATCCGCCAGTCGCGTGAAGGAAGTGCCCCGTCTGGCCAATAGACGAGATGAAAGAGGGACCGCAGCCGCTAACTCTGGAAGAGTATAGGCGGAGGCAAAAAAAAAGGTCAACCCAACCAGAACCTCCAAAAAAACAAAGAAAACAAAAACAGCCAAAAAGAAGAGTGGGATATACCGCGAAAAGACGCCAGAGGAAAGCCGTGCTGCTGAGAATTATAAACAGCAATCCACCACCATCATGGGAGAGAGCAGCTGAACTCTGGAAGCAAATCGACATCATCGAGAAGGAAATCCAAGAATACATTCTTCAAAAGAAATTACAAAAAAGATATAATTAAGAAAATTTTTAAACAAACACTCCGTGCTCCCCAAGGCACGAGTTAGGGCTAGAAGGCGACTTCGCTCTTAGCACCACTATTCTTTTAATTATTTTTTTATATCTGATAAATTTTTTTTTAATAAAAATTTAAATTTAAAGAGAAGAAAAAAATAAAATTTTAAAATTAAATTAGAGCAACAAAAATACATCAAATAATTTTTTTGAAAATATGAAATAAAATTTTAATTTAGAACAAAATTAACGAAATAAAATTTTGAATAACATAAAATTCCAAATTACCTTTTGAAAAATGAAAATATAAAAACTTTAAATTTAAATATAATGATTATGGAAAAGAAAATATAATAATTTTTTTTTTTAAACTTTAAAAAAAAAAAACAAACAAAAAAAATTTTGTAAATGGTCCTTTATTTTGAAGGAAATTTTTAAAGGAAGATTAAAAGTAGGGCCAAGAACCCGATAGATACTGAAATTAGGGAACTAGTAATAGAACCAGCTTTAACACCAAACGGACCCCTATTTGATGATAATGATAAATAGCTGGGGAAAAGAAGAATGACTTGGTGGAAGAAAATATTACAGACTATACCACTTCTCGTTGCGGGGTACGAAGTAGGTAAATCTGAAGAGGAAACAGATAACAAAGAACTTGTGGAAATTTTGAAACACAATATTGGAAAGAAAGATGATTCAAGCATTGATAAGAGCAACGCTCTCAATTATACGGAGATCATATCTATAATAGTGATAGTGATATTGGCCATAATTTATATCATAAGAATAGTATGCAAGGCCATAGGTAACAGACGTCAACAACAAGTACAAGCTGAACAGCGGATCTAAATGGATAAATGGGAACTAGTGAATAAACTAATCTCTTCCGAAAAAGAGAACTTTATAAGAGCATATAAGTGCATTAATAAGAGTAGATTTATTCGGCCAGAAACAGTGAGAAAACATTTGAATACGATTATTAATTCACTGGAAACAATTAGGGAAATAGCATACAGAAACAGAGGAAAATTCACAGAAGAACACGAAACACTGGTTTTGGAAACCTATTGGAGTTTAAGAGATCAATTAGTTAGAATACTTGATAAATATAATATAATCCAAACAGTGCCACATTCAATTGAACAGCCACTGAGAATAGATACGAATATCATACTGGCTTCAGGCAGTGACGGCAAATTGGACCCAATTTCTGAGGCGGAAACTGATTCAGACTCGGAAGATTACTCGGATATTTATAAAATGCCACAAACAGTTGTGGAATTCCTTAATACAGCCTCACGGCTGATTTGTGACTTCGACGGCAAACCCGAGAATTTACGTACGTTCTTGGACTCGCTACGATTGGTCGACTCACTCAAGGACACACACGAGCAAGTGGCAGTGTCCCTAATAAAAACGAAGCTAAAGGGAACTGCCAGGAACTTAATTAATAATGAATCATCAATTGATGAGATCATAAGCAAACTCAATAGTTCAGTAAAGGGAGAATCCGTTGAGGTCTTAACGGCTAAAATAATGAATGTAAAGCAGAACAACAAATCTGCAAATGTTTATTGCAACGAAATAGAATCCCTAATAAAATCTCTTGAAAACGCGTACATATCAGATGGCTTGTCTTGCGAATTAGCAAATAAATATTCCACACAAATTGCTGTAAAGGCAATAACTAAAAATTGCACTATTGACAAAGTAAAATTAATAATGGAATCAGGCCAATTCAATAACATGAATGATGCAATTAGCAAATTCGTGAATAGTTGCACTGAGGCAACAGGCCAACAGAATGCCATACTATATTTCAAGCAAAAGCCCAACAACCGCAACAATTACCATAGAGGAAGAGGAAGATTCCGCGGAAGAGGAAATTTCTCTCGAAATGGTAATAATAATAATAATAACCGAAACAACAATAACAACTATAATACTAATAATTCAAACAATAACTACAGAGGTAGACGTGGTAATCATAATGGGAATAGAAACCACGCTAGAGCTATCATGGCAAGCGAAGATAGTTCGGAAAACCCGAACAATCCCCTAAGATCAGGTCAATAAATGGGAAAGTATATAACCTTAATCTTAACTTTAGTTGCTTCATCCAAATTCAAATCAATATAATTAATAAAACGGTTACACTACTGGTGGATACCGGAGCAGATATTTCCTTAATAAAACAACAATGCACATTTAAACGAATTAACACTTCACACATTACTTCACTTACTGGTATAGGAAAAGGTAAAATCAGATCTCTTGGTACAACATTTTTTGATTTAAAAACAGATAATTTTTTGATACCCCACAATTTTCACGTAGTAGAAGATGAATTTCCAATTCCATGTGATGGAATTATAGGGATGGATTTCATGAAAAAGTTTAATTGTATACTTGAATTTAACCAAAATTAAGATTACTTTATCATAAGACACACAATTTAACAGAACAAATAGTAATACCAATAAATAATACTTGTAATAATAATATTGCTTTACCGGCAAGATCCGAGGTAATCCGAAAAATAAAACTTACATCATGCAATGAGGAAATTTTGATACCTAATCAGGAACCCCAACCGGGAGTCTTTATAGCTAGCACAATAGTCAAAACTAACAACGCTTTTATTAGGATACTTAACACTAATAATTCGGTAAATACACTAAAGCAAGAGAAAATTATAACGGAGGATGTAAATGAATATGACATAATAAAGAGTAAATCCAACAGTAAAAATAGAAAACAGGAAATTTTGAAAATATTGCAGAAAAATTTTCATAAAAGATTTAATGAAACATTACCGGAAATATGCACCGAATACAGTGATATTTTTGGTTTGGAATCAGAAACTGTTACAACCAACAATTTCTACAAACAAAAGTTAAGAACAAAGGATACAGAACCCGTGTACATTAAGAACTATCGTATACCACATACACATAAAGAGGAAATCGAAGATCAGGTAAATAAATTAATAGATGATGGAATAATAGAACCATCATATTCCGAATATAATAGTCCAATACTTCTAGTTCCAAAGAAATCTTTGCCAAATTCAAAGGAAAAAAGATTTAGATTAGTGATAGACTACAGACAAGTTAACAAGAAATTAATTGCTGATAAATTTCCATTACCAAGGATAGATGATATTTTGGATCAACTTGGAAGAGCAAAGTACTTTTCTTGCCTTGATCTGATATCCGGATTTCACCAAATAGAATTGGAAAAGGATTCTAGAAATATAACTTCATTTTCAACTACTAAAGGTTCATATAGATTTACAAGACTACCATATGGTCTGAAAGTAGCACCAAATTCATTCCAAAGAATGATGACAATTGCTTTTAGTGGTCTGAGACCAGACCAAGCTTTCTTATACATGGACGACTTAGTTGTACTAGGTTGTTCCGAGACACACATGCTTCCAAATTTAACAGATGTTTTCGAATTATGTCGCAGACATAACCTGAAATTACATCCTGGAAAATGTTCATTCTTCATGCACGAGGTCACATACCTTGGACATAAATGTACCAACAGAGGCATACTCCCAGATGATAGTAAATATTCAGTAATAGAAAATTATCCGAAACCTACAGATGCCGACAGCGCAAGAAGATTCGTAGCTTTTTGCAATTATTACAGAAGATTTATCAAAAATTTTTCTGATTATTCAAGGCACCTTACTAGATTATCTAAAAAAGGAGTACCATTCGAGTGGACAAAGGAATGCGATATTGCCTTTGAACATCTCAAGAAAGCACTGATGAAACCAACATTATTGCAATACCCAGACTTTGAAAAACAGTTCTGCATAACAACAGATGCAAGCAAATATGCATGTGGCGCCGTACTTACACAGGAATATGGCGGAAAACAATTACCTGTAGCATACGCATCTAGAAGCTTCACAATAAATCAACCATTGAACAAGAATTGACAGCAATACACTGGGCAATAAAACACTTTAGACCATATATTTGTGGAAAACATTTTCTCGTTCAATCCGACCATAGACCACTATCTTATCTATTTTCAATGAAGAACCCTAGCTTAAAATTAACTAGAATTAGACTTGATCTAGAGGAATACGATTTTACAGTTGAATATCTTAGGGGAAAAGATAACTACGTAGCAGCCGCTTTATCGCGTATTACGATAAATGATTTAAAAGACTTAAATATGAAAAACAGCAACATACTAAAAGTGACAACCAGAGCAATGACAAATAAGACACAAAATATGGCTAAATATGAAATGAATAAGCGGCATCAATTAAGAGAAAATGAAAAGCCCAATATATATGTACCGATTAAGAACACTGACGTCAGGAAATATTGTAAATTAAAGATTACCCCCGGAAGATGTTACATCAAACGGGGAAAATCTATAATGGCATATATACAAATAAATGATTTGTTTATTAATGGGAAACTTGACTTGACAATTTTTCCCAAGGCTCGAAGAAGTGGCCGGTAAACATAGCATAACGAAATTACAGATGGCACCTAGTGAGAAAATTTTCGAATTTATCTCTATTAATGAATTCAAACAAATGGGCAATGCAAAATTGAATCATATAAAAGTAGCGCTACTAAATGAGGTGACCCGAATTGATGATAATGCTAACGCTATTCAAGATGTCATGAAACGATACCATGAAGACCCTGCAGAAGGAGGTCACTGCGGTGTTTCAAGAACATTGAACAAAATTAAAAGATATTACTATTGGAAGAATATCACAAAAGACGTAACAAAATACGTTAAATCATGCCAAAAGTGTCAATCGGCTAAGACTACAAAGCACATTAAAAGTCCCATGATATTAACGCCAACACCGGCGAAACCATTTGATATTGTATTAGTGGATATTATAGGTCCATTACAAAGATCATTTAATGGCAATGAATATGCAATCACTATAATTTGCGACATGACAAAATATCTGGTAACAATACCCATACGGGACAAAAGTGCTAAAAAAATTGCAAAGGCAATTTTCGAACATTTTGTTCTGACCTATGGTCCAATGAAGACGTTCATTTCGGATATGGGTACAGAATACAAAAACTCAATATTAACGGAACTATGCAATCTCCTTAAAATACAGAAACTCACATCAACAGCTCATTACCACCAAACTATGGGCACTATAGAAAGAAGTCACAGAACTTTCAACTAGTATGTTAGGTCATACATATCCGTCGACAGAACTGACTGGGACGAATGGCTAAGATACTTTACATACTGTTTTAATACTACGCCATCATCGGTTCATAACTACTGTCCGTATGAATTAGTATTTGGTAGACTTCCGAATGAGTTTCGACAATTTAGTGAGGTAGATAGAATTAGTCCACTTTATAACATAGACGATTATTCTAAAGAGGTAAAATTTAGATTAGAAGTAGCACATAGAACAGCGCGCGATATGTTAGATAGATCTAAGTTAATGCAGAAGTTAAATTACGATAAGAGAACATTAGATTACAATTTTAAAATAGGAGATTTAGTTTTACTCAGAGATGAAACAGGGCATAAATTCGAACCCCAATATAAGGGACCATATAAAATTAAAAACCTAGATTTAAGAAATAATGTAACTATATTTGATAATAAGAATAATGAAGAACAAACAGTTCATAAAGATAGACTTAAAATTTATAATCAATGAAACATATAAGACAAAATAATATAAGGAGCTCCACTATAAAAAAAAAAAAACACCATAATAAAATTTCAATTAATAAAAACAAAAAACGTAAAACACAATTTTAGTTATTAAATTACTTTAATTTTTCTATATTTTATTGTAAAAGAATATTCATAAAACCTAGTTATATGAACATTCTTCTGAAAAGGGGAGGTGTAGCATGCATAGTATGAATTGAATTCGTTTATACAAGTTTATTTTGGGTAATTGAAGTAAAAGGCTATCAAGTTACCAACGTGAACAGCTACTGTGGTTACAGTTGAATTGTCTGAGACTACAGCTAGATTGACTGAGAATATTCAATTAAACGTTAGTTACAACCACTGTGAACATTATTAAACAGTCAACCCTTTCGGTATTGTACATTGTTCATTTTTTTTGTCTAACTGAAAATGTCTACTCCACTGCTACACTTCCCACTGTACTAGAAATACTTAGTAAGCATTTTTATAGTATAAATTAAGCCTAATTTTTTCAATAAAGAACATTCGAAAAACCAAGCTCAAACGGCTTTCTTATTTTCAATTAAACCTTCTTATACATCAGTCACGGGACAGCTCACTCGGTTTGTCCTTTTGAAATGGTCTTTTTGCACCGGTTTCAGGACAGGGGACTGGCTAACTACTTTCAGTTCAATCCTACTGTAACCACTTACTTGGTAGGTCTTTTTAAACCGGTTCTTTTTTACCAGTAACGTGATATGTCACGAGATATGTAGTTTTAAACCAGTCCGGCTTTCACCGGTCACGGGACAGGTACTTAAATTGAACTGACCTCTTTTATCCAAAGGACTATACATATACATATACATTATCAATTTAAATTTTTAAACTAAGAATTCACTCGGGTTCAGTTGTAATTTAAATACAAAAATTTACATGCATTTCATTGATAGCCTAATTTATATCATATGAAAGTTCTTTCAAATATCTTTCTAATGAGGTATCATATGTCCCCATAAATCAATTATCGTGTATTTTTTAATTTATGTGTTTTTTACTCTTGTTTTTTCCATGGCTTCCACTCAGCGCTTATTCTTATCGTAAACAATTTTGACAAATCACAAATGTCATGAATTCATCACTTCCACTGAGAGCTTTTTCTTTTCATAAAAAATTATGACAAATATAAACTTTACTTTTAATAATTTAAAAATACATTTCCGTTACAAAAACAAATTTTTATAAAAGTTTTAACAAATTTTAATAAAAATTCCCGAAAGTAATAAGAAAGTGACTAAAACATGTTTCTTATTTCATTACTTTTTTGACATCAAATTAAAAAGCGATGCACACAATCAATGAAATTTGACATTCTATTATGATCTTTCAATGCATATGTATCTTACGAAGCAGTAGGAAAAGCAGTATGGATGCACTAACTGCTTCCAATTTTCTGATGGGAAGTGACAATGTAGCTATTTTTAATCAACGGTTATTTTCATTTAGTTTAGGAATTTAACATGGAGTTAGGAAAATTAATTTAAATAAAAGCGAAACGTTTGCTAGCAAATCGCCATTTAAATGGAAGTTCCATACTCAGTTCTTTTGAACCAGTGCAGTGGTACGTCTTCATTTCTACTGCACTAAAGTCGGTACCGACAAAACTTCTTCAGTGTTATGTCCACTTTATAGCAGTCAAGGGACTGCATAATTTGGTACTAACTGCCACATATTCTTCCACTGATTACAGTTTTGCACCAGTTCAGTGACCAGTTACAACTTCTACTGCAACATCACTAGTTGCTTCAGCGCTCTTTGAAGTTATGTCACTTTTTCTCTAGTTACATGATATATCTCGTAACATCCAGTCAATGTTTTGTCACCATTTCTAGAGTCACATAATTGGTCGTTTCACTCAAATTAACACTTTTTGGTACACCAAAACTTAAATTTCACCAGTTCTATGACGTGCAACTCAATGACATATCACGCAGTTGCCCCTTTTGATCAATCGACCCTTCATTTCCCGCAGGGATATCACATAAATTCTAAAATGATCCTACTTTGACACTACCTACCCTGCGGGAAATAAAGGGGCGATTAATACATAGTGGTAATTCTGGGATGTATGATTACGGAGCACGTTGCGCAACTGGTGAAACCAAAATTGTGGTGCACCAAAACGTGTTAATTTGGGTGAAATGTCCAATCACTTGACTATAGTTATGGTGACAAAACATTCACTGGTTGGTACCAGATATATCACGTTCCTGGAGAAAAATTAATATAACATCAAAGTGTACTGAACCAACTAGGGTCGTTGCAGTTGAAGTTGCTACTGGTTATTGAACTGGTTCAAAACCGCTAGCAGTGGATGAAACAACTAAACTCACGGCGACATGTACCCCTTAGACCAGTGCAGTGGTACTTTACAAAACTATTCCACTTAAACTACCTAGAGAACACATTGCGCTTAATATGTGACCAGTTTGCCGTCAACAAATTTTCTCCAGTTCTACGACACGTACCTACACCAGTCATGTGATAATTTTGTTCCTACTGGTTCTGTTGCATATCACATAAATACTAGAATGGTCATACTTTGACACTACCTACTTCTAACTTGTCCCGTAGCATATTCATTTCAGTCGGTACAGTGATAAGTTACCTTGATCAAGTTATTCGCCACGTAACGCAGTGCTCCACATGTAGCAATTGCCACCTCCTATGACAAGCCCATGTTAAAAGTACCGGTCACTTTCATATAACAGAACCGAAACTAGGACTGGTTCATACACACAAACTTCTAGTCACGTGACCATTCTAGTGACTGGTCCAGCTCCCGCAGGGTACTTATACCTTGTCCAGTAGTATATTATTTTCAGACACTGGTATGGTCACTTGACAAGAACTGTGTGTGTATGAACCAGTAATAGTTTCAGTTCTGTTATATGAAAGTGACCGGTACTTTTAACATGGTCTTGTCTTAGGAGGTGACAATTGACCAAGGTAGGTTAGGTTAGGTCGGAGTGGTAGCCGGCTCCGTGAGCACCAGCACACTTAGACTCTGAGGTCCGTTGTGATGCCACGAGCCTGACGGATTACCGATCAGACTCCACCCTTGAACCAGTTAGAGCTCCTTACGAAGCTAAGAGGGTGCGGAATACCAGCACCTGAAAGATCCCCAAGATCGTTAAAGAACGCCGATCCAAGTGAGGCCCTCCTACGTAGCTCCAGCGCAGGACATGAACAGAGAAAGTGCTCAATACTCTCCTCCTCCTCGTCCCCGCAGCTCCTACAGAAGTCAGGCGATAGCACCCCAACCTACGAGCGTGCCTGCAAATAAGACAGTGGCCGGTTATCACCGCCACCATGTCGGAGATTTTCCACCTGGAAAGCGACATTAGCGCCCTCGTTCGCCCCAGATCCAGAGCCGGCCAAATGTGCCTTGTCACCACACAAGACACGCCATTAGCCCACCTAAGGTCAGTCGCCCTCTCGGAGTAGATCCGATTGTTCAGCTTACAGGCTGCTAGGGGAACACCAACTCCAGCAAATTCCGCAGGAACTTGCAGGGTGGTTCCTAGCCTTGCTAGCTCATCAGCTCTACAGTTCCCTTGTATGTCCCTGTGCCCGGGACCCACACGAGTCGAATGTCGAACTGCTTGGCCATCTCATCCAAGGCAGTTACCGTAGTCAGAGACGTTGACCCCAGAGACCTTACCGCGGCCTGACTGTCAGAAAAGACGTTAACGCTCGTCGTGGACAGGACGTTCCGTTCGAGCCAAGCGGCAACCTCTCATATCGGCATCACCTCAGCCTGAAAAACGCTGCAGTGATCGGGCAGCCTCAGAGCCAGTTCCAGACCGAGCTCCTCGGAGTAGACGCAGAGACCTACTCGCCCGCCGAGCCCTGATCCGTCCGTGTAGAAATTGACGCCACGTCTCCTTGCCGGCACCCCACCCGCCCACGAATCCCTGGTCGGTATATGGACCGCAAAGAGACTTTCATACGCTGTCACTGGAGTCACATGATCCACCCATTGCGAAATCGACCGTAGTCTTATGGCCGCGTCAGCCGCTACCTGCTTCCCCAGTATGTCCAAGGGGACAAGATGCAATATGATCTCCAATGCATCCGTTGGTGTAGTACGGAGTGCCCCCGTGATGCTCACAGAAGCCATCCTCTCAGATATCCCAAGTAGGTCGTCTTATCCAATGCGGGCCACCAAACAATGACCCCGTATAAAATAATAGGACGAACTACCGCAGTGTACAGCCAATGAACCACCTTGGGGCTAAGTCCCCATCGCGCTCCAATGGCCCTCCTACAGGAGTACAAAGCAATCGCCGCCTTCCTCGCCCTTTCCTGAACGTTGTGCTTGAAAAGCAACTTCCTGTCAAGAATCACGCCAAGATAATTGTCTCTGTCAGAAAGATGGATTTCCACACCGTCCAGGATTACAGGCCCAAGATCGGGATCGCTGTTCCACCTGTGAAAAAGAACAAGCTCCGCGTAGACGGAAACTTCCCTCTTACCACCTGCCGCCTCTTTCCAGGGAAAGAAGCACAGGGTTCAAGGCCAAGTTCCACAGTAGTGGAGAAAGAACCCTCACCTGGGGCGTTCCCCTGTTCACGAATCGGGTTATACTAGTGCCACCCAACTCCGCCGTAACGCGCCTGCCGGTCAGCATTCCACTGATCAAGGCAATGACCGCCGGATCCACCCCCAGACTCGATAACGCCGCAATTATAGAGTCCGGTTGGATGTTATTAAAGGCCCCCTCGATGTCCAAGAAGGCCACCAATACGTACTCCTTAATCGAGAACGACTTCTCGATAGTACCAACAATCTCGTGCAGAGCCGTCTCCGTCGACCTTCCCTTGCTATATGCGTGTTGTCTCGCAGATAGCAGCTTCGGGTTGATGGTCTTCCGCAAATAAGAGTCAATCATCCTTTCCAGTGTCTTCAACAGAAACAACGATAGACTGATAGGCCTAAAGTCCCCAGGGACCGTGTGTGATATTCTCCCAGATTTGGGAATGAACACCACCATCGTGTCCCTCCACCATCCGGCTCCGGCGACTTATAGGGCTTAAATCCCTTAATCGCACAGGTGAGCCTAGGCACACTGACTATCCCGGGGGCCGCTCTCTCCGACCGAGACACAGCGCAATCCGCCCTCTGTCCCTTTGTCGCGGAATTGCCCGGGAAATGTGCATCAAGAAGCAGGCCAAGAGAATCCAGACTAGACGTGCTCCACGCCCCGTCAGGACCCATGAGATAGCCCAAAGAATTCGGAGAGGTCGCGAGGACAATGCGCAGCCTCGACTCCTCAGAGACGTTCTCCATATCCTCACAGAACCGTTTCCAAGACTCACACTTAGCCGCTCTAATATCCCTCTTTTAGAGTATCAACTGCAGCTTATAAGCAGCCCAGTCCTCGTCTGCTCTCGTGCCCTTGGCAGCGTTGAAGAGCCTCCTGCAGGACGTTCTGCTCAGTTGCAGCTCGTTCGTCTACCAGGGAGGTTTTCGCTTCCCCCTAGTTTTCCGACTCGGACAAGCAGCATCAAGAGATGCGTTAAAAACGCTCGTGATCTGATCCACGAGCTGGTCTATTTCAGACCCGGTTTGAGGCTGAGACGTTGGAACAGAGTCAAGTAGGCGCCCGAATGTCCTCCTATACCGGACCCAGTCAGTTCCTAGGGAGTACCTCCGCCGGACTCTTTTCGTCCAGCGAAAATTCCAAGTACCTATGGTCCGAGAATGAGTGTTCGTCACCCACTCTCCAGTCCCTTATCCTCCCCGTAAGAGTGTCGGACGCAAAGGTGACGTCCAAGACCTCTTGTCTGTTCGAGGCTATAAATGTGGGTTCATGACCCCTGTTACAAATATGAAGGTGAATGTTAAGTATAAATTCCAAAAGTGACTCACCTCTTTCGTTCGTACCTGTGCTACCCCAGATCGGATGGTGTGCGTTGGCGTCACAGCACATTATTAGGTGATGCCCAGCGAGTTCAGCCTCCTTTACCAGATCCGTTACCTTCCCTGGTGGAAGTGGGCCCGCGTCGTCATGGGCAAAATAGGCGGACACGAGCCATTATATATCGCCATAAAGCTCTAAGCTAGCCGCAGTTAGATCCTTACTATTGAAATTGGATAGTAAGAAGATATTAAGGCTATTCTTTGCTAAAATTCATGATCTCGGGTTAAGTTCACTTTTACCAACGATTAGCTTAAAACCAGGAGTCTTCAGTCCGCAAACCTTGCCACCATTCACCCACGGCTCTTGGACGAGACTATGTCAGCCGCAGCAGCAGTGCAGCCGAGGCTGCTGAAGTAGTTTTTATTAAAAATATCACTTTTCTGTTTTTAGCTCTACTGAGCGACTGTTTTATTATTCTTTATTCTACTTTAAATTAACCTTAAATATATTTTGTGGGTAACCATCAAATGAGTGGTTCCCACGGTTCATATTATGAAGGTGTCAAATTAATCAACCAAAAAAGTACGGCTTTTAGCCAATCACAATTAAGTGTCAAGTATATGACAGTGATTGCTATTGCACGACAATATTGACTTATTAATTACACTACACCTCCTTTTTTCGGGAAAAAGATTGATCAGTAGCTAATTGATCAATCTTTTTATATAACTTAGTTAAATAAAAATTAATTTTAGTTAAAAAATTAATTTATATATTATAGTTCTATTTTATTTAATATTTATTTTACAATTTATTTTTTTTAAAAAAAAAATTAAATATTTTTCTTTTATTTTATTTATTTGTTAATTATTTGTTATCTATTTAAATTTTTTTTTTTTTTTATTTAATGTAAAAATTATAATTTAATTATTATTTTTAATTTTAAAAAGTTTAAAATTTTAAATATAAGTTGTAATTTTATTAAAAAAAAATGTTATTCTAGAATTTTTTTTTTAAATAATGTATAAAAATATAATAGAATTTAATTAAATAATTTACAAAATTTACGATTGAAATTTTCTAAGACGATTTTTATGGACTTTCATAATCCTTGTATCGTCGATTGCTAATAAACAATTGCCATGGTCATCCACTTCTTTGATCTCGAAGGGACCCTTAAAGAGTGGTTCTAATTTATGACCGGCATAGTCCTCTAAAAGAACTAGATCTCCAATATTTACGCTTATCGGCCTTGTTGACTCATCATATAGGCCTTTGTTGGTCAATTTTGCCTTTTCGAGCATCAATGCAGCCCTCTTCTGTGCTGTCTGGAGTCTATACTTGACTTCTTTCTCATATGCCTCTATGTTATAAAGTGGACTAATATTCTACCAAAGACTAGTTCATATGGACAGTAATTATGTACTGTTGAAGGTGTTGTATTAAAGCAATACGTGAAGTAAGCTAACCATTCATCCCAATCAGTTCTATCCGAGGATATGTACGAACGTACGTACTCATTGAATGTTCTATGGGATCGTTCTATGGTACCCAGTGTTTGATGGTGATAGGCTGTTGAAGTGACGAAGTCGATATTCAACAATTGACATAATTCCTTTATGGTTTGATTTTTGTATTCGGTTCCCATATCAGAAATCATTTTTCGCATAGGACCGTTAATCAAAACAAAACCCTCGAAAATCGCTTTGGCGACTGTTCGAGCCGATTTGTCAGGAATTGGTACTGTGACTAAGTATTTGGTCAAGTCACATATTATCGTTATAGCGTATTCATTACCTTTGTTCGATCTCATAAAAGGACCAATTGTATCGATAATGATGGTATCAAATGCACGCGTAGGCGTTTGCGTTTCGATCATCGGTTCTCTTGTTTTCGGTAATGACTTGTTCTTTTGGCACTCTACACAAGATTTCACATAACGGGTAATGTCCCTCGTCATGTTCTTCCAGTGGTATTTCAATCTTATCTTCCTGAGCATTCTTGTAATACCAGGGTGACCTCCAAACAATGGGTTGTTATGGTACAACTCTATAATTCTTAATTTTTCAGAATTCGTTACGATTTTCGTAATTGGTGGTGTGAGTACGATTTTTAATCTTCGAAGCTTTTCATTTCCTACTTTCTTGAAGTGGTCTAGTTTTACGTTGGCCAACAACGCACTGTCCAAAGACATGCGAAGAGTCGTGATTTTCAAATTACTGGCTACTTTTTCAAGCCTTGGAAAAAGGTGACCCAAATCTACCTTTCCATTAGTAATAAAATCTCGTGACTCAAATTGGAAAAGCTTGGTTTTCCCTTTTTGGATAACCAGCCTATCTTTAGTAAAATGCAATCTTGCATTTTTATTGTACTCATGGGCGTTTATTGCCTCATATATCCGGATATCCACCGATTCTGTGTTTGGGTTTGTACTGGTCACTTTTTCCAAATTTTTGGAAGACTGAAGTCTTGTAGTTACCTTCAGTATTTTATTATTGTCTGCATTTCTAATGTCTTCGAATTCTAATCGAGACAAAGCATCTGCAGCATGATTTTCCTTTCCCCTGATATACTCCACCGTAAAATCATACTCCTCCAGATCTAATCTCATCCTCGTAAGTTTCGACGATGGATTTTTCATGGAAAATAGATACGTTAAGGGACGGTGATCACTTCGGATCAAAAATTTACGACCATAAATATATGGTCTGAAGTATTTAATTGCCCAATGTATAGCTGCTAATTCCTGTTCAATTGTAGACTTATTACTTTCGCCCTTTGTGAAGGACCGTGAAGCATAAGCCACAGGTAGCTGCTTATCAAAGTATTGCTGACTTAAAACTGCACCGCAAGCAAATTTGCTTGCATCTGTTGTTATGCAGAATTCTTTTTCAAAGTCAGGATACTGCAAAATTGTTGGGTTTAATAATTGATTTTTAAGGTAGTTGAATGCTTTTTCACATTCAGTACTCCAATCGAATGGTATATTTTTCCTACATAACCTTGTTATGTGCCTTGAATGTTCGGCAAAATTAGGAATAAATCTTCGATAATAGTTGCAGAAAGCTACGAAGCGTTTAGCTTCATCGCCGTTCCTTGGTGTAGGGTAATTTAAAATTACTGAAAATTTTCCATCATCAGGCAATATGCCCTTATCCGTACACTTATGTCAAAAAAATGTGACCTCGTTACAGAAAAAAGAACATTTGTCTGGATGTAATTTTAAGTTATATTTTCGACAAGTTTCAAAAACATTCCTTAAATTTTGCAACATCAGAGCAACCAATTACTACTAAATCATCCATATAAAGAAATGCTTGTTCGGATGATAATCCTGAAAAAGCTAGCGACATCATTCGCTGAAACGAGTTTGGAGCAATTTTTATACCGTAGGGTAATCGTTTGAAACGAAACGAACCCTTATCCGTTGAGAAAGATGTTACGTCCCTAGAGCCTTCTTCTAATTCAATTTGATGGAAACCTGACATTAAGTCAAGGCAAGAAAAGAATTTGTCTCTGCCCAATTGATCTAGAATATCGTCTATTCTAGGGAGTGGAAATTTGTCTGCTACGAGTTTCTTATTAATTCCTCTGTAGTCAACGACCAATCTCCACCTCTTTTGATCTGTACCAGGTAAAGATTTTTTCGGTACTAATAAAATTGGACTGTTATATTCTGATATGGAGGGTTCTACAATGTCATCTTCTATAAGCTTATCAACTTGTGTACGCACCTCTGCTTTGTGAGAGTGTGGTATTCTGTATGATTTCATGTAAACTGGTACATTATCTTTTAATCTGAGCTTCTGTTTGTAGAAGTTATTGGTTGTCATTTTTTCAGATTCTAATCCAAAAATGTCAACATATTCAGAACATAAGTTCCTCAGATAGGCCTTTGCAAATTCTGGAAAATTTTTCGATAATCTATTTAATTTTTCCTGATCTTTGCGAGGGTCTGTAGTTTGATGGACAATTTTATAGTCGTTAAGACTTTCTGTTTGAATTTTAAAATTCGAAATAACAACATTTTTATTTGTTGTGTTGACTATCTTGACCAGTGGTCTTGATTTTGAGACAATAGTGCTTGCAATGAATATTCCATTTTGAAGTATCTGATTTGGAATTAACGCATTTTCCTCGTCAGTTTGAATGGTAACGTGACGGATTACCTCTGATCTTGCAGGTAATGAAATTGAGTTTATCTGTGGAGCGCTACGCATTGCTATTGCGATGTGCTGTGGAAGTTCATTGGATCTCAGGACCAACCAATCTTGGTCATCCTGGTAATCCAGAAGGCACTTATATTTACGCAAAAAATCCATACCAATGATTCCATCAGCGGGAATCGGAAAATCATCCTCAACCACATGAAATGAATGCGGTATAAGGAGTTCTTCAAATTTTAAATCAGTATGAATATTACCAAGGGTAGTTGTTAATCCTTGGCCAACACCACTTAATTGGGTTGTTGTAGTCTCATCTATTTGTCCGTTAATGATTTGTCCAATTTTTAAAATAGAAATATCTGCACCCATGTCAACTAATAGTGTTGATACTGTATCATTTAGAGATGTTCTACAGGGGAGATAGCTATATAGATTTAAATTTATGTTGTATATCTTGTGGTTTAATTCAGGGGTACTAATTCGTTTCCCGAAGCATTTTCGGTAATGTGGCGTACATTGTTACGGTTTCCGTTATTATTCTGACGGTTCCGGCCACGATTTGAGTTTACATTATTATTTTGGTTATTATTATAATTACCACGGGCATTCCCACGATAATTATTGGAATTGCCGCGATTTGGACGACGTTGCCAATTATTGCGTCCACGGCTTCCTTGTCCGTTTTTATTAGTAAAGAGGACAGAGTTTTGTTGTCCGTAAGCCTCTGTTCAGCTATTGACGAACTTTGCTGTTACCTCGTTCATATTAGAAAAGGTGCCTGATTCCATGACCAGTTTAACCCTTTCGTTTGTCGCATTCCTGGTTATGGCCTTTACTGCCGCTTGGGTCGAATACCTCTGGGCTAGTTGTTGTGGGAGGCCATCTGTAATGTAGGCGCTTTCCAATGACTTGGTCAACGCCTCTATTTCTGATACGTAGGTGTTGGCATTCTTGCCACCCTGACGTACGTTAAAAGTTTGGCCGAGATGACCTCAACCGACTCGCCCTTGACTGTGTTGGTCAATGTGGCTATAACCTCGCTAATTGTTATTTCATTTGAAATTAAATTTCGGGCTGTGCCCTTTAGTTTCGTCTTTATTAGATTTATTGCCACTATTTCATGGACGTCCTTTACGGAGTCCAAAAGGGCAAGTGAATCTAGAAAGCTTCTTAAATTTTCTGGTTTACCATCGAAGTCTGGTATGATCTTCGAGGCAAGATTTAAAAATTCCACTATTGTTTGAGGCATTATGACGTTGTCACTATTTTGTCTCACCGTATCTGGGCTAGATTTATTATTTTCGGATCTATTATCCTTTACCTCAGAACTTGTACCAGGCTGAATATTCATGGGGTTAATATTGTATGTTAACCTCTCATGGAATGTTAGGGGTATTTTAGCCTCTAAATTTCTCTTTGCCAATAGTTTTGCAAGTTTTTCTCTAACGTCAGCGAAGAAAGCTTCTGCCGCTAGTTGGTGATGGGGCGTGAGGTTGGGATAGTGGAAATCGATTGGTCTACCAATTTCCTCAAGGTGTTCAAATAAAATCCTAAGATGTTTATCTATTGTTTCGTGCTTTGTAGGTCTTTAGACATTTAAGCACTTATAGGACCTATCGAAATATTCCTTAAGTTTTCTTGCCTTGGCGACTATGTCTATCCAATCCATAGAATGGCATGATCAATTTAAGTGGACAGGGCAACTGTCTCATTATCTCAAAATGTAAAGTTTAAGCACGATTGGGACACGCAATAAAATTTATATTTTCAAAAGTAACATTTGTATATTGTTACTATAACTTGAAATATTTATATATTTAAAAAAAAAATTAGACTTTATCAAGACCGTTTCCTAAGGACGCGGTTCTGATATAATTTTTGCGCAACGACCTTTTATGTAATTGATACATGGTCGTGAGCAATTGCAATGCCAAAATGGAGATGATTATTATGTAGTAAATTGCAGGAAACTGAACTACTACTTCAACCTCATTAATGACATTTGCATTGGGGTTAGTGATTTTAGAATCGTGATTCCCCATTTTAAATTTAATGTTTATATATATAAAAATAAAAAATTGTTAGTAGGATAAAGTGATTTTGGAATCGTGATTCCCCATTTTAAATTTAATGTTTATATATAAAAATATAAATATATAAAAATTGTTAGTAAGATATAAGAAGTTAACTTAACTTAATTACTGTTTGTGTTCCATTTGTAGGCTGCTTGGATTTGTTGATACCGTCTATTTGCTTGATGATATGTTGTCAATGATTCAATTCGTTGTTGTTGAAGTCGTTGTGCTGATTGATACTATGGTGTCTAGGACACACCATCCTTGGAATACCCAGCGCGGTATCCCGGCAAAGCAGTCCGTTTTGCTTCTTCTCAATATTTATTCATTAAAATATTCAATAACTGTGAACACAATTTCTGCCAAAATATCACAATAATGCTGTCTTTTCTTTTTACAAAAAATTTTTTTTTGTTTTAGTTTGTTTAGTTTTTTTGTTTAGGAATTGTCTTTTTGTTTTTTTTTTTTTACATCTTAAATTTCTTAATATTTCCTTTATTGGTTCAGAGTAGGTATTTTTTTCATTATATTTTTGTATAATTATATTTTGTACCACTATATATTAATTGTTGAAGTGCAGTGACTGGTTCCGGATGGGCTATTTATCAACCGGTACATAATATGACCGGTACATAATATGACACACGCTGAATAAAAAGTGACAGATTACTTGCTAATTACTTTTCGCATGCTCGGCGACATGGACCTCTGGACCAGTGCAGTGGTACGTCGAAAACTATTCCATTCAAACTACGCCTATAACAGAACACATTGCGCTTAATATGTGACTAGTTTTCCTTTAAAAATTGTTCTCCCATTCTACGATACGTATTATCACCAGTCACGTGATAATTTATTTCCCACTGGTTTTGTCGCATCCCTGCGGGAAATGGTTCAGTCACTGGTATGGTCACGTGACTAGTTCTTGGTGTGCATGAACCGGTTCCCGGGTTGGGACTTCTATATGGGAGGGACCGGTACTTTTAACATGGGCATGTCATAGGAGGTGGCCAATTGCTACCTTTGGGGAAACTTGTGACAGGGTGAATAACTTAAATGATGTAACCCATCACCGTACTAACTGTAAAGAATATGTCGCAAGGCCAGTTAAAGGGTGGTAGTGTTAATGTGGGACCACATTAGTATTTGTGTGATGTGCAACATGACTAGTTATAAAGTTGTTGTCACATGACGGGACTAAGAAAATTGTCATGGAACTGGTGAACAATTTTTTATGAGTAACTAGTCACATATTGATCGCAATGTGGTCTGGCCCAGGGGCAGTTCGAATGGAGTGATTGTGTGACGTATCACTCTTTTTTCAATAGGGGGCATGTCACCTGACATGTTAAAAATATTTACCGAGTAAACTGTCCCTTTTTATTCACCGTGCGTCATGTTACTGATGAGTTTATAATTGTTCCCTCTGGAACCAGTCACTTAACTAACCAAAAATAGTATGTCACTGAACCTGCTCTAACAATATCCCAAAAGGCACAAAAACAAATTTATTTTACATTAATTTTTATTTTTTCCCATCAAAAGGAAACAACTTTAATGATAAATTTCTTGATAATTTAAATTTGGAAAAGTATAAAACTATAGTTTAAGTATAAACTATAGTATTATTATTAAGTTAAGTATATTAACTACCCCGTAGGAAACGGACCTATCACTGGACACGTCATGTGGCTGGTTCACAAGAACCGGTCCCCGGACCGACACTTTTATATGAAAGGGACCAGTCACTTTAATATGGGCTTGTGCTAAGAGGGGGTAAATTACGCTTTGTGATACGTCACATGACTAACACAAAAAACAGGTCACACAACTAACTTAAAAGAATAGGTCACTATTTTAGACAATTTTACTTCCTCATACTATTTACTGGTCAGTTATACATAAATTCACAACTTACGATATATGCCCTTTGTAATCGGTCTGTTTGCATCAGTCACGGGACAGCTCACGCGGTTTGTCCTTTTGAAATGGTCTTTTTGCACCGGTTTCAGGACAGGGGACTGGCTAAGTTCAACATTCACTGGTTGGTACCAGATATATCACGTTCCTGGAGAAAAATTAATATAACATCAAAGTGTACTGAACCAACTAGGGTCGTTGCAGTTGAAGTTGCTACTGCCGCTAGCAGTGGATGAAACAACTAAACTCACGGCGACATGTACCCCAGACCAGTGCAGTGGTACTTTACAAAACTATTCCACTTAAACTACCTAGAGAACACATTGCGCTTAATATGTGACCAGTTTGCCGTCAACAAATTTTCTCCAGTTCTACGACACGTACCTACACCAGTCATGTGATAATTTTGTTCCTACTGGTTCTGTTGCATATCACATAAATACTAGAATGGTCATACTTTGACACTACCTACTTCTAACTTGTCCCGTAGCATATTCATTTCAGTCGGTACAGTGATAAGTTACCTTGATCAAGTTATTCGCCACGTAACGCAGTGCTCCACATGTAGCAATTGCCACCTCCTATGACAAGCCCATGTTAAAAGTACCAGTCACTTTCATATAACAGAACCGAAACTAGGACTGGTTCATACACACAAACTTCTAGTCACGTGACCATTCTAGTGACTGGTCGAGCTCCCGCAGGGTACTTCTACCTTGTCCAGTAGTATATTCCCTGCGGGAAATGGACCAGTCACTGGTATGGTCATGTGACTAGAACTTTGTGTGTATGAACCTGTAATAGTTTAGGTTCTGTTATATGAAAGTGACCGGTACTTTTAACATGGGCTTGTCATAGGAGGTGACAATTTGCTACCAGTGGAGCACTGTGTGACGTATCGAATAACTTGACCAAGGTAACTTATCACCATACAGACTAAAATAAATATACTACGGAACAAGTTAGAAGTAGGTAGTGTCAAAGTATGACCATTTTAGGATTTATGTGATATGCTACAGAACCAGTGGGGAAAAATTATCACGTGACTGGTTTAGGTGCACATATCTTAGAACCGGAGAACAATTTTTGAAGGAAAACTAGTCACATATTAAGCGTAATGTGTTTTGTAATAGGGGTAGTTTGACTGAAACAGTTTTGAGACGAACCACTGCACTGGTCTAAGGGTACATGTCGCCGGGCATGCAAAAAGTAATTAGCAAGTAACCTGTCACTTTTTATTCAGCGTATGTCATATTACGAGTTGCTAAATAGCGCGTCCGAAACCAACCACTGGACTTTTCCAAAACAGTGTGTCTTAATCCCTGTTCAAAAAAACCTTAAAAAAGGCACAACAAAATCAATTTTATAATTATCTTATAATTTATTTTTCAGTTCTTTTAAATCAGTGGAGTGTTACGTCTTCATTTCTACTGTCACATAGTCGGTACATATAAAATTCCTTCAGTGTTATGTCTGCTGTGTAGCAGTCAAGGGACTGAATACTTTGGCAATAATTGCCATTTTTTCATCCACTGCTAACGGTTTTGAACCACTTCAATGACCAGTAATAACTTCAACTGCAACGGCCCTAGTTGCTTCAGTACACTTTGATGTTATGTTACTTTTTCTCCAGTAACGTGATGTATCTGGTACCAACCAGTGAATGTTTTGTTACCATAACTATAGTCACGGTATTGGTCATTTCACCAAAATTAACACTTTTTGGTGCACCACATTTTTGGTTTCACCAGTTTCGTGAAGTGCCCCCAAATTATATATCACAGATTTGTCACTTTGGATCAATCGACCCTTCGTTTCCCGCAGGGCTATTTTCAGTCGGTGCGGTGATAGGTTACCTTGGTCAAGTTTTTCGCCACGCTGTAAATAGACCAGTCACTGGTATGGTCACTTGACAAGAACTGTGTGTGTATGAACCAGTAATAGTTTCAGTTCTGTTATATGAAAGTGACCGGTACTTTTAACATGGTCTTGTCTTAGGAGGTGACAATTGACCAAGGTAGGTTAGGTTAGGTCGGAGTGGTAGCCGGCTCCGTGAGCACCAGCACACTTAGACTCTGAGGTCCGTTGTGATGCCACGAGCCTGACGGATTACCGATCAGACTCCACCCTTGAACCAGTTAGAGCTCCTTACGAAGCTAAGGGGGTGCGGAATACCAGCACCTGAAAGATCCCCCAGATCGTTAAAGAACGCCGATCCAAGTGAGGCCCTCCTACGTAGCGCCAGCGCAGGACATGAACAGAGAAAGTGCTCAATACTCTCCTCCTCCTCGTCCCCGCAGCTCCTACAGAAGTCAGGCGATAGCACCCCAACCTACGAGCGTGCCTGCAAATAAGACAGTGGCCGGTTATCACCGCCACCATGTCGGAGATTTTCCACCTGGAAAGCGACATTAGCGCCCTCGTTCGCCCCAGATCCAGAGCCGGCCAAATGTGCCTTGTCACCACACAAGACACGCCATTAGCCCACCTAAGGTCAGTCGCCCTCTCGGAGTAGATCCGATTGTTTAGCTTACAGACTGCTAGGGGAACACCAACTCCAGCAAATTCCGCAGGAACATGCAGGGTGGTTCCTAGCCTTGCTAGCTCATCAGCTCTACAGTTCCCTTGTATGTCCCTGTGCCCGGGACCCACACGAGTCGAATGTCGAACTGCTTGGCCATCTCATCCAAGGCAGTTACCGTAGTCAGAGACGTTGACCCCAGAGACCTTACCGCGGCCTGACTGTCAGAAAAGACGTTAACGCTCGTCGTGGACAGGACGTTCCGTCCGAGCCAAGCGGCAACCTCTCATATCGGCATCACCTCAGCCTGAAAAACGCTGCAGTGATCGGGCAGCCTCAGAGCCAGTTCCAGACCGAGCTAATCGGAGTAGACGCAGAGACCTACTCGCCCGCCGAGCCCCGATCCGTCCGTGTAGAAATTGACGCCACGTCTCCTTGCCGGCACCCCACCCGCCCACGAATCCCTGGTCGGAAACTGAACTACTACTTCAACCTCATTAATGACATTGTAACGCGTACACATGCTTTATATTAATATGTATCTCGTGTACATACTTTTAATGCTATAATGCTGATATGTAACTCGTGTACATACTTTAAGTAGCATATTCATAGCCAGCCGAGTTTACTGTTCCCACAGTAAACTGATCTACATTTTCAAGGCCAGACTAATGCTGACCCATATAATTCACACGGCTAGTAATGCATGTGTACTTGCTACGCTCTCTTGTTATAGTGGTAGGTAGTTTAAGTGGATGACAAAATAAATAAAGTCAGTTTTTAATAAGAAACCATCAAACAACGTCGTTTTATTTTATAGCCATTAGGCACACATATCATGGCGACCGTGAAAAAAAATACCAAAGCATTTATTTAAAAAAAAAAAATAAAACTATAAAAATTGCCATTAATTTAATTTTTAATTTGTTTAAAAACAAACAAAAAAAAAAAAAAAACACACAATACTTGCCCATTTAAAAAAAAAATTTTTAAAAAATATTCCATTAATGAAAAAAAAAAAAACTTATTAATTACAACAAAAACTTATTTCAATTAAACATGAAATTTGTTGCAACAACCAAATCAAACGTTAATAATAATCTAATAAGAAAAAAAAAGTGAAATAACTTTATTGCCTTTGCAAAATAAATCAATATGAATATAAACACGGCCACTAAAGAGCCCAATAACAATTTGTGATTCTCGAGAAAAACAACAAATCTTAGAAAAAATATAAAAATTATGTACAAAAATATACAACAACATCAAACATTAAAAACATTATATACAAAAACAACAGAAGAACTACATCTACAAGACTAGCAACAACATCAACTTCAACAACAACAATGATGCTGACATCAACAAAAAAAAAAAACTATTGGTAATAATAATTTTAAGCTATATGTATTTCTTAATTATTTAATAATTTTTAATGTAAATTAAAGAAAAAGTACAATTAAAAAAAAAAAAATTTTAATGTTCTGCATTGACTCTTCCATTTATAATCAATCAACAACCGAATAAGAAGCGTTTTTTTTTTTAATTTTTATAAATATACTTTTTATTGCTCTTTTCTTTTACCAATATTCGCATATGAAATGGGGAATAGGGACTCGAAAATCGAAAACCCCAATGCAAACGTGATAAATGAAGTCGAGGTAGTGGTAGAATTCCCAGCAATATACTTCATCATAATAATTTCAATCCTCGCATTGCAATTGCTTACGACGCTCTATCAATTACACAAGAGGTCGCTTCGCAAAAATTACGCTAGGGCCGCATCGTTAGCGACCGGCCTTGAGAAGATTTAATTTTTTTTCCTCTCTTTCCTTATTAATACCTCATAAAGTATTAAAACTTATCCCTATTAATTTTAATTCGATAGCATAATTGTATTTTTTTTTATGAAAACAATTATTATTTCCTCATACCATTGGTTAATGAACTTGTGCGTGCCCGGAAATCCATGTAATTTTGTTTTATCTGCTTTATGGACTGGCAGGAGATAGTTAAGCGCCTTAGAATAATCAAAGATGATTTCGACAAATCCTATAAGTGTCTGAGCGTTGACAGACCAACTAAGGACGAAACCGTTGTGAAACATATAAGGGTACTCTGTAATAGTCTCGAGAGAATTAGAGTAACACTCGACGAATATTACTCTCGGCTAACGACTTCGCACCAGTCGGCTGCGAACAATTTTTTTGAGGACGTTCGGGGCAAACTAGTTACCATCTTGGAGAAAAAGGGTCTGGAAATAAAACTACCCGCTACGATCCAAGAGGAGGTAACATATCAGTTAGAGATTTCGAAAGGGGAAGTTGAACCTTGTATATCATCCGAGGAAAAACCATCACCTCAGGAAAATCTTTTAACCGAACAAACTGAAGGGAATTTTATAGCTATGCCACAAACAGTAACTGAATTCCTTGGGTTAGTCGCTAGACTCATACCGGAGTATGACGGCAAGCCCGAAAACCTCCAATCGTTTTTAGATGCCCTACAACTGGTAGACTCTATAAAAGAGACCCACGAGGCAATAGCTGTTAATATAATAAAAACTAAACTAAAGGGAACAGCCCGAAATTTGATCTCGGGTGAAGACACTATAGCTTCTGTAATATCAACCTTAAAGGCGAAGGTAAAAGGGGAATCAGTCGAAGTAATTTCGGCAAAAATTATGAATACCCAACAGGGCAATCGGAACGCAAACAACTATGCCTCCGAAATAGAATCATTAACTAAGTCACTGGAGAGTGCTTATATATCGGACGGCCTCCCCTCACAACTGGCAACGCGATATTCTACACAAATTGCCGTTAAGGCCATGACCAGAAATGCCTCCAATGAAAGAGTGAGACTTATCATGGAAGCTAGCAACTTTAATAACATGAATGAAGCCATTGCTAAATTTGTGAATACGTGCACGGAGACGAATGGAAAATCCGCCAACATAATGTACTACAGTTCAGGTAGGAACAGAGGAAATTACAACACTGGTCGTGGATATAATCGAGGTTATGGACGAAGCCATAATAGAGGATCTGGTCGGAATGACAACCATAGAGATTACCAGCATGGAAACAATAGAGGGAATAATCGGAACAATGGTTATAACAGACGTGGTGGAAATCGAGGAAACCCTCGCAATGTCAGATGTACCAATCTGATGCAGGGAAACGACCAGAACCCTCAGGAGATACACCTGGGGGCAAGAACAACCAACTAAGAGAATCAGATACTCTGCACATGGCTCATGTCAAAATATACAATTTAAACCTAAATCTCAGTAGCTATGTCATATTAAAAACTAAATTAAACCATACTTATAATACATTTTTAATCGATACAGGGGCCGATATCTCGATTTTGAAGAAAAATATATTAACTTCTAATAACCATATAAACACGAACTACACCTCCAGAATAACTGGAATTGGAGAATCAATAATAGATTCCCTAGGCACAATAGAAACAGATCTAATAGCTCGTAATTTTCTGATTAACCAATCATTTCATGTAGTTCATGAAAATTTTCCAATACCTAGTGACGGAATCCTGGGCTTGGACTTTATACGAAGATACAGCTGTATACTTGATTATCAGAAGGAACAGGAGTCACTGATACTCAGACCAACAAATATTTCTGTTAATATCATCATACCAATGTATGATACACCAACCCCTGATTCTTTATCGATACCAGCTAGAGCCGAAGTGATCAGGAAAATTAAACTAGACACTTCGCAAAAGGAGATTCTAATACCTAATCAAAAACTAAGAGATGGAATTTTTGTAGCCAACACTATAGTGAAGACCGATAACGCATACATACGCATAATTAATACAACGAATAAAAACGTTCTATTGGACAACTTGAATATAAAAACTGAAAATGCTTCGGATTATGATATCCTGCAGATCGAAAGTGAAAATGGAAAACGCACTGAGCAGATACTAACCAAATTGTCAAAAAATTTTCCGGCTTTCGCGGAAAAATCCTTAACGGAATTATGTACAGAATTTTCTGATATCTTTGCATTAGAAACGGATAAGATTACGACAAATAACTTTTATAGACAGAAACTGAGAATAAAAGATGAGGAACCAGTTTATATTAAGAACTACAGAATACCTCATAGCCAGAAAGATGAGATCAATAGACAAGTTGAAAAACTAAAAAATGATGGTATTATAGAACCATCATTTTCAACATATAACAGTCCAGTACTGCTGGTTCCGAAAAAATCACTACCGGGTAATTCAGTAAAGAGATGGCGTCTTGTAATAGACTATAGGCAAATTAATAAAAAATTAATAGCCGATAAATATCCTCTTCCTCGAATAGATGATATCCTTGATCAGTTGGGACGTGCAAAATATTTCTCTTGCCTTGACTTAATGTCAGGATTCCATCAGATCGAACTAGACGAAGAGTCTAGGGATATTACATCCTTTTCTACCAACGAGGGATCATTTCGTTTTAAGAGACTTCCCTATGGGATAAAAATAGCTCCCAACTCTTTTCAACGAATGATGTCAATGGCATTTTCTGGGTTAGCACCAGCACAAGCATTCCTATATATGGATGACCTTGTAGTAATTGGATGCTCGGAAGGGCATATGATGAGAAATCTGCGAGATGTATTTTTAACTTGTAGAAGATATAATTTGAAATTGCATCCGGATAAATGCTCTTTTTTGGTCATGAAGTGACATATTTAGGTCACAAATGTACTGATAAGGGTATTCTTCCAGATGACGGCAAGTATGAAGTAATTAGGAAATACCCAACACCAAAAAATGCGGACGAAACTAAACGATTCGTCGCATTCTGTAACTATTACAGACGTTTTATTCCAAACTTCGCACAGTATTCGTTACCTTTAACGAGATTAACTCGGAAAAATACAGATTTTATTTGGTCAGATTCATGCGAAAAATCCTTTCAATACTTTAAAAGGTCACTTTTAACTCCAAAAATATTGCAGTATCCCGATTTTGGTAAACAATTTTGTATTACGACGGATGCAAGCAAGTATGCATGCGGTGCGGTACTAAGCCAAGAATACGATGGCGTACAATTACCAGTAGCATATGCATCAAGATCGTTTACAAAAGGGGAAAGTAATAAATCAGTTATTGAACAAGAACTCGCTGCAGTTCATTGGGCAATAAAATATTTTAGACCATACGTGTATGGAAGGAAATTTTTGGTAAAAAGCGACCATAGGCCTTTAACGTACCTCTTCTCCATGAAAAATCCATCGTCAAAATTGACGAGAATGCGATTGGATTTAGAAGAGTACGATTTCGATATAGAATATATTAAGGGAAAAGATAATTGCGGAGCAGATGCCTTATCTCGAATAAGTTTTGATGACATAAAGAGTATTAGAAAAATTTATATGGTAACTACAAGATCAAAATCGAAGAAGAAAATACCGGAACATAAAGATACACTGACAAATATTTTAGAAATCCCAAAAGTTTATGAAACAATTGGTATCAGAGAGGTAAGAAGAATTGTTCGCCTAAAGTTTGTCCTAAAAGGTAAGACACCGAGGTGCTACCTAATACATAGGAAGAAAACTTTAGAGATGATAAAAATAGATGACCTTATTGTTAATGGAAAAATTGATTTAGATCAATTCTTTCCTAGGTTAGAGAATATAACCGACAAAAAAGGCATACATAAGTTGCAACTTTCATTGAATGATAATATATTTGAGAAGATTCGAATCACTGAATTTAAAGATAATGCGAACATATCATTGAAAAATTTAATAATAGCGTTAACGCCTGAAATTATAAATATAACTGCTGACGAGCAGAAAAATTACCTTCTGAATAAATACCATAACGATCCGTTATACGGAGGTCACCCCGGAATAACAAGAATGACGGAGAAATTAAGAGCTAGATATTTTTGGAATGGAATGTCAAGGGATATAAAAAACTACATAAAGCGATGTAGCCAATGTCAGAAAAATAAATCATTACCAAAGACAAAGGAATCGATGGTGATAACGGAAACACCAGCGCGCGCATTCGATATAATAGTTATTGACACAATCGGTCCTTTTATGAGATCAAATAGCGGTAATGAATACGCAGTAACTATCATATGTGATTTAACTAAATATTTAGTTACTATTCCAATACCGGATAAAACAGCCAAAACCGTGGCTAGGGCAATTTTTGAGAATTTTATTCTAATATATGGTCCCATGCGGAAAATAATAACTGATATGGGAACGGAATATAAGAATCAGACTATGCAGGAGCTTTACAAAATGTTGGATATTGAATACGTTAGTTCAACGGCATACCACCATCAAACGGTGGGCACTGTCGAAAGATCTCATAGAACGTTTAACGAATATGTTCGTTCGTACTTATCATTAAACAAAACGGATTGGGACGAGTGGTTAAAATACTTCACGTATTGTTTCAATACGACACCGTCCACAGTCCATGGTTATTGTCCATATGAGTTAATCTTCGGTAAAATTCCACCAACCATACAAGTACTTGGTTCAAATACCGTTGATCCTCTGTATAATGTGGAATCATACGGAAAAGAAGTAAAATATAGACTTCAAATGGCACAACAGCGTGCCGCCAAAACGATAATGAGATCAAAGAGTAGTAGTAAATCTCAATATGATAAGACCAAAAACCCTATTGATATTCGGGTAGGAGATTTGGTATTATTGGAAAATAACTCAGGGCATAAGTTAGAAAATTTGTTCAAGGGTCCTTATACGGTTGAAAAAATTGATGAAAACGGAAATTGCACTTTGATACTTGATAATGATAAGAGAGTCAAAGTACACAAGAACCGATTAAAGTTTTTTTTTAGATAATGAAACAAAAAAAAAAATATAAAAAATAATAAAATAATAAAATAAGAACATATATTAATTTAAGGTACAGAAAAACAGATTTAAGAATAAGATGAAAATAAAATAAGAAAAAGTTATGGCCATAACTACAATAAAAAAAAAAAAAAAAAATTTGAAACGTATTATTAAGGAAAATAAGTAAATAATAATTAATAATTATAATTAAATAGAAAAAATATATAAAATAAATATATAATATATATTCATTTTTTTTTGAAAAGGGAGGTGTAACGCGTACACATGCTTTATATTAATATGTATCTCGTGTACATACTTTTAATGCTATAATGCTGATATGTAACTCGTGTACATACTTTAAGTAGCATATTCATAGCCAGCCGAGTTTACTGTTCCCACAGTAAACTGATCTACATTTTCAAGGCCAGACTAATGCTGACCCATATAATTCACACGGCTAGTAATGCATGTGTACTTGCTACGCTCTCTTGTTATAGTGGTAGGTAGTTTAAGTGGATGACAAAATAAATAAAGTCAGTTTTTAATAAGAAACCATCAAACAACGTCGTTTTATTTTATAGCCATTAGGCACACATATCAACATTTGCATTGGGGTTAGTGATTTTAGAATCGTGATTCCCCATTTTAAATTTAATGTTTATATATATAAAAATAAAAAATTGTTAGTAGGATAAAGTGATTTTGGAATCGTGATTCCCCATTTTAAATTTAATGTTTATATATAAAAATATAAATATATAAAAATTGTTAGTAAGATATAAGAAGTTAACTTAACTTAATTACTCTTTGTGTTCCATTTGTAGGCTGCTTGGATTTGTTGATACCGTCTATTTGCTTGATGATATGTTGTCAATGATTCAATTCGTTGTTGTTGAAGTCGTTGTGCTGATTGATACTATGGTGTCTAGGACACACCATCCTTGGAATACCCAGCGCGGTATCCCGGCAAAGCAGTCCGTTTTGCTTCTTCTCAATATTTATTCATTAAAATATTCAATAACTGTGAACACAATTTCTGCCAAAATATCACAATAATGCTGTCTTTTCTTTTTACAAAAAATTTTTTTTTGTTTTAGTTTGTTTAGTTTTTTTGTTTAGGAATTGTCTTTTTGTTTTTTTTTTTTACATCTTAAATTTCTTAATATTTCCTTTATTGGTTCAGAGTAGGTATTTTTTTCATTATATTTTTGTATAATTATATTTTGTACCACTATATATTAATTGTTGAAGTGCAGTGACTGGTTCCGGATGGGCTATTTATCAACCGGTACATAATATGACACACGCTGAATAAAAAGTGACAGATTACTTGCTAATTACTTTTCGCATGCTCGGCGACATGGACCTCTGGACCAGTGCAGTGGTACGTCGAAAACTATTCCATTCAAACTACGCCTATAACAGAACACATTGCGCTTAATATGTGACTAGTTTTCCTTTAAAAATTGTTCTCCCATTCTACGATACGTATTATCACCAGTCACGTGATAATTTATTTCCCACTGGTTTTGTCGCATCCCTGCGGGAAATGGTTCAGTCACTGGTATGGTCACGTGACTAGTTCTTGGTGTGCATGAACCGGTTCCCGGGTTGGGACTTCTATATGGGAGGGACCGGTACTTTTAACATGGGCATGTCATAGGAGGTGGCCAATTGCTACCTTTGGGGAAACTTGTGACAGGGTGAATAACTTAAATGATGTAACCCATCACCGTACTAACTGTAAAGAATATGTCGCAAGGCCAGTTAAAGGGTGGTAGTGTTAATGTGGGACCACATTAGTATTTGTGTGATGTGCAACATGACTAGTTATAAAGTTGTTGTCACATGACGGGACTAAGAAAATTGTCATGGAACTGGTGAACAATTTTTTATGAGTAACTAGTCACATATTGATCGCAATGTGGTCTGGCCCAGGGGCAGTTCGAATGGAGTGATTGTGTGACGTATCACTCTTTTTTCAATAGGGGGCATGTCACCTGACATGTTAAAAATATTTACCGAGTAAACTGTCCCTTTTTATTCACCGTGCGTCATGTTACTGATGAGTTTATAATTGTTCCCTCTGGAACCAGTCACTTAACTAACCAAAAATAGTATGTCACTGAACCTGCTCTAACAATATCCCAAAAGGCACAAAAACAAATTTATTTTACATTAATTTTTATTTTTTCCCATCAAAAGGAAACAACTTTAATGATAAATTTCTTGATAATTTAAATTTGGAAAAGTATAAAACTATAGTTTAAGTATAAACTATAGTATTATTATTAAGTTAAGTATATTAACTACCCCGTAGGAAACGGACCTATCACTGGACACGTCATGTGGCTGGTTCACAAGAACCGGTCCCCGGACCGACACTTTTATATGAAAGGGACCAGTCACTTTAATATGGGCTTGTGCTAAGAGGGGGTAAATTACGCTTTGTGATACGTCACATGACTAACACAAAAAACAGGTCACACAACTAACTTAAAAGAATAGGTCACTATTTTAGACAATTTTACTTCCTCATACTATTTACTGGTCAGTTATACATAAATTCACAACTTACGATATATGCCCTTTGTAATCGGTCTGTTTGCATCAGTCACGGGACAGCTCACGCGGTTTGTCCTTTTGAAATGGTCTTTTTGCACCGGTTTCAGGACAGGGGACTGGCTAACTACTTTCAGTTCAATCCTACTGTAACCACTTACTTGGTAGGTCTTTTTAAACCGGTTCTTTTTTACCAGTAACGTGATATGTCACGAGATATGTAGTTTTAAACCAGTCCGGCTTTCACCGGTCACGGGACAGGTACTTAAATTGAACTGACCTCTTTTTTCCAAAGGACTATACATATACATATACATTATCAATTTAAATTTTTAAACTAAGAATTCACTCGGGTTCAGTTGTAATTTAAATACAAAAATTTACATGCATTTCATTGATAGCCTAATTTATATCATATGAAAGTTCTTTCAAATATCTTTCTAATGAGGCATCATATGTCCCCATAAATCAATTATCGTGTATTTTTTAATTTATGTGTTTTTTACTCTTGTTTTTTCCATGGCTTCCACTCAGCCCTTATTCTTATCGTAAACAATTTTGACAAATCATAAATGTCACGAATTCATCACTTCCACTGAGAGCTTTTTCTTTTCATAAAAAATTATGACAAATATAAACTTTACTTTTAATAATTTAAAAATACATTTCCGTTACAAAAACAAATTTTTATAAAAGTTTTAACAAATTTTAATAAAAATTCCCGAAAGTAATAAGAAAATGACTAAAACATGTTTCTTATTTCATTACTTTTTTGACATCAAATTAAAAAGCGATGCACACAATCAATGAAATTTGACATTCTATTATGATCTTTCAATGCATATGTATCTTACGAAGCAGTAGGGGAAGCAGTATGGATGCACTAACTGCTTCCAATTTTCTGATGGGAAGTGACAATGTAGCTATTTTTAATCAACGGTTATTTTCATTTAGTTTAGGAATTTAACATGGAGTTAGGAAAATTAATTAAAATAAAAGCGAACCGTTTGCTAGCAAATCGCCATTTAAATGGAAGTTCCATACTCAGTTCTTATGAACCAGTGCAGTGGTACGTCTTCATTTCTACTGCACTAAAGTCGGTACCGACAAAACTTCTTCAGTGTTATGTCCACTTTACAGCAGTCAAGGGACTGCATAATTTGGTACTAACTGCCACATATTCTTCCACTGATTACGGTTTTGCACCAGTTCAGTGACCAGTTACAACTTCTACTGCAACATCACTAGTTGCTTCAGCACTCTTTGAAGTTATGTCACTTTTTCTCTAGTTACATGATATATCTCGTAACATCCAGTCAATGTTTTGTCACCATTTCTAGAGTCACATAATTGGTCGTTTCACTCAAATTAACACTTTTTGGTACACCAAAACTTAAATTTCACCAGTTCTATGACGTGCAACTCAATGACATATCACGCAGTTGCCCCTTTTGATCAATCGACCCTTCATTTCCCGCAGGGATATCACATAAATTCTAAAATGATCCTACTTTGACACTACCTACCCTGCGGGAAATAAAGGGTCGATTAATACATAGTGGTAATTCTGGGATGTATGATTACGGAGCACGTAGCGCAACTGGTGAAACCAAAATTGTGGTGCACCAAAACGTGTTAATTTGGGTGAAATGTCCAATCACTTGACTATAGTTATGGTGACAAAACATTCACTGGTTGGTACCAGATATATCACGTTCCTGGAGAAAAATTAATATAACATCAAAGTGTACTGAACCAACTAGGGTCGTTGCAGTTGAAGTTGCTACTGGTTATTGAACTGGTTCAAAATCGCTAGCAGTGGATGAAACAACTAAACTCACGGCGACATGTACCCCAGACCAGTGCAGTGGTACTTTACAAAACTATTCCACTTAAACTACCTAGAGAACACATTGCGCTTAATATGTGACCAGTTTGCCGTCAACAAATTTTCTCCAGTTCTACGACACGTACCTACACCAGTCATGTGATAATTTTGTTCCTACTGGTTCTGTTGCATATCACATAAATACTAGAATGGTCATACTTTGACACTACCTACTTCTAACTTGTCCCGTAGCATATTCATTTCAGTCGGTACAGTGATAAGTTACCTTGATCAAGTTATTCGCCACGTAACGCAGTGCTCAACATGTAGCAATTGCCACCTCCTATGACAAGCCCATGTTAAAAGTACCAGTCACTTTCATATAACAGAACCGAAACTAGGACTGGTTCATACACACAAACTTCTAGTCACGTGACCATTCTAGTGACTGGTCGAGCTCCCGCAGGGTACTTCTACCTTGTCCAGTAGTATATTCCCTGCGGGAAATGGACCAGTCACTGGTATGGTCATGTGACTAGAACTTTGTGTGTATGAACCTGTCCTAGTTTAGGTTCTGTTATATGAAAGTGACCGGTACTTTTAACATGGGCTTGTCATAGGAGGTGACAATTTGCTACCAGTGGAGCACTGTGTGACGTATCGAATAACTTGACCAAGGTAACCTATCACCATACAGACTAAAATAAATATACTACGGGACAAGTTAGAAGTAGGTAGTGTCAAAGTATGACCATTTTAGGATTTATATGATATGCTACAGAACCAGTGGGGAAAAATTATCACGTGACTGGTTTAGGTGCACATATCTTAGAACCGGAGAACAATTTTTGAAGGAAAACTAGTCACATATTAAGCGTAATGTGTTTTGTAATAGGGGTAGTTTGACTGAAACAGTTTTGAGACGAACCACTGCACTGGTCTAAGGGTACATGTCGCCGGGCATGCAAAAAGTAATTAGCAAGTAACCTGTCACTTTTTATTCAGCGTATGTCATATTACGAGTTGCTAAATAGCGCGTCCGAAACCAACCACTGGACTTTTCCAAAACAGTGTGTCTTAATCCCTGTTCAAAAAAACCTTAAAAAAGGCACAACAAAATCAATTTTATAATTATCTTATAATTTATTTTTCAGTTCTTTTAAATCAGTGGAGTGTTACGTCTTCATTTCTACTGTCACATAGTCGGTACATATAAAATTCCTTCAGTGTTATGTCTGCTGTGTAGCAGTCAAGGGACTGAATACTTTGGCAATAATTGCCATTTTTTCATCCACTGCTAACGGTTTTGAACCACTTCAATGACCAGTAATAACTTCAACTGCAACGGCCCTAGTTGCTTCAGTACACTTTGATGTTATGTTACTTTTTCTCCAGTAACGTGATGTATCTGGTACCAACCAGTGAATGTTTTGTTACCATAACTATAGTCACGGTATTGGTCATTTCACCAAAATTAACACTTTTTGGTGCACCACATTTTTGGTTTCACCAGTTTCGTGAAGTGCCCCCAAATTATATATCACAGATTTGTCACTTTGGATCAATCGACCCTTCGTTTCCCGCAGGGCTATTTTCAGTCGGTGCGGTGATAGGTTACCTTGGTCAAGTTTTTCGCCACGCTGTAAATAGACCAGTCACTGGTATGGTCACTTGACAAGAACTGTGTGTGTATGAACCAGTAATAGTTTCAGTTCTGTTATATGAAAGTGACCGGTACTTTTAACATGGTCTTGTCTTAGGAGGTGACAATTGACCAAGGTAGGTTAGGTTAGGTCGGAGTGGTAGCCGGCTCCGTGAGCACCAGCACACTTAGACTCTGAGGTCCGTTGTGATGCCACGAGCCTGACGGATTACCGATCAGACTCCACCCTTGAACCAGTTAGAGCTCCTTACGAAGCTAAGGGGGTGCGGAATACCAGCACCTGAAAGATCCCCCAGATCGTTAAAGAACGCCGATCCAAGTGAGGCCCTCCTACGTAGCGCCAGCGCAGGACATGAACAGAGAAAGTGCTCAATACTCTCCTCCTCCTCGTCCCCGCAGCTCCTACAGAAGTCAGGCGATAGCACCCCAACCTACGAGCGTGCCTGCAAATAAGACAGTGGCCGGTTATCACCGCCACCATGTCGGAGATTTTCCACCTGGAAAGCGACATTAGCGCCCTCGTTCGCCCCAGATCCAGAGCCGGCCAAATGTGCCTTGTCACCACACAAGACACGCCATTAGCCCACCTAAGGTCAGTCGCCCTCTCGGAGTAGATCCGATTGTTTAGCTTACAGACTGCTAGGGGAACACCAACTCCAGCCAATTCCGCAGGAACATGCAGGGTGGTTCCTAGCCTTGCTAGCTCATCAGCTCTACAGTTCCCTTGTATGTCCCTGTGCCCGGGACCCACACGAGTCTAATGTCGAACTGCTTGGCCATCTCATCCAAGGCAGTTACCGTAGTCAGAGACGTTGACCCCAGAGACCTTACCGCGGCCTGACTGTCAGAAAAGACGTTAACGCTCGTCGTGGACAGGACGTTCCGTCCGAGCCAAGCGGCAACCTCTCATATCGGCATCACCTCAGCCTGAAAAACGCTGCAGTGATCGGGCAGCCTCAGAGCCAGTTCCAGACCGAGCTAATCGGAGTAGACGCAGAGACCTACTCGCCCGCCGAGCCCCGATCCGTCCGTGTAGAAATTGACGCCACGTCTCCTTGCCGGCACCCCACCCGCCCACGAATCCCTGGTCGGTATATGGACCGCAAAAAGACTTTCATACGCCGTCACTGGAGTCACATGATCCACCCATTGCGAAATCGACCGTAGTCTAATGGCCGCGTCAGCCGCTACCTGCTTCCCCAGTATGTCCAAGGGGACAAGATGCAATATGATCTCCAATGCATCCGATGGTGTAGTACGGAGTGCCCCCGTGATGCTCACAGAAGCCATCCTCTGTACCCTTCTCAGATATCCCAAGTAGGTCGTCTTATCCAATGCGGGCCACCAAACAATGACCCCGTATAAAATAATAGGGCGAACTACCGCAGTGTACAGCCAATGAACCACCTTGGGGCTAAGTCCCCATCGCGCTCCAATGGCCCTCCTACAGGAGTACAAAGCAATCGCCGCCTTCCTCGCCCTTTCCTGAACGTTGTGCTTGAAAAGCAACTTCCTGTCAAGAATCACGCCAAGATAATTGTCTCTGTCAGAAAGATGGATTTCCACACCGTCCAGGATTACAGGCCCAAGATCGGGATCGCTGTTCCACCTGTGAAAAAGAACAAGCTCCGCGTAGACGGAAACTTCCCTCTTACCACCTGCCGCCTCTTTCCAGGGAAAGAAGCACAGGGTTCAAGGCCAAGTTCCACAGTAGTGGAGAAAGAACCCTCACCTGGGGCGTTCCCCTGTTCACGAATCGGGTTATACTAGTGCCACCCAACTTCGCTGTAACGCGCCTGCCGGTCAGCATTCCACTGATCAAGGCAATGACCGCCGGATCCACCCCCAGACTCGATAACGCCGCAATTATAGAGTCCGGTTGGATGTTATTAAAGGCCCCCTCGATGTCCAAGAAGGCCACCAATACGTACTCCTTAATCGAGAACGACTTCTCGATAGTACCAACAATCTCGTGCAGAGCCGTCTCCGTCGACCTTCCCTTGCTATATGCGTGTTGTCTCGCAGATAGCAGCTTCGGGTTGATGGTCTCCCGCAAATAAGAGTCAATCATCCTTTCCAGTGTCTTCAACAGAAACAACGATAGACTGATAGGCCTAAAGTCCCCAGGGACCGTGTGTGATATTCTCCCAGATTTGGGAATGAAGACCACCATCGTGTCCCTCCACCTCAATGGTACCACTAGATCAGAGACGTGTTGCAGTTCCGCTGGAATGATTCCATCCGGCTCCGGCGACTTATAGGGCTTAAATCCCTTAATCACACAGGTGAGCCTAGGCACACTGACTATCCCGGGGGCCGCTCTCTCCGACCGAGACACAGCGCAATCCGCCCTCTGTCCCATTGTCGCGGAATTGCCCGGGAAATGTGCATCAAGAAGCAGGCCAAGAGAATCCAGACTAGACGTTCTCCACGCCCCGTCAGGACCCATGAGATAGCCCAAAGAATTCGGAGAGGTCGCGATGACAATGCGCAGCCTCGACTCCTCAGAGACGTTCTCCATATCCTCACAGAATCGTTTCCAAGACTCACACTTAGCCGCTCTAATATCCCTCTTTTAGAGTATCAACTGCAGCTTATAAGCAGCCCAGTCCTCGTCTGCTCTCGTGCCCTTGGCAGCGTTGAAGAGCCTCCTGCAGGACGTTCTGCTCAGTTGCAGCTCGTTCGTCTACCAGGGAGGTTTTCGCTTCCCCCTAGTTTTCCGACTCGGACAAGCAGCATCAAGAGATGCGTTAAAAACGCTCGTGATCTGATCCACGAGCTGGTCTATTTCAGCCCCGGTTTGAGGCTGAGACGTTGGAACAGAGTCAAGTAGGCGCCCGAATGTCCTCCTATACCGGACCCAGTCAGTTCCTAGGGAGTACCTCCGCCGGACTCTTTTCGTCCAGCGAAAATTCCAAGTACCTATGGTCCGAGAATGAGTGTTCGTCACCCACTCTCCAGTCCCTTATCCTCCCCGTAAGAGTGTCGGACGCAAAGGTGACGTCCAAGACCTCTTGTCTGTTCGAGGCTATAAATGTGGGTTCATGACCCCTGTTACAAATATGAAGATTAATGTTAAGTATAAATTCCAAAAGTGACTCACCTCTTTCGTTCGTACCTGTGCTACCCCAGATCGGATGGTGTGTGTTGGCGTCACAGCACATTATCAGGTGATGCCCAGCGAGTTCAGCCTCCTTTACCAGATCCGTTACCTTCCCTGGTGGAAGTGGGCCCGCGTCGTCATGGGCAAAATAGGCGGACACGAGCCATTATATATCGCCATAAAGCTCTAAGCTAGCCGCAGTTAGATCCTTACTATTGAAATTGGATAGTAAGAAGATATTAAGGCTATTCTTTGCTAAAATGCATGATCTCGGGTTAAGTTCACTTTTACCAACGATTAGCTTAAAACCAGGAGTCTTCAGTCCGCAAACCTTGCCACCATTCACCCACGGCTCTTGGACGAAGACTATGTCAGCCGCAGCAGCAGTGCAGCCGAGGCTGCTGAAGTAGTTTTTATTAAATATATCACTTTTCTGTTTTTAGCTCTACTGAGCGACTGTTTTATTATTCTTTATTCTACTTTAAATTAACCTTAAATATATTTTGTGGGTAACCATCAAATGAGTGGTTCCCACGGTTCATATTATGAAGGTGTCAAATTAATCAACCAAAAAAGTACGGCTTTTAGCCAATCACAATTAAGTGTCAAGTACATGACAGTGATTGCTATTGCACGACAATATTGACTTATTAATTACACTACACCTCCTTTTTTCGGGAAAAAGATTGATCAGTAGCTAATTGATCAATCTTTTTATATAACTTAGTTAAATAAAAATTAATTTTAGTTTAAAAATTAATTTATATATTATAGTTCTATTTTATTTAATATTTATTTTACAATTTATTTTTTTTTTTTTAAAAATTAAATATTTTTCTTTTATTTTATTTATTTGTTAATTATTTGTTATCTATTTAAAATTTTTTTTTTTTTTTATTTAATGTAAAAATTATAATTTAATTATTATTTTTAATTTTAAAAAGTTTAAAATTTTACATATAAGTTGTAATTTTATTAAAAAAAATTTTTATTCTAGAATTTTTTTTTTAAATAATGTATAAAAATATAATAGAATTTAATTAAATAATTTACAAAATTTACGATTGAAATTTTCTAAGACGATTTTTATGGACTTTCATAATCCTTGTATCGTCGATTGCTAATAAACAATTGCCATGGTCATCCACTTCTTTGATCTCGAAGGGACCCTTAAAGAGTGGTTCTAATTTATGACCGGCGTAGTCCTCTAAAAGAACTAGATCTCCAATATTTACGCTTATCGGCCTTGTTGACTCATCATATAGGCCTTTGTTGGTCAATTTTGCCTTTTCGAGCATCAATGCAGCCCTCTTCTGTGCTGTCTGGAGTCTATACTTCACTTCTTTCTCATATGAGTCTATGTTATAAAGTGGACTAATTTTATCCGACTTTAAAGCGTCTATGGATGGTGGTATTCTACCAAAGACTAGTTCATATGGACAGTAATTATGTACTGTTGAAGGTGTTGTATTAAAGCAATACGTGAAGTAAGCTAACCATTCATCCCAATCAGTTCTATCCGAGGATATGTACGAACGCACGTACTCATTGAATGTTCTATGGGATCGTTCTATGGTACCCAGTGTTTGATGATGATAGGCTGTTGAAGTGACGAAGTCGATATTCAACAATTGACATAATTCCTTTATGGTTTGATTTTTGTATTCGGTTCCCATATCAGAAATCATTTTTCGCATAGGACCGTAAATCAAAACAAAACCCTCGAAAATCGCTTTGGCGATTGTTCGAGCCGATTTGTCAGGAATTGGTACTGTGACTAAGTATTTGGTCAAGTCACATATTATCGTTATAGCGTGTTCATTACCTTTGTTCGATCTCATAAAAGGACCAATTGTATCGATAATGATGGTATCAAATGCACGCGTAGGCGTTTGCGTTTCGATCATCGGTTCTCTTGTTTTCGGTAATGACTTGTTCTTTTGGCACTCTACACAAGATTTCACATAACGGGTAATGTCCCTCGTCATGTTCTTCCAGTGGTATTTCAATCTTATCTTCCTGAGCATTCTTGTAATACCAGGGTGACCTCCAAACAATGGGTTGTTATGGTACAACTCTATAATTCTTAATTTTTCAGAATTCGTTACGATTTTCGTAATTGGTGGTGTGAGTACGATTTTTAATCTTCGAAGCTTTTCATTTCCTACTTTCTTGAAGTGGTCTAGTTTTACGTTGGCCAACAACGCACTGTCCAAAGACATGCGAAGAGTCGTGATTTTCAAATTACTGGCTACTTTTTCAAGCCTTGGAAAAAGGTGACCCAAATCTACCTTTCCATTAGTAATAAAATCTCGTGACTCAAATTGGAAAAGCTTGGTTTTCCCTTTTTGGATAACCAGCCTATCTTTAGTAAAATTCAATCTTGCATTTTTATTGTACTCATGGGCGTTTATTGCCTCATATATCCGGATATCCACCGATTCTGTGTTTGGGTTTGTACTGGTCACTTTTTCCAAATTTTTGGAAGACTGAAGTCTTGTAGTTACCTTCAGTATTTTATTATTGTCTGCATTTCTAATGTCTTCGAATTCTAATCGAGACAAAGCATCTGCAGCATGATTTTCCTTTCCCCTGATATACTCCACCGTAAAATCATACTCCTCCAGATCTAATCTCATCCTCGTAAGTTTCGACGATGGATTTTTCATGGAAAATAGATACGTTAAGGGACGGTGATCACTTCGGATCAAAAATTTACGACCATAAATATATGGTCTGAAGTATTTAATTGCCCAATGTATAGCTGCTAATTCCTGTTCAATTGTAGACTTATTACTTTCGCCCTTTGTGAAGGACCGTGAAGCATAAGCCACAGGTAGCTGCTTATCAAAGTATTGCTGACTTAAAACTGCACCGCAAGCAAATTTGCTTGCATCTGTTGTTATGCAGAATTCTTTTTCAAAGTCAGGATACTGCAAAATTGTCGGGTTTAATAATTGATTTTTAAGGTAGTTGAATGCTTTTTCACATTCAGTACTCCAATCGAATGGTATATTTTTCCTACATAACCTTGTTATGTGCCTTGAATGTTCGGCAAAATTAGGAATAAATCTTCGATAATAGTTGCAGAAAGCTACGAAGCGTTTAGCTTCATCGCCGTTCCTTGGTCTAGGGTAATTTAAAATTACTGAAAATTTTCCATCATCAGGCAATATGCCCTTATCCGTACACTTATGTCCCAAAAATGTGACCTCGTTACAGAAAAAAGAACATTTGTCTGGATGTAATTTTAAGTTATATTTTCGACAAGTTTCAAAAACATTCCTTAAATTTTGCAACATGTGTTGTTCAGAGCAACCAATTACTACTAAATCATCCATATAAAGAAATGCTTGTTCGGATGATAATCCTGAAAAAGCTAGCGACATCATTCGCTGAAACGAGTTTGGAGCAATTTTTATACCGTAGGGTAATCGTTTGAAACGAAACGAACCCTTATCCGTTGAGAAAGATGTTACGTCCCTAGAGCCTTCTTCTAATTCAATTTGATGGAAACCTGACATTAAGTCAAGGCAAGAAAAGAATTTGTCTCTGCCCAATTGATCTAGAATATCGTCTATTCTAGGGAGTGGAAATTTGTCTGCTACGAGTTTCTTATTAATTCCTCTGTAGTCAACGACCAATCTCCACCTCTTTTGATCTGTACCAGGTAAAGATTTTTTCGGTACTAATAAAATTGGACTGTTGTATTCTGATATGGAGGGTTCTACAATGTCATCTTCTATAAGCTTATCAACTTGTGTACGCACCTCTGCTTTGTGAGAGTGTGGTATTCTGTATGATTTCATGTAAACTGGTACATTATCTTTTAATCTGAGCTTCTGTTTGTAGAAGTTATTGGTTGTCATTTTTTCAGATTCTAATCCAAAAATGTCAACATATTCAGAACATAAGTTCCTCAGATAGGCCTTTGCAAATTCTGGAAAATTTTTCGATAATCTATTTAATTTTTCCTGATCTTTGCGAGGGTCTGTAGTTTGATGGACAATTTTATAGTCGTTAAGACTTTCTGTTTGAATTTTAAAATTCGAAATAACAACATTTTTATTTGTTGTGTTGACTATCTTGACCAGTGGTCTTGATTTTGAGACAATAGTGCTTGCAATGAATATTCCATTTTGAAGTATCAGATTTGGAATTAACGCATTTTCCTCGTCAGTTTGAATGGTAACGTGACGGATTACCTCTGATCTTGCAGGTAATGAAATTGAGTTTATCTGTGGAGCGCTACGCATTGCTATTGCGATGTGCTGTGGAAGTTCATTGGATCTCAGGACCAACCAATCTTGGTCATCCTGGTAATCCAGAAGGCACTTATATTTACGCAAAAAATCCATACCAATGATTCCATCAGCGGGAATCGGAAAATCATCCTCAACCACATGAAATGAATGCGGTATAAGGAGTTCTTCAAATTTTAAATCAGTATGAATATTACCAAGGGTAGTTGTTAATCCTTGGCCAACACCACTTAATTGGGTTGTTGTAGTCTCATCTATTTGTCCGTTAATGATTTGTCCAATTTTTAAAATAGAAATATCTGCACCCAGTGTCAACTAATAGTGTTGATACTGTATCATTTAGAGATGTTCTACAGGGGAGATAGCTATATAGATTTAAATTTATGTTGTATATCTTGTGGTTTAATTCAGGGGTACTAATTCGTTTCCCGAAGCATTTTCGGTAATGTGGCGTACATTGTTACGGTTTCCGTTATTATTCTGACGGTTCCGGCCACGATTTGAGTTTACATTATTATTTTGGTTATTATTATAATTACCACGGGCATTCCCACGATAATTATTGGAATTGCCGCGATTTGGACGACGTTGCCAATTATTGCGTCCACGGCTTCCTTGTCCGTTTTTATTAGTAAAGAGGACAGAGTTTTGTTGTCCGTAAGCCTCTGTACAGCTATTGACGAACTTTGCTGTTACCTCGTTCATATTAGAAAAGGTGCCTGATTCCATGACCAGTTTAACCCTTTCGTTTGTCGCATTCCTGGTTATGGCCTTTACTGCCGCTTGGGTCGAATACCTCTGGGCTAGTTGTTGTGGGAGGCCATCTGTAATGTAGGCGCTCTCCAATGACTTGGTCAACGCCTCTATTTCTGATACGTAGGTGTTGGCATTCTTGCCACCCTGACGTACGTTTAAAAGTTTGGCCGAGATGACCTCAACCGACTCGCCCTTGACTGTGTTGGTCAATGTGGCTATAACCTCGCTAATTGTTATTTCAATTGAAATTAAATTTCGGGCTGTGCCCTTTAGTTTCGTCTTTATTAGATTTATTGCCACTATTTCATGGACGTCCTTTACGGAGTCCAAAAGGGCAAGTGAATCTAGAAAGCTTCTTAAATTTTCTGGTTTACCATCAAAGTCTGGTATGATCTTCGAGGCAAGATTTAAAAATTCCACTATTGTTTGAGGCATTATGACGTTGTCACTATTTTGTCTCACCGTATCTGGGCTAGATTTTGTTGTGTGCATACTTACCGTATATAGTGTACAGAGGGAAACAATGAAGAACGATTTGGTATTTCAACCTTTAGTTGGAATTAGTCATAGACAATAAAATATTATTTGTAAAAATATGAACACCATAAATTAGGTACATGTAAGGGTTTCATATTATTTGTTGATCGTAGCATTTTGTGTTGTCGCTCAATGATTTGTATGTTATTAGACCTCACAGAAAGTTTTCAAGTGCAAGTGACTTAGCGCTTGTGCATTATCAATGAATGTCTTGTACACACGTGTTGAAGTAGGTCAGTGTGTGTATTCTATTATTTGATTGTTCCATTCGTTTAGAACGTTTCTACGTTGTTTCGTTTTTCATAACGTTTCTCCTTTGTAACTATTAGAAGTAAATTAGTATATAAGTCACAACAAAATAGTTTTTAAGGCAATTCTGTAAATATCAACGTGCTAAAAACATAAATATAGAAGAAACGCAAATCTACAAAAAAAATACCAATAAAAATTATATTAAGTCCAAAGAAAACAAAAATTGTGTTTTGTATTTGAATTGGAAAAGTCCCGGAGCCCCAGAACATCCCTGATAACAGCATATGGCGATCCTGCATTTGGAACCTGTGTAGCCGAAGCGAAGGAGGACATGCAGCTATAATATCAAATCCTGCCTGAACCAACAGACACAAAATAAGTATCGTTTTACATATATATTCAAGCATGACCGTAACTTTATATTGAGTGCAATGTACAAATATAATTTTGCGGAAGTGTCTAAAAACAAACAATAAGGAAATATTGTTAACAAAAAAAAAAAGAAGAAATAGAATTTAAGTTGAACTTAATTATAAAATATGAGCGACAATGCTTTCAAAAAAAATATTAGAAGAACTACAGGTAGCAAATAAGAAGTGGAAGTCAGGAGAAATAGCTGAAAAACCTGAAATTCTACTTGCAGGCCCTAAACCTTTGAGAATAAAGAAAAAATTTCAAGAACCTAAATACCCGATTTTTCCAGTACAGGAAACAAGAATAGTAAAGAGAAACTATATTGGAGAAAGAAAATTAAAATTGACAATTATCGAAGATAGTGTAAATACTATAAAAGAGAAAATATTAGTAGAAAAATTGAGTGAAGAAAAAGAATACTTAACAAACAAATTGACGGAATTAAATTTGAAATTCAATGAAATAATAAAGGAAATTAGAGAATTCAAACGTTCCGAAAGGAAAAGAAGAAATGAACAAAAGAAATTAAATAAATAAAATTAGTTAAATTATCTGATATAGTATATAAAATATTGTAAACAAAAAGAAAAAAAATTTTAAAATATGCTAAAGGCTACAATATTAATATTGACAATAACAATAATCATACTAATAAGCATATCATTACTATTAATGAAAGCTAAGAATTATTTCATAGATGCAGCTCTAGACCAAGTAGAAGTGGCAAAAGAATATTTGTTAGAAAAAGTGGAGGAATTACAAGTGGTAGAAAAAATCGATTCTGTAGTAGAGAATGTAGAAAAGCTAGAAGTTATAGAGAAGTTGACATCTATAAAAGATTATTTAGATAAATTAAGAGAATAAAAAAAAAAAAAGAAAAATATAAAAATATATATTTGTTTTAACTACTAAGATAATAAGGTTTTAATGAAAGTTAACATAGTCTAATTACAAATAAATGGATAATATATATAAGCAATTAGAGACAATAATTATAAACGCAAAGAAATCAATAAGCAAAGTTTACCTACCAGATACATTACAGGCTAAGAGAAGGGAAATAGAGAAATTAGAATCAGAAAAAATAAAAGTTTTAGAGAATACTAAAATTTCAAAAACAAATAGACAAGAACATACAGAAAGATTTGCTAAGCTGAAGAAAGAAGCCCTGGATGTGCTTCAAATTCACGAAGACAAGGGACAACAGTCAAGTAGTGGTAATAGTAGCGTTACTAATACTGAAGAGGAAGAATATTATAATATAGAAAGGGAAAGTAGTGAAACTGAAACAATGACGACAAATATATTGAACACTGCATGAAGCTATAGAGATAGCGTTAGAGGCTTCATCGGACATAAAACAGAGCCAGGTCATGTTTCAGACCGTAAATTCGACAGGGAATAATAACAGCAGAGATAATAATAGCAACGCATGCGGAAAATGTGGTGGTAGACACGGCGATAGATGCCATGCGGAAGGCAAGAATTGCAGCAAGTGTGGTAGAATGAACCATTTTGCTAAAATGTGCCGAACAGGTAGAAATAGTAACGGTAACCGTAACAACAACAATAACCACAACAGTAATTACAATAATCATAATCGTAATAATAACCAGGGACGAGGTAGTAACCATAGTGGCACGAACGACAGGTATAATAATGGTTATAATAACCGTAATGGCGGAAATTATAATAACAATAGAAACCATAATGTACGTCACATTCAGGAACAGGGAAACTCCCAGCATCCGGAGATTTTAGAGTACCAGGAATCTTCGGAACAAAACCAGTAAACACCAAAAGAATATTTAGCATCTCATCCGATCTGAAAAATTATGTAAAATTGAACATACAGGGTGCGGACGATGTTCTGACATTTTTAATCGACACAGGAGCCGATGTCTCTTTGTGTAAAATAGATTTGTTACAGAACTATAGAGAAGATGAAGATGATTATTGTTACCTAACAGGTATTTCAAAAGAAAAGGTTAAATCCTTAGGTTCTACAGAGATAGCAATAAAATTTGGTGAAACGGTGATTGATCATAAAATACAACTGGTCAGGGATAATTTCCAATTTATACCGATGGCATACTGGGAAGAGATTTTCTCTGTAGATATAATTGTAATATAGATTATGACAAGTTTATATTAACTATTAACACCGGGAACGAAAACGTAGCTATACCAATACATGACAATAGATTTAATGTAACTGTAGTGAAGATTCCACCAAGAAGTGAGGTGATTTTACCATTCGATCTAAATATCGAAGAAGACGGAGTAATATGTCGTCGTGAAATTGCGAAGGGTGTATTCCTAGCAAACGCCATAGTACCAAAAGACGGAAATAAACATGTGAGATTGTTAAACGTGTTAGATAAAACTACGATAATAAGGAATTTGGTTATAGAAACCATACCACTAAATAATTATGAGATATATAGTACTAACAAAGTAGCGAAGCAACCAAAATATAATGAAGAGCGATTCAATAAGTTAATGAATGAACTCAATTTGAATATTGACGACCATAACGCGAAAAAGGAATTAATTGGAATACTAAGGAAATATCAGTCCATTTTTCATTTAGAGAATGAACATTTGACAACAAACAATTTTTATAATCAGACCATACAGCTGAACGACATGAGTCCAGTGTATATAAAAAACTATCGCTTACCGCAAACACATACGGAAGAGATAAATAGACAAGTGAAGGAGTTATTGGAACAGGACATAATAGAACCATCCATAAGTCCTTATAATGCTCCACTATTATTGGTTCCTAAAAAGGGACAGAGTGATTTGAGCAAATGGAGATTAGTAGTGGATTTCAGGAAACTTAATGATAAGATAGTTAACGATAAATTTCCATTAACACGAATTGATGACATTTTGGATAAGTTAGGGAGGGCGAAATATTTTTCTACTTTGGATATGACAAGTTCATTCCATCAGATAGAGCTTGATGAAAACTCAAGACCTTATACAGCCTTTTAAACTCCTAATGGTCATTATCAGTACACTAGATTACCATTTGGTTTGAAAATATCTTCAAATAGTTTCCAAAGAATGCTAACTATAGCACTGTCTGGTTTAGAATCTGAAGCATTTTATATGTTGATGACATAATTGTTTTTGGGTGTAGTTTAAAACATCATAATGAAAATTTGATGAACGTTTTTACTAGATTATCTAAGTATAATCTTAAGTTAAATGCGGGTAAATGTTGTTTTCTTAGACCAGAAGTTGAATACTTAGGACACTTGATAACAGCGAATGGTATCAAGCCGGATCCAAGTAAGTATGAAGCAATTTCTAAATATCCTATTCCAAGTAATCCCGATGACGTCAGAAGGTTTGTAGCTTTCTGTAACTATTATCGCAGATTCATAAAAAATTTTGCAGACACTGCAAGCTGTCTAAACGACTTATTGAAGAAGAACACGAAGTTCGAGTGGACTGAGAAGTGCCAATCGGCATTTGAGGCTTTGAAGAACAACTTGATTAACCCTCCAGTTTTGCAATATCCTGATTTTGATAGACCATTTGTATTAAAAACAGATGCATCAGATTTTGCTCTGGGAGCGGTTTTGTCTCAAGGTCCAATAGGCGAAGATTTACCCATATCTTATGCTAGTAGATCTCTTAACAAGCACGAGAAAAATAAACCCGTAATTGAGAAGGAACTATTAGGTATATATTGGGGTATACAATTTTTTAGACCATACTTGTATGGTAGAAGATTCACGGTTATAACAGACCATCGACCGTTGATATCGTTATTTTCTCATAAAAATCCGAGCTCTAAACTAACACGAATACGACTAGAACTTTCCGATTACGATTTTGATATCGTATATAAGAAAGGATCCAACAACACGAACGCAGACGCATTATCACGAATACAGATAGATTCTACAATATTAAAGAATATGATACCATTGGATAATGATGAGAATATAAAGAAAACGCTAGTACTAACAAGAGGTATGAGGAAAATGTCATCAAAAAATGAAAATATCAATAGCGAGTCTCATAGAGAGTCTGATCAACTCCATATGTGGGATTGCACTTCCATCAATGATATAAAGCATGCATGCAAATTGAAATTTATAGTAGAGAAAAGGCCGACAGATGATATATAGATATGTAACAGAGAACGACAAATATAATAATGAAATGCGCATTAGATGTAGTGATAATCCAAAGTGCTTAGGTACTCTTTTGGAGAAGCTTTCATCATATTTAAAGAAAAGTAGTAATAGAAAATTTGCCATCGCCAGAGATGATGCAATATTTGGAATGATTTCTGCAGATGAATTTAAGGCCATATATAATGAAGTGAATAAATCGAATGAAGATGACGTAACAATAATGTTATATAGTAAACCTCAAAGAATACTAGACGAAGATAGGAAATTAGAACTCATGAAGTTGTTTCACAATACCCCACAGGGAGGTCATTTTGGAGTAAGAAAAACTCTGCTTAAGCTGAAACAACGGTACATATGGAAAAACATGAACGGAATGGTAAAGAACTATATTTCTAAGTGTGATCTCTGCCAGAGAAACAAGCAGATAAGACACACCAAAGAACCACTTTGTGTTACGGATACACCTACACAGAGTTTTGAAACGGTTGTAAGCGATACAGTAGGACCGTTACGTCCTTCTATGTGTTATCGATATATATTGACCATGCAATGTGAATTGACAAAATATGTGGTTGCTTGTCCTATAGAGACAAAAGAGGCGAAGTCCATAGCTAAAGCATTGACTGAAAACCTAATATTAAAGTATGGTATATTTAAAATTTTGAAATCGGACAGAGGAACAGAGTTTGCAAATGAATTGATGAAGGAGATATGTGGGTTATTAAAAATTGAACAACGATTTTCGACTCCTTATCATCATGAGACTTTAGGAACAGTGGAAAGGAATCATAAAGTCCTAAATGAATACTTTTTGTCTTTTGTGGAAGGCGATAATTGGGAACAATGGATTCCTTATTATGCATTTGCGTACAACGTAACTCCACATGTAGATACTGAGTACTCTCCTTTCGAGTTGCTATTTGGCAGAATACCAAGTTTACCAGGTGATGAAGTCATGAATCATCCCCAGGTTTACAATCTTGACAACTACGCCAACGAACTAAAAATAAGATTGAAAAATTCACTAGAGTATGCAAGGAAATTGATAATAAAGGCAAAGAAGAATAGGCAATTAGAATCTTATAGTAAGGCAAATAGTATAAATTTAGAGATAGGAGATTTAGTGTTAGTTAGAATAGAGAGTAGGAAGAAAAGTGAAGCACCGTATAGAGGTCCATATTCCATTGTAGACATTAGTGATCCCAACGTATCAGTTAAGGTAGGAAATAATATTAAGACGTATCATAAGAACTTATTAAAACTTTATAATAATTAAGCAAAAGAAATATTGTAAATAATTTGAAAAATGAATAAGCGTACAAAAACAAAAAAAAAAAAAAAAAGAAAACTAAACAAATTATAGAATAATTTTATTCTAAGTCAATAAACTTGATTTTTATGATATTATGTTACTTAAGAAAATAAAAATATAAAAATGTATTATTATGGGTATGCACTATGAAATTCACACATCATTTAAATCCTCCAATTTCTGTTGATTTCGTTTTCACAGAAATTTGATGATTTCTCTTGAGGGTGAGGGTGTTGTGTGCATACTTACCGTATATAGTGTACAGAGGGAAACAATGAAGAACGATTTGGTATTTCAACCTTTAGTTGGAATTAGTCATAGACAATAAAATATTATTTGTAAAAATATGAACACCATAAATTAGGTACATGTAAGGGTTTCATATTATTTGTTGATCGTAGCATTTTGTGTTGTCGCTCAATGATTTGTATGTTGTTAGACCTCACAGAAAGTTTTCGAGTGCAAGTGACTTAGCGCTTGTGCATTATCAATGAATGTCTTGTACACACGTGTTGAAGTAGGTCAGTGTGTGTATTCTATTATTTGATTGTTCCATTCGTTTAGAACGTTTCTACGTTGTTTCGTTTTTCATAACGTTTCTCCTTTGTAACTATTAGAAGTAAATTAGTATATAAGTCACAACAAAATAGTTTTTAAGGCAATTCTGTAAATATCAACGTGCTAAAAACATAAATATAGAAGAAACGCAAATCTACAAAAAAAATACCAATAAAAATTATATTAAGTCCAAAGAAAACAAAAATTGTGTTTTGTATTTGAATTGGAAAAGTCCCGGAGCCCCAGAACATCCCTGATAACAGCATAATTTATTATTTTCGGATCTATTATCCTGTTCAAACTTGTGATAATTGAGTTACCCTAATATTAATTTTTATTTTGTGAGCCACCTTAATGCTAAGTGTTTCAGATTACACATTATGTGAATAAAATTGTCACATGAATATCAGGTGGCATTAAATGCATTCTTTCAACCATTGGTTGGGAAGACGTAAATTTTATACACCAATTTTAAACCAAATAATGGTAACTCAGCAAGTTTTAGCATTCTCGACTCTTATTGGCTAAAAAGCCATAAATTTTAAGTTAATAGAATTAAGTAAAATAAACAGTAATTTTAGTATAAATAATCGAATAAAATTCATTAATGTTGTCAGTAATAAAAAGAACATTCTTTAATTTATTGATCACCGAACTCCAAGTTACAAGTGCTTGAAGTTCATCTACAACAGAGAAAGAAAAACTAGCACAGTTCTAATTTATGTGTTAGAACTGAATTTGCTAAATATCTCTTAACATTTTGGTGACCCCGACGTTTTTTGGTAATTTTGAGTTTCCCCCCACCAGCGGTAAGGGACTCGGAACATCCTAAAAACACGTTAAACACGCAACTTGCTGATAATCAGCCAACGGTTTTTTTTGCCAACGGTTTTTGTTTTTTGTAATTTTGAGTTTCCCCCCACCAGCGGTAAGGGACTCGAAACATTCTAAAGGCCGTCTCAACACACAACATTCGGATCATCAGCATTTTGAGGTTTCCATCCAGCGCCCAATTTCCTTCCCCTAAATACAGTAGTTGATATTGTATTAATGACAACAATGGAAAAACTATTAGAACTTCAAAATGAAACCGGCGAAGTTATCCAGAAAATCATCAGAAACTTCAAAAAGGATTCACCAGACAGGAAAGCAACATCAGCCTATTTCGAGGAACGGTTGCAGCGTCTACTGGAGTCTTGGGAACAGTTTCAAGAAACAGATTCAGAAATACGGGATAAATGCGATGAACCATTGAAACTGGATTATTTTTCGAAAGGCTACTATGACAAAATCAGTAACATAGCAAAGCAGCACATGGAACTGTTCAGCAATGAAGCTAATCGTCTAAAACTGCTTGATGACGACCATCACGAGGATTCTACAGACCTCAGCGGAGCTTCAAACACACACAATAATACACATGTTCATAAAGATTGCAATAACACGTCTGGTACCATCCGAAGGTTAATGGCTCGGTTAACAGCTCTTAAACGGCTATTAAATGGACTAGATATTACGGAAGATCAACCAAAACAATATTTCGAACTAAATATAAGCACCATTAAGAAGCTATGGGAACAAATTGAAACGCTACATGATGAAGCTCATGATCAATTGACAAACCCAGCCGCATATGGCCTAGACCAGAATGAATACAACGCCGTATATGACTCAATGCATCAAAATCTTGTGAGGCTTTCGGTGGAAGCAGACAAACTTCAGCACGAAGATAGGCGCAGGCAAACCGAAACTCCAGAATCAATAAATAATAATAATGGTTTAAATGGGAACTCATTACAGCTGCCAAAATTGACCATACCCCAATTCAATGGAGATTATCTGAAATGGCGTCAGTTCCATGATTTGTTCTCCGCAATGGTAGACAGACAACCAATTCCAGCCATTCAAAAAATGTGGTACCTAAAAAACAATTTGTCCGGGGAAGCTGAACACTTAATAAGCCAGTTTTCTCTGTCAGAAACAAATTACGGCACCGCCTGGCAAACGCTACAAGATCGTTACAACAATAAAAGAATTCTTGTGGCAAATCTGGTAGAAAAATTAGTTAATCAACCTTCTGTGACGTCATCAGCGCCATCAATTAAGGCCCTTCATGACACCACCAGGGAGTGTTTATTGGCCTTAAATAATTTAGGAATTGAAACAACATCATGGGATGCAATTCTTATTCAACTATTGATGAAGAAACTTGACAGGAATACCCACATCAGGTACATCCAGTCATTGACCAACCCGAAGGACGTACCGAGGATTGGTGAGTTTTTATCATTTTTGGAACTCCAGTTCCAATCGATGGAAGCAATTGGTCAAAAAGAGAAATCAGCACACAAGGCTGTTTCATCAGTTGCAACATCCAACGAAAAACACAATGAAACATGTAAGTTATGCAACATGAGCAACCACAAGCTTTTCCACTGCCAGAAATTTCAACAACTTTCAGAAGCAGAACGGCTGCACTGGGTGCAACAACAAAAACTATGTGTGAATTGTTTCAGATCTGATCATAAGGCAAAAACATGCACTTTAGGTAGCTGTAAAAAATGCGCAAAACCGCATAACACATTGCTACATTTACCACAACAAAATAGCTCCCAAAAGAAAAAATCACCCCAAGCAACGAACAGCGTTTCATCTACTTCGAATGCAGTAACAAGCACAACGGCAGCATCAAGTGACGCTGCGGGCCGCCAGGGTTCTGTCTTATTAGCGACAGCGAGAGTTGTAATAACGGCTCCAAATGGTGTCTCCGGTGAGTTCCGGGCAGTGTTAGACTCAGGCTCACAGGTGAATCTAGTTTCTGAACGTCTCATCAATAAATTAGCAATCTCACCAACAGAAGCTTCGCTATGCATAAACGGTGTTGGAAAACTCCAAAAACGATCATCGCATAGAGTTAATGTCATCATGAAGTCCCGAAACAGCAGTTTTGCAACCAACTTGGAAGCATATATACTTCCAACTATCATCCCACCACAACCAAGTCAACAGATTGAAATTTCGTCCTGGGTCATTCCTAACCATATCCAATTGGCAGATCCCCACTTCAACAAACCAGGAAAAATCGACATTCTACTCGGCGGCGAATTCTTCTATAACATATTACAAAATGACACAATTAAACTCGCTGAAGATCTCCCAATCCTCCGAAATACGTCACTTGGTTGGATTGTGGGTGGACCTATCAAAAGGAACTCGGTCTCCAGCAACTCATGTACATTAACATGTGCAATATTTAACAAGGCTACATCATTGGAAGAAACGATAGAACAACTATGGAAATTAGATGAGGTAGAATTAGCTGAAAAATGCCTTTCTCCTGCAGAAAAACAGTGTGAGGCACACTTTGCTCAACATGTACACACCAACAGCGATGGGCGCTTCATAGTCAATCTTCCGTTTCGAGAAAATCCAGAAGCCTTGGGGGAATCACACACAATGGCATTCAACAGATTTTTAAGCCTTGAGCGCAGACTTCTGAAAAATAAGGCCATCCAAAGCCAGTATATAGAATTCATGCAACAATATGAACAACTAGGACACATGCACAAGGTGGATATCAACACCATGTGCGGTCCTAAATATTTTATACCCCACCACAGCATACTTAAACCAGAAAGCTCCACAACGAAACTCAGAGTGGTTTTTGATGCGTCTGCAAAAACAACATCAGGATATTCCTTAAATGACTTGATGTACAATGGGCCAACTGTTCAAGGTGAACTATTTTCAATCCTATTACGTTTTCGACAACCAAGATTTGTTTTCACTACAGACATCGAGAAGATGTACAGGCAAATTTTGATTCATCAGGACGACCAACAATATCAGTTGATTATTTGGCGAGAAAATCCGTCGTTACCCATCCAATACTACAAACTCAACACTGTAACATATGGTACACGGGCGGCTCCATATCTTGCCACAAGATGTCTACAGAAAATTGCTGATGAAAATGCAGCACTTTATCCAGAGGGCTCTCAAATGCTTAAACACAACTTTTACGTTGATGATGGTCTTGGTGGTGCGGATAGCCTCAACACTGCAATTGCAACACAGGATCAACTGATTACTATCTTGAAAAGGCATGGTTTCAACTTAAGGAAATGGTGTGCCAACCACCCAAAACTACTTAACAGTATTCCAATCGGTGATCAAGAAGTCGATCTGGACTTCAACAGTAACAACGATAATACAGTTAAAACATTAGGACTACTATGGTTACCTAAAACTGACCAATTTTGTGTCAAGGTCAAACTTGATACACTTCAGATTGTGTCAAAACGGTCGGCAACTTCGGACATCGCAAAATTATTTGATCCTCTCGGACTCGTTGCACCTGTGGTTATCCGAGCGAAAATGTTTATCCAACAATTATGGCAACATAAATTAGACTGGGATGAGCCATTGCCTGAAGAACTAAGGGCAATTTGGGTTAAATTCAGAAACGAGTTAGACAAGTTAAACAATTTGAGGATTTCACGACACATTTTTAAAGGGCAGCTTCCAACAAACACTCAGCTACATATATTTGCTGATGCATCTGAGAAGGCCTTTGGTGCCGTTGCTTACATCCGTGCAAGGCTTAAAGAGGGAAGCATAGTTGTACAACTACTTTGTGCAAAAACTCGAGTGGCTCCATTAAAGCAACAAACTCTACCACGCCTAGAGTTATGTGCGGCACTTCTGGCTGCCCAACTTGCACAAAGAATCAGGACTGATCTCCAAGTAAAAAATCAACCTGTTTTTCTATGGTCGGATTCTGAAATAGTGTTGTCTTGGATAAATGCCCAATCGTCTATGTACCACACTTTTGTAGCTAATCGAGTGGCTAAGATTCAATCATTAACACTGCCCGAACAATGGCGCCATGTCGGGTCAAAAGACAATCCGGCTGACATATTATCCAGGGGATTACCAGCGCATAAACTGCCTGACTGTAATTTATGGTTTTATGGACCTCTATTTCTACATGGACGAGAAGAACTATGGCCACCTAGATTTTCAAGGACGTTACAAATTGAAGACAACATCGAGAAAAAGAAACTGTGCACCATTTTGGCAGTAACTGTTTCCAGCAATCTTGAATTTGTATACAAAATCAATCACAAAAACTCATTCAGGACTCTGCAAAGGGTTATTGGATATACCCTCAGATTCATAAGGAACGCAAGAATATCAAAGCAGCTTCGTCCTACACATAAATCACTATCACCTGATGAACTGAACGAGGCACTATCCGTAATCGTAAAAACCATTCAGGCTTCCGATTTCTCACAAGAGATAAAACAAATTCGCAACTACAACGAAGTTGGAAAGAACAGCTCTATTAGCAGTTTGTCCCCATTTCTTGACGACCAATCCATTATTCGTGTTGGGGGTAGACTAGAGGCCTCAGCACTACAGTATGAGGCAAAACAACCAATGGTACTTCCATATAACGATCCTATCGTCAAACTACTATTCGTGATGTATCATGAGGAAAATAAACACTGTGGACCTCAGGCGTTACTGAATACCTTGAGACAACAATTTTGGCCCGTTAAAGGAAAAATAACAGCAAGATCAACTATACAAAAATGCATTCAATGTACCAAGGCACGACCGCAATTGTGCCAGCAGATTATGGAATCAGAATCTTTGGACACTGTTGAGAATAATGAGGAAGCCAAGGTCCAAGTGCCTGAGACCACTGAAGAACCTAGGGCCAAGAGAAAAAAAAACGCTGTCATCCCATCTCAGTCTAGCGTTGCTTATCATAGTTTTGCTGTTGCCAATAACATGTGGAACTCCGGTGAAAAATAAAAAATTTGGATCAAAAATAGGAATCCATTTTGAGCAAGTTGGGACAGCAGCAATTTCAACAACCGAATGGAACATATTTGTATATTATGATCTGAATGCTTACTGGTCGGAAACATCAATTTTGACTAACGGAACAAAATCGCTACAGAAGATTTGTGAAATGATAAAATTAAAAGAATCATGTCTCAGTATCATCGATCACTTCAAACAAATGGAAGGCGACTTACAGCTGGAAAATCAACTACTACGGAGCAAAAGAGGAGCCCTAAATATCGTAGGAACTATTGCGCACTCATTATTTGGCATATTGGATTCAGAATATGCTGACCAGATATCTGATACGATCCAACAAGTGAATGAAAATGAGTCATATTTGTTGAAGTTGCTTAAAAATCAAACATCAGTTGTGGATTCGACTCTAAATGTCATACAAAACGGCCAAATAGCGACCAGGGCAAGATTTGAACAGTTGGAGCAAACAATCAAAACCCTTTCGGACGAAATGGAACACATCAATAACGTGTTATTCCAAGTACACCTCACTCAACTATTTAATTCTGGAGTCCTGGACTTAACCACAATTGCAAACAACGTCCAAAAAATACAAGCTTCAATTATCAACAGTCTCATTGACACCCGTCATGGAAAAATCAGTCCGCTGTTATTAACTCCAGATCAATTACAGAATGAAGTGAATCAAATTAAGCTTCATTCACCAAACTCAGTAATCCTCCCTGTGGATGACAAAGATGATATATTACAATTATTCAGACTAATGAAGGTACGAGGTAGACTTACGCAACGTCATGTAGTGTTCAAGGTAACTTTACCGTTAATTGAACGTGAACCATTTAAACTAGTACATTTGATTCCTGTGCCTAACATTATCAACAAGACCTTGGTAGCCATCAAGCCATGTTCAAGATTCCTAGGTATAAGCGCATCCCATAAACAATACGCAATTTTCACACAGGCGGAGTTGAACTCATGCGACATAACTAAACCCGGTGTGTTCTTGTTTTCCAACGTTCAAATCCGATACACCTACGGGTCAGAGAGGTGTGGGTGTGAAATAAACTTGTACAACAACAAAACATCACCAACCTGCATACTCGAAACCACTACTACAAAATGGTTCCCACTCATCAGCAGAAATCAATGGATCTACGCATCATCATCATCACGGGCCACTGCAGTTTGTGATAAAGAAATCATAAATATCTCGTTAAAAGGATCGGGGTTGCTGGCGCTTGATCCAGGATGTATTCTTAAAAATGAATTTATCACCATGACTGGACAACAAACTGTATCAAGCACATTAGAATCATCATTCACAAGCCTTGGAAAAATCTTTGACCTAGCGGGATACGAGAATGTCACACACCTAATAAACCACAATCGATCTACAAACTTGAATAATGCGTTTGCCAAAAACATTGATGAACTAACAATCTTGCATCAATCATTGAAGGAACAAGAAATCATGGACCTACCAAACAAATTGAGGTCCCATCAACTGCACAGCCATACGATTGGGTACCTAGCACTCACAGTCAGTTTGGTAGCACTCATAATTCTGCTAACTAGATACGTAACATGCAAAAACAAACGGGAACCGCCTATTGAAGGTGTCACGGAGACCATCGAATTTCCATCATGTGGATCAACCACTAACAACCCAACACCGTCACCAGCGCCACGCAGATTCACAGTGAATACCTAGCTGGCATATAACAACATTGTTGAACGTCCGTTCAACGCGGGGGAGAATGTTCAAACTTGTGATAATTGAGTTACCCTAATATTAATTTTTATTTTGTGAGCCACCTTAATGCTAAGTGTTTCAGATTACACATTATGTGAATAAAATTGTCACATGAATATCAGGTGGCATTAAATGCATTCTTTCAACCATTGGTTGGGAAGACGTAAATTTTATACACCAATTTTAAACCAAATAATGGTAACTCAGCAAGTTTTAGCATTCTCGACTCTTATTGGCTAAAAAGCCATAAATTTTAAGTTAATAGAATTAAGTAAAATAAACAGTAATTTTAGTATAAATAATCGAATAAAATTCATTAATGTTGTCAGTAATAAAAAGAACATTCTTTAATTTATTGATCACCGAACTCCAAGTTACAAGTGCTTGAAGTTCATCTACAACAGAGAAAGAAAAACTAGCACAGTTCTAATTTATGTGTTAGAACTGAATTTGCTAAATATCTCTTAACATATCCTTTACCTCAGAACTTGTACCAGGCTGAATATTCATGGGGTTAATATTGTATGTTAACCTCTCATGGAATGTTAGGGGTATTTTAGCCTCTAAATTTCTCTTTGCCAATAGTTTTGCAAGTTTTTCTCTAACGTCAGCGAAGAAAGCTTCTGCCGCTAGTTGGTGATGGGGCGTGAGGTTGGGATAATGGAAATCGAATAGTCTACCAATTTCCTCAACGTGTTCAAATAAAATCCTAAGATGTTTATCTATTGTTTCGTGCTTTGTAGGTCTTTAGACATTTAAGCACTTATAGGACCTATCGAAATATTCCTTAAGTTTTTTTGACTTGGCGACTATGTCTATCCAATCCATAGAATGGCATGATCAATTTAAGTGGACAGGGCAACTGTCTCATTATCTCAAAATGTAAAGTTTAAGCACGATTGGGACACGCAATAAAATTTTTATTTTCAAAAGTAACATTTGTATATTGTTACTATAACTTGAAATATTTATATATTTAAAAAAAAATTAGACTTTATCAAGACCGTTTCCTAAGGACGCGGTTCTGATATAATTTTTGCGCAACGACCTTTTATGTAATTGATACATGGTCGTGAGCAATTGCAATGCCAAAATGGAGATGATTATTATGTAGTAAATTGCAGGAAACTGAACTACTACTTCAACCTCATTAATGACATTTGCATTGGGGTTAGTGATTTTAGAATCGTGATTCCCCATTTTAAATTTAATGTTTATATATATAAAAATAAAAAATTGTTAGTAAGATAAAGTGATTTTGGAATCGTGATTCCCCATTTTAAATTTAATGTTTATATATAAAAATATAAATATATAAAAATTGTTAGTAAGATATAAGAAGTTAACTTAACTTAATTACTGTTTGTGTTTCATTTGTAGGCTGCTTGGATTTGTTGATACCGTCTATTTGCTTGATGATATGTTGTCAATGATTCAATTCGTTGTTGTTGAAGTCGTTGTGCTGATTGATCCTATGGTGGCTAGGACACACCATCCTTGGAATACCCAGCGCGGTATCCCGGCAAAGCAGTCCGTTTTGCTTCTTCTCAATATTTATTCATTAAAATATTCAATAACTGTGAACACAATTTCTGCCAAAATATCACAATAATGCTGTCTTTTCTTTTTACAAAAATTTTTTTTTTGTTTTAGTTTGTTTAGTTTTTTTGTTTAGGAATTGTCTTTTGTTTTTTTTTTTTTACATCTTAAATTTCTTAATATTTCCTTTATTGGTTCAGAGTAGGTATTTTTTTCATTATATTTTTGTATAATTATATTTTGTACCACTATATATTAATTGTTGATAAATTTTTATTTTTTGGTTTTTTTTTTTTATAATTTATTAATATGGCAGGATCGCCATGAAGTAGTTTTTATTAAAAATATCACTTTTCTGTTTTTAACTCTACTGAGCGACTGTTTTATTATTCTTTATTCTACTTTAAATTAACCTTAAATATATTTTGTGGGTAACCATCAAATTAGTGGTTCCCACGGTTCATATTATGAAGGTGTCAAATTAATAAACCAAAAAAGTACGGCTTTTAGCCAATCACAATTAAGTGTCAAGTACATGACAGTGATTGCTATTGCACGACAATATTGACTTATTAATTACACTACACTGCTTTAGAATAGTGAGGTTTATCTGCAGGATCCGCATCATTGATGGTTTCCTCCACTTACATCTCCACCACTGTGTTGTCGGCCTTCCAACTTGCACCTGGGGGATCAGGATTACAGGACCTCAACATGTCGAGTACACCATCAGCGTCGACTGGGAATGCCGGAATCCAGGCATGAGCTCTAGGCCGGGACGGGATTTCGTGCTTGGACACTAAATCCAGTTTATCCCCGGGAAAGATATCACCCACCTTGCTGATGGGTGCTTTATAGAGAGCTACTGACCGATTGTCCTCAAACGAGATCAGCTTAACGCGACCTTGATACCACCCAGCATCGTCACACAAGGGAGGCGAGCCTGGCATCTCCTCTAGGACCTGTTTGTAGACCTCCGCTAATTTAGCCTCGACCCACGCCCACTGGCCCCTCGGGATAGTGCCATCCTCGTCTCACCTGTTTACGATAGCCACACGGTTGCCTTTCACAACCCGCTAAACGACCTAGACTCTGGGTTTGTCCCCGTCTTAGGTCGTTTAGATGATGGTTTCTCGTCTGGCGAGCACTGCCTTTTTCCAGCCGGTTGAAGGCTCTGCTTCGAAGTGCCCAGACTTTCAGAGTCACGTTTTACAGCCCCGGCATCAAGTTCACCTAAAACGCCTTTGGCCCAAGAGAGCGACGATTTCTGTTGATCAGAAAGCGTAGCAGGATTCTTATTGCCAAGTTTTCCTACAATTTTTTAACAGAGCCGCTTCTGGTTGTGTCTCACTTTAGACGGACGGACTTTTTTGCCTGGACCCGGATTATCCAAGCTCTTATCGGCTCTCCCCAACCTAGGTCTAGCGTCAGAATGTGCCGACTGGCCCACTCCCTTAGCGGATATTTTGGGGTGGCCAGTAACTTCTAGCTGCACTCCAGTTAATATACATGGGACGAGGTTACCAGTTGGCACATTGACCGTGCCTCTCCCGCCCAGACTGCGACCTACTGTCGCAGTCGGCTTTTCAAGGCCCGACTCTTTAGTCGAAGCCTCCGGATACTGGCTGGTAGAACTAGTTGGTCTAGTCAAACCAGCAGCGGACGAAATAAGTTTTTTGTTTTTATTGGGGTTTGAATTAATTTTTTGGTCCCACGAGTGTGGGGGAAGAAATATCCACCGCCTCATAGCCCCCGACAACGCAGTAAGGGCGGCCTCTGCCTCTACATACTTGCTGAGGTGCCTAGGTATCAGCAAGACTCCGTTAAAATACAGTTGGTTACCCCTAACTGCAAACCTACCGATGAGTACGGGTCGTGTAACACTCCGGTTTAGGGGGAGTGACCTTTGGTCGCGCACCTTTAAAGTCTCCTGCAACAGGACAGGACCAGAACCCTGGAGACCAGATTTTGTCCTGAGACTTTAAACCACAGTGCACTTAAGCCTTCATATCGCGTCAAGATTGTCACTCTTTGGTGAAGGTTGACCAAGGTAACCAAGGTCCGGATGTCGGTTCCGTAATACCAACCAACGGACCACCAGTCAAAAATAGGCAGGCGTCAAGACACTTTCATCATTCGGATTGTTAGACATGGCAGTTAACGGCCTAGAATTTAAAATAGCTTACAATTCAGCAACCACTGTCGCAAGTTCTTCAAAAGTAAGATGCGATTGACCCAAAATTCGAGAAAGGTGATATATTGCGGACTTCACAGCTGCTTCCCATAACCCACCAAAACGGGTGGATCTATTCGGTATATGACAAAATTCGATGCCAGTAGCAGCACAGTATTTGAAAATTTTACCTTGTACTTGTTGATCAAAAAACTTTGCTTTCATATCTTGCAGTTCTCGGCGAGTGCCAACAAAGTTTGTTACATTATCACAAAACAGCTTAGTACATAAACCACGTCGAGCCACAAACCTCTTTAAAGAAGCCAGAAAGGCTTTAGCGGTTAAATCAGAAACCACCTCCATATTTACAGCTTTTGTTGCGAAACAAATAAATACAGCAATGTAGCTTTTTGTAGTACGACATCCACGAAGTTTATATGTTGTTGTAATAGAACCACAAAAGTCGACTCCAGTAGTCGTAAACGACTTCGATATGGCAGCTCTTGGTTGAGGTAAATCGCCCATTATCTGTGCGCTTAGTTTCGGGTAACATCTAAAACATTGCAGGCAACTACCAGTCACAAAACGTATCAACCTTCTGACGTGGAATATCCATAACCTTTGAATGATGATAGCCATTATAGTACCAAACTACAAACAATTTCAGAGTTGTTTGGTAAAAGAGTTTGATGTTTTGAATCATACTGTAAATCTGCATTAGCTAACCACCAACACGAAGTATCGGTACACGATATCTGTTCTCGACAAAAGGACTGGGGCTGTTATATTTACTAGTTGATGGCAATTCACGATTTTTCAAAAGCAAAGCAATTTCCTCTCGAAAATAATAATTGTGTATAGAGACTATACGCACCAACGCTTCGTCCAATCGCTCGACATGATTCAAAGATTTTGTGCATTTTTTAAACTTAAGTAAATGCACAAATATCCTTTGCAGTTTTTAAAAATCGTTAAAGTTTCGATCCATTTTACAAAAATAGGTTTGGGGTCATCATCTGTAGAAAAAGCCTTATTAGAAACATTTTTATCTGTAGTAACTTCATGAGGAACACTAACAATCAGAGTGTAGGTACGACTTATTTCTTGGTCAGTTTCAGTATCTTTTTTTCTACGCTTATTTGGAGGCCACTAACAATATTGTATCGTCAAGAAATCAGGGCCTACAAAACGAAAAGTGTTAGTTAATTCATTTGCATACGAACCTCTGGATATAATATCCTCCGGATTAGATTTAGAGGAGATATGTCGCCAAATACACATTTTTGTTTCCTCTTGAATTGAAGATATCCTTTTGGCCACAAATGTGTTCCAATTTGATGGATGCTCTCTCAACTAGTCTAGTACAATTTTACAATCGGTCCACAGATATATACCATCAATAGCCATCGGAAAATTAGCGTTAGTTTTGTCGAACAGCTTCGACAATAATTCCGCAGCCAACCTTGGTAGAGATTGAGTTTTTAATGGTGCTACCTTTGATTTAGCACTCCACAAATGCACTGTAACTTCGCCGTCATTGCTTATTGCGCGAACAATTCTCTTTTTAGACAAAACAAATCTTGGAAAACTTATATTTTCGACTTATTTTAATTTCTCTCGAAATTCAAGCCACTGACTGTGCAGGTTAATTGGTAGGGATTTATCCCAATTAATTGGTGCTGGTTCTTAATGATTTCATTGGTGCTGGTTAATGATTTCATTGGTGCTGGGTCTTAATGATTTCATTTCATTAATTTTTTGCAATGATTTTGCACCAACCTCTTGTTCACCCTCACTACCTGCATCGTCTTCAGCCATATTTTATAATAAAATTTATTTAAATAAATAAATTTTTTAACAAAACACTTATTTTTTTATATTTATTAAAAATTTTCAATGTTTACAAACAATATTATTGTCAGCTAATAATTTGACGACTTGCTTATTTTTGTTTTGTTTAGTTTGATGTCTCTTATTTTTTTATTTGTGCAGTTTGAGAAACATTGCTTTCATATTGTTATATACATAGTTTGAAAACCACTGCTTTCATAAAAGCTCTGATCAGTGTTGGTGTCTTTGCTTATTCAAACAAGGATTTGAATCTTAGTGCTGAATAAAAGCTTATCTTTGTTTATCCGTTTGTTCCCAAAACGAAATGTAAGTAATCACGATTAACATTGATAACACTGCACAAATTGTTGTTTTAAAATATATAAATAAGCATTAATTTTATTACTTTTTGAAGAAAAATACGATCACTATCCCAGGTTTCGGCACCAAAATGTTGTCGCGTTATTTTACGGACAGAATAAAATATCACGGTTCGTTTTATTTTAATTCAATTTACAATTTATTTAATTTATAAATTATATGAAAATATGGCTGACTTCTGCTGCTACTACTAAATGTAGACTGAAAAGCTTACTTTTAAAAAACCCTAAGCCCACTCTCGTTTATTAGTATGTATATATTCTAGCAGACAGGCTTGCCTATGAAATAATAAAGAAAAGCGGTAACAAATTCAAAATAATACAGTAATACATATTGAAAATATTTAATACTAAACAGTAAAATATTTCGAAGATAATGTGCGAAAATTTAGCAATTTAAATTTATTGAATGAATTGTGAAAAAATCATATTCTGGTGATATATTTCTAGTTTTTTGGTAGCAATATATTATGTGTAAAATCGACAAGAAAATCTCCATTTATTCGAAAAATCGACCGTCGGCGTTTCAAAAATTAACTCGCCACACGATTTCTCGTCAAACGTGGCTAGAAATATCGTACAACCATAGTCACCAACAGTTCTGTATTCAGTTCTTATGAAAAAGTGCAGTGTTAAGTCTTCATTTCGACTGTCACAAAGTCGGTGCAGATCAAATTCCTTCAGGCTTATGTGCGCTTTGTATCAGTCAAGGGACTGAATTCTTTGGCAATAATTCCAATGTTTTCATCCACTTCTAACGGGTTTGAACTAGTTTAATGACCAGTAACAACCCTGCGGGAAATGAAGGCTCGATTGATCCAAAGTGGTAATTCTGTGATATGTAGTGTGTTTGATAAGTGTATATTGCCATGTACCAGACACCCATACATTGCATGGAATATTGACATACAATATATGGAATGTCCATGCTACAAGCAACCTGTACTGTGTGGACTAATGCATACGTAAGCATTTCCCACACTTTAGTTGTAGCTAGTATTAAGTTAATTTTTATACCTAGATTTAAGCTTTATAGAACAATAAAAATCAGTCGCTCATGAGAGTCCAAACATACCAGTGTTTTAATTAATATATTAGATGGCGATTCTGCCAAATCGGTATTGAAAAAAGTACAATAAGGTTCGGGTCGTTTAAAAAAACCAGTGCTATAAAAATTAAAAATAAATTTGATAAACATTTGCAGAAGAAAAAAAAATAAACAGTGGTGGTCAAAACATTTGCAACTGAAATCATGGTTTAGGTAATTACAATTTTTTTGATCAAAAAGATTTGTGGTATAAGTTTTTGTTTTTTTTTATCAAATTCAGTTATAGCATATTATTTTACAAATAGAAAAAAATTATTCATAACGTCTCAAAAATAAAACAAAAGTAATTTTAACAAAATAAGTCGATAGTCCAGTGTTCAAACCATTTGCAACTCTCAAAGTAATTAACATTAAATACAAACAATGGTTTTAACGCTCAGTATTTTGTAGCGTAGCCATTATTTTTTATAACTTATGAACACCTCTTAGGCATTGAGACAATGAGCTTTTTAATCGTCAGAAATTTCATTCCATTGCTTCTCCAACTCGACGAAAAGTTCATCAACATTTCCGAATACTTTATTGCCGATATTCCGTTTTACAGTCATCCACATGTTCTCAATCGGGAGATTGAGCCGGCCACAACATGATATTAATTTCATTTTCCTGCAGCCAAACCTTTACAACCCCCGCCTTGTGTTTTGGGCCGTTGTCCTGCTGGAAGGTCCATGAGAGCGGCATTTCCCATTCAGCATAAGGAAGCATAACTGAACTCAAAAGATCTCTATAGATTGTGGCCGTCATTGTGCTAGTAATGCGGTGAATTGGACCAATCCCATTTCCTGAAAAACACCCCCACACCATAATGTTTCCACCTCCGTGCTTCACTGTGGCGGTTGTGCATCTGGGATTAAATTTTTCGCCTCGTGGTCTTCGAACATTGGCTCTTCCATCTGATCCCCGGAGGTTGAATTTAGATTCATCAGACCACAATACATGTTTCCATTGCTGTTGAGTCCAGTTAAAATGGGTGCGCGCAAAGTCAAGCCGAGCTTTTCGGTTTTTTTTCCGACACAAGCGGTTTTTTTGTACATCTATAACTTCAAATACCATATTCTCGGGCTCTTCATTTAATGGTGGGAAGACTGTCCTCTGGGAACTGTTTTGGGATATTTCGTAAAAAAATTCTTGATTTTCCTATCTTCTCTTACAGTTGTAATACGGGGTTTTCCACCTTTATGAGTTGTGTGGATGTTACCACTATTAACAATTCGGCAAATCGTTGATTTTGGAACGGACTACTTTACTTATTTTCAAATTTCTTTTTGGGAAAGTCCATTTTGAAAATCATTTAAAATTTTTGATTTCAAATCAGAATTGTATTTATTTCCCGCCATTTTTTACAAAAATTATGCTTACGAAGTTTATGCTTTCAACATCTTATTACAAATATTAAAGAACAATAATTATAATAAATTTGTTTTAAAAATGTAACGGCCTGAATCTCATATTAAAAAGGAATGCGATTACAGTTATATCCTAGCATTTGTTAGTATAAATTGTTTCGTTAAGAGTAAGAATAATGAGAGTTGCAAATGTTTTGAACACCTGCATTTTGAATACATCTATTATTATTAATTTTTTTGTTGTTTTAATTTAACGGAATTAATTTTTTTAATTTGTTCAATATAAAACAATGTATGAAGAATTTGTAAAAAATAAATTTTAGTAACTAAGTGTGATTTGAAGAAAATAAATCAATGAAAACAACAAATGCGATCTCAGTTCCACATGTTATAATATCTACACTATGAAATATTTAACGCAAACAATGAATTAAAAAAAAATAGAAGTGACAACAAATGCATAACAAAGGCATAACATTGTGAACAGACAAAAAAAGAAAACCAATTGACGAAAGCTGAAAAAAATGTAGTGTAAAGTGAACTTGCAAATATTTTTCACCAAAAAAAAAAGTTTTAAATTAAATTAAATTGTGTAAAAAATATACAATAAACAAACAAAACTATTTTTAACAAAACAAAACAAAAACATTAAATGTTAAATGGGTAACACGCCGAGTTACTTGAAGGAAGATGCTGGTGCGGCCAAGGCACCAGTTGTGTAATGACGACCCAAATGAAGCGGAAAATGCGAAGAAGGATAAACTATGTTAAACACCTAAAACTATACCATTAGTCCTATAACGAATTTTGTCTGGGCTACTCGTACACAAACAAAAAAAAATATAAAATTAAAAATTATATTCACTTTATAAAGCTTGTTGCCAGAAATAGAAAAACCAAATTCTAAGATAACTAACCCGAATGCAAACGTGGTAAACGAAGTGGAGGTGATTGAGGATAACTCTAGTTCAATACCATTGTTGCTATGGGCAATAATTTTACTTTTGGCAGTAAATATTTTGAATAAATTACATTTATGGCATAACAAGTCATTGAAAAGAAAATATATGACAAGAGCAGCTTCACTGGCTCAAATTTAAGCAAAACAAACTAAATGATAATTGTAATTTTTTTTATATATATAAAAATATATATATATATATTTGAACCTCTGAGATATTTACGAGTCCCTTCAGAAGTATACAAGAAATGAATGAATAATCCTATTCGGTTGTCACGGGTAGAGGTAATGTGGTATGTATTACATATTTTTTGTTGTTATGTTTTGTTAGTTTTTTTTTATTGTGAAACAATTTGATTGACCAATTTATGGATTGGCCAACAATTCTATCGAAAATTCGACTATTGAAAGAGCAATTCGATAGATCATACAAATGCTTGAGACCCACAAGGGACGAAACTCTAGAAAAACATATTAAAATTTTATTCGAATCCCTCGAAAAAATAAGAGTAATACTCAATACGAATTACTCTCGGCTGACCCAATCCCACAAATCGGCAACCGATCATTTTTTCTCAGACGTTCTTGATAAGTTAATCACCGTCTTGTCAAAAAGAGGATTTGGGGGCGAATATACCTAACACACTCCACGGGGAGGTAGTATATAACTTGGTGTCTAGAGATCCACAAAGTGAAACTGTTCCGCATGAACAGAAAATTAAACTAGATACAGAAGAAACGAAAAATATGCCACTGTCAGTAACTGAATTTTTAGGGGTATCTGCTTTACAAGCGTTTATAGACGCATTACAACTTGTGGACTCCGTAAAAGATATCCATGAAGCAATCGCTGTAAATGTCATAAAAACAAAGCTAAAAGGTACAGCAAGAACCCTAATATCAACTGAACAAACCATAAATGCGATAATTGAAAAACTAAAAGGAGAATCGACTGATGTTCTCACTGCGAAGATCCTCAATGTGAAGCAGAACAATAAATCTGCTAACCATTTCGTAGAAGAAATAGAAAATTTGACGAAAGCATTGACAACTGCATACATTTCTGAGGGATTATCAAATCTACTTGCAGAAAAGCTTTCTACACAAACTGCCATAAAGGCAATGTGTAAAAACGCTTCAAATAACAGGGTAAAACTTGTCATGGAGGATGGCACCTTCAGTAACATGAACGAAGCCATCTCCAAATTTATCAATACTTCCCATAATGAATGAAATGGGTATAACCAGCGTGGTAGACAACGCGGAACCACAGGAATCCCATGAAATTCGACTGGGGCACAAATCAACAATTAGATAAATCTCTTGGTTTAAACATAGCAAATTGCAAAATAAATAATTTATTTTAAATTTGAGCAGCTATTTTATATTAAAAACTAACATGAACAATGTGTATAATACATTTCTAATTGATACCGGAGCCGATATTTCGATTTTTATCAATACTTCCCATAATGAATGAAATGGGTATAACCAGCGTGGTAGACAACGCGGAACCACAGGAATCCCATGAAATTCGACTGGGGGCACAAATCAACAATTAGATAAATCTCTTGGTTTAAACATAGCAAATTGCAAAATAAATAATTTATTTTAAATTTGAGCAGCTATTTTATATTAAAAACTAACATGAACAATAATTGATACCGGAGCCGATATTTCGATTTTTAAGAACAGCAAATTAGCTCCTAATACAGTAATAAGCACAAATAATACGATCAGAACAACGAAAATTGGAGAATCAACACTAGATTCTCTAGGAAAAATAAAAACGGATTTGGTAATAGAAAATTTCTTGGTTGAACGCTAATTTCATGTAGTTTCATGTTTCCAATTCCTAGTGGTGGAATATTGGGTTTGGATTTTTTACGAAGGTATAATTGTAATATATTAATTAAAACACAGGTATCTTTGGGCTCTCATGAGCAACTGGTCATTAAGGAACTTAATAATAGCGTTAACGCCGAAGATAATTAATATAACTGCTGACGAGCAGAAAAATTACCTTCTGGATAAATACCACAACGATCAGTTATACGGCAATGTCAGAAAAATAAATCATTACCAAGAGAACCGATGGTCATAACTGAAACACCAGCACGTGCATTTGATATAGTTGTTATTGACACGATCGGTTCATTTATAAAATCTAATAGTAATAATGAATATGCGATAAGTATTATATGTGATCTAACGAAATATTTAATCACTATACCTATACAGTACAAAACCGTGGCTAGAGCAATTTTTATACTTATTTATGGCAAAATGCGGAAAATTGTATCTAATATGGGAACGGAGTATAGGAATCAGACTATGCAAGAGCTTTACAAAATGCTGAATATTGAATACGCTACTTCTACAGCATACCATCATCATCATACCAGTTGGTACCATCGAAAGATCCCATAGAACATTTAATGAATATGTTCGTTCGTACCTATCATTGAACAGCAGAGATTGGGACGAATGGTTAAAGTACTTCACGTACTGTTTCAATACAACACCTTCCACAGTTCATGGATACTGTCCGTATGAATTGATCTTCGGTAAAATGCCACCAACCATACAAGCACTTGGTTCAAATACCGTTGATTTACTTTATAATATAGACTCATACGAAAAGGAAGTAAAGTATAGACTTCAAGTGTTGCAACAACGTTTTGCTAAAATGATAATGAAGTCAAAGGACAGAAGTAAATCTCAATATGATAAGACTAAAAACCATATTAATATTAAAATAGGAGATTTGGTCTTATTGGAGAATGATTCAGGGCATTAGTTGGAAACTTTATTCAGAGGTCCATATTCATTTACGCAAATCGATAGTAACGGCAATTGTACTTTGTTACTTGGCAATGATAAAATTGTCAAGGTTCATAAAAATAGATTGAAAATTTTCACTTCCTAGAAGGGAATATTTTATACACATATTAAAGTAAAAAATTACTCAGAAACTAAATTACAAAGAGTAATTCAAATTTACAAAACAAGTAAACGAATGAAAAATTTGTAAGAATTGGTAAAATAGATAAAACAGCTGATTTTAAATAAAAAATATTAAAAAAAATCACCTGGTCATTATGGAAGAGATAAAACTTAATTAAAATTGTATTTTTTTAACTTCTTCCATAGTTAATTCTTTAATATTTTTCACATTAAATCCATTAACATTTATAATTTAGTTTAATATTTTTTTCTATTTTTTTTTTTGTTAATAATAATTAATCCTACCTGGGAATTGTTTTTTTACTAAAATTAAATTTTATGTACACGATAAAAGAAAAATTATAATAAAATGAAACTAATATTATGTACAGAGTTCCTTGAGTTTTAATAAACAAAAAAATAAGAAAATTTTAATTTAAAAAAAAAAAAAAATTATAAATTGAAAATAGAGGAGTGACTTGAGGATCCTGATCAAATCCATAAATCATTCTTATCTACTGTAATTTTATACATATTTAATAATTATTATATTTTAATTATATAAAAGATCGATCCTGAAAATTGAGGTGTGGTGTGTTTGATAAGTGTATATTACCATGTACCAGACATGTAACATAACACCCATACACTGTATAGAATATTGACATACAATCTATGGAGTTGTGTTTTTTTAACATCTTCCATAGTTAATTCTTTAATATTTTTCACTTTAAATCCATTAACATTTATAATTTAGAAGCTTGATATAATTAATAGTGAATTATATAAATTTATGTGTTGGATTTTATTTGTTCCGTTTTAGATCATGACAAATTTTTCTCTAAATTAACAGAAAAATTATAATTTTTATATGATAATTTACTTTGACTATTAGAAAAAACATAGAAAAAGTTATTAGACACTGGCATGAATGGAATGCATTTTCTGACCCACTACGGTCTTCATCAACATTCTTCGTGCCATTTAGTGTTAATCGTAAATATCTTCTATTTAACTCACACGTTAAAGAAATTGGGTAACGTTAAATCCCACATTACTCTGTGTGTTGAGTTAGAATGAAATTTACCACGAACGATTTCTATTTATAGTGTATTTGTTTTTTCTCTAGTAATTATCATAGTTGCCAGTTTAACTTTCAGTTAAAACTTTCAAATGGCAGTTCTTTTCTCTAATGTCATCATATACTATCCTTCTATATAAGCAAAGCATATCAACAAACATTAAAGATTTTTTGTTAATACATATGTCGAGCATATACATTAAACGATTTTTACACTGTACCTGGTGAGTGGTTTAGTAGTAAATTTTATCGTTGATCTATAAATTTATGTGTGAGATTTTATTTGTTCGGTTTTAGATCATGAAAAATTTTTCTCTAAATTAACAGAAAAATTATAAATTTTTGTTGATATGCTTTACATAAGCAAAGCATATCAATAAACATTAAAGATTTTTTGTTAATACATATGTCGAGCATATACATTAAACGATTTTTACACTGTACCTGGTGAGTGGCTTAATAGTGAATTTTATCGTTGATCTATAAATTTATGTGTGAGATTTTATTTGTTCGGTTTTAGATCATGACAAATTTTTCTCTAAATTAACAGAAAAATTATAATTTTTATATGATAATTTACTTTGACTATTAGAAAAAAACACAGAAAAAGTTATTAGACACTAGCATGAATGGAATGCATTTTCTGACTCACTACGGTCTTCATCAACATTCTTCGTGCCATTTAGATGAAGGCGTTGTGGTGTAATAGTAGATAGGAAATGGGGCCTTTGTAACGAAAAAGCAGCGCAGTCGGCAGAGGCAGCAGCGCAGTCGGCATGATGATTTTGGCTTGGTGAAAAAAAAAAAAAAAAAAAAATTTAAAAAAAAAATTTTCAAAAATTTAAAAAATAAATTTAAAAAAAAAATTTTCAAAAAATTTAAAAAAAATTTTTAAAAAATTTAAAAAAATAAATTTAAAAAAAAAAAAAAAAAAAAATTTCAAAAAATTTAAAAAAAAAAAAAAAAAAAAATTTCAAAAAATTTAAAAAAAAAATTTAAAAAATAAATTTAAAAAAAATTTTCAAAAAATTTGCGCAGTGAAAAAAATAAATTTAAAAAAATTTGTGCAGTGAAAAAAATAAATTTAAAAAAATTTGCGCAGTGAAAAAAATAAATTTAAAAAAATAAATTTTCAAAAAATTTGTGCAGTGAAAAAATAAATTTAAAAAAATTTCAAAAATTTGCGCAGTGAAAAAAATAAATTTAAAAAAATAAATTTTCAAAAAATTTGTGCAGTGAAAAAAATAAATTTAAAAAAATTTGTGCAGTGAAAAAAATAAATTTGAAAAAATAAATTTTCAAAAAATTTGCGCAGTGAAAAAAATAAATTTAAATGAAAAAAGTGGAATTTGTGGAGTGAAAAAAATAAATTTAAAAAAATTTGCGCAGTGAAAAAAATAAATTTAAAAAAATAAATTTTCAAAAAATTTGTGGAGTGAAAAAAATAAATTTAAAAAAATTTGTGCAGTGAAAAAAATAAATTTAAAAAAATAAATTTTCAAAAAATTTGCGCAGTGAAAAAAATAAATTTAAATGAAAAAAGTGGAATTTCTGACTCAGTGAAAAAAGATAAATTTTCATAAACATCTGGCCCAGTAAAAATTCTGTGTGTGGAAAATTTACATAGAGATGTGAAAATATAGCTTATTTTAAAATATGTGTGTGTGTGTGTGTGGAGAATATTTTTATTACACAATTATGTTTTACCGACGGCTTTTCACAATTTTACATCTATGAAAAAAAGAAGAATTTTCTGCCCCAGTAAAAAAAAGAAGAATTTTCTGCCCCAGTTTTTTCACTGGGATGATGGGATTATGTGCATAGAAAATTCTTTGTGTTTACACTATGAAAATATTTTTGAGAAGAATTTGTACACAATATAATCAAATTAGTGTAATATTTAAAATATGTGGATGACAGTATTATGTCAAGTGTTTTAGGTGACATAGTAAAATTTGGATACTATTTAAAATGTGTTTACATTATGAAAATATTTTTGAGAAGAATTTGTACACAATATAATCAAATTAGTGTAATATTTAAAATATGTGGATGACAGTATTATGTCAAGTTTTTAGGCGACATGATAAAAATTTGTCTAATATTTAAATTGTGTTTACATTATGAGAATATTTTTGGGTGAACAGATCAAATCATGATCAAACACATCTTGTACGTCGCGTTAATATACATGTAAAATTTTTTATAGATATCAAAAACTCAGCCTACAGACATAATGTGTCAAGTGTTTTAGGTGACATAGTAAAATTTGTCTAATATTTAAATTGTGTTTACATTATGAGAATATTTTTAATCAAACACATCTTGTACGTCGCTTTGATATACATGTAAAATTTTTTATATGGATCAAAAACTTAGCCTACAGACATAATGTGTCAAGTGTTTTAGGTGACATAGTAAAATTTGGATACTATTTAAAATAATATACAAGACAGTGTATTTTGTATATTTTTCATTTTATTCATTTATTAAACGCTTAGATGTTTATAATACATTTCAATAAAATTAATTATAGATCGTTTTCTCTGTCTATAGACAAAACAGCTACAAGTATCAGGTCCCTCTCCGCAACTATCAGTAGACCATGGACAATCAATGAAATGTTCCCCATGTATCGAGTCTAGGCACTCCTTATTTTCAAATTCATCAATTATATTCGTAAAGTTTAATATATAATGGAGATCCTCAAAAGAAATGTGTCCATCATATTCAAAAAGAAAGGTGTCAATTCTCTCTCGTAGTGTTGGATTTAATATCATTGTTTCTGATATTTGAAAATAATAATTTAAATGTTCATAATAATATTAGTGATATGTTTATGGAGATTGATAGTGATGATGATATATTTACAAATATTGATTTGGAAGATGTAAATAAAACATTGTATTAATTTTTAATTGTATTATAATTTTTATTTTATTTAGATTTAAATTAATTTTTTTAAATATTTCTTATGTAATAGATGATATTTTATAAAGATTTTAGAAAAATTATGAAAATAACTGTGTTTGAGGAAAATTTAATTTTTCATGTTGACAAATACGACTATATGTTTTTGGCATATTGTCATTTATTTAAAGAACTTTGCGTACTTGAACAGTTAAAGGATTATATTCAATTAATCGATCATGGATGAGAATACAATAGGCAGACGTGTTTTCTGGAATATTACTGCTTGTCTCAAACTCAATTTTTATATCAATTGGACCGTTTGTAGTAGATTCATTTTGATGGCTCACATCAATGATAATAATAGGAGCATTATTTTTAAATTCTTGACAATTCAGGATGGGTTGAGGATCTCTCATATAATAGTTTTGTTGAAATCTCACATACATATCATAGAGAATAGCAAAGCGTTCATTAGCAAATTTAATATTAAGATCATCATAAGGATATGATTCTGAATTCAAGTGTACTTTGAGGTTAGTTAAATTGCAGTGAACAAATTTATTATCATTTTGGAATGCTATTATTAATGCAAAACGAGGACGTTCTCTGTTGGTAGCTAACTTTACATTCCAAATGTTAGTATTTCCAGTTGTTAGTTGAGGATTATAATGACAGTCCCAACTGTGGAATGCTATTGGTAAGTTTTCTCCGTTTTTATCACTTTCATCATATTTAATTTACTAAAATCCGATAAGTGTACATGAAGAATTCTCCATGAAATATTTGTAATTTTTATTTTGGGTTTTTCAGTATTTGCTGTTGAATACACCATGCCTTCATCACTTTTACTACGCAGTAAAATTAATTCATGTTTAGATTTTAAAATTACTTTATTGAAATCTTCAGCAAATCAGTGAAATATAAAAATTAAAAATTGAAAAATAAAAATTAAAAATTGAAAATTAAAAAATAAAAATTAAAAATTGAAAATAAAAATTAAATTAGGGTTCTTCTTATTTTTGGTTGTTGTTTTTTTTGGAATGTGATAAATTTTTATTTTTCTAAATTGTTTAAACAAAAATATTAATGATGGGTGTGAAAATATAAAGGAAAAATTTTAAATTTCTGTGTGTGAAAAAATGTTATTCTCTAAATATTGTTTTAATAAGATGGTTTTATTATTTTAGGTGTGGAGGATATTTTTTGGCTAGAAGCGTGAAACAAGAGGCGGTCATATGTTTTAGAACTCTTTAATCTACAATGTAAAATTTATGTTGAATTTGTATAGGAAGTAAAACTCTGCTTGCCAACATATTGTTCGCAACTAAAATGTGTTTACATCAATAAAATTCTTTGAGTAGTTTTATGCCATCACTAAGGAGGGTTGTAATGAATAATAAAATAGGAATTAAAAATTTGTTTGACACCATATTGCTTAAAACTATTTAAAATTTGTTTAGGGTCAAAGTAAAAGACAATTTGTATTTACACATGTTTTAATATTAATTTGTTTATTAAACACTTAGATGTTTATGATACATTTCAATTAGATTAATTACAGCTTGACTTCTACGTCTATAGATGAAGCAGTTGCAAGTATCTGGTCCCTCTATGCAACTATCAATAGACCATGGACATTCGATAAAATGCTCCCCATGCATCGAGTCTAAGCACTCCTTAATTTCAAATTCATCCATTGTATTCATAAAGTTTAATATGAAATGGAGATCCTCAAAGGAAATGTAGCCATCATACTCAAAAAGAAATGCGTTAATTCTTTCGCGTAGTGTCGGAAATTCCATCAATATTTCAAGATTGATGTTTCTCCTTATCTCTATTTTTTAATACTAATTAAAAAATTTATTTTTCTTAATGTGAGAAGAGGATACTTGACAAATATATCCCCAAACTACTAATTATATAAGAGTGAGGGAATACAATGATTTATCATGCACTTTCCTTCACTCTGGATCGATCAATTGGAGGGTGGAGTTAAGGCATAAGACATTTTTCAATTATTTTCCTTAATTTTAATTATAGGAATGTAAGAACAATCATTCAATAAAAAGCAGTCCAATAGTAAAGTCAAAAATGGATATTTCATCATCTCTAATTAATAAATTTAATAATTTCAACAGTAAACCAATTCTCTATATTAAAGACATGGAGAATTTAAAATCCTATACTGTGTTGAAAGCCATACGAATTAAAACTAAAATTGGCAAATGCATAGGACTTGAAGTCGAAAATAACATTATATTTCTACCAACTAGATATAACGCCATGACTGAAGAAGAACTAGTGGAATTATCCTCTGGAAATTACTGCATTAAAAAAGAAGCTGGAGTACACGAGAAATCATATCAATTGCAGCTGGAGCAATTCAATTTAAATAATGAATATATTATTCTTCAAAATAGTACATATCCAGTATGGAATTAAAATGTAATCAAATGTTATTAAATAAATCAAAAATTATATAATAAAATTAAAAAAAGTTTTCTTTTTATTTATTATAAATTTCATACAAAAATTGTAGGCATAAATGTCCACAATTAAACGAATTATATTTTTGATGTTGATTGTAGTTATATTCTAAATTTCTACCCAAGTATTTTACTACTTCCAACGGTGGCTGCAAATTTCCAAAACTATCAAAATATTCATTTTGTTGATTATTTTTATAGTATGCTACCCAATGTGTTCCACAGCCAATTGATGAATCTAAATTAATAATTCCACATTCTTTGAGTCTAGGACGTTTGGGGAGTGAGTCTCGCATAAAAATACCTCTAAAATAGGGAATATGTGTGGCAAACATCCTTAAATCAACATCAGTGAGTGGTCTTTTGGGTAGCATCTTTAACAGTTTTTTGATGATTTATTACATACAAGACCATATCCTTTTTTATATGGCTTAAGAAATAATCCTTTTCCCATTGCAATAGCCTCCATTGTTTTATTATGTTTAATGGCCTCATCAAGATTTTGCTTAGCATTTTTAGCAGTGTTAATTGCTTTAGCAATAGCTGCTCCACCAGAAGATAGACTACCTAAGGCTCCGAGTGCTGTAAGAATTGATACTAAAGGCAAGAAACCTCCAATTTTGGGAACATTTATTATGCGAGGTATAACAACTTTAGATTTTTTTCCTTTTAGAGATTTATTGATAACTCTACGTGCAATTTTAATAGCGTCATTAATATCTCTGGGTTTTTCCTTCTTTAAACTTTTTGTAGCCATTCTTACCGCATCGTTAAAAATTTTCTTTCCACTTTTGTATTGACCCTTAACCCCCATTCCAAATTTAACTTTTGCTTTCATTGCGTTGCTTACAAAATATGCATTTGTTTTCTCGCCAATACTACTATCCTCGGCTAAAACTCTTTCCCAAGCACGATTTTCAAGTATTTTATCAGCTTGGTTCAAATACCGTTGATTTACTTTATAATATAGACTCATACGAAAAGGAAGTAAAGTATAGACTTCAAGTGTTGCAACAACGTTTTGCTAAAATGATAATGAAGTCAAAGGACAGAAGTAAATCTCAATATGATAAGACTAAAAACCATATTAATATTAAAATAGGAGATTTGGTCTTATTGGAGAATGATTCAGGGCATTAGTTGGAAACTTTATTCAGAGGTCCATATTCATTTACGCAAATCGATAGTAACGGCAATTGTACTTTGTTACTTGGCAATGATAAAATTGTCAAGGTTCATAAAAATAGATTGAAAATTTTCACTTCCTAGAAGGGAATATTTTATACACATATTAAAGTAAAAAATTACTCAGAAACTAAATTACAAAGAGTAATTCAAATTTACAAAACAAGTAAACGAATGAAAAATTTGTAAGAATTGGTAAAATAGATAAAACAGCTGATTTTAAATAAAAAATATTAAAAAAAATCACCTGGTCATTATGGAAGAGATAAAACTTAATTAAAATTGTATTTTTTTAACTTCTTCCATAGTTAATTCTTTAATATTTTTCACATTAAATCCATTAACATTTATAATTTAGTTTAATATTTTTTTCTATTTTTTTTTTTGTTAATAATAATTAATCCTACCTGGGAATTGTTTTTTTACTAAAATTAAATTTTATGTACACGATAAAAGAAAAATTATAATAAAATGAAACTAATATTATGTACAGAGTTCCTTGAGTTTTAATAAACAAAAAAATAAGAAAATTTTAATTTAAAAAAAAAAAAAAATTATAAATTGAAAATAGAGGAGTGACTTGAGGATCCTGATCAAATCCATAAATCATTCTTATCTACTGTAATTTTATACATATTTAATAATTATTATATTTTAATTATATAAAAGATCGATCAACTTAATATTGATCGATCTTTTTCCTGAAAATTGAGGTGTGGTGTGTTTGATAAGTGTATATTACCATGTACCAGACATGTAACATAACACCCATACACTGTATAGAATATTGACATACAATCTATGGAGTTGTGTTTTTTTAACATCTTCCATAGTTAATTCTTTAATATTTTTCACTTTAAATCCATTAACATTTATAATTTAGAAGCTTGATATAATTAATAGTGAATTATATAAATTTATGTGTTGGATTTTATTTGTTCGGTTTTAGATCATGACAAATTTTTCTCTAAATTAACAGAAAAATTATAATTTTTATATGATAATTTACTTTGACTATTAGAAAAAACATAGAAAAAGTTATTAGACACTGGCATGAATGGAATGCATTTTCTGACCCACTACGGTCTTCATCAACATTCTTCGTGCCATTTAGTGTTAATCGTAAATATCTTCTATTTAACTCACACGTTAAAGAAATTGGGTAACGTTAAATCCCACATTACTCTGTGTGTTGAGTTAGAATGAAATTTACCACGAACGATTTCTATTTATAGTGTATTTGTTTTTTCTCTAGTAATTATCATAGTTGCTAGTTTAACTTTCAGTTAAAACTTTCAAATGGCAGTTCTTTTCTCTAATGTCATCATATACTATCCTTCTATATAAGCAAAGCATATCAACAAACATTAAAGATTTTTTGTTAATACATATGTCGAGCATATACATTAAACGATTTTTACACTGTACCTGGTGAGTGGTTTAGTAGTAAATTTTATCGTTGATCTATAAATTTATGTGTGAGATTTTATTTGTTCGGTTTTAGATCATGAAAAATTTTTCTCTAAATTAACAGAAAAATTATAAATTTTTGTTGATATGCTTCTACATAAGCAAAGCATATCAATAAACATTAAAGATTTTTTGTTAATACATATGTCGAGCATATACATTAAACGATTTTTACACTGTACCTGGTGAGTGGCTTAATAGTGAATTTTATCGTTGATCTATAAATTTATGTGTGAGATTTTATTTGTTCGGTTTTAGATCATGACAAATTTTTCTCTAAATTAACAGAAAAATTATAATTTTTATATGATAATTTACTTTGACTATTAGAAAAAAACACAGAAAAAGTTATTAGACACTAGCATGAATGGAATGCATTTTCTGACTCACTACGGTCTTCATCAACATTCTTCGTGCCATTTAGATGAAGGCGTTGTGGTGTAATAGTAGATAGGAAATGGGGCCTTTGTAACGAAAAAGCAGCGCAGTCGGCAGAGGCAGCAGCGCAGTCGGCATGATGATTTTGGCTTGGTGAAAAAAAAAAAAAAAAAAAATTTAAAAAAAAATTTTCAAAAATTTAAAAAATAAATTTAAAAAAAAAATTTTCAAAAAATTTAAAAAAAATTTTTAAAAAATTTAAAAAAATAAATTTAAAAAAAAAAAAAAAAAAAAATTTCAAAAAATTTAAAAAAAAAAAAAAAAAAAAAATTTCAAAAAATTTAAAAAAAAAATTTAAAAAATAAATTTAAAAAAAATTTTCAAAAAATTTGCGCAGTGAAAAAAATAAATTTAAAAAAATTTGTGCAGTGAAAAAAATAAATTTAAAAAAATTTGCGCAGTGAAAAAAATAAATTTAAAAAAATAAATTTTCAAAAAATTTGTGCAGTGAAAAAAATAAATTTAAAAAAATTTCAAAAATTTGCGCAGTGAAAAAAATAAATTTAAAAAAATAAATTTTCAAAAATTTGTGCAGTGAAAAAAATAAATTTAAAAAAATTTGTGCAGTGAAAAAAATAAATTTGAAAAAATAAATTTTCAAAAAATTTGCGCAGTGAAAAAAATAAATTTAAATGAAAAAAGTGGAATTTGTGGAGTGAAAAAAATAAATTTAAAAAAATTTGCGCAGTGAAAAAAATAAATTTAAAAAAATAAATTTTCAAAAAATTTGTGGAGTGAAAAAAATAAATTTAAAAAAATTTGTGCAGTGAAAAAAATAAATTTAAAAAAATAAATTTTCAAAAAATTTGCGCAGTGAAAAAAATAAATTTAAATGAAAAAAGTGGAATTTCTGACTCAGTGAAAAAAGATAAATTTTCATAAACATCTGGCCCAGTAAAAATTCTGTGTGTGGAAAATTTACATAGAGATGTGAAAATATAGCTTATTTTAAAATATGTGTGTGTGTGTGTGTGGAGAATATTTTTATTACACAATTATGTTTTACCGACGGCTTTTCACAATTTTACATCTATGAAAAAAAGAAGAATTTTCTGCCCCAGTAAAAAAAAAGAAGAATTTTCTGCCCCAGTTTTTTCACTGGGATGATGGGATTATGTGCATAGAAAATTCTTTGTGTTTACACTATGAAAATATTTTTGAGAAGAATTTGTACACAATATAATCAAATTAGTGTAATATTTAAAATATGTGGATGACAGTATTATGTCAAGTGTTTTAGGTGACATAGTAAAATTTGGATACTATTTAAAATGTGTTTACATTATGAAAATATTTTTGAGAAGAATTTGTACACAATATAATCAAATTAGTGTAATATTTAAAATATGTGGATGACAGTATTATGTCAAGTTTTTAGGCGACATGATAAAAATTTGTCTAATATTTAAATTGTGTTTACATTATGAGAATATTTTTGGGTGAACAGATCAAATCATGATCAAACACATCTTGTACGTCGCGTTAATATACATGTAAAATTTTTTATAGATATCAAAAACTCAGCCTACAGACATAATGTGTCAAGTGTTTTAGGTGACATAGTAAAATTTGTCTAATATTTAAATTGTGTTTACATTATGAGAATATTTTTAATCAAACACATCTTGTACGTCGCTTTGATATACATGTAAAATTTTTTATATGGATCAAAAACTTAGCCTACAGACATAATGTGTCAAGTGTTTTAGGTGACATAGTAAAATTTGGATACTATTTAAAATAATATACAAGACAGTGTATTTTGTATATTTTTCATTTTATTCATTTATTAAACGCTTAGATGTTTATAATACATTTCAATAAAATTAATTATAGATCGTTTTCTCTGTCTATAGACAAAACAGCTACAAGTATCAGGTCCCTCTCCGCAACTATCAGTAGACCATGGACAATCAATGAAATGTTCCCCATGTATCGAGTCTAGGCACTCCTTATTTTCAAATTCATCAATTATATTCGTAAAGTTTAATATATAATGGAGATCCTCAAAAGAAATGTGTCCATCATATTCAAAAAGAAAGGTGTCAATTCTCTCTCGTAGTGTTGGATTTAATATCATTGTTTCTGATATTTGAAAATAATAATTTAAATGTTCATAATAATATTAGTGATATGTTTATGGAGATTGATAGTGATGATGATATATTTACAAATATTGATTTGGAAGATGTAAATAAAACATTGTATTAATTTTTAATTGTATTATAATTTTTATTTTATTTAGATTTAAATTAATTTTTTTAAATATTTCTTATGTAATAGATGATATTTTATAAAGATTTTAGAAAAATTATGAAAATAACTGTGTTTGAGGAAAATTTAATTTTTCATGTTGACAAATACGACTATATGTTTTTGGCATATTGTCATTTATTTAAAGAACTTTGCGTACTTGAACAGTTAAAGGATTATATTCAATTAATCGATCATGGATGAGAATACAATAGGCAGACGTGTTTTCTGGAATATTACTGCTTGTCTCAAACTCAATTTTTATATCAATTGGACCGTTTGTAGTAGATTCATTTTGATGGCTCACATCAATGATAATAATAGGAGCATTATTTTTAAATTCTTGACAATTCAGGATGGGTTGAGGATCTCTCATATAATAGTTTTGTTGAAATCTCACATACATATCATAGAGAATAGCAAAGCGTTCATTAGCAAATTTAATATTAAGATCATCATAAGGATATGATTCTGAATTCAAGTGTACTTTGAGGTTAGTTAAATTGCAGTGAACAAATTTATTATCATTTTGGAATGCTATTATTAATGCAAAACGAGGACGTTCTCTGTTGGTAGCTAACTTTACATTCCAAATGTTAGTATTTCCAGTTGTTAGTTGAGGATTATAATGACAGTCCCAACTGTGGAATGCTATTGGTAAGTTTTCTCCGTTTTTATCACTTTCATCATATTTAATTTACTAAAATCCGATAAGTGTACATGAAGAATTCTCCATGAAATATTTGTAATTTTTATTTTGGGTTTTTCAGTATTTGCTGTTGAATACACCATGCCTTCATCACTTTTACTACGCAGTAAAATTAATTCATGTTTAGATTTTAAAATTACTTTATTGAAATCTTCAGCAAATCAGTGAAATATAAAAATTAAAAATTGAAAAATAAAAATTAAAAATTGAAAATTAAAAAATAAAAATTAAAAATTGAAAATAAAAATTAAATTAGGGTTCTTCTTATTTTTGGTTGTTGTTTTTTTTGGAATGTGATAAATTTTTATTTTTCTAAATTGTTTAAACAAAAATATTAATGATGGGTGTGAAAATATAAAGGAAAAATTTTAAATTTCTGTGTGTGAAAAAATGTTATTCTCTAAATATTGTTTTAATAAGATGGTTTTATTATTTTAGGTGTGGAGGATATTTTTTGGCTAGAAGCGTGAAACAAGAGGCGGTCATATGTTTTAGAACTCTTTAATCTACAATGTAAAATTTATGTTGAATTTGTATAGGAAGTAAAACTCTGCTTGCCAACATATTGTTCGCAACTAAAATGTGTTTACATCAATAAAATTCTTTGAGTAGTTTTATGCCATCACTAAGGAGGGTTGTAATGAATAATAAAATAGGAATTAAAAATTTGTTTGACACCATATTGCTTAAAACTATTTAAAATTTGTTTAGGGTCAAAGTAAAAGACAATTTGTATTTACACATGTTTTAATATTAATTTGTTTATTAAACACTTAGATGTTTATGATACATTTCAATTAGATTAATTACAGCTTGACTTCTATGTCTATAGATGAAGCAGTTGCAAGTATCTGGTCCCTCTATGCAACTATCAATAGACCATGGACAATCGATAAAATGCTCCCCATGCATCGAGTCTAAGCACTCCTTAATTTCAAATTCATCCATTGTATTCATAAAGTTTAATATGAAATGGAGATCCTCAAAGGAAATGTAGCCATCATACTCAAAAAGAAATGCGTTAATTCTTTCGCGTAGTGTCGGAAATTCCATCAATATTTCAAGATTGATGTTTCTCCTTATCTCTATTTTTTAATACTAATTAAAAAATTTATTTTTCTTAATGTGAGAAGAGGATACTTGACAAATATATCCCCAAACTACTAATTATATAAGAGTGAGGGAATACAATGATTTATCATGCACTTTCCTTCACTCTGGATCGATCAATTGGAGGGTGGAGTTAAGGCATAAGACATTTTTCAATTATTTTCCTTAATTTTAATTATAGGAATGTAAGAACAATCATTCAATAAAAAGCAGTCCAATAGTAAAGTCAAAAATGGATATTTCATTATCTCTAATTAATAAATTTAATAATTTCAACAGTAAACCAATTCTCTATATTAAAGACATGGAGAATTTAAAATCCTATACTGTGTTGAAAGCCATACGAATTAAAACTAAAATTGGCAAATGCATAGGACTTGAAGTCGAAAATAACATTATATTTCTACCAACTAGATATAACGCCATGACTGAAGAAGAACTAGTGGAATTATCCTCTGGAAATTACTGCATTAAAAAAGAAGCTGGAGTACACGAGAAATCATATCAATTGCAGCTGGAGCAATTCAATTTAAATAATGAATATATTATTCTTCAAAATAGTACATATCCAGTATGGAATTAAAATGTAATCAAATGTTATTAAATAAATCAAAAATTATATAATAAAATTAAAAAAAGTTTTCTTTTTATTTATTATAAATTTCATACAAAAATTGTAGGCATAAATTGTAGGCATAAATGTCCACAATTAAACGAATTATATTTTTGATGTTGATTGTAGTTATATTCTAAATTTCTACCCAAGTATTTTACTACTTCCAACGGTGGCTGCAAATTTCCAAAACTATCAAAATATTCATTTTGTTGATTATTTTTATAGTATGCTACCCAATGTGTTCCACAGCCAATTGATGAATCTAAATTAATAATTCCACATTCTTTGAGTCTAGGACGTTTGGGGAGTGAGTCTCGCATAAAAATACCTCTAAAATAGGGAATATGTGTGGCAAACATCCTTAAATCAACATCAGTGAGTGGTCTTTTGGGTAGCATCTTTAACAGTTTTTTGATGATTTATTACATACAAGACCATATCCTTTTTTATATGGCTTAAGAAATAATCCTTTTCCCATTGCAATAGCCTCCATTGTTTTATTATGTTTAATGGCCTCATCAAGATTTTGCTTAGCATTTTTAGCAGTGTTAATTGCTTTAGCAATAGCTGATCCACCAGAAGATAGACTACCTAAGGCTCCGAGTGCTGTAAGAATTGATACTAAAGGCAAGAAACCTCCAATTTTGGGAACATTTATTATGCGAGGTATAACAACTTTAGATTTTTTTCCTTTTAGAGATTTATTGATAACTCTACGTGCAATTTTAATAGCGTCATTAATATCTCTGGGTTTTTCCTTCTTTAAACTTTTTGTAGCCATTCTTACCGCATCGTTAAAAATTTTCTTTCCACTTTTGTATTGACCCTTAACCCCCATTCCAAATTTAACTTTTGCTTTCATTGCGTTGCTTACAAAATATGCATTTGTTTTCTCGCCAATACTACTATCCTCGGCTAAAACTCTTTCCCAAGCACGATTTTCAAGTATTTTATCAGCTTGATGTCGTTTATTAATATCCTTATTTTGGGAATATGATTATAATGTTTAAGCAGGATGAAATGAATATGAAGCACATATATAGCGATCACGTTGGAATGGATATAAGCTATAAGAAATTTTATGATATATGTCAAGAATGTTGGAAAGACAAGTATGGATTTTTAATAATAAGCAAAGATGATGATTTAGATGCAGGTCGCTATAGAAAATCGTTTAATATTTTCATTGAAATATAAAAGGATGAATTCATAAATATTAGTTAGTTACGAATATATCATTGAATCAATTAGATCGATATCAGACCAGCCAGCAGACATCTGTTTATTAATATCATACCATCTAAAAGACTAGAACAGCTAAAAATACCTAATCTGATAAATCAGAACAGCTAAAAATACCTAATCTGATAAATCAGCACAGCTAAAAATATCTAATCTGATAAATCAGAACAGCTAAAAATACCTAATCTGATAAACCAGACCAGCCAGCAGACATCTGATCTGATAAACCAGACCAGCCAGCAGACATCTGATCTGATAAACCAGACCAGCCAGCAGACATCTGATCTGATAAACCAGACCAGCCAGCAGACACCTGATCTGATAAACCAGACCAGCCAACAGACACCTGATCTGATAAACCAGACCAGTCAGCAGAACCTGATCTGATAAACCAGACCAGTCAGCAGACACCTGATCTGATAAACCAGACCAGTCAGCAGACACCTGATCTGATAAACCAGACCAGCCAGCAGACACCTGATCTTGCCGATACCTAATCATAATTTTAAAACTAATAAACGATGGAAGAAAAAGTTTTGGAAGAATTAGTAAAGACGAGAAATGCTTTGAAAAGGAAATTTCAAAGTATAAAATTTGATGAATCTAACACATCTAAGCAACTCAAAGATACATTTAGGCCTATAACGGAACCATTGAAGGAATTTATTGATATTTCTAAAAATACGAATACAATTTCAAAAATTATTAAAGATGAAATTAAAAATGAAATGGCTAATTACTCAAATATTAGCTTTAACAAAGTACCGATGAAATTCGAGTCAAGTACTCCGAAGAAAGAACATATAAGTACTAATGGTGAAGATGAGACACAAAAGTCTTTATATAAGACAAATGATGATGAAAATTTCTATTCTCAAGAGGATACAATAGAGAATGATGATATTAATGTTTCAACAAATCCGATAGATTTATCCCGGTTGGGTAAAAAAAATATGTTGGATACTCTATATGGGCCACATAAAAATTCTAGTGGAGAATGGAAATTTGGTAACAGCAATATAAAAATAAATGACGATAAAATTGAGGTAGGAAACCAAATGTGGCTCCTTACACCAGGTCTTTATCAGTTAATGTTTTATTCAAAACCAATGAATTATGATAAAACTGAATTGGAGATTTACAAGAATATTTTAATTGAAACAAATGCTCATAAAAGAGATTATAAATCCGATGGACAGCTAAAAGGCACCAGATCATATAAATATCGAAACATTATAAGTAAATTATTTAAAAATGATAAGACATTAAGTGGTTTAATGAAATTGAATTCAAATAAATCAAATTATATATATTGGAATGATCCAAATGAGTTGGTTGATCGCCTTCGGCTATTGATAGCATCACAAGTCGCTGGTCATAATAATCATAATAATGAAATAGTCTCAATATATGAAGAATTGCGAGAAGCTGATATTATTATATAAAATCTAATGAATATCTTGCAAATTAATTAATAAGTGCATATCATTCAACATGTGTGAATGTCACATCTATTGAAGCTTGAAATTATGAAATATAAAAAGTAATATATAAAATGCTTCAACGCTGTTTATTATCAATGTGGATAACATTAACATCATTTGTCCGCAAAACTAGAAGATTATTTTGGAAGAAAAAGATGCAATCTAAAAAATGCTCATACACATATAAAAAAAAAAAAAAAAAAAAAAAAAAAAAAAAAAACAAAATCACAAGAGACATACATATAAAAATCAAAAATGACTACAAAACGAATTCTTGTAAATGAGTTGCATAAACAATTAGATGATTTGTGGCATTTAGATGTTACATGTAGAATTAGATGATTTGTGTGATGAACATATATTTGTGGCAAGCTGATCTGGTCTGGTTTATCAGATCAGGTGTCTGCTGGCTGGTCTGGTTTATCAGATCAGGTGTCTGCTGGCTGGTCTGGTTTATCAGATCAGATGTCTGCTGGCTGGTCTGGTTTATCAGATCAGATGTCTGCTGGCTGGTCTGGTTTATCAGATCAGATGTCTGCTGGCTGGTCTGGTTTATCAGATTAGGTATTTTTAGCTGTTCTGATTTATCAGATTAGATATTTTTAGCTGTGCTGATTTATCAGATTAGGTATTTTTAGCTGTTCTGATTTATCAGATTAGGTATTTTTAGCTGTTCTAGTCTTTTAGATGGTATGATATTAATACACAGATGTCTGCTGGCTGGTCTGATATCGATCTAATTGATTCAATGATATATTCGTAACTAACTAATATTTATGAATTCATCCTTTTATATTTCAATGAAAATATTAAACGATTTTCTATAGCGACCTGCATCTAAATCATCATCTTTGCTTATTATTAAAAATCCATACTTGTCTTTCCAACATTCTTGACATATATCATAAAATTTCTTATAGCTTATATCCATTCCAACGTGATCGCTATATATGTGCTTCATATTCATTTCATCCTGCTTAAACATTATAATCATATTCCCAAAATAAGGATATTAATAAACGACATCAAGCTGATAAAATACTTGAAAATCGTGCTTGGGAAAGAGTTTTAGCCGAGGATAGTAGTATTGGCGAGAAAACAAATGCATATTTTGTAAGCAACGCAATGAAAGCAAAAGTTAAATTTGGAATGGGGGTTAAGGGTCAATACAAAAGTGGAAAGAAAATTTTTAACGATGCGGTAAGAATGGCTACAAAAAGTTTAAAGAAGGAAAAACCCAGAGATATTAATGACGCTATTAAAATTGCACGTAGAGTTATCAATAAATCTCTAAAAGGAAAAAAATCTAAAGTTGTTATACCTCGCATAATAAATGTTCCCAAAATTGGAGGTTTCTTGCCTTTAGTATCAATTCTTACAGCACTCGGAGCCTAAGGTAGTCTATCTTCTGGTGGATCAGCTATTGTTAAAGCAATTAACACTGCTAAAAATGCTAAGCAAAATCTTGATGAGGCCATTAAACATAATAAAACAATGGAGGCTATTGCAATGGGAAAAGGATTATTTCTTAAGCCATATAAAAAAGGATATGGTCTTGTATGTAATAAATCATCAAAAAACTGTTAAAGATGCTACCCAAAAGACCACTCACTGATGTTGATTTAAGGATGTTTGCCACACATATTCCCTATTTTAGAGGTATTTTTATGCGAGACTCACTCCCCAAACGTCCTAGACTCAAAGAATGTGGAATTATTAATTTAGATTCATCAATTGGCTGTGGAACACATTGGGTAGCATACTATAAAAATAATCAACAAAATGAATATTTTGATAGTTTTGGAAATTTGCAGCCACCGTTGGAAGTAGTAAAATACTTGGGTAGAAATTTAGAATATAACTACAATCAACATCAAAAATATAATTCGTTTAATTGTGGACATTTATGCCTACAATTTATGCCTACAATTTTTGTATGAAATTTATAATAAATAAAAAGAAAACTTTTTTTAATTTTATTATATAATTTTTGATTTATTTAATAACATTTGATTACATTTTAATTCCATACTGGATATGTACTATTTTGAAGAATAATATATTCATTATTTAAATTGAATTGCTCCAGCTGCAATTGATATGATTTCTCGTGTACTCCAGCTTCTTTTTTAATGCAGTAATTTCCAGAGGATAATTCCACTAGTTCTTCTTCAGTCATGGCGTTATATCTAGTTGGTAGAAATATAATGTTATTTTCGACTTCAAGTCTTATGCATTTGCCAATTTTAGTTTTAATTCGTATGGCTTTCAACACAGTATAGGATTTTAAATTCTCCATGTCTTTAATATAGAGAATTGGTTTACTGTTGAAATTATTAAATTTATTAATTAGAGATGATGAAATATCCAGTTTTGACTTTACTATTGGACTGCTTTTTATTGAATGATTGTTCTTACATTCCTATAATTAAAATTAAGGAAAATAATTGAAAAATGTCTTATGCCTTAACTCCACCCTCCAATTGATCGATCCAGAGTGAAGGAAAGTGCATGATAAATCATTGTATTCCCTCACTCTTATATAATTAGTAGTTTGGGGATATATTTGTCAAGTATCCTCTTCTCACATTAAGAAAAATAAATTTTTTAATTAGTATTAAAAAATAGAGATAAGGAGAAACATCAATCTTGAAATATTGATGGAATTTCCGACACTACGCGAAAGAATTAACGCATTTCTTTTTGAGTATGATGGCTACATTTCCTTTGAGGATCTCCATTTCATATTAAACTTTATGAATACAATGGATGAATTTGAAATTAAGGAGTGCTTAGACTCGATGCATGGGGAGCATTTTATCGATTGTCCATGGTCTATTGATAGTTGCATAGAGGGACCAGATACTTGCAACTGCTTCATCTATAGACGTAGAAGTCAAGCTGTAATTAATCTAATTGAAATGTATCATAAACATCTAAGTGTTTAATAAACAAATTAATATTAAAACATGTGTAAATACAAATTGTCTTTTACTTTGACCCTAAACAAATTTTAAATAGTTTTAAGCAATATGGTGTCAAACAAATTTTTAATTCCTATTTTATTATTCATTACAACCCTCCTTAGTGATGGCATAAAACTACTCAAAGAATTTTATTGATGTAAACACATTTTAGTTGCGAACAATATGTTGGCAAGCAGAGTTTTACTTCCTATACAAATTCAACATAAATTTTACATTGTAGATTAAAGAGTTCTAAAACATATGACCGCCCCTTGTTTCACGCTTCTAGCCAAAAAATATCCTCCACACCTAAAATAATAAAACCATCTTATTAAAACAATATTTAGAGAATAACATTTTTTCACACACAGAAATTTAAAATTTTTCCTTTATATTTTCACACCCATCATTAATATTTTTGTTTAAACAATTTAGAAAAATAAAAATTTATCACATTCCAAAAAAAACAACAACCAAAAATAAGAAGAACCCTAATTTAATTTTTATTTTCAATTTTTAATTTTTATTTTTTAATTTTCAATTTTTAATTTTTATTTTTCAATTTTTATATTTCACTAAAAGTCTTACTGTGATTTGCTGAAGATTTCAATAAAGTAATTTTAAAATCTAAACATGAATTAATTTTACTGCGTAGTAAAAGTGATGAAGGCATGGTGTATTCAACAGCAAATACTGAAAAACCCAAAATAAAAATTACAAATATTTCATGGAGAATTCTTCATGTACACTTATCGGATTTTAGTAAATTAAATATGATGAAAGTGATAAAAACGGAGAAAACTTACCAATAGCATTCCACAGTTGGGACTGTCATTATAATCCTCAACTAACAACTGGAAATACTAACATTTGGAATGTAAAGTTAGCTACCAACAGAGAACGTCCTCGTTTTGCATTAATAATAGCATTCCAAAATGATAATAAATTTGTTCACTGCAATTTAACTAACCTCAAAGTACACTTGAATTCAGAATCATATCCTTATGATGATCTTAATATTAAATTTGCTAATGAACGCTTTGCTATTCTCTATGATATGTATGTGAGATTTCAACAAAACTATTATATGAGAGATCCTCAACCCATCCTGAATTGTCAAGAATTTAAAAATAATGCTCCTATTATTGTCATTGATGTGAGCCATCAAAATGAATCTACTACAAACGGTCCAATTGATATAAAAATTGAGTTTGCGACAAGCAGTAATATTCCAGAAAACACGTCTGCCTATTGTATTCTCATCCATGATCGATTAATTGAATATAATCCTTTAACTGTTCAAGTACGCAAAGTTGTTTAAATAAATGACAATATGCCAAAAACATATAGTCGTATTTGTCAACATGAAAAATTAAATTTTCCTCAAACACAGTTATTTTCATAATTTTTCTAAAATCTTTATAAAATATCATCTATTACATAAGAAATATTTAAAAAAATTAATTTAAAATCTAAATAAAATAAAAATTATAATACAATTAAAAATTAATACAATGTTTTATTTACATCTTCCAAATCAATATTTGTAAATATATCATCATCACTATCAATCTCCATAAACATATCACTAATATTATTATGAACATTTAAATTATTATTTTCAAATATCAGAAACAATGATATTAAATCCAACACTACGAGAGAGAATTGACACCTTTCTTTTTGAATATGATGGACACATTTCTTTTGAGGATCTCCATTATATATTAAACTTTACGAATATAATGGATGAATTTGAAAATAAGGAGTGCCTAGACTCGATACATGGGGAACATTTCATTGATTGTCCATGGTCTACTGATAGTTGCGGAGAGGGACCTGATACTTGTAGCTGTTTTGTCTATAGACAAAGAAAACGATCTATAATTAATTTTATTGAAATGTATTATAAACATCTAAGCGTTTAATAAATGAATAAAATGAAAAATATACAAAATACACTGTCTTGTATATTATTTTAAATAGTATCCAAATTTTACTATGTCACCTAAAACACTTGACACATTATGTCTGTAGGCTAAGTTTTTGATCCATATAAAAAATTTTACATGTATATCAAAGCGACGTACAAAATGTGTTTGATTAAAAATATTCTCATAATGTAAACACAATTTAAATATTAGACAAATTTTACTATGTCACCTAAAACACTTGACACATTATGTCTGTAGGCTGAGTTTTTAAACGATCTATAATTAATTTTACATGTATATTAATGCGACGTACAAGATGTGTTTGATCATGATTTGATCTGTTCACCCAAAAATATTCTCATAATGTAAACACAATTTAAATATTAGACAAATTTTTATCATGTCGCCTAAAAACTTGACATAATACTGTCATCCACATATTTTAAATATTACACTAATTTGATTATATTGTGTACAAATTCTTCTCAAAAATATTTTCATAATGTAAACACATTTTAAATAGTATCCAAATTTTACTATGTCACCTAAAACACTTGACATAATACTGTCATCCACATATTTTAAATATTACACTAATTTGATTATATTGTGTACAAATTCTTCTCAAAAATATTTTCATAGTGTAAACACAAAGAATTTTCTATGCACATAATCCCATCATCCCAGTGAAAAAACTGGGGCAGAAAATTCTTCTTTTTTTTTACTGGGGCAGAAAATTCTTCTTTTTTTCATAGATGTAAAATTGTGAAAAGCCGTCGGTAAAACATAATTGTGTAATAAAAATATTCTCCACACACACACACACACATATTTTAAAATAAGCTATATTTTCACATCTCTATGTAAATTTTCCACACACAGAATTTTTACTGGGCCAGATGTTTATGAAAATTTATCTTTTTTCACTGAGTCAGAAATTCCACTTTTTTCATTTAAATTTATTTTTTTCACTGCGCAAATTTTTTGAAAATTTATTTTTTTAAATTTATTTTTTTCACTGCACAAATTTTTTTAAATTTATTTTTTTCACTCCACAAATTTTTTGAAAATTTATTTTTTTAAATTTATTTTTTTCACTGCGCAAATTTTTTTAAATTTATTTTTTTCACTCCACAAATTCCACTTTTTTCATTTAAATTTATTTTTTTCACTGCGCAAATTTTTTGAAAATTTATTTTTTCAAATTTATTTTTTTCACTGCACAAATTTTTTTAAATTTATTTTTTTCACTGCACAAATTTTTTGAAAATTTATTTTTTTAAATTTATTTTTTTCACTGCGCAAATTTTTGAAATTTTTTTAAATTTATTTTTTTCACTGCACAAATTTTTTGAAAATTTATTTTTTTAAATTTATTTTTTTCACTGCGCAAATTTTTTTAAATTTATTTTTTTCACTGCACAAATTTTTTTAAATTTATTTTTTTCACTGCGCAAATTTTTTGAAAATTTTTTTTAAATTTATTTTTTAAATTTTTTGAAATTTTTTTTTTAAATTTATTTTTTAAATTTTTTGAAATTTTTTTTTTAAATTTTTTGAAATTTTTTTTTTTTTTTTTTTTAAATTTATTTTTTTAAATTTTTTAAAATTTTTTTTTAAATTTTTTGAAAATTTTTTTTTAAATTTATTTTTTAAATTTTTGAAAATTTTTTTTTAAATTTTTTTTTTTTTTTTTTTTTTTTTTTCACCAAGCCAAAATCATCATGCCGACTGCGCTGCTGCCTCTGCCGACTGCGCTGCTTTTTCGTTACAAAGGCCCCATTTCCTATCTACTTGTAATGGTTAGCGCGTTGGACTTTTACACAGAAGGTCCCGGGTTCGATCCCCGGTGCCGGCAACATCAAAAATAATATGTATGAGTTTTTTCTATCCCTCATACGTATCGCAATGTCCACCTTCGGTGTTCCCATAGCAATTAACCCCACCGAAGTAAAATAATGAATCAGGGCTATGAACCAAAAAGCTTCAATAAGTTCGCCAACTCTCCATCAGGTGGCGAGCAACAACTGTTCTAAGACTTATCATCTCGCGCAATTACAGTGTTGCCATGTCTGAAGCCCTTCATCTTTCCCCACCTTTCATCTCTATACTATCCCTTTCCAAAGAAAGCAACACACTAAATATATAGGAAGTATTTCCTGAGTGTTGCCTCTCTTTTAAAAAAAAAAAAAAAAAAAAAATACCCACTTACACTTTATTGGCCTTTTTCCAGATGGTAGTTCTGCTAATGTCCATGTATCATTTAAAGCTAAGGAACTCATTTCATCGTCCATTGCGGCACTCCACTCTTTGGCTTCTTCAGATTTCATAGCTTCTTCTACTGTTACAGGATCATTTGACACGAAACTTTTAGCACAAAAATTGTATTCGACAGTTGGCTTTGCAGCAAAACGTTCAGACCGCCGAATTTCAACATCTTCAGAATTCTCATTTTCACCAGATAGTTTATCAAAACATCAGTTGGTAAATCGTTACCTATACAAATTGGCAATTCCACTCCTTTTTCCTTCTCTGAATTGACAACATCTTAATCGATTCCAACTACAATATTTCGAATTTGATTAGTAAGATCTACACTATTGTTACATACCTGATCTTAAATGAAGACGACATCACGGCTGATGATTATCTTCTTTGTAGCAGTATTATAAAGTCTGTAGGCTTTGCTTTCAGTACTATATCCAACGAAAACACAAGGTGTGGACTTGGCATCTAACTTGGAACGCTTTACTTTAGGAATATGAACAAACGCCTTGCATCCAAAGACCCGAATGTGTTTAAGGTTTGGTTTTCTACCCGACCACAATTCTTCTGGACTGATGGTATTTTTTCTACATGGTGTTCTGTTCATCAAATAGGCTGCGGCCACAGCTGCTTCTGACCAATATTTTTCTTCCAGACCAGCATCTAGTAACATGCATCTTACACGATCCATAATAGTATGATTTAGCCGTTCGGACACGCCATTCTGTTCTGGGGTGTACGAAGCGGTTTTTTGATGAATAATGCCACAGTTATTTAAAAACTTTTGGAATGGTCCATTTATATACTCAATGCCGTTGTCCGTTCTAAAAATTTTAATTTTCTTTGAACACTGATTCTCAGTAATTGTTGTAAATTTTTTAAATTCCTCGAAAACGTCAGATTTTTTCTTAATTGGCGACAAAAATACTTTTCGGGAATAATCATCCACAAAAATAACAATAAAACGAGCACCTGAGAATGATTTAGTTTTCAATGGTACCATTACATCTGAATGAACAATTTCAAGAGCTTCTGTTGCACGATTACCACTTTCTTTAAAGGAGTTTCTTACTTGTTTTCCTTGTATACAAATTTCACATTTGTTTAGATTCATTTGAAAATCAAGTTCATTCGTGTTTCTAATTTTGTTCAAATTTTCATCACAAATATGACCGAAACGTCGATGCCACAAATTAGCAATACTATTTACGATCAACGCTTTTTGTGTGTTGTTCTTAGAAACACAATTTAACCTATATAAATTGTTGTGTAAACTTGCAGTTGCCATACATGTATTATCGCTGTCAAAAATTTCGCAGTGATTCTGCTCAAAAACAACCTTCTTTCCATTTGCCGTTAATTGTCTTACTGACAATAAATTTGCACATAGCTTCGGTACGTACTCAACGTACTCGTCCATAGAGTCACAATCAGACAATTTAAGTTGAACCAATTTTTTTAACAATTCTACTTTTCTGGTGAGACCGGTGTCCTCATACGCACTCATCAAAGATTCCCAAGCATCTTTTGCCGTTGTTGCCGTCGCTATGTGCGCAAAATTACTAGGCTACACCATTAACGTTAGTTCTGCTAATGCACGTTCATTAGCATCTTTGTCAACTTCCTTGGAATTTGCATTCAAACCTGCTTCAACAATTTTCCAGCAACTTTTTAACACTAAGTACGATTTAGCATGCCGCTTCCAAATATCAAAATTTTCACGGCCACGCAATTTCTCAAATGGAAAACTTAAACTTGTTGCCATTTTTACAATCGTTTCTAACTTTTATTAAACGTTTTAATTTTTAATAGTTTCCTTTCCCTTTTTTTTACAAGAACAAAACGCCCATAACCTGATATAACGCAGTGATCTGTTTGAATGTTACAAAGGAACTGAAAAAGTTTTATTGAATTCTCTCGCTAAAAATGGTTATTCGATTTACAACATGTTGATGAAGACCGTAGTGGGTCAGAAAATGCATTCCATTCATGCTAGTGTCTAATAACTTTTTCTGTGTTTTTTTTTTCTGTCTAATAGTCAAAGTAAATTATCATATAAAAATTATAATTTTTCTGTTAATTTAGAGAAAAATTTGTCATGATCTAAAACCGAACAAATAAAATCTCACACATAAATTTATAGATCAACGACAATATTCACTATTTAACCACTCTCCAGGTACAGTGTAAAAATCGTTTAATGTATATGCTCGACATATGTAATAACAAAAAATCTTTAATGTTTGTTGATATCACTGTTCAAGTTGTAAAATGGTACTAACGTGAAAACCATATGGTTGCGTTTGGATGAGCCCACTGACTACTACTCCACCGATGAAAGTGCCAATTTGGCTCATTGTGAAAAATTTATGGGGTTTTTTTTTGAATTTCGGTCAATTCGTCAATTTTTGATCATTTTCAGCCCATTTAAGCCCATTTAAGTCGCTTTTACTGTATTCAAAATTTCTTGTGTTAGCTTTATACGGCAATATTATTGCCATTTCAAGCAACTCAACACACTTTTTAATACAAAAACCATCCTTTTTTACGCTTTTTCGGTAATGTGCGTGGACAATTAAAAGGAAAAAAGGAAAGTGTACTTTTTTAATTATTTGGGTTTTTCCGTTGGCTACCTGCATGATTTTTTTACACAATTTTTTTTTACACAAACGCACACGAACCAGGTATATAGCCATCCTTTTTTTATTTTTTATAGCTGTTCATTGATCGATTTTTGTCATTCAACAAGTGTCTCCGATCGCGTAAAGTACGATTTTTTTAAAGTAATAAAAGTATAAATAAAGTTTCCAGTTTGAAGTGATTAATTTTTACGGTAAAAAATGGATGAATGCCTGAAAAAATTCAATCATTACTGTTATATGTGCGGAAAGTGGACCATTATGTCGTCTAAGAAAAAAATTACTGATGAAATTGTAACATTGTACGAGCAGTACTTCAATATTCCAGTGATTCGTAATGTTGACTGGGTGCCTAAAATGGCTTGTTCATCGTGTGTAGCACGTTTGTATGATTGGCGAACAGGTCGACTGGAAAGCATGTAAAAATAATGTTGTGGGTATGAACAGAAGAAAGGCGATGGAATATATTTACCAAAGTGTTCCGTCAGCTCAAATCACTCTTCCCCATTCTCCGCCAGTGCCAATCCCGAGAAAACCGAGTCCAACCGAAGAATACATCCCACCATCTTTTTTTTCGGAGCCAGAATCGAATTTTTCTTTGTATCAGCCATCAAATATTACGCCACCATGCAAAAACATTGAAGTTACACAACAGCGCTTGCACATTTTTTTTTTTTTTTTATTAACATAATTTTTATTACAATAAATAATAAAATATATGTTTCAAAATACAACTAGCAAAATATAATTTATTTACTAACAAGTACTTTATTTTTAATAAAATAGTTTGACTATAAGATATATCTATGATTCACACAAATACATCCTTTAACTGGATGCCCTAAGCAGGTCGTTAGGTTTTATGCGTCTTAGACGCCGGATTTCCCCATTCGTATCGATGAGACTAGATGCCTCTTTATTGACGTGTGTTCGTAATCTATCAGCATGGCTATTAGCAATTTTTTTAATTTCTTCGGCAACTGTGCTTATACCCAAGTCACGGTGTAAGTCCTTGTTTCTAACGTACCATGGGGCATTCACTATGCATCGTAGAATTTTATTTTGAAATCGTTGGATTTGAAGTATTTCATCTCTGGCTGCGCAACCCCACAGCTGCGCTCCATACGTCCAAACGGGCTTCAGGACTTGTTTATACAAAAGTAATTTATTCTGTATGGATAGTGTTGAGTTTCTACCAATTAACCAATACATTTTGCTAAATTTTATCTCTATCTCAGTTTTCTTCTTCTTTACATGTTCTTTCCATTTTAATTTTGTGTCTAATGTCATTCCTAAGTACTTGGCTGAATTAGAAAAGGGGACTACGACATCATCTATATAGATTGGATGGTGTTGAATTTGGTTGTACGTAAAGTCCACATGACCAGATTTAGATTGATTAAGTTTAATTTGCCATATTTTTGACCAATCTAAAACTTTGGTTACCGCTGCTTGAAGTTTAATCGTGGATTCTTCAGCTGTGTATCCTGTTGCTATTAGGGCAGTGTCGTCAGCAAATGTTGCTGTTGCATAATTATAATTATCACTAACAGGGAGATCAGCGGTATACATAAGGTATAAAGTTGGACCTAATATACTTCCCTGTGGGACTCCTGCTTTTATTGGTCGGATGTCTGAGAACGATGTTTCCTGTTTGATTCTAAAGTATCGATTGCTTAGGTAAGATTGCAAGAAATCACAGAAGCTTTGAGGTAGATATTTTTTTATTTTATGAATAAATCCATCATGCCAAACTTTGTCAAATGCTTGGCTGACATCTAGAAAGACAATGGAACAAACTTTCTTTTCTTCAAATGATTTTTCTATAATATCGGTAATCCTATGGACTTGGTCGATAGTAGAATGATTGTGCCTGAAACCAAATTGGTGTTTAGGGATGATGTTATTCAACTCTATAAGAGGTCTTAATCTGGCAAGAAAAATCTTCTCCAAAACCTTTGATAAAATGGGAAGCAAAGATATGGGTCTATATGAGGAGACTTCATTTGGCGGTTTCCCTGGTTTTGGGATCATTATAACATCCGCCATTTTCAATAGACTGGGAACGTGTTTCAGCTTAAAACAAGTGTTGATTATGTTTGTTAACTTGATTAAACCTAAATTTGGTATTTCTTTAAGCAGCTCCGACGTTATTAAATCATAACCAGGGGCTTTTTTTCCGGGTAGTTTTAATATGGTAGAGTACACTTCCTCTGTTGTTGCAAATGAAATGTTCATATCATCAACAAGATATGCAGATTGGGGTATGGTAATATTTTCATCATGGGGATAAAATGTGTTCTGCAGATAATTGGCAAAGATGTCAGCCTTTTGCATGTCACTTTTGGCCCAATCGGTTCCATTTTTTATGGGAGGGATTTGAGCTGATGGTCGTTTAAAACTAGATGTAGCCTTCCATAGCGAATAGTCGGTAGATTTTTCATTTGTTAAACTCTCAAGGTAATGTTGAAAATTGTTGTTCTTCTCCTGCTGAATTTTATTTTTTATTTCTCGGCTCATTCTGTTTAATAGTGTTTTATACTGAGGATATCGCGTTTGTTGCCATTTTTTTACGAATTTACAGTGCAAAAATTCGCTTAATATATATGCTCGACATATGTTGAAAAACGAATAAAATCTTCAATGTTTGATATTCCTTCACTTACAATGTAAAGGATAGAATATGATGACATTTGAAAATAACTGAGAGTCAAATTTCAACTTAATTAGTTGAACTGGCAACTGTGGTAATAATTAACAACTAAACATAGCTTTATAGAAAATAAGTTCGCAGTAAATTTCGTCATACTCAAACTAAGTTACGGCTTGTTTTTAACCTAACTAGTTGAGTTAAATAGATGATGTTTACAATTTAACACTTTAAGGCACGAAGAATGTTGATGAAGGCCGTTGCGGGCTAGAAAGTTAACTCCATTCATGCAGGTGTCAAATAACTTTTTTCTAATTGTTTTTTCTGTTAATTAAAGTAAATTATCACAAATAAAATTATAGTTTTTCTGTTAATATGGAAAAATATTCATGATCTTTAACCGAACTAACCAACAACTCACATACAATTTATAGATCAACAATAAAAATTCACTATTAATTTTTCTTTTTTCTTTAATCATATTGTTTATTTCATATGAGCTTTTTCTTTGTTTTACTTTATTTGTAACAGTTGGTGTACTTTCCCATGCTGCACACTGAAGAATTTTTGAAAAGTTTTCCAGCTCTTTGTCTAGTTCATCAATATCGTTGATTACATATTCACTGTAGCACATTTCATTTACAATTTGGCGAACATTTTCCCAATCTGTATTTTTATTGATTAAATATGGTGGTGGATCCTTATTGCTGACACAGTTTTTTTAAATAAAGATAGATGGAGGAATGGTCGGAGTTCATTTCATATCCTTCGTCTATTTTCAAAAAATGTTCCGATATTTTTCTCGTTATAAAAAAATCTATTAGGTCAGGTACTTTTGTTACATCACTTGGCCAATATGTTGGTTTTCTGGTGGATAAAAAATTGCAATTTGAGGATTTACTTGCTTGAAGAAGCTCTCTCCCCTTTGTTGTTGTAAGGCGTGAACCCCAATAAATATGTTTGTCATTGAAATCACCTCCTAAAATAAATCGTTCTCCCAATTTTTCAAATACTTGGTTATAGTTTTCGGATTTTATTTTGTGACGTGGTGGGCTATATAGAGCGGCAATGTTAAGTTTATGTTTTAAAAATTCTATTGATACACTTGTTACTTGAAATTCTTCACAGCATATTTTCTCTTCTTCATAATGCTTTATATTTTTTCGAATAATTACAGCACTTCCACCTCGAGCCTGATTACTTGGATGTGGAGTGTGGTATATTTCAAAATCACGAATTTTTACGAATGATTCATTTGTAAAATGTGTTTCGGATATTAAACATATATCTACTTTTTGGGAATCTAGTATACGTTCTAATTCATTCAAATGGGATTTTAATCCGTTTGCATTCCATAGTAATATTTTGAAAAAATCACCCATGATTAATTATATTTTCAGTGGATTTTTCTAAACGAGTTAGTCTTTGCTCTAATCTTTCATAAAATTCTTCTTGCTTATTAAGCATTTCGAGAATTTGTTCTAATTTAGAAGTTTCATTCTGTATAGGATGTGGATTTTTTTTTATTTTAACTGTTTTTTTATTTTCTGTTTTTTTTTAGAACTTCAGCAAAAGAAGGTTTATTTTTTGGATTCGTTTCTGAATCTTCTTGAAAATTAGTTAAAGGTTGGTGAGAAACTACTTTTTTTACTTTTTGCACATAATGTCAAGACAATTAAAGTTGTCACAAAATAAAACCGTAATTCTTGCTCAACATCTTAAAGCTGTGAACAGCCTGTCACCAGAAGTTAAAGTGTTCGGTTCGCGTGGTCGACAGCATGAATTTGTACCGTTTTTTACTCGCAACGAAAACAATTCATTTACGTACTGACAATTGCGCTTGCCGTGAAAACAATTCATTTACGTACTGTAATGATATCAATGGTTTGATGTCGGCCATGAATTACACGTACATTGCGAACCAATGGCGGTTGTTCATCGATGGATCGAAGAGCAGCCTCAAGGCTGTGCTGCTGTATTTCGATAATACAAAAAACTCTGTGCCAATTGCGCTTGCCGTGAAAACAAAGGAAACGTATGATTCCATGAAACTAATCTTGGATTCTGTGAAATACCATGAATATTGTTGGAAAATATGCGCTGATTTGAAAGTGGTTGCACTTATCTGTGGCCTTCAAACTGGTTACACTAAAAATATGTGCTACTTGTGTACGTGGGATTCGCGATATACACCACAGTATCAAAAACGAGATTGGCTATCGAGAACAAATCGTCTAATCGGGCAGCTGAACGTTATCCACGAGGAGTTGTTGCCGATGGATAAGGTATTGCTGCCACCATTGCACATTAAACTTGGGTTAATTAAGAATTTCATCAAAGCGTTACTGGTACGTGGAAATAGATTGGCATTTGGACGATTGGAGTACATTTTTCCACGCTTGAGTGAAGCGAAAATTAAAGAAGGTAAATAAATATTTGGAATTCTTTTTCCGCCAAACAAAGACGAAGCATTCTTGAAAGTTTTTATATACAATCATATATTTATTTCAGGTGTGTTGAATGGCCCAGACATTCGCAAACTGATGAAGGATGAAGACTTCAACAATGTCCTTCAAGAGGCGGAACTCATCGCTTGGGATAGCCTGAAAGCAGTGATCGAAAAAGTTCTCGGCATTCATCGAGTGGACAACTGGCGTGCCATTGTTGATGATATGGTGCAATCTTTCGAAAACATCGGTGTTCGAATGTCGTTGAAAGTGCATTTCATGCATCACCACCAGGATCACTTCGAGCGTCAGTTGCCGTCGTAAAAAAGGATGGTTTTTGTATTAAAAAGTGTGTTGAGTTGCTTGAAATGGCAATAATATTGCATAATATATTGTAAAAAGGAAAAACGGTAAGAATATAAGTTTGCGCAAGAACTATAAAAAGCGCATAAAAACAGCAAAAAAATGGGGAAAAATCGATGAAAAATGGGCAAAAATCATGAAAATAGGCTAAAAATTTCGATTTTCTCAGTTGAAATGTTCGTTCTAATGGTAGAAATAGTAATTGTGAGCCGTATAAACATAACACAAGAAATTTTGAATACAGGAATAGCGACTTAAATGGGCTTAAATGGGCTGAAAATGGTCAAAAATTGACGAATTGACCGAAATTAAAAAAAAACCCATAAATTTTTACCAATGAGCCAAATTGGCACTTTCATCGGTGGAGTAGTAGTCAGGGGGCTCATCCAAACACAACCATATGGTTTTCACGTTAGTAAAAGAAATTTCGTGTTAAAAACTTGAACAGTGTATGCTTTGCTTATGTAGAAGGTTAGTATATGATGACATTAGAGAAAAGAACTGCCATTTAAAAGTTTTAACTGAAAGTCAAACTGGCAACTATGATAATGACTAGAGAAAAAACAAACACACTATAAATAGAAATCGTTCGTGGTAAATTTCATTCTAACTCAACACACAGAGTAATGTGGGATTTAACGTTACCCAATTTCTTTAACGTGTGAGTTAAATAGAAGATATTTACGATTAACACTAAATGGCACGAAGAATGTTGATGAAGACCGTAGTGGATCAGAAAATGCATTCCATTCATGCTAGTGTCTAATAACTTTTTCTGTGTTTTTTTTTCTAATAGTCAAAGTAAATTATCATATAAAAATTATAATTTTTCTGTTAATTTAGAGAAAAATTTGTCATGATCTAAAACCGAACAAATAAAATCTCACACGTTTGATATAATGTAGTGTACTCCTTAAGCGTACACTGCATACCAACCACTTATATTGATTTCCCAACATACCGTCTCAAATACTGTAGAGTGTATGACATACATACCACCATGTGGCATCAAGTAGCACTATGACTGCATTTTACACTCAGATATCTGATGACCGTATGTTGACGATAAGAGAACAAAGTATAAGAATGAATAAAAATAAATTGAGTGATTCATAAAATCTACTCAATACTAGACAATAAGTTAGACTTATAAGAATAGTATATAAGAACATGTAAATTGCTAAATAAATCAGACTTCAATTTGGAGTTCTTAAAAAACCAACAAAAACCGCCTTATAATTTATTACATGGCGATCCAGCTTTCACCCTTAAAGCTATAACACATTACATGGCGATCCTGCCACTTTTCTAGTGCTCCCCGTTAGAGCACTGAAAAGAATAAAAAAATCTTGGAAATTCCTAATCCACGCCGAGATTAGAAGGACCGTTCGGCCGATGAACGAGTCAGGACTGGAAGAAGTCAACATTGAAGAAGTCAACATTGCAGTCAACATTGAAGAAGTCAACATTGAAGAAGTCAACATTGAAGTCAACATTGTAGAAGTCAACATTGAAGAAGTCAACATTATTCAACACTACTGAAACCAAATGGATTATTAATGGTGCTTAGAAGAGCCATCAGAGGAATCACCCCATCAACAAAAATATAAGTATAAAAAAAAATAAAAAATTAATTCAATAGTAAAAACAGTGCGCTCCTAGTTGAGCAACTGCAGGTACGGAGGCGATTTCGCCCATGACTTAACATAAATTAATAAAAAAAACAAAAACAAAATCAAAATAAAATAATAAAAATTTTTTTCTTTGCATAAACAAAATTTTTCAAATAAAAAAAAAAAAAAATGCAAAATTTTTAACTACAAATTATCTAAAAAAAAAAATGTTTAGAAAAATTTATGATTAAAGCAAAACAAAAAAAAAAAAAAAAGAACACCATTAAGGAAATTTATAATTGTATAAACATAATTGTTATTTTAAAATATAAATAAAATTATACATATATTCTCAATTAATTTCAAACTATATCTAATTAATTAACAAAAAAATTCTTTCGCAAAAATGACTTGGTGGAAGAAAATTCTACAAACTATCCCTTTAGTTTTTGCGGGATACGAAGTCGGTAAAAATGATAACAATGAAGATAACAAAGAAATCATAAGATATATAAATTCCAGTATAAAACCAAAGGATAATGAAAATCCAAATATTTTTGAAATAACTATGACCATTATGCTAATCCTAATAGTAATAGCTTATATCATAAAAGTTATATTTGCCTTATTAAAAAGAAATTAACAATTTTATAAAAATATATATTTAAAATGCTTTCCAAAAAAATAATATCCTTATTACTGATTATTACTTTGATCTTATACCTAGTATATAAATTTTTAAAACATATATATTTAAACAAACCAAAAATTTTAATAACAGACGTATAAATGGAAGAACATCTAACAGAATTAAAAGACATACTAGCAAATTTAAAGAAAAGTCCAGGAAGGACATACTCAGAAAAAACTATACAAGTAAAGTTAGAAACTATAGAGAGTATAAGAAAAGAATTTCTGACAGCACAAAGTGAAGAAAGAGAAGAAAAAGAAATAGTAGCATTAAAGTTAGAATTTAATACCATTTATAGAAAAATCAAAGAATATTTAATACCAAATACTAAAAGTTTAGACACCAAAATGGCAGCATTTAGTTTAGAATTAACTTCTAAGGCACTCCCAATTTTTGCTGGAAATTATGAAGAACTAGAAAGTTTCCTAATAACAGCAGAACTCATCGAAAGGACTCTGACTGACGCAGCAAAAACAGATTTCTTGCAATATGTCTACCACGCCAAATTGACCTCAGGTGTAAGGACAGCGATAGGTAGTTACTCAAAACCAGACAATTTCAATACATTAAAAACACTCTTAAAACAAAGATACAAGAATACAAAAACTATCCCAGAATTACAGTCAAAATTAAACAACATATACCAAGGAAAACAATCAGTAAGTGCATATAAGGACAGAATCATTACCATTATAGACAATTTAAATAAATTAGGAATTGAGGAATTAAACACAGACGCATCAGAACCAGAGAAAAATGTTATCATTAGATTAAATGCTAAATTAGCGTTAGACTTTTTCAAAAGAGGTATAAATGACAATTTAAAAACAGCCATATTTGCAGCCCGTCCTAAGACTTTACAAGACGCAGTAGAACTTGCGCTAGAAATAGAAAACGAAGCATAAGGTAAACAACAATTCAGTAATGCACATTCAAACACGTCAACCTAACAGACAACATAATAATAACAGATACAATAGTTTTTCAAATGGGAACAATAGTAACTTTAACAATAACAGATCCAATAGTTTTTCAAATGGGAACAACAGTAACTTTAATAATAACAGATCCAATAACTTTCTAAATAGAAATAGTCATATTACAAATAAAAGACCCAATAATTTTTCAAGCAACAACAATTACAATAATAATCGGCAAAGAGCCGTTAATAACAATAACTACGATAGAAGAAATCAAACCAACACAAATAGAAGATACATACGTACAATAAATGATGAGGGAAACGAAGTGGGCTCGGAATACATGGATATTCCGGACAGCCAAAATTAAGAGTATATAAAGTTTGCAACAATAATACGAATTTCATAATCGCTAAATACAAAAATGAACAATTGACATTTCTTGTCGACACAGGTGCCGACATATCACTATGTCGTATTCGAACAAATCTTGAAGATGAACCAATTAATAAAGAGAACAAATGTAAATTAACAGGTATTACTACTGAAGAAATACACTCACTAGGGACAATTGGACTGGAACTTTCATTCACAGACCAGACATGCAAACACAAATTTCATCTTGTAGATGACAACTTTCCAATAGAAACAGACGGAATAATAGGAAGGGACTTTTTAAAGAAATATCTCTGTAAAATAGACTATGAAATTTTCACAATATCATTATTCATTAACAATACTACCATAACTATTCCATTGCAAACAAAAGCTCTTTCGTCATTACAAATAAAGATACCGCCAAGAACAGAAATAATACAAGCATTAAAACTAAACCTTAGCGAAGATAGCATAATTTTTAATAATGAAATTAAACCAGGTGTATTTTTAAGTAATTCAATAGCACCTAGTAACGGCATGACCCACATAAAAATTTTAAACACAACAAATAAAGAAATAAACTTAAAAGGCATTCAACTCCAAACTGACTCACTAAAAAACTATGACATATTAGATTACAATAAAGACAATAACCCCAAACGTTTTGAACAAATACTGAATGAACTACAATTAAATAATAATGACGACTTTACAAAAACAGAATTAATAAACATTTTTCGTAAATATCAAAATATTTTTCACCTTGAAAATGAAAAATTAACAGTAAACAATTTTTATGACCAAACAATCACTACCTTAGACAATACACCAGTATATATAAAAAACTACAGACTACCGCACTCACATACAAACATAATAAACGAACAAATACAGAATATGCTGGATGACGACATAATAGAACCATCCGTTAGTCCATACAATGCTCCACTGCTTTTAGTACCAAAGAAATATGTGGAAGATAAAAAGAAATGGAGACTTGTAGTAGACTTTAGAAAACTTAACGATAAAATTGTCAATGACAAATTTCCCCTAACTAGATTAGAGGATATTCTAGACAAACTTGGCAGAGCCAAATGGTTTTCTACACTTGACATGACTAGCTCATTCCATCAAATCGAGCTTAACAAAAATTCTAGACCGCTTACAGCCTTTTCGACCTCACAAGGTCATTACCAATTCAAAAGACTCCCTTTCGGACTAAAAATTTCTTCAAACAGCTTTCAAAGAATGCTTACAATAGCACTCTCAGGATTAGAATCAGAAGCATTTCTTTATGTAGACGACATAATTGTTTATGGATGTAGTTTAAATCACCACAACCAAAATTTAATAAAGGTATTAGACAGACTACAAAAATATAATTTAAAACTTAATCCAAAGAAATGTTGTTTTCTAAGACCAGAAGTAGTTTACTTAGGACACTTGATTACAAAAGATGGTGTAAAAACAGACCCATCTAAATATGAAATAATAAAGAATTATCCAATACCAACTAACGCTGACGAGGTAAGACGATTCGTTGCATTCTGCAACTATTACAGAAAATTTATACCCAATTTTGCAGATATAGCCAAAGAACTAAATACATTACTAAAGAAATCAACAAAATTCATATGGACTGAACAATGCCAACACGCTTTTGAAGAGCTAAAAAACAAGTTAATGAATCCTCCAATGTTACAGTACCCTGATTTTGAAAAACCCTTCATTTTAACAACTGACGCCTCAAACTACGCGTTAGGTGCTGTATTATCACAAGGCGATATAGGCCAAGATTTACCTATTTCATACGCAAGTAAATCTTTACAAAAACATGACATAAATAAACCAATAATCGAAAAAGAACTTTTAGCAATCCATTGGAGTATTAATTTTTTTAGACCATACTTGTACGGACGTAAATTCATAGTAGTAACAGACCACAGACCATTAATCTCTCTGTTCTCACACAAAAATCCATCATCAAAAATGACAAGAATCAGACTAGATTTAAGCGATTACGATTTTACAATAATATATAAAAAAGGTAAAATAAATACCAATGCGGACGCATTGTCCAGAATTGAAATAAACTCAGACCTACTAAAACAGATGATACCGTTAGAAAACGTCGATAAAGAAAAAAGAACATTAGTTATAACAAGGGCAATGAACAATAAAAAGCGCAATGAGGAAAACATAATAAAAAATAAAGAAAATGAGGAAAACAAGAATAAAAGACGTATAGAAAAGAACGACATGGAAAAATATGATTCTCCGAAGCCTGATCAACTTCAAATATGGGAATGCATATCCGTTAATGATATAAAAAATATGAAGAAACTGCAGTTTAATACAATTGAAGAAATAAATGAAAAAGATATATTTATTGAAAATAATATTGTGCACATAGGTCGTAACGATAATTCATCAAAACCAGTTTTGACTAAGAAGAAATTACGTACCCAAATCATAAATAATACAAAGCTAGCAAGATACAGTGAAAATTCAGCGAAACTAGATTCGATACTGAAGAAACTGATATCAAAAATGAATAAAGAGAATATAAAAGAATTAGCACTTGCAAGTGAAGATAAAATATTTGAAAATTACAGTAAAAAGGAATTGATAGAAGCATATGCAAAGATAAAAATTAATAACAAATATCCTCAACTAAAAATATTAATATACAATAAGCCCAAAAGAATCACAGAAGAAATTCTAAAATACAAACTAATCGACGAATTCCACAATGCCACACATGCAGGGCACTTGGGAATAAGAAAGACAATTATAAAACTAAAACAACGCTACATTTGGAAAAACATGAATAAGATGGTAAAGCAATTTGTGATTATGCCATAGAGCTAAAACGTAAATTACAATATTCGTTGGACAGAGCTTGCTTATTAACAATTAGAACAAAAGAAAAAAGAATATTAGAAAATAGATACAACAATAAATTAAATTTAAAGATAGGAGACTTAGTTTTAGTCAAAGTAGGAAATAGGAAAAAGAATCAAAGTCCATATAAAGGACCTTACAAAATAATTAGGAATAATGGTGTAAATACAATAATAGATTACAATTGAAAAGAAAAAGAAATACATAATAATCAATTAAAACCCTATATAGCATTAAGAACTAATGAATAATCAAAAACTTATCATTAATAAAAACAAATTTATATAAGAAAATACTATTGAAAACTCTATTATATCTATTGAAAACAAATATATATATGTAATACATTAATATAGATTATAAAATTAATCATAAGTTAACCAAAAATATAGAAAAATTAGAAAATTCACTTTTATAATTTTTCTCTTAAGGGTAAGGGTGTAGTGTACTCCTTAAGCGTACACTGCATACCAACCACTTATATTGATTTCCCAACATACCGTCTCAAATACTGTAGAGTGTATGACATACATACCACCATGTGGCATCAAGTAGCACTATGACTGCATTTTACACTCAGATATCTGATGACCGTATGTTGACGATAAGAGAACAAAGTATAAGAATGAATAAAAATAAAAATAAATTGAGTGATTCATAAAATCACTCAATACTAGACAATAAGTTAGACTTATAAGAATAGTATATAAGAACATGTAAATTGCTAAATAAATCAGACTTCAATTTGGAGTTCTTAAAAAACCAACAAAAACCGCCTTATAATTTATTACATGGCGATCCAGCTTTCACCCTTAAAGCTATAACACATTACAATAATTTTTATTATAAATAAAAATTATGTTTTTTTCTACCTTCAATTGTGCAATGAAAATGAAAATTATTCAAGTTCGAGGCCATACTCTTTATTTCTTTATTAGGATATTGTCCTAACAAATAATCTATAGAGTTTTTTGTTTTCAAATTTATTATTTGACTCTTTCAGGAATGTGTTGATAGATCTATTTCGGGAATTTTCTAGGTTTCCATCATCAGAACACGTTTTGAAAGCGGTAACAATCCCATGCCAAACATCAAACATTCATGTAACCTAGTTTACTAACTACATGAGAACTAATATATGAGTTTGAATATTAGATTATAGCCATTGATCAAAAACTAAATTGAAAACTTGTTTGTTATGTGCAAGGTCCACCTCTGGTGGATATTCAATACACGTTTTTTGTTTTTCTCTCCTTTTTATATTTTGTTTAGTTTATTAACAACACAGGGGGAGTAAACTAGACTGAACTTTGTCAAGTTTGATATAATTGTTATTATAAATAAAAATTATGTTTTTTTTTTGACCTTTAATTGTGCAATGAAAATGAAAATTATTCAAGTTCGAAGCCATACTCTATATTTCTTTATTAGGATATTGTCCTAACAAATAATCTATAGAGTTTCTTGTTTTCAAATTTATTATTTGACTCTTTCAGGAATGTGTTGATAGATCTATTTCGTTAATTTTCTAGGTTCCCATCATCAGAACACGTGTTGAAAGTGGTAACAATCCCATGCCAAACATCAAACATTCATATAACCTAGTTTACTCACTACATGAGAACTAATATATGAGTTTGAAATTAAAGATTATAAAAATTGATTGATGAAATTAAAGATTATAACCATTTTCAATTTATTTTTTAATCTATGGTTATAATCTTTAATTTCAAAGTCATATATTAGTTTTGCATGTTTACTCACTACATGAGAACTAATATATGAGTTTGAAATTAAAGATTATAACCATAGATCAAAAAATAAATTGAAAATGGTTATAATCTTTAATTTCATCAATCAATGGTTATAATCTTTAATTTCAAACTTGAATAATTTTCATTGCACAATTAAAGGTCGAAAAAAAAATAATTTTTATTTATAATAAAAATTATATCAAACTTGTATAAAAGACAAAGTTCAGTCTAGTTTACTCCCCCTGTGTTGTTTATAAACTAAACAAAATATAAAAAGGAGAGAAAAACAAAAAACGTGTATTGAATATCCACCAGAGGTGGACCTTGCACATAAAAAACAAGTTTTCAATTTATTTTTTGATCAATGGTTATAATCTTTAGTTTCAAACTCATATATTAGTTCTCACGTAGTGTTAATAAGACTAACCGATTGCCTCAGCTAAAATAAGTAACAACGTACGGTGTGAGCCGTTTGGTTTTGAGTTTAATACTAAATTTATTTATAATTATTTTCTGCAAACTAAGGTACAAAAATCACTTAACACTAATAGGAATTATATTTTACATAACACTGCATGTGGTTATTATTTGCTATGTACATAGCGCATGTGTTATCTATTCAGTATGTACGCACGGACAGCTTTGTGATAAGTGTTCAGCGTACCTAGGATACTCTGTAAAATGCTTATCTTTACAGCAGGTCATAAATTCTGCTGTCATAAATTTATTGTTTTATTACTATACTCATAAGTACAGATTTTTGTGGAAATACTAACATTTTATGATGGAAAATTTGAAGTGTAAATATGAAAATGTAAATAAAATAAAAGATTTCTTAAGAACTGTAAAAATGTAAAACAAAAATATATTATTTATAGTAATTAAATGTGCTAAAGTCCCAAAACTTATTTAACAAATTGTGAAAAGCAATCTGATGTAGGCGTGTCCCTATCCGGATTTCATTCCTGCCTAAGGAAATCTTCAGGGGACTTTGTTATTAGAATTTCTAGAGATATTTGTTATGTTAAATCACAAACTCAATGAGAATTTCTTGTCCTCGTCTAGGAGCGAGATTCAAAATTTAAAACATCAAAGAAAAAACAAAAACAACAACAAAAAATTGTCACAATTGGCTTTGTCATCTTCCAAATACTACTCTGTTTTTTTGACAGACCTAGCAATGTAGTGACGTTTATTCAAGTAAATCAACAATAGAAAATCATATGATTTCTATTAGTGTCAGTTACATTTAAATTTGCACAAGCACCTGCATATTTGTTATTTAAATTTATTTTCATCGGGATAAACATTAATTGCATTTATAGTAATTAAATGTGCTAAAGTCCCAAAACTTATTTAACAAATTGTGAAAAGCAATCTGATGTAGGCGTGTCCCTATCCGGATTTCATTCCTGCCTAAGGAAATCTTCAGGGGACTTTGTTATTAGAATTTCTAGAGATATTTGTTATGTTAAATCACAAACTCAATGAGAATTTCTTGTCCTCGTCTAGGAGCGAGATTCAAAATTTAAAACATCAAAGAAAAAACAAAAACAACAACAAAAAATTGTCACAATTGGCTTTGTCATCTTCCAAATACTACTCTGTTTTTTTGACAGACCTAGCAATGTAGTGACGTTTATTCAAGTAAATCAACAATAGAAAATCATATGATTTCTATTAGTGTCAGTTACATTTAAATTTGCACAAGCACCTGCATATTTGTTATTTAAATTTATTTTCATCGGGATAAACATTAATTGCATTTATAGTAATTAAATGTGCTAAAGTCCCAAAACTTATTTAACAAATTGTGAAAAGCAATCTGATGTAGGCGTGTCCCTATCCGGATTTCATTCCTGCCTAAGGAAATCTTCAGGGGACTTTGTTATTAGAATTTCTAGAGATATTTGTTATGTTAAATCACAAACTCAATGAGAATTTCTTGTCCTCGTCTAGGAGCGAGATTCAAAATTTAAAACATCAAAGAAAAAACAAAAACAACAACAAAAAATTGTCACAATTGGCTTTGTCATCTTCCAAATACTACTCTGTTTTTTTGACAGACCTAGCAATGTAGTGACGTTTATTCAAGTAAATCAACAATAGAAAATCATATGATTTCTATTAGTGTCAGTTACATTTAAATTTGCACAAGCACCTGCATATTTGTTATTTAAATTTATTTTCATCGGGATAAACATTAATTGCATTTATAGTAATTAAATGTGCTAAAGTCCCAAAACTTATTTAACAAATTGTGAAAAGCAATCTGATGTAGGCGTGTCCCTATCCGGATTTCATTCCTGCCTAAGGAAATCTTCAGGGGACTTTGTTATTAGAATTTCTAGAGATATTTGTTATGTTAAATCACAAACTCAATGAGAATTTCTTGTCCTCGTCTAGGAGCGAGATTCAAAATTTAAAACATCAAAGAAAAAACAAAAACAACAACAAAAAATTGTCACAATTGGCTTTGTCATCTTCCAAATACTACTCTGTTTTTTTGACAGACCTAGCAATGTAGTGACGTTTATTCAAGTAAATCAACAATAGAAAATCATATGTTTTCTATTAGTGTCAGTTACATTTAAATTTGCACAAGCACCTGCATATTTGTTATTTAAATTTATTTTCATCGGGATAAACATTAATTGCATTTATAGTAATTAAATGTGCTAAAGTCCCAAAACTTATTTAACAAATTGTGAAAAGCAATCTGATGTAGGCGTGTCCCTATCCGGATTTCATTCCTGCCTAAGGAAATCTTCAGGGGACTTTGTTATTAGAATTTCTAGAGATATTTGTTATGTTAAATCACAAACTCAATGAGAATTTCTTGTCCTCGTCTAGGAGCGAGATTCAAAATTTAAAACATCAAAGAAAAAACAAAAACAACAACAAAAAATTGTCACAATTGGCTTTGTCATCTTCCAAATACTACTCTGTTTTTTTGACAGACCTAGCAATGTAGTGACGTTTATTCAAGTAAATCAACAATAGAAAATCATATGATTTCTATTAGTGTCAGTTACATTTAAATTTGCACAAGCACCTGCATATTTGTTATTTAAATTTATTTTCATCGGGATAAACATTAATTGCATTTATAGTAATTAAATGTGCTAAAGTCCCAAAACTTATTTAACAAATTGTGAAAAGCAATCTGATGTAGGCGTGTCCCTATCCGGATTTCATTCCTGCCTAAGGAAATCTTCAGGGGACTTTGTTATTAGAATTTCTAGAGATATTTGTTATGTTAAATCACAAACTCAATGAGAATTTCTTGTCCTCGTCTAGGAGCGAGATTCAAAATTTAAAACATCAAAGAAAAAACAAAAACAACAACAAAAAATTGTCACAATTGGCTTTGTCATCTTCCAAATACTACTCTGTTTTTTTGACAGACCTAGCAATGTAGTGACGTTTATTCAAGTAAATCAACAATAGAAAATCATATGATTTCTATTAGTGTCAGTTACATTTAAATTTGCACAAGCACCTGCATATTTGTTATTTAAATTTATTTTCATCGGGATAAACATTAATTGCATTTATAGTAATTAAATGTGCTAAAGTCCCAAAACTTATTTAACAAATTGTGAAAAGCAATCTGATGTAGGCGTGTCCCTATCCGGATTTCATTCCTGCCTAAGGAAATCTTCAGGGGACTTTGTTATTAGAATTTCTAGAGATATTTGTTATGTTAAATCACAAACTCAATGAGAATTTCTTGTCCTCGTCTAGGAGCGAGATTCAAAATTTAAAACATCAAAGAAAAAACAAAAACAACAACAAAAAATTGTCACAATTGGCTTTGTCATCTTCCAAATACTACTCTGTTTTTTTGACAGACCTAGCAATGTAGTGACGTTTATTCAAGTAAATCAACAATAGAAAATCATATGATTTCTATTAGTGTCAGTTACATTTAAATTTGCACAAGCACCTGCATATTTGTTATTTAAATTTATTTTCATCGGGATAAACATTAATTGCATTTATAGTAATTAAATGTGCTAAAGTCCCAAAACTTATTTAACAAATTGTGAAAAGCAATCTGATGTAGGCGTGTCCCTATCCGGATTTCATTCCTGCCTAAGGAAATCTTCAGGGGACTTTATTAAAATATGCATATTTAATTCTGAACATTCTGCCGGGGGCTATTAAATTGTATAGCTAACAGCCGTCTGCGAAGTGTTATTTGATGATATACACAATAAAAGCGATCATAATTACCGTTGATATACCCAGTGCAGTATGCCCGCTCAAGTGATGAAAGGTTTGGCCCCTTAAATGAACGTCTTCTTTTTTCAGATCTGCTATATGCTTATTTAGTTCGTCAATCTCCTTGCCGTGGTTAATTACTACATTTCCTATCGGTTTCACTATGCCGGAATCATCTAGGTTAACGTCTTTCATCAGGAAATTCTCGAATCCTTTTTTTCGCGCGCTTCTAAGACTATGGGTGGCTACTAAGGTGATCTCGTCTATTCGTGCTGTACATTCTTCTTTGAGGGTGAATATGCCTTGCTGTGGCAGTTGTATGATGAACTGCTGAGAATTTGAACATTTCACGTGAGCTGATGTATTCTTGAAAATCTTATATAGCCAATTTCCTTTGCCGTAGTGCTGTTCAAAGCATTTGATGTTAAAACCATACAAAGGTTAAGAAGCGTCATCATCACCAAAGAAGTATTATATCTTGATTGACGTGTGTTTGGCCTTGTTGGGCGTTGCTCTTCACGTTGTGTCGGAATATTGTTTTGTAAATTGCTATCTTCGCTTTTCAGAGGACAAACTTTTGTTATTGGGCGTTGTATGAGACCTCCATTGGTTTTTATCTCAATTACTCGCACCTTTCCGTCTTTTCCAGCATCTGTATTTACTACTACTCCCATCGGCCATTTTGCTGGAGGAGCATTTTCATTTCTTATGAGGACAACCTGGTCTTTCTTCAGATTTTTAGTTTGCTGCTTTCATTTGTTCCTTTGCTGAAGTGAATTTAAATACTCCTCTTTCCAACGTCTCCAAAAGTCCCTTTGCATTTTCTGAATAAGCTTCCAGCGATCAAGAGACCCAAGTCGATCTTCTGTCATGAATTCTGGGGATGGCAATATTGGTCGACCAATCAAAAAATGCCCAGGTGTTAATACATCTATGTCAGCAATATCGTCGCCTGTTGAATAAAGCGGTCGAGAATTTAGCACTGCTTCAATTTGGTTTAATAGTGTTGACATTTCTTCATAAGTTAGTATGGTATCCAAAATTACTCTTTTTAGATGAAACTTGAAAGACTTCACTCCAGCCTCCCAGATTCCTATAAAGTGAGGAGCTGCCGGGGGAATAAAATGTCACCTTACGCCATCAGCTTCTAAAATTGGTGCCAATTTGTTATTATTTTTTAATGCTTTTGTTAAGTCATCATTTAGTATTTTCGTTGCGCCAACGAAACTTGTTCCGTTATCGGAATATATGTTGGAGCTTTTACCTCGTCTGGCAAAGAATCGCTTTAATGCTGCCATAAATGCTTCGGATGTTAAGTCGCTGACTAACTCTAAATGAATGCATCTTGTAGCCATGCACACGAAAACTGCCACGTACCCTTTGTAGGTTTTTCTTCCTCTTCCCTTGGAGCATTTAATGTTTATTCGCCCAGCATAATCGACACCAGTGTTTTCAAATGGATATATAGCTGACACTCGAGACTCGGGAAGATTCCCCATTATTTGTGTGACAGCTTCTTGTCGGTATCTTATTCAAGTTACACATTTTCTGACATAAGATTTTGACATGTTCCGTAAGCCGATGATCCAATATGAACGCCTGATATTCACCTTCATCAGAGTTATACCCCCATGAAGCGTAGCTTTGTGAGTTTGACTCACGATGAGATAAGCAAGATGCGAATTCTTTAATATAATTGGATGTTTGACACTATATATTAAAGAAGAATTTTGCAGCCTGCCACCAACTCTTAATATGCCATCCTTATCCAAAAATGGGTTAAGAGACAAAATCTTATTTTTAGTATCAAGACCTTTGCCATTTTTTAAATTATTGATTTCATTTCCGAAATCTTTTGCATGTTGATTTTTTATTATTAATTGTCTAGCTTGGTTTAGCTCATCTGATGTAAGGTAACTTGGCAAATTCGAGTTTTTATTCTTCAGCTTGGATATAAACCTTAGAGTATAAGCTAAAACACGTTCTAATTATTAAACGATGAATACTTTTCAGCCAGATCATTAATTATATTTGTATTTACAAATGTCGCTGCTATGATCAAACTTTCTTTGGACACGTTTACCACTGGCCATTCTGCTGCTTCTAATGCCAACCATGATGGACCACTCCACCATAAGCTATTGTTGATAAATTTGTTGACACCAATATCTCTAGATGCTGCGTCGGATTATCCTCCGATTTAACATATTGCCATGTGATATTAGTGTGTTTTTGGATGTCTGCTACTCTCGCACGATCGAAATTTTCTTTGCTCTTATTGTTGTTAATCCAAGCAAGCGTGATCTGTGAGTCGCACCATCCAAATATGGAACCACGCCAATTCAGGATGGTAACTATTTTAGCAAGCAGTTTAGCCAATAAATGAGCACCGCAGAGCTCTAATTTGGGAATCGTCTTCCTGTTTTTGATGTGAGTAATGTCACCTTTTCGCCCACTTTAATATATACTGCTGCAGTATAAGCACTGTCCGGCGCGTCAGAAAATCCATGCAATTGGGCCATGTCGTTTGTTGTCGTATAAACCCATCTCGGAATTTTAAACGTCTCCAACTGTTGTAAACTAAGAATATACTGCTACCACTCGTCCTTGAATTCATCTGACAACGGAACGTCCCAACTGAGACTTGATGACCATAATTTTTGAATAAATAGCTTGCCTATTACTATCAATGGTGACAACCACCCTAAAGGATCAAATATTCTGGCTAATGTCGCTGTTTCAAACTTGTGATAGTTGAGTTACCCTAGTATTAATTTTTATTTTGTGAGCCACCTTAATGCTAAGTGCTTCAGATTACACATTATGTGAATATAATTGTCACATGAATATCAGGTGGCATTAAATGCATGCTTTCAACCATTGGTTGGGAAGACGTACATTTTATACACCAATTTTAAACCAAATAATGGTAACTCAGCAAGTTTTAGCATTCTCGACTCTTATTGGCTAAAAAGCCATAAATTTTAAGTTAATAGAATTAAGTAAAATAAACAGTAATTTTACTATAAATAATTGAATAAAATTTATTAATATTGTCAGTAATAAAAAGAACATTCTTTAATTTATTGATCACCGAACTCCAAGTTACAAGTGCTTGTAGTTCATCTACAACAGAGAAAGAAAAATTAGCACAGTTCTAATTTATGTGTTAGAACTGAATTTGCTAAATATCTCTTAACATTTTGGTGACCCCGACGTTTTTTGATAATTTTGAGTTTCCCCCCACCAGCGGTAAGGGACTCGAAACATCCTAAAAACACTTTAAACACGCAACTTGCTGATAATCAGCCAACGGTTTTTTGCCAACGGTTTTTGTTTTTGTAATTTTGAGTTTCCCCCCACCAGCGGTAAGGGACTCGAAACATCCTAAAGGCCGTCTCAACACACAACATTCGGATCATCAGCATTTTGAGGTTTCCATCCAGCGCCCAATTTCCTTCCCTTAAATACAGTAGTTGACATTGTAATAATGACAACAATTGAAAAACTATTAGAACTTCAAAATGAAACCGGCGAAGTTATCCAGAAAATCATCAGAAACTTAAAAAAGGATTGACCAGACAGGAAAGCAACATCAGCCTATTTCGAGGAACGGTTGCAGCGTCTACTGGAGTCTTGGGAACAGTTTCTAGAAACAGATTCAAAAATACGGGATAAATGCGATGACCCATTGAAACTGGATTATTTTTCGAAAGGCTACTATGAAAAATCAGTAACATAGCAAAGCAGCACATGGAACTGTTCAGCAATGAAGCCAATCGTCTAAAACTGCTTGATGGCGACCATCATGAGGATTCTACAGACTGCAGCGGAACTTCGAAAACACACAATAATACACACATTCATAAAGATTGCAATAATACGTCTGGTACCATCCGAAGGTTAATGGCTCGTTTAACAGCTCTTAAACGGCTATTAAATGGACTAGATATTACGGAGTATCAACCAAAACAATATTTCGAACTAAATATAAACACCATTAAGAAGTTATGGGAACAAATTGAAACGCTACATGATGAAGCTCATGATCAATTGACAAACCCAGCCGCATATGGCCTAGACCAGAATGAATACAACGCCGTATATGACTCAATGCATCAACATCTTGTGAGGCTTTCAGTGGAAGCAGACAAACTTTAACACGAAGATAGGCGCAGGCAAACCGAAACACCAGAATCAATGAATAATGGTTTAAATGGGAACTCATTACAGCTGCCAAAATTGACCATACCCCAATTCAATGGAGATTATCTGAAATGGCGTCAGTTCCATGATTTGTTCTCCGCAATGGTAGACAGACAACCAATTCCAGCCATTCAAAAAATGTGGTACCTAAAAAACAATTTGTCCGGGGAAGCTGAACACTTAATAAGCCAGTTTTCTCTGTCAGAAACAAATTACGGCACCGCCTGGCAAACGCTACAAGATCGTTACAACAATAAAAGAATTCTTGTGGCCAATCTGGTAGAAAAGTTAGTTAATCAACCTTCTGTGACGTCATCAGCGCCATCAATTAAGGCCCTTCATGACACCACCAGGGAGTGTTTATTGGCCTTAAATAATTTAGGAATTGAAACAACATCATGGGATGCAATTCTTATTCAACTATTGATGAAGAAACTTGACAGGAATACCCACATCAGGTACATCGAGTCATTGACCAACCCGAAGGACGTACCAATGATTGGTGAGTTTTTATCATTTTTGGAACTCCAGTTCCAATCGATGGAAGCAATTGGTCAAAAAGAGAAATCAGCACACAAGGCTGTTTCATCAGTTGCAACATCCAACAAAAAACACAATGAAACATGTAAATTATGCAACATGAGCAACCACAAGCTTTTTCACTGCCAGAAATTTCAACAACTTTCAGAAGCAGAACGGCTGCACTGGGTGCAACAACAAAAACTATGTGTGAGTTGTTTCAGATCTGATCATAAGGCGAAAACATGCACTTTAGGTAGCTGTAAAAAATGCGCAAAACCGCATAACACATTACTACATTTACCACAACAAAATAGCTCCCAAAAGAAAAAATCACCCCAAGCAACGAACAGCGTTGCATCTACTTCGAATGCAGTAGCAAGCACAACGGCAGCATCAAGTGACGCTGCGGGCCGCCAGGGGTCTGTGTTATTAGCGACAGCGATAGTTTTAATAACGGCTCCAAATGGTGTCTCCAATGAGTTCCGGGCAGTGTTAGACTCAGGCTCACAGGTGAATCTAGTTTCTGAACGTCTCATCAAGAAATTAGCAATCTCACCAACAGAAGCTTCGCTATCCATAAACGGTGTTGGAAAATTCCAAAAACGATCATCGCATAGAGTTAATGTCATCACGAAGTCCCGAAACAGCACTTTTGCAACCAACTTGGAAGCATATATACTTCCAACTATTATCCCACCACAACCAAGTCAACAGATTGAAATTTCGTCCTGGGTCATTCCAAAACATATCCAATTGGCAGATCCCCACTTCAACAAACCAGAAAAAATCGACATTCTACTCGGCGGCGAATTCTTTTATAACATATTACAAAATGACACAATTAAACTCGCTGAAGATCTGCCAATCCTCCGAAATACGTCACTTGGTTGGATTGTGGGTGGACCTATCAAAAGGAACTCGGTCTCCAGCAACTCATGTTCATTAACATGTGCAATATTTAACAAGGCTACATCATTGGAAGAAACGATAGAACAACTATGGAAATTAGATGAGGTGGAATTAGCTGAAAAATGCCTTTCTCCTGCAGAAAAACAGTGTGAGGCACACTTTGCTCAACATGTACACACCAACAGCGATGGACGCTTCATAGTCAATCTTCCGTTTCTAGAAATCCAGAAGCCTTCTGGGAATCACACACAATGGCATTCAATAGATTTTTAAGCCTTGAGCGCAGACTTCTGAAAAATAAGGCCATCCAAAGCCAGTATATAGAATTCATGCAACAATATGAACAACTAGGACACATGCACAAGGTGGATATCAACACCATGTGCGGTCCTAAATATTTAATACCCCACCACAGCATACTTAAACCAGAAAGCTCCACAACGAAACTCAGAGTGGTTTTTGATGCGTCTGCAAAAACAACATCAGGATATTCCTTAAATGACTTGATGTACAATGGGCCAACTGTTCAAGGTGAACTATTTTCAATCCTATTACGTTTTCGACAACCAAGATTTGTTTTCACTACTGACATCGAGAAGATGTACAGGCAAATTTTGATTCATCAGGACGACCAACAATATCAGTTGATTATTTGGCGAGAAAATCCGTCGTTACCCATCCAATACTACAAACTCAACACTGTAACATATGGTACACGGGCGGCTCCATATCTTGCCACAAGATGTCTACAGAAAATTGCTGATGAAAATGCAGCACTTTATCCAGAGGGCTCTCAAATGCTTAAACACAACTTTTACGTTGATGATGGTCTTGGTGGTGCGGATAGCCTCAACACTGCAATTGCAACACAGGATCAACTGAATACTATCTTGAAAAGGCATGGTTTCAACTTAAGGAAATGGTGTGCCAACCACCCAAAACTACTTAACAGTATTCCAGTCGACGATCAGGAAGTCGATCTGGACTTCAACAGCAACAACGATAATACAATTAAAACATTAGGACTACTATGGTTACCTAAAACTGACCAATTTTGTGTCAAGGTCAAACTTGATACACTTCAGATTGTGTCAAAACGGTCGGCAACTTCGGACATCGCAAAATTATTTGATCCTCTCGGACTCGTTGCACCTGTGGTTATCCGAGCGAAAATGTTTATCCAACAATTATGGCAACATAAATTAGACTGGGATGAGCCATTGCCTGAAGAACTAAGGGCAATTTGGGTTAAATTCAGAAACGAGTTAGACAAGTTAAACAATTTGAGGATTTCACGACACATTTTTAAAGGGCAGCTTCCAACAAACACTCAGCTACATATATTTGCTGATGCATCTGAGAAGGCCTTTGGTGCCGTTGCTTACATCCGTGCAAGGCTTAAAGAGGGAAGCATAGTTGTACAACTACTTTGTGCCAAAACTCGAGTGGCTCCATTAAAGCAACAAACTCTACCACGCCTAGAGTTATGTGCAGCACTTCTGGCTGCCCAAATTGCGCAAAGAATCAGGACTGATCTCCAAGTAAAAAATCAACCTGTTTTTCTATGGTCGGATTCTGAAATAGGGTTGTCTTGGATAAATGACCAATCGTCTTTGTACCACACCTTTGTAGCTAATCGAGTGGCTAAGATTCAATCATTAACACTGCCCGAACAATGGCGCCATGTCGGGTCAAAAGACAATCCGGCTGACATATTATCCAGGGGATTACCAGCGCATAGGGGATTACCTACACATAAATCACTATCACCTGATGAACTATCCGTAATCGTAAAAACCATTCAGGCTTCCAATTTCTCACAAGCAGTTTTAGCAGTTTGTCCCCATTTCTTGACGACCAATCCATTATTCGTGTTGGGGGTAGACTAGAGGCCTCAGCACTACAGTACGAGGCAAAACACCCAATGGTACTTCCATATAACGATCCTATCGTTAAACTACTATTCGTGATGTATCATAAGGAAAATAAACACTGTGGACCTCAGGCGTTACTGAATACCTTGAGACAACAATTTTGGCCCGTTAAAGGAAAAATAACAGCAAAGATCAACTATACAAAAACGCATTCAATGTACCAAGGCACGACCGCAATTGTGCCAGCAGATTATGGGTAATCTTCCAAGGACTCGAGTTACTCCAGCACGACCATTCATCAACACTGGTGTAGACTACTGCGGTCCATTTTGGATACACCATAAAGTCAGAGGTAAAAAACCAACAAAAGCTTATATCGCTGTCTTCTGCTGTTTTGCAACAAAGGCCGTTCATCTCGAACTAGTGTCGGACTTATCAACAGAAGCATTTATCGGCGCATTGAAAAGGTTTATTGGTCGGCGAGGTCGTTGTCAGAACATATACTCTGACAATACAACCAATTTCGTAGGAGCCAAAAATCAGCTATCGGAACTAGTCGACAGCATTTATTCCGAAAAGGCACAGGAAACAATCATGACTACATCCAGCTCGAAAGGAATACATTTTCACTTTATTCCACCAAGAGCACCACATTTTGGAGGATTATGGGAAGCAGCCGTGAAATCTGCGAAGCATCTCCTTCGGCGCAGTGTGGCAACGGCGTCTTTAACTCATGAGGAATTAGAGACGGTCATCGTGGAAATCGAGGCAATACTTAATTCACGGCCATTGGCACCCATTTCAAACGATCCAAATAGTCTTGAAGCCCTAACCCCTGGACATTTCCTGATTGGAGACGCACTCACGTCGCAAGTAGACAGCAGAGCTTCCGCAGCAAAGTTTTCAGGATTATCTCACTGGAAGTTGGTGACTCATTTAAGACAAGAATTCTGGAGAAGATGGTCCACAGAATACCTGACCGAACTGCAGCAACGTTACAAATGGAAGAGCCAATTCATTAACCTTAAATTGGAGACATGGTTATCATCAAAGAAGATAATTTACCTGTCATGAAGTGGCCGTTGGGGAGAATCGTAGAAGTATTCCCTGGTGATGACGGCGCCATCAGAGTCACTGAAATAAGAACGGCTAGTGGAGTGTTCAAGCGTTCAATTCAACGACTCGCTCTACTACCAATCGATATAGAATCAGAATCTTTGGACACTGTTGAGAATAATGAGGAAGCCAAGGTCCAAGTGCCTGAGACCACTGAAGAACCTAGGGCCAAGAAAAAAAAAAACGCTGTCATCCCATCTCAGTCTAGCGTTGCTTATCATAGTTTTGCTGCTGCCAATAACATGTGGAACTCCGGTGAAAAATAAAAAATTTGGATCAAAAATAGGAATCCATTTTTAGCAAGTTGGGACAGCAGCAATTTCAACAACCGAATCGAACATATTTGTATATTATGATCTGAATGCTTACTGGTCTGAAATATCAATTTTGACTAACGGAACAAAATCGCTACAGAAGATTTGTGAAATGATAAAATTAAAGAATCATGTCTCAGTATCATCGATCACTTCAAACAAATGGAAGGCGACTTACAGCTGGAAAATCAACTACTACAAAGCAAAAGAGGAGCTCTAAATATCGTAGGAACTCTTGCGCACTCATTATTTGGCTATTGGATTCAGAATATGCTGACCAGATATCTGATACGATCCAACAAGTGAATGAAAATGAGCCATATTTGTTGAAGTTGCTTAAAAATCAAACATCAGTTGTGGATTCGACTCTAAATGTCATACAAAACGGCCAAATAGCGACCAGGACAAGATTTGAACAGTTGGAGAAAACAATCAAAACCCTTTCGGACGAAATGGAACGCATCAATAACGTGTTATTCCAAGTACACCTCACTCAACTATTTAATCCTTTAGTCCTGGACTTAACCACAATTGCAAACAACGTCCAAAAAATACAAGCTTCAATTATCAACAGTCTCATTGACACCCGTCATGGAAAAATCAGTCCGCTGTTATTAACTCCAGATCAATTACAGAATGAAGTGAATCAAATTAAGCTCCATTCACCAAACTCAGTAATCCTCCCTGTGGATGACAAAAATGATATATTACAATTATTCAGACTAATGAAGGTACGAGGTAGACTTACGCAACGTCATGTAATGTTCAAGGTAACTTTACCGTTAATTGAACGTGAACCATTTAAACTAGTACATTTGATTCCTGTGCCTAACATTATCAACAAGACCTTGGTAGCCATCAAGCCATGTTCAAGATTCCTAGGTATAAGCGCATCCCATAAACAATACGCACTTTTCACAAAGGCGGAGTTGAACTCATGCGACATAACTAAACCCGGTGTGTTCTTGTTTTCCAACGTTCAAATCCGATACACCTACGGGTCAGAGAGGTGTGGGTGTGAAATAAACTTGTACAACAACAAAACATCACCAACCTGCATACTCAAAACCACTACTACAAAATGGTTCCCACTCATCAGCAGAAATCAATGGATTTACGCCTCATCATCATCACGGGTCACTGCAGTTTGTGATAAAGAAATCATAAATATCTCGTTAAAAGGGTCGGGGTTGCTTGCGCTTGATCCAGGATGTATTCTTAAAAATGAATTTATCACCATGACTGGACAACAAACTGTATCAAGCACATTAGAATCATCATTCACAAGCCTTGGAAAAATCTTTGACCTAGCGGGATACGAGAATGTCACACACCTACTAAACCACAATCGATCTACAAACTTGAATAATGCGTTTGCCAAAAACATTGATGAACTAACAATCTTGCATCAATCATTGAAGGAACAAGAAATCATGGACCTACCAAACAAATTGAGGTCCCATCAACTGCACAGCCATACGATTGGCACTCACAGTCAGTTTGGTAGCACTCATAATTCTGCTAACTAGATACGTAACATGCAAAATCAAACGGGAACCACCTATTGAAGGTGTCACGGAGACCATCGAATTTCCATCATGTGGATCAACCACTAACAACCCAACACCTTCACCAGCGCCACGTAGGTTCTCAGTGAATACCTAGCTGGCATATAACAACATTGTTGAACGTCCGTTCAACGCGGGGGAGAATGTTCAAACTTGTGATAATTGAGTTACCCTAATATTAATTTTTATTTTGTGAGCCACCTTAATGCTAAGTGTTTCAGATTACACGTTATGTGAATATAATTGTCACATGAATATCAGGTGGCATTAAATGCATGCTTTCAACCATTGGTTGGGAAGACGTAAATTTTATACACCAATTTTAAACCAAATAATGGTAACTCAGCAAGTTTTAGCATTCTCGACTCTTATTGGCTAAAAGGCCATAAATTTTAAGTTAATGGAATTAAGTAAAATAAACAGTAATTTTACTATAAATAATTGAATAAAATTTATTAATATTGTCAGTAATAAAAAGAACATTCTTTAATTTATTGATCACCGAACTCCAAGTTACAAGTGCTTGAAGTTCATCTACAACAGAGAAAGAAAAATTAGCACAGTTCTAATTTATGTGTTAGAACTGAATTTGCTAAATATCTCTTAACATCGCTAGAACTTTTCTTTTGGTGAATTATTTTTGAACAATATTAATTTTGAAGAAAAATGTGTCTCTTATCGGGTCCCAATGAAGACCTAGAGTTTTCACCGTTTCGTTTTCTTCTATTTGTATAATCATATTCTTCTCGATGTTGTTGATGATTTGATTGCTGTTTGAAACCCATTTACGCAAACTAAAACCATATTTTTTCAGTTCATTAGAAACTTCAGTTTGGATTCTTCGGCACTCGTCTATGTTATTGGCTCCAGTCTGCAAGTCATCTATGTAGAAGTCATCTTTGATAATGGAGGACACCTCACTACTTGTAGTTTTTGCTCGCTCAGCAATATCTGCTAACACTTCGGTTGCCAGAAATGGTGCAGCTGCTGTACCGCACGTTACTGTGGTTAGCTTGTACTGTTGAATTCTCTAAGTGCTGCAATCTCTCCAAAGTATTTGTTGATCTTCGGCAACCCAGATCTGCCGGTACATTTTTTCAATATCTGACGATATTACGTACTTCCACATACGCCATTTTAAAAGTATATCAAACATGTCCTTTTGCAACTTAGGACCCACCATCATGACGTCATTTAGGCTTCGACCATTTGTTGTTTTGGGCGATGCATCAAAAACGACGCGTAGCTTTGTAGTTAAAATCGACTCTCGAATGGCAGCTTGATGTGGTAAAAAATAGCCATCTGATGATGATTTAACTTTTTTCATATGCCCCAGGTTGATATATTCGTTTATAAAATTTGTATAATCTTCTTTCAATTGGGGTTTTCTCTCAAATTGCCTCTCTAAACTGAGTAAGCGAGCCATAGGCTGTTTCTTAGAATAACCAAGCGTATTATCTTCTTTAAATGGAATTTCAACAACATACCTGCCATCACTTTCAAATTTGGCTGTTCTGGTAAAGTGCTCCTCACATGCATTGGCTTCCATAACATTTTCAATGTCAGGCTCCTCAAATTCCCAGAATTTGTTTAGGTCCGACATATTTATAGTTGTGACAGCAGATATTACGGATTTTGTAGTTTTTTACGTACCCCCACAGATAATCCATCCAAGCTCAGTGTTCTGCGCATGCATGTTGTCGTTTCTTATGACGCCATTCAAAATTATTTGTGGATACAAATCTAAGCCAATAACTACATCTACGTGGCCTGGTTGATCAAAGTTGGAATCAGCTAAGCGGATATTTCCCCAACAGTTCTTCATGTTGGAAATAGGCTAATTTGGCAGCGTTTTATACAAATTAGGCACTACTAAAACTGCTATTGCTGCTTTAAAATCTTCGTTTATTGTTGACAAAATTTCAATATCCATTCTGGTGGTTGACTCATCTGTCATTCTTGTTGTCATGCCTCTTATTTCAGTTGTTTCTCGAATGCGCGGTAGTCGTAACAGTTAAGCAGTTTCTTCAGAGATTACCGTTTGTTCTGAAGCACAATCAATCAAGGCTCTTAGAATTTCAGGATGCCCTTCACGATTTTTTATTTTGATCATGGCTGTTGCGAACAACGCACTTTTTTGTGGTGTTGTATTATGCGTTACATTAGATGATACTTTTCTGACCTCCATGTGAATAAGTGAGTGGTGTGGTTTTTTATCGTGCAACAAACATCTGTTGCAAAGTTTATTGCTTTTCGTAAATTCAGTTCTTTTACTAACCTCTTGATTTTTAAATTTTTTACAGATTGGTTTATTATGCCCCGAATATTTGCAATAGGCACAAACTTGAGTTTTCTCAAATTTCTTTGAGTTGTTGTTTGAAGAATTTGATGACGATGATGATGAAGTTGATGCTGTTGATGAAACTGTTGAATATAACCGCTCAAGAAAATCTAATACTGATTGCAACTGCTGTACATCTTTCGGATTTTCTAACAGTTGATCATATTGGTACATTGTAGCTCTTTAAAATTTTTTCAATATAAGTTGGGCTATTACAGCATCAGCCCTTGAACCACCATCACCATTCTTTTTTATTATATGGATACTTTCGTTAATAGTATCTATAAATTGTTTTACTTCCTTCTCTCCTTCTTTTAATTTTGGAAGTGATAATAACTTTTCAATGTTATCTGAGAATAATTTTCTATTATTCTCAAATCTGTTTTCGAGCAGCTCCCAGATGCAACTATAATTGTGTGCGGAGCCATCTATTAAGTGATGCACCATCCTCAGTGCATCGCCTCCAAGTGAAGCTTTTAAATAATGGAATTTTGTGGTCACACTGCATTCCTTTCCATTGTGAACCAATTCCTTAAACAGGTCACTATAAATAACCCATTTGTTTTGCTCTCCAAAAAATTTAGGGATTTCAATTTTTGGTAGCGGATATTCAGCCTCTTTTACATTGTTTGAAGCTTTTTTGATCCTCTCTTCGACTGCGTTGATGGCGTCTGCGATGCGAATTCTCATTTCTTGGTAGAACTTCGACACCTTGAACGTCTTATTTTATGATTGCTGAACCGTTTCAACAATTGCCTCAGATTTGATCTGTAGTCTTGTCAGAATCTTTTTTTAATTCTATCGACTCCAAATTTTGCCAGTCGGAGGATTCATAGGAGTTAATATATTCATTTAACTCCTTACTTTGTTCCCATATAGGGTTTGTAACCGTGGTAGCCGCACTGGCTATTGTAGAGGTTACTTTTGCCTTTGTTCTGGCCTCAATGATTCTAGATTTGAGGTCGTCAAAGACTTTGTCACTTATATAATTGTGACTTGCAATTTGAGGAAACTTTAGGAGAACACTGTGATTTTTCTCGAAGTCCGTCCATTTTTCATCAATTGTTAATGAAAATGGCTCTGAACTGACGAGAGTTATAATCTCCTTAAATATTTCTTGCTGCTTCAACAGTAATTTTTCCATTTTTATTATTTTGTACAACGGATTTTTAATAATCTCCAATGTTTTTTGGCACTGATTTTTTTTTTCTCGAAGGACCACTTGTTAATAAGACTAACAGATTGCCTCAGCTAAAATAAGTAACAACAAACGGTGTGAGTCGTTTGGTTTTGAGTTTAATACTAAATTTATTTATAATTATTTTCTACAAACTAAGTTACAAAAATCACTTAAAACTAATAGGAATTATATTTTACATAACACTGCATGTGGTTATTATTTGCTATGTACATAGCGCATGTTTTATCGATTCAGTATGTACGCATGTGTTATCAACTGACCTCACGGACAGTTTTGTGATAAGTGTTCAGCGTACCTAGGATACTGTGTAAAATGCTTATCTTTACAGCAGGTCATAAATTCTGCTGTCGTAAATTTATTGTTTTATTACTATACTCATAAGTACAGATTTTTGGAAAATACTAACATTTTATGATGGAAAATTTGAAATGTAAATATGAAAATGTAAATATTAAAGATTTCTTAAGAACTATAAATATGTAAAACAAAAATATTTTATTATTAAAATATGCATGTTCAATTCTGAACATGTAGTGAGTAAACTACACTTAGGAAATTATGTTGGTAAAGACGACAGCAATTGTAGTCAAAAACAAATGAAATTTAATTTATAAAAAGGACGACTTACATTTCATTAAATTCAACTAACATTGTCATTTGTTTTTTAATGTTCAAAAAATGACTAACAATTGTAGTAAAAATGAACCACATGGTAGTAAAAAATAAACAAACATTTATTAATTTTTATTTTTTTAAATGACAAAAAACAACTGTAAAAAATGAATGTAAAATCATAAAACAGTCATTTGATGTGAGTTGTTTTTTTAAATGAACTACAAGGTTAGTTAAAAATTTTATTTGTTCTACAAATGACTTACATTTACATTAAAAATAATGAAACTGTATTGCAACCCAAACAACTGCACTCAAGTAAATCAGACGTGTTTTTATTTGAGCTCCAGAAAAATCACCAAAATGAAGTGTTCTAAGCATACACAGTGACTTTAATATATATAAAAAAAAAGGTTTATTCTCATATCCAATATCAGTAGCCTGTATTGACTGCTGATGTTGATGAAACTTGTGTAAAAGTGAAATTTAAAGAATTTTAATTATTACAAAACCTGCAAATGGATATAAATTGCGTTCTCACAAAAACAACAAAAAAGACAATAATATAACAAAAAAAAAAAAAAAACATCTGTTTGATCCTCTCAATTATAATAGTGGTAAGTGCTACCAAGTTATCAAAATCCCATATAGAAAGCAGTGTTGTATTTTGTGTATTTTCGGCTGGCAATATCGTATGTGGGGTTTGTGCATTTGCTAAATACACTGAACTGCATTATCGACGTAAAGACCCAGTAGGAAATCTACGTGAAAATTACCACTGACAATTCAGACAGTGATTCCAGCGAAGAATCGAACTCAAAAAAACCTGAAAATTTGAATGTCAACTCTAAAACAAACCAAAAAGGAAATTCTAGTGAAAATTCCACTCCTAAAAATAACGAAAAATTCCCAAAACTCCCAACACCAAACTCTATAAAAATTTTTAAAGAAAGTCAAACTACAACATTTCCTAAACAAAAAACGCCAACTCCTATAGATACCCCAAGAAACAGCCTCAGTCAATTCAGAGTAAATAAACTCCAAACATTAGAAAAAAATAATGCAGAACTTGTCAAGAGAAACAGACAATACGAACAGCTTTGCTATCAACTCAAAAAAGATTTAGAAGCATTAAAAGCCGAACGAAAAATATATTTCCAAAGACCCCAAACAGAATATGAAACCGATGAAGAAGGGCTAGCCAACGAAATAGGCGAAATAACGAAAATGGATTTTGCACCCTCATGTTCCAAGACTCTAGCAAAACAAACCGAAAATTGGACAACAGTTCAACATAAAAAACGTAGCCGTGAAAGTATTCAATACCAACCGGCAGCCAAAAAACAAACAACACAAAATACATACTGGCTTGGAAATGAACAAGCTTTCAATACTAATAAAAATATATATTCTGTCCTCGATAATAACGAAGATAATCCAGAATCTGAACCAGTTATTGAATACATTCCTAAACCTCCTCCAATCTTTGTTGATAAAGTCGAAAACATACAACCATTGCATTCCCTCTTGAAAGAAACCATAAAAGATGATTTCACTCTAAAAATTCTGAGAGAAAATCAAGTTAAATTTCTGCCCAAATCTCAAGAAAGCTATACAAAGATTGTTAGACAACTCGAGTCAAAACATACTGAGTTCTTTACGTACAAACCAAAAGAAGAGAGAGGATTTAGAGTAATACTCAGACATATGCATCACTCAACTGACACTGAGGAGTTAAAGAAGGAACTTTCTGATCTCGGACACGAAGTAAAAAATATTTGGAATATAAAGCGTAGGGGTACAAAATTGCCTCTTTCCTTATTTGATATAGAGCTAAAAACTAAACCCAACAACAAAGAAATTTATTCTATCACAGATCTTATGTACACTCGTATTAGCTTCGAACCCCCCAGGCCAAAAAAACAAATCCCACAGTGCTCAAATTGTCAGCAGTATGGTCATACGAAATCTTTTTGTAGAAGGCAGCCCAAATGCATTAAATGCGCAGGAAACCATCCTTCCATGCTTTGCTCAAAACAGAACTGGTCAAACGAAGTTAAATGTGTCCTTTGCAACGGAAATCACCCCGCGAATTATAAAGGTTGTTCAACATACAAAGATGCTCTTAAGCTAAAATATCAATCACACAATAATAAAATAAATCAAACTGATAAAAATGAAGCCAACCCAGTTCCACCTAAAGGCTCCTATGCAAACGTAGCAAGAAATTCTCAAATTCCAACAGAAAGCAAAGAAAATCCACAAATGGAGAGCAACTCTGGAACCCAAACAATAAATCACGAAAACCCGCAAATGGGGACTAGTTCTAAACAGTCACGTTTTTCACAACCCCCTAGACAACAAATGACAAATCAAAACGATTTGGTTTATCACCTTCAAACCCAAGAATCTCAGCTTTCACTTTCACAACAAAACATACCCATACAAAGTGCTTCAAGCGACACGTCTGAAGTCATCACCCTGTTAAAAGCACTTTCGCAGCAGATGACAACTGTGACAAACCTTCTTATCAGCTTGCTAACAAAATAAAACTAAAATGGCTTTACTTAAAATTGCATTTTGGAACGCTAACGGGCTCTCCCAACACGCCCTAGAGGTAAAAATATATTTGCTCACAAGTCAAATTGATGCACTTCTCATATCAGAAACACATTTCACAACAAAGAGTTATTTAAAAATCCCTAACTACCAGCTCTATACTGTAAACCATCCTGATGGTAAAGCTCATGGCGGATCAGCTATACTAATAAGAGACAGCATTAAACATCACCAAGGCAGGCACCATTGCACAGAGGAAATACAAGCTACAAATGTTATAATACAAGACTGGCAAGGACCCCTTATACTATCTTCTGTATATAGTCCCCCAAAACACAAACTTAAAAAGAGTGATTATGTTAACTTTTTTAATACTCTCGGAAACAGATACCTAGCTTGTGGTGACTACAATGCCAAACACACCGCTTGGGGTGCTCGATTAAAAAACACAAAAGGAATACAGCTACACAGTGCTATTCAACATCTCTCCTTGAATATAATATCGCCTGGATCTCCAACACATTGGCCAACAGATGTGAGAAAAACTCCAGATTTAATTGACTTCTGCATATGCAAAGGAGTGTCTAAAAGCTCTTCTAAGTGCTATACAAGCACAGATTTGTCTTCTGATCACTCCCTTTGTATTCTAACTTTAAATACAAAAATACATCACTCAGAAAAAAACTGCAAACTCCACAATAAGAAAACAAATTGGTCATATTTTCGATATCTGATACAGACCCATCTAAATCTAAACATTTCATTAAAAACTGAAATCGAAATAGAAAATGCTATTGAACACTTCAACGAAACTATTCAATTTGCAGCTTGGAACTCCACTCCAAAAAACAGTTACAATCATGTAGCAAAACTCTCTGCAGAAGTTAGAAATAAACTATCTGAGAAACGAAAGGCAAGAAGGACTTGGCAGACAACAAGATTACCGGCAGACAAGACTAAATTAAATAGACTTATACGTGAAGTCAAGAGCTTACTCCAAGCCGAAACAGATAAAAACATTGAATCTGAGCTAAAAAATATGGGACCCACAAAATCCACAGACTACTCCTTGTGGAAATTAACTAAAAAGGTAAATCAACATGTTAAAATAAATCACCCATTACGTAAAACTAATGACTCATGGACTAAATCCAACAGTGAAAAGGCTAATACGTTTGCAGAACATTTAAAAAATGTGTTCACGCCAAATAACACAGAACATACTCCGGAATACATTGTACATTTTCTAAACCAAATCTACCAGCTTGATCTCCCTATACAAAAATTCAGAAGAAGTGAAGTAGCCAACGTTATAAATAAGCTTAAGGCTAACAAAGCCCCGGGTTACGACCTAATTACTGGAAAAACTCTTAAGGAACTACCAAAAGAAGGACTCGTTTTTATCACTAGTGTTTTTAATGCCTGTTTAACACGAAATTTCATGCCATTGCAATGGAAAGTAGCTCAGATGAGTATGATACTCAAACCAGGTAAAAGCCCTCAAAATGTTACGTCGTATAGACCAATAAGCCTTCTCCCAATCCCATCTAAAATTCTTGAAACTCTGTTTTTAAAAATATTAATGCCAATTATAGAATCTACTTTTATCATTCCTAGCCACCAGTTTGGTTTCAGAAAACATCATGGTACAATTGAGCAAGTTCACAGACTTGTAGAAACAATACAAGAGACATTTGAAAACAAAAAATACTGCACAGCAGCTTTTCGCGATATTTCGCAAGCATTTGATAAAGTCTGGCATGATGGCCTACTTTACAAAATAAAAAACCTGCTTCCAATAAACTATTATACCTTTATTAAGTCATACCTCGAAACCCGCTTTTTCTATGTAAAAGAAGAGGACGAAATGAGCTGCCTGAATATTATTAACGCTGGTGTCCCACAAGGTAGCGTTTTGGGACCAATTCTTTATCTCCTATATACTTCTGACCTCCCACAATCTGATGGTGTTATAATAGGCACTTTTGCTGATGATACTGCGGCCCTTGCTGTTGACACAAGCCCGAAATCAGCCTCTAACAAACTACAAAACTGCTTAGATGAAATTTCTAAATTTCTAAAAGATCGGCGAATAAAGGCAAATGAGAATAAATCAGTACAAGTCACATTTACCCTAAGAAAGGAAACATGCCCTCCTGTTATGCTAAATAACAATGAAATTCCTCAAGAAAATGTAGCCAAATACCTTGGGATTCATCTCGATAGAAGGCTCAATTGGAAAAAACACATTAAAAGTAAAAGAACGGCGCTAGATTTACAGCTCACTAAAATGAATTCTTTAATTGGTTTCCACTCAAAACTTTCTCTCGAAAATAAGTTATTGATATACAAATGCATTCTAAAACCAATCTGGACATATGGAATTCAGCTGTGGGGTACAGCTTCAAACTCAAATCTTGAAATACTACAGAGATTCCAATCAAAAATTCTCAGAAAAGTCACAAATGCTCCGCAGTATATAACAAACAACCAACTTCACAGAGAACTCAAAGTCCCAACAATAAAAGAAGAAGTAAAAAAACAATTACTATCCTATAAATCCAGAATCGAACACCACCCCAACCCAGTAGCAACAGTGCTGATGTCAAACCCGGCTACTTTTGTCAGACTTAAAAGAAAAGCTCCTCAGGATTTGTTGTGAAAAAAGAAAAAAAAATATATGTATGTATATATGTGCTTATATATATATGTTAATTATATATGTAAATATTATATATAATATATACATTTGTATATATGCATGTGTGTATAATTACAAACAAATTAGTAAATACAATTTTGATAAAAAAAACCTCAAAACTATTCTTAAGAAGGAAAATAATGAATAGAAACTAAATTAATTATTGTGTACTTTATGTGGGGGAATTACTGAATTCTCACCACTCCTATATTTGTAATGTAAAAGCCAAAAGTAATGAATAATATCAATTTTTGATAGATTGCATTAATAAAGATAAATTAAAAAAAAAAAAAAAAATATTTTTAAAGCAGAAGTTCCCTGAGTGTAGGCTATAAGAATGTTTGATGTTTGGCATGCGATTGTTACCGCTTTCAAAACGTGTTCTGAACCTAGAAAATTCCCGAAATAGATCTATCAACACATTCCTGAAAGAGTCAAATAAAAAATTTGAAAACAAAAAACTCTATAGATTATTTGTTAAGACAATATCCTAATAAAGAAATATAGAGTATGGCCTCGAACTTGAATAATTATCATTTATAATTTAGTTTAATATTTTTTTCTATTTTTTTTTTTGTTAATAATAACACAGGTCAACAGCAAAAAAAGGCTTGACTAACCACTATATAGATTTGATGCATCATGGCTGCCTAAGTACAAAAATGGTAAAATTTTTCAATTCTATGGATAATTTTTTTTTTAAAAATTTTTTAAGTAAAATTGACAATATTTTGAGACATTTCTCCACTTATGTTGTCATAACTCAAAAACAACTAGTCCGATTTTGTCAAATTAAATTTACAAAAATTAAGGTTTACAATATCTTTAAAGAACGTGTACAAATTTTTTTAATGCGATCAATAGTTTCAAAGTTATGAAACAAATTGTTAGCAAAAAAAAAAAAAAAATGCTAAAAAAAAAAAAAAAATTTGAAAAACAAAAATCTGGAAAAAATCGAAAACTGCAAAAAATATTACTTTTTATTTTTTTGTAGTAAAGCTACATATCATGCGAATTAAACTAGATATGGATCATAAAAATCGATGCATGCTTTACATTTTTATTTACAATTAATTGAAGGTATCGCATATTTACAAGCACTGTAGAAAATTGTACCTACTATATAATGAAAATGCAGAACATAAAAACTCAGGTGCATTTTACGACACGCATTTTGGCAAAACCCCTTTGGGAAAAACCTCTATTACATTTTTATGATTCTAATAATTAAAAAAAATAAGTAATAAACAAAAGATTGTTTAATTTTTACGATTGCGGTAGGATAGTAATAAAACGCTCATAAATGTGCGTGTACGCTGAAGTGCTCTTATTTTCCGTTAGCTACCTGTAACGGATGATTTTTTTTTTTCATAAAAGTCCTTAATGTTTTTTAGGATTCTTGGGAATAATAAAAAATTTGCAGCACACACAAACTGTGTCCACACAAAGGGTTATCCCAAATTATAGTATCAGTATTTATAAGATCTCCTTGACCCTTTTTATTTCATTCAGGAAGTGTTTGCGATAACGCAAACATCATTTAATACCTACACAAAAATTAGAGTCATACAGCTTAGAAGTTAAAAACAATTTTCAAATATTAATAAAAATGAGCCAGAAAGCCAGAACATTTTTATGTAAAAACGATCCAGATTTATTTTGTTATGTGTGCGGCCAATATATCACCGGGAAAAAACGGAAGTGCTTCTTAACTTCATTGCAAAAGTCATATCAAGATTGCTATAATATCTATCCGCACAATTTGAACCAGCATTGGACACCGAGTACTATATGCATTCCATGTCGATTGAATTTATCTATGAAGTCTTCTAACGTAAAGTAAGTATAAATTAATAGATTTGGAATATTTTATAATTACAATATTTCTTAATTAAAATTTGAATTCTTCATATTCCTGATTTCAATTTTTTTTTTTCATTTTACAGACGACACTTGGAAATTTTGAAGCCTATGCTATGGAGAGAAACAGCGAACCACGCATCCGAGTGTTATTTTTGTTTAAGTACAAAAAGCGGTTTTGGAAAACATATGCGATGGTCTTACCCCACGAGGTCTGCTGATGGGTTTACACTTGCAGTTCTACATTCACAAGAAATAGAATATGCTCAAGATCGGGGTGCAAGCTGTAGTCATGTGCTTTCATCTTCACCAGGACACTCAACCTCAAGTATGTCTTACCAATCAGATATGTCAGATCCAGCACTACCATCTACAGCTGAAAATGACGAGTTCATCAAACACAAACATTTCTCGCCGAGACCATGGAATCAAGATCAGCTTAATGATGTAATTAGAGACCTTGGATTGTCGAAAAGATCTTCTGAATTACTTGCGTCCCGGATGAAAGAAACAGGTCTCATAACTAAACAAACTAAAGTTTCGTATTACCGTACTCGAGAAAAAGACTTACTTCATTATTTTGCTGAAGAGGATGACTTTGTGTACTGCACAGATATTTCTAGTTTGATGACTGCCATGGGCTTACAGAGATATGATTCAAACGAATGGCGTTTATTTATCGACTCATCAAAACGCAGCTTGAAGTGTGTCCTTTTGCATAATGGAAATAAATTTCACTCCTTGCCGATCGCACATTCAACCAAAGTAAAAGAAGAATACTCTGTAATTGCATTGGTCATGAAGAAGATAAAGTATGATGAACATAAGTGGGTAATTTGTGTTGATCTTAAGATGGTAAATTTCCTCTTAGGCCAACAAAGCGGCTTTACAAAATATCCTTGTTTTATATGTTTATGGGACAGCAGAGCTAAAACAGAACATTGGAAGAGAAAACAATGGCCTTCTAGGGAAACACTAGTTCCAGGTACGCCAAATGTTATAAATGTGGCTCTAGTGCCCCGAGATCGCCTCATATTACCCCCTCTTCACATTAAACTTGGTCTGATGAAACAATATGTTAAAGCACTTAACAAAGATAGTGAATGTTTCCAGTATATTTCAAGGAAGTTTCCCAATCTAAGTATGGAAAAGCTGAAAGCAGGCATATTTGATGGCCCACAAATTCGCAAATTGGTGAACGATACTGAATTTGGCAGTTCAATGTCAGAAATTGAGAAGAATGCATGGGATTCGTTTGTATGGGTTATTCAAAATTTCTTTTTTTGCTGGAGTATTCAGAGTAACACTTCGTTATTCAACAATAGTAGAAAATCGACTAAAAGAAAATTTCAGAGTTTGTAGTTTATAATACATATTTATTTATTTATTTTCTTGTTTTATTTATTATAATAAATGTGAATAATAAAATATTAATTTTCTACTATTTAATTTATTTATTTATTTACATTTAAGCTCATCCAACACAAATGTCTTTCCGAAGAATAGAATCAGTATATTCTAGGTAGGGTTTTGCCAAAAAATACACGAATGTTACTATGTAATGCATTTTTGATGTGAAAATTTGTACATAGCATGGGGAAAATGTTTTCAAAATTCAATCAATCGAAAGAAGAACATTAACTACTCAATTTTATGTATATCAGACAAAAAACTAAAATTTGGTGAAAATGAGCGAATTCACTTAATTGTGAATAAATTCGAAAAAAATCAATCGATTTTTATGATCGATATCTCATTTTGTTCCTATTACATGTGGCTTTGCGATAAAGCAATAAATCTGAACGATTTTTGACGTTTTCGATTTTTTATGATTTTTTTAAAACAAAAAAATTTGCTATTTTCACGTAAAAAAAATATTTTTTCCCTCAATTTTTTATTATAACTCCGAAACTACTGAGCCGATTGAAACGCAATATACTGACGGATTAAAGGCTATGTAAATTTCAGTTTTTCTAAATTTATTTGAATAATATCGGACTAATTTTTTTTTAGTTATCATTAATTATGTGGAGAAACGTCTAAAAAAATTTATAATTTTACTTAAAAGTTTTTAAAAAAAAACCTCTCCATAGAATTTCAAAATTGAACCATATTTGTACTACTGGGACCACAATACATCAAAATTGTATAGTGGTTTTCAAAGCCCCTAAAATTTTTTCAAAATTGTTGCCTTGTGTAATTTATCCTTGGAATTGTTTTTTTACTAAAATTAAATTTTATGTACACGATAAAAGAAAAATTATAATAAAATAAAACTAATATTATGGACAGAGCTCCTTGAATTTTAATAAGAAAATAAGAAAATTTAAATTAAAAAAAAAAAAAAAAATTATAAATTGAAAATAGAGGAGTGACTTGTGGATCCTGATCAAATCCATAAATCATTCTCATCTACTGTAATTTTATAGATATTTAATAATTATTATATTTTAATTATATTAAAGTTCGATCAACTTAATATTGATCGATTTTTTTCCTGAAAAGGGAGGTGTGGTGTGGTGTGTTTTTTTTTTTTTATTTTTTATTTTATTTATTCGTCTATGGAGTTAATCCTTACAGACTATATACACAAAATATAAAAATATTTACAAAAATAATATAATTTTAATTTATAATTTTAATTTGATGACAACAAAAAACAAAACGAAACACAATAAAAACATAAAAACAATAATTAATTAATTATTTACTTATTAAGAAAAATTATTATTTTACTTTTAATTGAGTTTGTATTAGTCGCAAAATCAATAAATTTGAATAGTTTATTAAATTCGATGCACATTCTTCTTAAGGGGTCAGCGTCTGCATAATTTGATCTAAAAAACTTAACTGATATTGGTGAAAAGTAACGCGTCGGTCTTTGAGGAACATTGAAAGAAATATTGTTGATCAGGAAACCAGAACAAACATCACCATTAATTATATTAAGGAGAAACGAGACGTTTAGCATAGATCTGCGGCTTTTAAGTGTTGGTAGCTTAATGAGAGCAAGTCTGCTGGTATATGACGGAAGATTCAATTGATCATAATTTAAACTACGTAGACAGAACAATAGAAACTGCTTTTGTACAGATTCAATACAGTCAATATGGTTCTGGTACATAGGGTCCCAAATTATAGATGCGTATTCCAAAATAGGCCTTACGAGTGACGTATACAACGATTTTGTTACATACGGATCATTAAACTCTTTAGCCCAACGTTTTATGAAACCGAGAACTCCCCTAGCTTTATTTACCATAATTGTAATATGGGGAATGAAACTAAGTTTGGGATCTAACAAAACACCAAGATCTAAGAAGTTGTTTACTTTCTCCAGTTGATAACCGCCCAGCATATTGTTTACAGATATCGGCCTCTTTCTAACAAACGAGATACATTTGCATTTTTTTAGATTTAGTTCCATTAAATTCAAGACACACCATGCATGAAACGAATCCAAGTCATTTTGTAAAAGAGAATGGTCGGAGTATTGGTTATAGCTAAGGAAAACTTTAACATCATCAGCATACATCAGAATATTTGAAAACTTTATTACTTGTGGTAAATCATTAATAAACAATGAAAATAAAAGAGGTCCAAGGTGGCTCCCCTGAGGAACTCCAGATAGAACATCAATGTTTTTTTAAGATATTTGTTTAAAAAGAACGCTTTGTTTTCTATTTGTTAAATATGAGTATATCCACTCAATACTAAGATCAGTAAATCCCATTAAATGTAATTTTTTTACTAAAAGCTTATGGTTGACTTTATCAAACGCCTTGCTGAAGTCTGTATAAATTGCATCAGTCTGTTTTCTTTGAAGGACACCACGATTTATTATTGTAGTAAGTTGTAAAAGATTTGTTGAAGTCGAGCATCTTTTTTGAAAACCATGTTGAAAAGGAGAAATTAAAGTGTTTATTTGATGACATAGGTGATCAGTAATAATTTTTTCAAAAAGTTTAGGTATAATGCTCAACTTTGCAATACCTCGGTAGTTTGTAATATCAGATTTACTTCCAGATTTAAAAAGAGGTATAATAAAAGAGTCTTTCCACATATTAGGAAAATAGCCATATTTAATTGATGTATTAAACATAAGTGTCAACGGTGTAGCTAAGTGTATATAAGTGTATATTGCCATGTACCAGACATGATAACACCCATACATTGTATAGAATATTGACATACAATCTATGGAATGTCCATGCAACAAGCAACCTGTACAGTGTGGGCTAATGCATACGTAAGCATTTCCCACACTTTAGTTGTAGCTAGTATCAAGTTAAATTGTATACCTAGATTTAAGCTTTATAGAACAATAAAAATCAGTTGCTCATGAGAGCCCAAAGATACCTGTGTTCTAATTAATATATTACAGATATATGATTGGAGAACACGTCACGAAACTGGTGAAACCAAAATTGTGGTGCACCAAAAAGTGTTAATTTGGATGAAATGACCAAAATGAAAAGGACAAGTCACTGGTATGGTCACGTGAGTAAAACTTTGTGTAGATGAACCTGTTCTATTTTCGGTTCTGTTATATGAAACTGACCGGTACTTTTAACATGAGGTTGTCATAGGATGTGACAATTTCTACCTGTAGAGCACCGTGTGTCGTGGAAAATAACTTGATCAAGGTAACCTATCACCGTACCGACTGAAACTAATATGCTACGGGCAAGTTAGATTTTCCTATTCTCTCTTACAGTGTTAATACGGGCTCTTTCACCTTTATGGGTTGTGTGGATGTTACCACTATTAACAATGCGGCAAATCGTTGATTTTGAAACGGAGTACTTTACAGAAATTTCTTTTGGGAAAGTCCATTTTGAAAATCATTTAAAACTTTTGATTTAAAATCAGAATTGTATTTATTTCCCGCCATTTTTTACAAAAATTATGCTTACGAAGTTTATGCTTCCAACATCTTATTACAACTATAAAGAACAATAATTATAATAAATTTGTTTAAAAAATGTAACGGCCTGAATCTCATATTAAAAAGGAATGCGATTACAGTTATATCCTAGCATGTGTTAGTATAAATTGTTTCGTTAAAAGTAAGAATAATGAGAGTTGCAAATGGTTTGAACACCTGCATTTTGAATACATCTATTATTATTATTAATTTTTTTGTTGTTTTAATTTAACGGAATTAATTTTTTTTATTTGTTCAATATAAAACAATGTATGAAGAATTTGTAAAAAATAAATTTTAGTAACTAAGTGCGATTTGAAGAAAATAAATCAATGAAAACAGCAAATGCGATCTCAGTTCCAAATGTTTTGACCAATACTGTAAATATATATTAAGGAAACAATAGAAGATACACAAAGTGTTATAACAAAAAGAAACGAACATTTTTTTTATAATATCTACACTAAGGTGGTCCCTCAATGTATGGACAATTTTAAAATGCATCTGTTCCAAAAACGACGGTCAGTTTTGTGTGAGGTTAGGATAAAAAAAAAATCTGTAAAAAATTTGAGCTCGATCGGTTAAAAATTGGCGTGCCGCACGAGGGTTAAAGTTCATGAGAACGAAATTGGGCAAAATGGATAGAAAAACACTCGCAACTACTCCGGAGTCACACCTATGGAGGTGAAAAGTATGAGCAACCCCCATTATTTTTGTATCCCCAATATTTGTTTAGAACAAACTAACCCTCTATCTCCAACCCTTCATGGAATTCCCATACAAAAAAAAATTAATTTTCACGAAAATTTACGAAAATAAAAAACAATGGAATTACACAAAGTATAATAGCTACGGATGTGAATCGATGGAAATTTATATTATTTTTATTTACCTTTACCGTTTATTTATCTTTCAATTCATTAAAAACATTTAAACAAAATAATTCTCAAGCTCGCTTTCCCACTTTATATTCCACATTTCGTGAAATAGCCTAATAAGAATAAATTTTGCGTATGCTCGGTGTAGCTATTTTATTCAAGAATGCTATCAACCTGCTTCGTTTAATGTTTACATGAAACTAAATGAAATTGTTTGCTTTCTAGTCCCTTTGTTGACGTTCGGATTGTATACGTGTAAAACGCTGATTTTGTAAATGTAAAAAACCAAATATAGTAAGAAAACTCTAAAACGCGAACAATTTTGTGGGCAATTTAGTAGTTTTATGTTTTAGTTTTAAATGTTTTTTTTTCTTTTACTCACTTTGGGTTACTTTTAGTTTTAACTGAAAGGATGAATTATTCACTATCACAACACATAAATAAACTTTAAAATAACACTGCTTAGTTTTAATATTCCGCTCACAGGTTGTATGTTTTAATTACAAATGTCATAGAACAAGTAGAAGGTCAATACGTCTATGTACATTAAAAAATGTGTCTAACATAAACAAAAAATGTAATCCATAATTCGGGAATTCCATAAACTAAAAAACGTTTAACAATAAAACAAAAAAATTGCCCACAAAATTGTTCGCGTTTTAGAGTTTTCTTACTATATTTGGTTTTTTACATTTACAAAATCAGCGTTTTAAACGTATACAATCCGAACGTCAAAAAGAGACTAGAAAGCAAACAATTTCATTTAGTTTCATGTCAACATTAAACGAAGCAGGTTGATAGCATTGTTGAATAAAATAGCTACACCGAGCATACGCAAAATTTTATTCTTATTAGGCTATTTCACGAAATGTGGAATATAAAGTGGGAAAGCGAACTTGAGAATTATTTTGTTTAAATGTTTTTAATGAATTGAAAGATAAATAAACGGTAAAGGTAAATAAAAGTAATATAAATTTCCATCGATTCACATTCGTAGTTATTATACTTTGTGTAATTCCATTGTTTTTTATTTTCGTAAATTTTCGTGAAAATTAATTTTTTTTTGTATGGGAATTCCATGAAGGGTTGGAGATAGATTGTTAGTTTGTTCTAAACAAATATTGGGGATACAAAAATAATGGGGGTTGCTCATACTTTTCACCTCCATAGGTGTGACTCCGGAGTAGTTGCGAGTGTTTTTCTATCCATTTTGCCCAATTTCGTTCTCATGAACTTTAACCCTCGTGCGGCACGCCAATTTTTAACCGATCGAGCTCAAATTGTTTACAGATTGTTTTTATCCTAACCTCACACAAAACTGCCCGTCGTTTTTGGAAAATCAAAAATAAAAAAATAAGGACCACCTTAATCTACACTATTAAATATTTAACGCAAAAAATGAATTAAAAAAATAGAAGTGACAACAAAAGCATAACAAAGGCATAACATGGTGAACAGACAAAAAAAGAAAACAAATTGACGAAAGCTGAAAAATGTTGTGCAAAGTGAACTTGCAAATATTTTTCACCAAAAAGAAAAGTTTAAAATTAAATTAAATTGTGTAAAAACTATACAATAAACAAACAAAAATATTTTTAAACAAAACAAAAAAAAAAAAAAAATTAAATGTTAAATGGGTAACACGCCGAGTTACTTGAAGGAAGATGCTGGTGCGGTTGTGTAATGACGAGCCAAATGAAGCGAAAATGTTGAACGCCTAAAACCATACCATTAGTCTTATAACGAATTTTTGTCTGGGCTACTCGTACACAAATAAAAAAAAATTAAAATTAAAAATTATATTCACTTTATAAAGCTTGTTGCCAGAAATGGGAAAACCAAATTCTAAGATAACTAACCCGAATGCAAACGTGGTGAACGAAGTGGAGGTGATTGATTATAACTCTAGTTCAATACCATTGTTTCTATGGGCAATCATTTTACTTTTGGCAGTAAATATTTTGATAAAATTATATTTATGGCATAAAAAGTCATTGAAAAGAAAATATATGACAAGAGCAGCTTCACTGGCTCAAATTAAGAAAGCAAAATTAATGATAATTGTAATTTTTTTTATATATATAAAAAAAATATATATATAGATATTTAAACCTCTGAAATATTTACCAGTCCCTTCAGAGGTATAAAAGAAATGAATGAATAATACTATTCGGTTGTCAATTGATGATAACCGGTACATGCCATACACATTTAGATCGGTGATCCTGAGGACACGGGTAGAGGTAATGTGGTATGTATTACATATTTTTTGTTGTTATGGTTTGTTAGTTTTTTTTTTTATTGTGAAACAATTTGATTGGCCAATTTATGGATTGGCCAACAATTCTATCGAAAATTCGACTATTAAAAGAGCAATTCGATAGATCATGCAAATGCTTGAGACCCACAAGGGACGAAACTCTAGAAAAACATATTAAAATTTTATGCGAATCCCTCGAAAAAATAAGAGTAATACTCAATACGAATTACTCTCGGCTGACCCAATCCCACAAATCGGCAGCCGATAATTTTTTCTCACACGTTCTTGATAAGTTAATCACCGTCTTGTCAAAAAGAGGATTTGAGGTGAATATACCTAACACACTCCACGAGGAGCTAGTATATAACTTGGTGTCTAGAGATCGACAAAGTAAAACTGTTCCGCATGAACAGAAAATTAAACTAGATACAGAAGAAACGAAATATATGCCACTGTCAGTAACTGAATTTTTAGGGGTATCTGCTAAACTCCTTCCCGAGTTTGACGGTAAACCCGAACATTTACAAGCGTTTATAGAGGCATTACAACTTGTTTACTCCATATCCATGAAGCAATCGCTGTAAATGTCATAAAAACAAAGCTAAAAGGTACAGCAAGAACCCTAATATCAACTGAACACACCATAAATGCTATAATTGAAAAACTAAAAGGAACGGTAAAGGGAGAATCAACTCATGTTCTCACGGCGAGGATCCTCAATGTGAAGCAGAACAATAAATCTGCTACCCATTTCGTAGACGAAATAGAAAATTTGACGAAAGCATTGACAAATGCGTACATTTCTGAGGGATTATCAAATCCACTTGCAGAAAAGCTTTCTACACAAACTGCCATAAAGGCAATGTGTAAAAACGCTTCAAATGACAGGGTAAAACTTGTCATGGAGGCTGGCACCATCAGTAACATGAACGAAGCCGTCTCCAAATTTATCAATACTTCCCATAATGGATGAAATGGGTATAACCAGCGTGGTAGACAATGCGGAAACTACCAAGTAAGGTGCGCCCAGGAAAACCCACAGGAACCCCAGGAAATTCGACTGGGGGCACAAATCAACAATTAGATAAATCTGTTGGTTTAAACATAGCAAATTGCAAAATATATTATTTAAATTTAAATTTGAGCAGCTATGTTATATTAAAAACTAACATGAACAATATGTATAATACATTTCTAATTTTTTTTTCTCTTTATTTAAACAATTATTACAATATGTTTAAATTAAATTACAACTAGTCTACTAAGACTAACTAGTAATTTGATTCTAGTAGTATAATGAGGTAAAGTACAGCAATAAATATTCAGCTATAAATCTCCGTGCTGGTTAAAGCGCCTCATCAGTTCATGGGGCTAGAAACGATTTAGTCTTCTAGGAATTTGATGGTTCTCTAAAAGCAGCGGAATTAGTTGGTTTGAATGCTGCTCTAATTTTTGGGAGTGTTTATTAGCAAAGTGTTGTATTTCCTCCCTGACAGTTTTTACTTTAAGGTCTCGGTGTAGATCATGATTGCGAACATACCATGGAGCTATCACCATATCTTTTAAAACTTTGTTTTGAAATCGTTGGATGATATCTATAGTCGAATTACTTGCGCAGCCCCATAATTGGAGACCATAAGTCCAAACGGGTTCGAGAATTTGGTTGTAAACCATTAATTTATTATGCAGCGGTAAATTTGATTTTCTTCCTATTAGCCAAGTAAATTTGCGATATTTTATTTTTAACTCTTCATGTTTTTTTTTGACATGTTCTTTCCAACGTAGCTTAGCATCTAACGTCATACCAAGGTATTTGGCAGAGTTTGATATGGGTACTTGTAAGTTATCTATATATACTGGAGTTTGGTTTATTAATCTATTTGTAAAGTAAACGTGAGTTGATTTCAAACTGTTAAGGGTTATTTTCCATTTTTTGGTTTATTGGACAACTTCATTTAGGCATAATTGCAGCTTTTCATTGGCAATACTGCTACTTTTTCCGGAGCACATTATTACTGTGTCATCAGCAAACGTTCCTACTACGCAGTCTGGGTGGACTGGGAGATCACAGGTAAAAATAAGATATAGTATTGGACCTAGAACACTACCCTGTGGTACTCCAGAAGTTATTGGATATATGTTTGAGTAGTTATTATCAATTTTGACTCGAAAATATCTATCGGACTGGTAAGATTTTAAGAGATTGTAATAATTTCTTGGTAAGTGTTCATTTAGTTTATACAATAAGCCAGGGTGCCAAACAGCATCAAAAGCCTTTGATACATCGAGAAAAACTGCGGAGCAGACTTCTTTATTTTCAATTGCTCGTTCAATTTCATGTGTTATTCTGTGTACTTGTTCTAATGTTGAATGTTCTTTACGGAAGCCAAACTGATGTTGAGGAATTAGATTAATTGTTGAAATCACTGAATTTAATCTTTTACTTATAACCTTTTCAAAGAGTTTTCCAATAACGGGAAGAAGTGATATTGGTCTATAAGAGCTGACTTCGTATGCGTCTTTTCCGGGTTTGAGGATCATAATTATTTTAGCAACCTTCCAATAAGTTGGAAAGTACTGCATGGATATAGCTGAGTTGAATAGTGTTGTTAAAAGCAATAGTGCTATAGTTGGAAGGTTTTTCAACAGATCTGTGGTAATGAGATCGTATCCAGGAGATTTCTTGTTTAATAAAGTTTTTATTTCAATTTGAACTTCTTGTGCAGTTACGCTTGGAATAACTGCCTCATCGTAGTTTTGTTCTTCTTGGAGAAATTGAGTGGATTGGTCATTATCTTTATTAAGAATAGTTTCGAGATATTCAGCGAACACTTTAGCTTTTTCTATATTAGATTTTGCCCATATTCCTTCACGATTTTTTATTGGTAACCTTTGTTTAACTGGTCTATTCAGTTTTTTAATAGCTTTCCAAAGCGAATAATCTGTTTTGCTGTCGCAGGAAAGTTCGGACAGATATTGGCTGAAATTTTCATTTTTGAGTTTTTGGATCTCTCTTCTTAGATGTTGAGTGGCATTGTTAAGAACGTTTTTATCGCTTGGGCATCTAGTTTACTGGCATTTTTTACGAAGCTTTCTTTTTTTTTATACTAGTGCTTTGATGTACGATGGATAACTATTTTGATGATAAAATTTTTTAGGGGTGGGTGTACTATTCCATGCTGCTTGTTGCAATACTGTAGTGAAGTTAATGACTTGATTATCAAGATCCTCGGCATATAATGGGTTCGATATAACAGTAATGTTGTTATTAACTTCATATTTAAAATAACTCCAGTCAGTATGCTTGCTTGAAAGTTTTGAGTCTGGTAGTTTTTCATCTAAATCGCCGTATAAAGACAAGTAAATTGGGGAATGGTCAGAGCTTAAGTCGTAACCTTCGCTTATTTTCATACTTTCTCTTGATATTTTTCTTGTTATGAAAAAGTCGATCAGGTCAGGCGTTTTATTTGGATCTGATATCCAGTATATTGTACCTGTTGAAATGGATTCGCTTCCTGTTTTTTAATTGCTTTGAGTAATTCTTTACCTTTTGGGTTTGATAACCTAGAACCCCATTGTGTGTGTTTAGCGTTAAAGTCTCCACCCATGATGAATTTATATGGATGTTTATTTATTAACTCGATATATTTTTCACATGTTATATTGTGTCTTGGAGGGCTGCACACAGAGGTAAATGAAGTCCGTGAGCCATTCGTTAAAACTGTAATAGTTGTAGCTTGGAAATCTGCAGTTAAATATTTATCTTCTTCGAAGTGCATTATTGCTAGGGTGAATTGTATGGTAGGTGATGTAATTTTGGAATTGTATATAAGATTCTTTAGTGAAGTGGGTTTCACTTATAAGGCATATGTCGATATTTCTGCTCTCAAGTACGGCTTGTAATTCTTTTTTATGTTGCTGCAGACTATTTGCATTCCATGTCATTAAAATAATCATTTTCATTGTGTATGATAAGCTGAAAAATTACGTTCTAGAGCCAACAAGCGGGATTTAATAGCATGATTGCCTGACTCAAGGTTTTCTAATTTTTAAAATTATAGCTAGCAAATTATTTTCTTCAGTGTTGCTTGGTTGATTGTTCGGGTTTGTAACTTCTGAGTACAATTTTCTACCGTTAGGTGAGTTTTGTTTTTCGTAACGTTGTTTTTGAAAATTTTGTGGCCTTTTTGTATTTTGCTGAACATATTTTTTGGGCTGCTGAACTTGTTTTTGAGAATTTGGTTGATGATGAATTTTCTTGTTTCTTAATTTTTGCAACAATTTAGCAACTATACATCCACGATAGCTGGCTGGATGGTTTTCGCCGCAGTTGCAGCATTTTGGATGGGAATTCTGCGGTTTATCACAGTATTTAACATCATGTTTCCCAGCACATCTTACGCATCTAGGCTGCTTGGAACAATAGTTTTTTGTGTGATTGAAAGACTGGCAGTTTTTGCATTGGGGTATTTGTTTCGAGAGTCGAATTGGTTCTATTTTTACAATTGTGTTTAGAATTTTATCTATTTTATAAATGTTGTTAACGTTTTCTGATGAGTCGAATGAGAGAATGAACATAGCCATTGGTTTTTTGGTGCCGTTTTTGTACTTATTAAATGCATTTAGTATTTTAAAACCTTGCTGTTTAAATCCAAAATTATTTCTTCTGGATCACATGTGTGGTGAAGGTACTTTACTATAACTCTAATTGGTCTGACCTGCTTATCTTCATATGAATTCCACGGAATTTTCATTGTGTTTAATTTCTTTGATATTTCTCTATAGTCAGAGCTGTTAAACGTGTTAATTTTAAACATGTTTTGGCTTAAAACCTTAATTGTAAAGTCGGATTTAGCTATTTTTTTAATATCATTATGAAGTTTCGAAAAGCTTTCGCTAGAATTTATTACTATTGGTGGGGGACGCGTATCTATACGCATTTGGTTTTCAAAAGTTTTCGTTTGGCTACTTGTTGCCGGTAAGTCTGAAATTTCTGGTTGCGGAGAATTATAAGTCCGCTTTCTATTTGCACGATACTTCTGTAAAATCCATTCTGTTTCCTTTGAAAGTTCCTCTTCATCCGTTTCATAGACATGTTGAAGTTGGGCAGGCTGAATATCATCTTCATCTGATTCATCTTCCTGTATATTTTGTTCGAATTGATTTCTCGGAGCTAACCAATCTAATTCATTTGCAAGTTCTTCGTCATCTGTCTCGTAGACTTGTTGGTTTTGTGCTGCATTTTGTATATTTTCTTCATTTTGAGCATTAGCTTTTTGGATTTTTTGAAAGTCAACTCTTAGTTGGTTGTTCTCTTTTTTTAAAACTATATTATCTTGTGCTAGCTTGGAACATAAAAGTTCCAGTTCATTTAATCTTGCAAGTGAGACTATTTCTTGGTGTATCATTATGGGCAGGATTATCCACATCCATACCTCATAACGAGTTAATTTGGACGGTAATGCAGTGCTTAATATACACTATGTTTGTAATTGATATGGCAACACTCTGCTTGCTACAGATGTTTTATTTGACACTTTGTATTCAGCTCTTTTTTTTTTTTTTTTTTTTTGTTAGTTTTACCGCGACTAGAATGAGTATCCAATTGAGTGATGTTATTTAATGATAATTAATAAAATATTGTCTTTTATAATTATTTATTTGTGAAATTTTAAGTCCTGATTAATTAGAAATTAACGCGAGATTTACAAAAGCGATAACATCTACAGAACCAGACTAATATATCTGTGGTTTCGTGTAAATAAATGTAAGTAACACTTTATAATGACAAACAATTTGTTATTTATAAAGGAGCCCGACACACGTACGTGTTGATATGTTGAACTTTTTTTTCTTTTCTAATTGATACCGGAGCCGATATTTAGATTTTTAAGAACAGCAAATTAGTTCCTAATAAAGTAATAAGCACAAATAATACGACCAGAATAACGGGAATTGGAGAATCAACACTAGATTTTCTAGGGAAAATAAAAACGGATTTGGTAATAGAAAATTTCTTGGTTGAACACTAATTTCATGTAGTTGATAAAACATTTCAAATTCCTAGTGGTGGAATATTGGGTTTGGATTTTATACGAAGGTATAATTGTAATATATTAATGAAAACACAGGTATCTTTGGGCTCTCATGAGCGACTGGTCAATAAGGAACTTAATAATAGCGTTGACGCCGAAGATAATTAATATAACTGCTGACGAGCAGAAAAATTACCTTCTGGATAAATACCACAACGATCCGTTATACGGCGGTCATCCCGGAGTAACAAGAATGACCGCGAAATTGCGTGCTAGATATTTCTGGAATGGAATGTCGAGAGATATACGAAATAACGTAAAGAAATGCAAGCAATGTCAGAAAAATAAATCATTACCAGGAACAAGAGAACCGATGGTCATAACTGAAACACCAGCACGTGCATTTGATATAGTTGTTATTGACACGATCGGTCCATTTATAAAATCTAATAGTAATAATGAATATGCGATAACTATTATATGTAATCTAACGAAATATTTAATCACTATACCTATACAGGACAAACCAGACAAAACCGTGGCTAGAGCAATTTTTGAAGATTTTATACTTATTTACGGTCCAATGCGGAAAATTGTATCTGATATGGGAACGGAGTATAGGAATCAGACTATGCAAGAGCTTTACAAAATGTTGAATATTTAATACGCTACTTCTACAGCATACCATCATCATCATACCAGTTGGTACCATCGAAAGATCCCATAGAACATTTAATGAATATGCTCGTTCGTACCTATCATTAAACAGAACAGATTGGGACGAATGGTTAAAGTACTTCACGTACTGTTTCAATACAACACCTTCCACAGTTCATGGATACTGTCGGTATGAATTGATCTTCGATAAAATGCCACCAACCATACAAGCACTTGGTTCAAATACCGTTGATTTACTATATAATATAGGCTCATACGAAAAGGAAGTAAAGTATAGACTTCAAATGTTGCAACAACGTGCTGCTAAAATGATAATGAAGTCAAAGGACAGAAGTAAATCTCAATATGATAAGACTAAAAACCCTATTAATATTCAAATAGGAAATTTGGTCTTATTGGAGAATGATTCAGGGCATTAGTTGGAAACTTTATTCAGAGCTCCACATTCATTTACGCAAATCGATAGTAACGGCAATTGTACTTTGTTACTTGGCAATGATAAAATTGTCAAGGTTCATAAAAATAGATTGAAAATTTTCAATTCCTAGAAGGAAATATTTTTATACACATATTAAAGTAAAAAATTACTCAGAAACTAAATTACAGAGAGTAAGGCAAATTTACGAAACAAGTAAACGAATGAAAAATTTGTAAGAATTGGTAAAATAGATAAAACAGCTGATTGTAAATACCAAATATTAAAGAAAAAATCAACTGGTCATTATGGAAAATTGTGTTTTTTTAACTTAACCATGTTGTGGTGGATGGTGGCAAAGCATCCGTAAATAAAAAACCAAACATTGTCTTTCAATGGTTTGCACCAGACTGACTGTTAGCAAATTTATTAAATATGTTTTTAGTTATGCTAATAATAGTAGTATAGTTATATTATAATAAGAGTAAGTAAGTTAAATATAGGTATAAGTAATAATATAGGTAAGAGTAAGTAAGTTAGATATAGGTATAAGTAGTAAAATATAATAAGTACAACAATATGATAACGGGTGATGTGTTCGCACTACACCTCCCTTCCTTTGGAAAAAAAAAATAAATTTTCAAACCCAAATCAGTCTGTTTGATTTTTTAAAATTTTTTTTTTTTTTTTGATATTACAATTCTAATATTTTAAATTTTTTTTTGTCTTAATATTTTCTATTAATTTTAAGTTATTACAATATTATTTTAAAATTTTCAAAATTTTTTGGATAATGTATAGTAATGTTTAGTAATTGCAATACAGTTTTAAATTTTTTTTTCTAATAAAAAGTTTTATTTTGTTTTTTCGTTTTTTTTCTTTAATTTTTAATTTTTGATATAGTAATGTTTAATTATTACAATGTTATTTTTGAAGGGAAAAAAATTTTTTTTTTTTTTTAATTTCTGGTATAATAGTTTTTAGTTTTACAATGTTATTTTTTCGAAATTTGTTATTTTTTTTTTGTTTAATTATTACAACAATAAAGGTTTTGTTTAAACAAATTTTTAATTAATTTTGTTTTCTAATAATGTATAGTAATATTTAATTATTAACCAACCTTACTCTGTCTTTATGGACGGTTTTTTCTTTGTTTGAAGCTTCATTATAATAAGTTACATTTACTCCATTTATTTTTGTTACAATAAACGGGCCATCATATATGTTATTAAATTTATCATATGGTTCTTTTTTCACCAATATCTTATCATTTATTTTAAGTTTTAATGGTTTTGACAAATTATCATAAAATTTTTTGTTTCTTTGTTTATGTTTTTCTATGAGCTCTTTTGTCATTATATGGGATTGTTGTAAACGATATTTAATTTCTTTTGCATAATTATCTGCATTGTAAATTGGATCAATTTTTTCTAACTGTAGTTCGTTTGGCATAGTTGCATTTCTACCAAATACTAACTCAAATGGTGTATATTTATTATCAAAAACTGAACTCGACGTTGAGTTATGAAAAAATGTAAAGTATTTTAGATATGTGTCCCAGTCTGAAATGTTTTGTTTAATGTATGATCTTATATATTCATTAAAAACACGATGGTTTCGTTCAACCGTTCCTAACGTTTGATGATGATAAGGTGTTGAAAAATTAATTTGAATTTTTAGAAATTTACAAAGTTCGCAGAATATTTCGTTTTTAAACTCGGTACCTAAATCTGATATAATGAAATTCATCCTGCCGTAAATCAAAATAAAGTTTTCAAATATGGCTTGAGCAATCGTTGTTGCTTTTTTATCGGGTAAAGCTATAGTGACTAAATATTTAGTAAAGTCACAAATTAAAGTTAGTGCATATTTATTTTCATATTTAGATGTTGGTAATGGACCAATTGTGTCTAGTACTATGACATCAAAAGGTTTTATGGGTGTTGGTGTTAGTATAAGTTTTTCCTTAGTTCCTGTTTTCACTTTATTTAAAGTACATTTTTCACAATTTCTTACAAATGAAGCTATATCTTTAGTCATCCTTTTCCAATAGTATTTTGTTTTTAGTTTCGCATACAATCGTTTACGTCCACAGTGACCGCCTATAATTGGATCGTTATGATAGATTTCCAAAAGTTGTCTTTTTTTATTTTCGTCGAATACCTTTTCAATTGGTTCAACTAACAAAATTTCAAATGTTTTTAATATTTTATTACCATGGTTTTTTAATTCTTAAATGGTGCATAATGTAAAAATGATATCGTTTTTTGCCCATTCTGCAGTATTAATATTATTATTGTTGGCTGCTTTTTGTAGCCTTAAAAGCATGTCATCGAAATGCAATGTTTCATTAACAATATTAACATTTACATAAAATTTAAGTTTAAACTTGTTATAAATTTTTAATTGTATTTTAGAAATTTTATCATTTTCGTAATATATGAATGATTTTATTTTTGCAACTTTCCGACTAAATTCTTGTGAAAATTTATCATAAACTTGTAGTTTTATTGGTTTTTCAACTTTTTCTAATTGATTTTCAACTTTTTCAAATGGATTTTCATGTATGTCGTTTTGCCTAGACATCGCGCGAGTTGTCATGGCCAAGATACTTTTATTATCTGTATGTTTCAATTCGTCAATTGAAATACGAGATAAAGCGTCCGCTCCGACATTATCTTTACCTTTTATATATTCAATATAAAAGTTATATTCTTCCAATTTGAGTCTTATTTTCGTTAACTTAGAAGATGGATCCTTCATATTAAATAAATACACTAACGGTCTATGATCTGTTCTAACAACGAATTCTGTGCCGTAAATATAAGGTCGAAACTGGTTTATAGCAAAATATATTGCAAATAATTCTAGTTCTATAATGGCCTTTTTGTGATCCGATAAACTAAAAGCCTTGGATGCATAATATATGGGTAAATCGTGTCCATTAAAATTTTGACTAAGAATTGCTCCGCAACCAATCTTTGATGCATCTACTGTAATAAGAAATTGTTTTGTAAAGTCTGGGTATTGAAGAATTTTTGGAGAAATTAATTCCATTTTTATTTTTTCAAAAGATTGTTCGCATTTTTCATCCCAAACAAAAGGAACTTTTTTTCTTGTAATATAATTAAGTGGTGCTGCAAGAGATGCAAAATTGGGGATGAATCTCCTATAATAATTTGCAAACGCAACAAAACGTTTAACAGAATCTTTGTCTGTGGGTACTGTATAGTTTTTGACAGCCGATATTTTGGCGTCATCGGGTAAAAGTCCGTTTGAGGTACATATGTGGCCCAAGAATGTAACTTCCGGTCTAAAAAAATTGCATTTGTAAGGGTTAATTTTCAAATTAAATTTCCTTAATATGTTAAAAACATCGGTTAAGTTTTTCAAGTGATGTTGTTTACTGCATCCAACTACGATGATGTCGTCTATATATAAAAACGCCTTGTTTGGTTCTAAACCTGAAAATGCTATCGACATCATGCGTGCAAACGAATTTGGAGCTACATTTAACCCGAATGGTAAGACCTTCCAACGGAACGCACCCTGATCAGTACTGAAAGATGTTAGATCTCTTGAGTCAGCATGAAGGGGTATTTGATGAAACCCAGAAAATAAATCTATTATAGAAAAGTGTTTGGCTCGACCCAAATTGTCTAGTACGTCATCTATCCTTGGCAGAGGAAATTTGTCAGCTATTAACTTTTTATTGATAGCTCTGAAGTCCACGCACATACGGTAAGATTTACATTCATCCTTACTCTTTTTTGGCACTAAAATTAGGGGACTGTTGTAATTGGAAGTGCTTGGTTCGATTAAGTCATTATCGAGTAAACTCTGAACTTGCTTTCCTATTTCATTTCTTTGCGTATATGGAAGACGATAGTTTTTTACATAAACTGGCGATGTATCATTGAGCCTTAATTTTTGTTCGTAAAAGTTATTTATTGTCATTTTGTCGTCTTTTAAAGTGAAAATATCTGCGTATTTTTCGCATAATGGCAATAAATCTTCCCTGACATAATCTGGCATTTTATCATTCAAAATTGTTCTTAGGTTTTTACCACGCTCGTTACAGGAAATATTCTTGTTTATTGAATAAATATAAAAATTGGAAATTTTTTCAAATTTAACATTATAGTTTTGTATGAATTTTGTTTCATTTTTTGTGTTAAGAATACGCAAAACAGGATTTTTCGAATTTACAATACACTTGCTAATAAAAACACCTTCACAAATTTCCTGTGAGTCAATAAAAACGGGTTCTGTGACATTGTCCAAATGGAACATTCTAAATACTTCACATCTCGATGGGAGAAAACAAGAATTTTTGTTAATTCCATGAGAAATAGGAATTATAACTTTTCTGTCATATAGATAAAAAGAAACTGTCATTTTGTTATAATCGATTTTGCATTTATTTTTCTTTAAATAATCTTTGCCTAATATGCCATTTGATGGTATATTAAAGTCATCAGGCACAATGTGAAAAATTTGCGATACCGAATAATTTGAAAATTTTAATGATGTATGGATTGTACCTAAGGATTTGGTTGTATTCACAGTTAAACCAACAATGTTGATGGTTTCCTCACTATTTATTTTTAAATTATTTTTAAACATGAAATTTTTATGACTGATATGTCAGGTTGTGAGTCAACTAGAAATGAGTTGTTTTTATGAAATGATGCAGTACAATTTAGATTTACAAAATCTGAATAATTCAAATTGAGACTGTAGACTGCTTTAAAAATATTTTCGTTGTGCAAACTTAAATTTCTTCCTCCCTCAACGCATCTGGTTGAGGGACCTCCGCGTTTAAAGTTCTTACAGAAGTACCCTGATTGTAATAATTGGTCCTCTTATATCGACCATAATTAGGTCTATTGTTATATGTACCGCGATTGGTATTATAACGTCCGCGAGATTTATTGTTATTATGTCTATAACTATCATTAACGTTTGGATTTCGTCCATAAAAATTATGGTTATTATTATTTCCACGAGAAAATTGTACATTGTTCCTATCTCGGTTATTAAAATTTGGTTTGTCTTTATTATATCGCATTGTCAAAACATGACTTTCCCTCACAGTTGATGATTCCTCTATAGTCAACTTTGCCACGACATCCTTAGGTTCGTTAAAAACCATATATGCAATAATCGCTTTTACCATATCTGACTTTGCATTATTTCTGCAAATATTGACCGTTTGCTCTATTACAATTTCATGAGCCTTTTCTTTAGTTATACCTTCCATTACAAGGGAACGCTGTAAAGCATCCGCCAAATCTTCAACATCTTTTGAAAAATCTACATAATTATTGTTTTTGATGTGCAAAGCTGCCATCCTACCAGCTACCACTTTCGAATTGTCTGGTTTTATTTTACTTTTAAGGACATTTTTAATTTGCTCTACACTTACTATACTTTCAGGCAGAATCTCTCTCGCCTTTCCATCTATTTTTGATTTTATGAAAGAAATAAGGCACACATTTAAATTTTCTGAGGTAATTTCCTCAATTAAATTGATTTTATCGAGAAAAGAATTTAAAGTCAAAGGGTTGCCATCATAGTTTTCACGAATGATGTTTGAACACATCGAAATAAATTTTGTTTTTTCTTCTATTGAAGCCATTTTTAAATTTTCTGTGCAATTAACTGTTTGTTTTATTAAATTATTGTTACCTTTTACCTCACTATTTATTTCAGTGCTTGAACCTAATTTCCCTTTGTCATCAACGTTTAGATCAGTTTCAGTCTTGGAACTAGAATCTGTCATTACTTCTCTCTGTACGAGTTCAAACAAATCTACACCAAATGGAACTTTTGCTTCATATCCCAATTTAAGAAAGCATTGCAATAGTACTTTTTTGGATTTTAATATTTTGTTGCAAATTGATGTTTTTATTTCAATGGGTAAAATGTTTTTATAAGGGCTTGTATAATATAAAATATTGTTATAATTGGTGATTAGCAAATTTATATATTCTTTTACTTTACTCTGACTAGTAGAGATTGGACGATTTTGTAATATTCTCTTTTTAATTTTATCAAAATTTGATATTAAGTTATTAAAATGTTCAATTTGAAAATCTGATCCAGACATTAATTAATATGAAACTTCATTAAAGAATTTTATACTTTAAATGTTTTTGTTTATAATTAGTTTAAATTTTCAAAATTTTACTTTGTACTTAATTTTTAATAATAAGATTTATTATTTTCTATATTTTCCATTTGATAAAATTTTTTTTTGTTATGTAAATTGAGGATTATTAAATCGGAAATTAAAAATCAAAATATATTTATACGGTTTTTTGTACTTTTTTTAATTTTTCCATTTTTATTTTAATATTTTAATATCGAATCGAATAATGTAGAAATATTTTTTTTTCTTTTAAATTATGCCATAAAATAATTTTCAAAAAAAAAAATTTTTTTTTTTTATATAACGAGAAGAATTTATTTAGTATGCATAAATCTTAAAATAAGGGACCACCTATTTATATTTTTCTACAATAAATACAAGTGTACTCTAAAATGAAATAAACTGATGTTGTGTTATTTTTGTTGTTGTTGTTTATACTTATGTTGTTGTTGTTGCTTATACTTCTTTTGAATACGTGTAAAGATGACAATAAGGGTGACGAATATTGGCTACTTCTGTGTTGTTTATTTTGTTGTTGTACGATCACTGTTCTTTGTTTTTAGCTTTTTCTCTTAGTTGTTAATATCTTTGTTGTTATGCTGTTTCGCATGTATGTATTTTATGTTTTTATATTTTATTCGTTTGTTTCTTAAAGCTTTTATTTTCTGTTTGATTTTCTCTTTGTTATATTTTCTACTCTTTTATTTGATTTAAAGCTTTCCTTTCTCTTAATTTAAAACATTGGTAGTTTTATTGTTTTCTTTTAAATTAAATTGAAACAAAATGTATATATTTATGTAATGCTAGTATTTTTTGTATAATGTTGTTGTTTTTATTTTTTTTTGATTTTCTGTTTTTTTTTTTTTTTTTTAGTTATCTTTTATATATGAAGTTTACGATGATAATGATGTTATGATTGTTGTTATTTTTCTTCTCATTGTTGATCTTGGTACAGTTGTTAAAGTTGTTAAATTTGTTGAATTTTTCTCGTTGTTAAGGGCACCGTTAAAAATTTTAAATATAATATTGTTGTTGTTCTTTCTTTCTTGAGTCTTTTTATTGCATGTTAACAAAATTTTTTTTTTTTTTACCCAGGTTATTTTCTTTAGTTCTTTTTTCCCCTTTGAAATTTAAAAAAAATAATTTGTTTTTTTTTGTAATTTTTGTAAAGAGATTTTATTTTGTTCCGTTATTTCCCCGTTTTACTGCCCTGTTTTTTTTTTATATATTTTGAAATGCCGTTATTTAACAGTTATCGTTTTCCATCTCACTTATTAAGCACATTTCTTTGGTTTTTGGTTTTTTTTTTTTTTGGTACAGTTTCGTAGTGATTTTTGTTTTAAGTTTTTGTTTTAACGGTATTTTTTACACTTATTAAGCACATTTCTTTGTTTTTTTTTTTTTTGTACAGTTTCGTAGTGATTTTTGTTTTAAGTTTTTGTTTTAACGGTTTTCCACATTTTTCACAAATTGTTGAAGGTTATGATACACGTATGGTTTGGTTTTTTCCACATTTTTATTATTTTAGGTTTTTGGAATTTTTTTTTTTTTTTATAAATTTTATTTTCAAAGACCTTCAGGCCGCCTGTATAATTCCAGTTTTTTTTAAGTTTTTTTTCTAAATTCCAATTTTAAATATTTATTTTAAACAAGTTTTTTTTTAAGTTTTTTTCCTTTGAGAGATTTTTTTTTTTTTACATTGTATGCCGCCGTTAACATTTTTCCCGTCTTCGATCTCTTTTCCGTTTTTTGCCGTTCAACTTTTTTTAAAAAAAAAAATTCTTCTTTTCTTTTTTTTTAATTTTGTTTAATTGTTACCTTTTTCTTTTTTTTTTAATGTTTATATAATTCAATTTAATTTAGTCTCTTTTTTTATTTTAACACGAATGCAAAATTTTTCGCCATGTTTTTTTCCTATGAACTCATTTTTTTTCCCTTTTTTTTCCACCGTTATTTAAACACATTTTTCCTTTTAATTTTCACATTTTATTAAAATTTTAATTGTTTCATATAATATTGAAAATTTAATTAATTAATGAAATTATTATTTTCTTCTTTTTTTTTAAAGTTAATTTTAACACAATTTCAATTTTCAATTTTCACTTGTCACGGTCGCCATGTGGTGGATGGTGGCAAAGCATCCGTAAATAAAAAACCAAACATTGTCTTTCAATGGTTTGCACCAGACTGACTGTTAGCAACTTTATTAAATATGTTTTTAGTTATGCTAATAATAGTAGTATAGTTATATTATAATAAGAGTAAGTAAGTTAAATATAGGTATAAGTAATAATATAGGTAAGAGTAAGTAAGTTAGATATAGGTATAAGTAGTAAAATATAATAAGTATAATAATATGATAACGGGTGATGTGTTCGCACTACAATGTTCTGCGAAAGTAGGGGCCCGGTTAGAGGTGGCCCCTACTTTCGCAGAACATGGCGGCTCTAGAGTGGCATTACTCGATAAAAACCCTTAATCCCGGGTGTCATCCGACCCGTGCCCATTAGATGTGTAGCACTACGTGAGTGTGTTTTTTGAACGGAGGCCTCCAGGACGAGGTGAACCCTGGTGTAATAACCCGCTGGTAGCACAGGGCTCTGGTACCTAGCGTTCTTTTTAATCCCTATTTACTTTATATTTATTTTAGATGGAGAAAATTCATGACCTAAATAATAAAAAGCAAGAAGAGATTGAAGCAGATCTATCTAAAGCAAACAGTGTGCCTCAGGGCCTGGAATGTGCTAAAGACAAAAATAAAGTGCAGCCAATGGACACATTGTTGTCCGAACCTGCAGAAAATATGGATGTTGTGGAGCAGGCTATTGCGACTTCAGGTCCACCCGTGGCTGATGACTCCACCATCCCAACGGACGATGAGGATGCACTATTAAACTCGCAGCCTCATGAAGCCGTAACTGCTGAAAGTGCTGTGTCGAAGCAATCGACAAACAATCGAGCCAAACTAACTGGTGCGGCTCGAAAACGCATGAAGCAATACTTGGAAGATGGTATTGAGATCGAGACGGCTCGCATACTATGCCAAAAACCGATGCGAGAGACTCGAAAAGAAGTCAAGGTACTGACAGGTGTTCGTAAGAGAGTGCGATCCGATGGATCAACGCCACCTGCAACGAAACAGCCTGCAAAGAGGACCGCTTGAGCAGCTGCGGATGGCACGCCCCTTAAGGTGGAAAGTGGCAAACTGGTGAAACCAGCCATAACCGTGCCGGCAAAACCGCCAAAAACAATTGTCCCCTCATACAAGGATGTCGTTGCCGCCCTAAAAATTGGCGTTATACCGCCTGATTTTCCGGCAACGAGATGGTCTGACGAGCAGCTACACTCCATCAAAATTTCCATCCTGTATAAAATTGTTGAGCTCAAGAAGGGGCCCCTGAAGCCCAGTTTTTTCCAACTGCTCCTTCAAACCAGGATGGATCAATTTTGTATGCGACGACAAAGAGACGGTACAGTGGATGGAGACGCATACCTCAAGTAACTTCATACTTGGACTGGTTGAAGCCCAGAACCGTGATCTTTCGGTTGAGTACTGGAAGGTATTGAATAGTGTCGTGAAGGGTGGTGTAGTCGAGATCACTCTTTCGATCGATCCAATATCTGCCGATGTACTCAAACAAAAGAAATATCGGGTGAAATTCGAGTTTGGAACGGCGCTGGTAAGACCCACCCATCAACCTAATGTGGTCGAGCGCAAGAAACTCGAAACGACCAATGCATCTGCTTCAGCAACTTCGGCTAAGTCTGATAAGAGTGCTTCAAAGCCAATTACCTCAGACGATAAACCAAGCTGCTCGCAGCATGTGCCAAGGTCAATTTCTAGCGGGCAAAATAGCCAGAGGGCCAAAAACAAGGCTTCCACGGCCCATACAAGCAACAGGCCTAGAAAGTGGGAGAGGCACTCAGCAGAAGAAGCAGCCCTGCTGAACAGCAATCGAGCAAGTAAAGTGGCGAAGCGCGCCAAAAAACAAGCTCGCAAATAATGGCCTCAAAAAGTAAGGCAAAACAGCACATTAAGTGCTTACAGGTGAACCTTCACCATGCCAAAGCGGCTTCAGATGTGGCAATTAGAAGGTTCACTTCAGACGACCTGGACGTCATTTTTATCCAGGAACCATGGGTGCATGCCGGAGCAATAAGAGGGCTCAACTCAAAACAAGGTAGGCTCATATATAACAATCAACATGAGAGGCCTAGAACGGCCATGTTTGTTAGAAACAATTTAACCATTCTTCCCATCTCAGAGTTTATCTTAGGGGATTTGGTTGCAATACGGGCTAGGGTGCCCTCCCTCTCTGGTGAGCATGAGGTGGTACTTGCATCCGCGTACCTGCCGGGAGATATAGATGAGGCGCCAACATCTGAAGTGAGAGCTCTCGTGGAATTCTGCAACTCCAGAAATCTTGGATGGATCATCTGCTGTGATGCCAATGCTCATCACATTACTTGGGGAAGTACAGGTAACAACAAGCGAGGTGAGTACTGTAGCGTGTTTGATAAGTGTATATTGCCATGTACTAGACAGGCAATATAACACCCATACATTGTATGAAGTATTAACATACAATCTATGGAATGTCCATGCTACAAGCAACCTACAGTGTGGATTAATGCATACGTAGGCATTTCCAACGCTTTAGTTGTAGCTAGTATTAAGTTGATTTTTATATCTAGATTTAAGTATGTTTAAGAAACAATAAAGCAGTTGCTCACTAGAGCTCGATAAGAAACGTTTTCTTTTAATTAATAATACTTCATGGCGATCCTGCCAGATATAAAGTGAAAAAAAAGTACTTAAAGGGTTGGGTCCAACAGGACCTGACCCTGAAAAAAAAACCCCGAAAATAAAAGACATTATAAATAACGGTGGTATAAATGTGAAAAAAAACACAACATTTTCCAAATGATGCCGCAGTAGTTGTGTACATATTTAAATTGTTATATGTGTTTTAATAAAAAGAAAATTTTACATTGTACATATTTTTTATTGATTTCGGAGTACAAAAAAAAAAGAACAATAAAAAAAAAAAAAAAAACTGTGAAAAGTTATAAAGACTAAAACTTTAAAACAAAGAAACAATTTAAGTGCAAAATATAATGAAATAAATAAACGTTTTGTGCATCAATTCAAACAAAAATATTTTAAGAAGGAAGAAGCAATGTATCTAAAACATTGCCGGAGACACACGCCAAGTGCTCCAAGGGTGGTGTGGCCAAAACACCACCAGGAAAACAAGACCAACATGAACAAAGTAATGAAAGATATTTTGGGTCGCTTCAAGGACTTCACTGGTGAATCTATGGACTTCAATGGTATGATTGACATGTTACAAAATCAACCCATATTAATGTTCTTCAATAATGGTTTGGAAGAAGAAAAATGCTAATTCAACCTATAACAACTTAAAACTACAACAAATACAACATCAATAACGGATTTAAATAAGGTAAACATAGTGAATAGCGTCGTCAGTTTCGTACATTACAGTTCAGGTCTAATTATGTTTAATGTTTTTAAATAATTTTAAATTCAATAAAAATTTGAATACTTAGAATTTTTCAAAATCTTTTTTTTTATATTTTTAATTCCAAATCGAACTCTTTCTATTTCTGTAATTTAAACTTCTGGAAATTTTTCTTAAAACAAAAAGTCACCCCTAAAAGTAATAGAAACCTTATAATTTTATTTATTTAAATAAAATTTAAAATTAAAACTACACAAATCTTCTAAAAATTGTGGCATTGTTAATTTCTAATTATTTTAAAATTGGTTTTAATATACTTTTTAAAATATTTAAAACACTACGTTTTTAAAATTTTGAAAAACTTGTATGCAAATTTTGTAAATTTGCTAGGAAAAAATTAAAGATTTGCATTAAAAGTTTTTAATTTAAAATACTTAAAAATTTTATTTTTAATTTTTTCTGTAAATTGAAAATTTTGTATAAAAAATTTTAGATTTTGTATGACAAATTTAATTCTTTGTATGAAAAATTTAAAATGTTGTAAGAAAAAAAAAAAATTTTTGTCCGAATGGTTTTAAATTTTGAATGAAATACATTAAATTTTAAGTTTTGTATAAAAAAAAACTTGAAATGTTTTTAATTTTGTAAGAAAAAGTTTTAATTTTGCGCGAAAAGTTTTAATTTTGTTTGAAAAATTTGATATAAAACTTTATATTTCGTATGAAAACCCTAGTTTTAAAAAAAAAAAAAACTTTTTTTTTGAAAAAATTTTAATTTTTGTTTCTTTAAACATTTTTATATATATATACATTGCAAAAACAGAGGATAATTTAAACATAATATTAATCAAATATTATAACTACCAATGCGAAAGAAACAATATGAAATTAGTTAATTGAAATTAACACAAAAAAAAGAGAAAGAAAGTTCAAATAAAAAAAAATATTTTAATAAAAGATTATCTTTTCAAGATCATTGAATATTATTTGAAGTTCATTGATTATTAAAAAAAAAAATTAATTACTAACAATCTAATAACTATTTTTATTGACTATGGTGACTCCTACGGGACACTCCCCTAGTGCAATAAAAATTTACCGGTCATCAAATGATGTATGACCTATATTTGCCGTTGCAATTGGGATCTGTCTACCTGAAGGTGACGGATAACGAATGCCACGACAAATATATATAATTTTTTTTTTAATTACTAAACAATTAACAAATCGAAATCCCTGTTAATAACAGCCCAATTAAACTTAGTTTAAGTAAATCAATGTAAACTTGATTTTTGCATATGTAATGGGTTGCATTATTGACAGAGATGGATAAGACCAGTGTTTTACACTGTAAATTTTATTTTTGATTTTAAAGAACTGGCCGCACTTTCATGTGCATTAAAGTGCCAAAAATCTTATATTTGCGAAAATTTAATAACTTTATAATAAAGTTATCCTTATTTGGAATCAAATATCCAACACTAGGAATGCGAGAAAAAGATTAAATGGCAGCACTAATCTGTGCACAAAAGTATGCCACACTATTTAATCATTAATTTATTTTTTTTTAAAAAAAAAACCGACCAAATATAATGAAGTATAATAAACTCAATAGAATTTTTTAAAAAAAATATTTTTGAATGTCCAATTATTAATATTATCAATTTTTTGTTTCTATATAAATTTCTAAACTAAAATTGGAAATTCGGAAAATTTCCAATAACACAGAATTAAAGTTTCTCATGTATTAAAGAAAATTTAATGAATCATTTTTGTATTTATGAAAATGATGCCATGACCAATGGATAAAAATTCGTTATAGTTTTCCTTGCAAACAACAAGAAAAACCCTTATAACAGGCGAATTGACATTGGGAATTTTCTAAATAATACTGAATTGAAATAGTAGAGTCTTTGAAATTAAATTTTTGTAGACTTTGCTAAGTCAAATCATCATTATTAACGGAATATAATTTTTATTCCCATAAATTAACAACAAAGAAACTTTGAATATTTTTTTTTGCGTTTTAATTGTTTTACAACTATAATTTTTGTAATTATTATTTCTTATTGTTGTAAATCTTAAGGTTCTTTTGAAATTGCTAAGATTTCTCAAAATTCTCTAGGAAATCCTTTTTTTCCTCGGATTTGAGCCTTTATTTTTTTTTAGATTAACCATTTCCTTACAACGCACTATTTGTGTAATACGTGCAAATTGATCCAATTATGGATTATTTCGTAATATAATAACGTTGAATTAATCCGCATATTAAAAGTATTTATATACTTTACATGACTTAAATGAAACCATGCAATTTCGACTCAGTTTCCGTTCATAAATTTCATGTAGACTTAAATGAAACTGCGCGATACGGACTCGGTTTCCGTCATATTTGTATGATTCACGTTATTGGTTCTTATAAACCAGGAATGGATCTCATTATCAGAATCAAAATTGATTCGATTTAATTGCTCTCAAAAGCAATAGATTCAACACTTGTGCATACTATACGGATGCATCAATCATCAAAAATTGATTCCTATACTTCATTATATCATAACATCTCTACCCAGATGCAAATACGTTAGTAATTACTAACAGTATATTTACCCTTACTGAATTTTGTTAGAGGTGCTTATAGTTTCAAATGAGACTAATATAAATTTGAGGGAGACGTCCATCAAATTTTTAAATAATAAATGGCAGCGCGTTATGAAGATAATTCTTGATGAATTATATATATACGGTACATTAGCCAGCCCCTTTGTTAATAGGATATTGACCTAGACTCAATCATCCTAAGTCTTGAAAAAGTAGACGGCAAGGCGAGGTGAACGGAGCCCGTTAAATAGGCCACATATTTTGGATGGTAGAATAAAAAGTGCACTTTTTGATAAGCATTATAGAAATGCGCAATCGCGATTGTTGTAAGTACCGGGGTATTCCAAAAGAATATTAAGAGTTCTGATCTTAAATTGATAGAGCAGCTTGAGTGCTCTGGTCTGATCAAAGCTTAAATATAGTGTCAAATAAAGACAGGAAACCCAATACCGGAACTAGAATTCCGAAGAAGTTGTATACCAAGTCTATTAAATAGACTTAGTGTTTTGAAGTTAAGGCAAGCTATTGCTAAAGGCATTGGAAATAATTCCACACGCCTCAGGTCCCGAGACCGGCAATTAGAGTCCTTTTCTTAGAACTTAATAATAAATACAACACAACTAAATTGCTAATGTATTCGAACATTACATTAGACATTAGTAGCACCAGGGATAATTTATAATAATGAAAACAGTAATAGAACGATTCAGTAAGAGGAAAAGGGTAAAAAGTTAACCTTGCAGTGATCAACGAGCTGCACTGACAATATGATTTTCTCATAAAATCTATAAATTATTTAGTAAATCTAAAATTTATTTTTATTTTTCGGTTAACTAGCTTTTACACTAAGTGTAAACAGCAAACATTCTTTGGTTAATACACAGCGCAATTATTTATGGTATTAAAATACCCACAATATATAATAAATATCGCTGATAATTCCCGCATGTCCTTTAATAACAACAAATTTATTACCTGAATTATTACTTATGAACTTGGACAATGGGAAATACAATTATTACCAAGTCCCATTTTTCTTTGAAAACATCGCATTCTTTGACATTAATGACCTTGCGGTAATGGCCATACCGGCGGGTACATGTAATTGAAAGGCATGTGATGTGTTTGATCTTGACAAATAATTTGAAAATTACAGTATTATAAAGAAAAATGATAACATAAGTTACAAATAATACAGAAATAAAAATGTTGGTTGATTTCGCTTTTGCGATACATTTTATTTTTGAACAAAAATTTTTTTTTATGAAGACGAATTGCAATAATTTAAATCGTCTCTTAAATCCTTTCTCTAATTATCTCTTAATTTGATCATTTTTATTAAAAAGTTTCATAATAAATTGAAACCAATATTATTAGAAATAGTTTCTTATTCCAGATCGTTGTTTCCTCTTGTTAATGCAATGTAAAAATTTTATTAAATAAGTTATATAAAAAGACCGATCAATAAGCTACTCTGATTGATCGATCTTTTTCCTAAAAAGGGAGGTGTAGCGTGTTTGATAAGTGTATATTGCCATGTACTAGACAGGCAATATAACACCCATACATTGTATGAAGTATTAACATACAATCTATGGAATGTCCATGCTACAAGCAACCTACAGTGTGGATTAATGCATACGTAGGCATTTCCCACGCTTTAGTTGTAGCTAGTATTAAGTTGATTTTTATATCTAGATTTAAGTATGTTTAAGAAACAATAAAGCAGTTGCTCACTAGAGCTCGATAAGAAACGTTTTCTTTTAATTAATAATACTTCAGTACCTGCTAGAGTTAATTAGTAGTAATGACATAAATATAGCGAATAGGGGTGACGAACCCACTTTCAGGAACGTAGTGTAGCGTGTTTGATAAGTGTATATTGCCATGTACTAGACAGGCAACATAACACCCATACATTGTATGAAGTATTAACATACAATCTATGGAATGTCCATGCTACAAGCAACCTTACTGTGTGGATTAATGCATACGTAGGCATTTCCCACACTTTAGTTGTAGCTAGTATTAAGTTGATTTTTATATCTAGATTTAAGTATTTTTAAGAAACAATAAACAGTTGCTCACTAGAGCTCGACAAGAACCGTGGACTTTAAATATTAATAACACTTCATGGCACTTCATGGCGATCCTGCCAGTTTAGTGTAGTATATATATATATATATATAATAAAGGGTTGGGTCCAACAGGACCTGACCCTTAAGTGAAAAAAAAAAAACATTTTATAAGTGTAGTGTAATTTTCAACACAAATTTAACAATACAAAAAAAAAACAGAATAAAACAAAATTAAAATTTTTTTGAACAAAAAAAAAATTTTTTTTTCAATTTATAACGAGCTTTCAACCTCCATAAATTGTGCCATCTACAATTGCAAAATACTGAAGCAAGAGCATCCTGATGAAGGAAGATGCAATGTAACAAACATTGCCGGAGACACACGCCAAGTGCTCCAAGGGTGGTGTGGCCAAAACACCACCAGGAAAACAAGACCAACATGAACAAAGTAATGAAAGATATTTTGGGTCGCTTCAAGAACTTCCAATTCTTCACTGGTGAATCTATGGACTTCAATGGTATGATTGACATGTTTGAATATCGTGAAACTGATGGACAAAATCAACCCTACAAATAATTAAGAATACAAGTTGTTGCCGTCCATGTTTGTGATCAGCTGCTCGTACATAAAGATAGATATAACACAATGGATAAATCAATGAAGAAGCAATGCGGATGTGTATTGCCGGGGTGGATCAGCCATTTAACCCCAAGGATGGTGTGTCCGATACACAATCGGGCCTGGACAATAATAACGGCAGCTAGTTTAAATTTAATAGCCCAACAGCCGCATCAATTGATATTAACAACAGCAAATACCACTGGAGCATTGGCAGCAAAGGTGTCAAAACAGCATCAACAGACAACCCTATTACAAAATTTGGCCCAACAACATCATCAACAACAACTTAAAACTACAGTAATACAACAACAGTAAGATGAAAATTAATCAACAACATCAATAACAGATTTAAAAAAGGTAAACATAGTTTAAGCTATAGCATCGTCTGTTCCGTACAGTACAAGTTCAGATGTTAAATATTAAATTTTTTTTCTAACTACATTTTTTTTTGTTTTAAATTAAACTTAAACAACCCAGGAAAAAATTACACATTCCAAAAAGAAGGTGATGCCCACACTTGCTTACGGTTGATTCTGATATTACGGGCCAATATCGACATCATTTTTGGCACTGAAGTTTTTTTCAGAATTAGGTATTTCAGATACGTAGCTTTAATCCTTTTAAGAATAGCTACTCAAATATCGAAGGTACAAATCCATTTCTTAATTTTTAACCGAATTATACGAAATTTTGAAAATATTTCCCCCAGGGTAATGACTTAGTGGACAGGGAAATGATAATGACAAATAAAATCAAATTTTTTTCTTTAAAATCAATTACTTTAATTCAGTTCATTTGTAAAAAATTATAAAAGTAAAAAGAAAAGTATCTTAACCTACATAAATTATAAGTCTTTTTTCTTTGATATGAGTTAAAATTACTTAGAAGATTAAGGAACTTATTTCACAAACGTCTACTTGTCAACGTCTACTTTGCATGGAAACTTGTATTTAACGTTACATCCATGCACAATAACGGTTGGTGTTGGCAATATATCCAGAACTTGATTTATCGAAATGTAAGATATATCATTTTTATCGACCACAAAGATATTCGATGTTCGCTTAAGAAGTTTTGCAATTTGAACGTTTTCATCTTTAGAGTCTTCCTGACAAATTGCAGCAAATCTGTTAATGAAAGAAATTATAATTAAAAAGAAATTAATATTAGATAATGTTAAAATTAAATTTTTTACCTAAATGGTTTTTTATCTTTAACACCTTCATTAAAATTAAATAGTATGAAAGTGCCAGCTTTCAGACTCTGCACTTTTCGAAAGCTCTCGCTTCCATCTTCACTTGAGTTGTAAACATCCTCGTATCTCCACACTTTTGAAGGTCCCGCAGTTGACGGTTCAAAGTTTCCAAAAGTATGAACTTCTAAAGAATCATCTGAGCTGCAGGAACTAAGCCTTGACCTTGGTTGGTGATAGTCGACAATCCCTAATTTAAAGTGATCACAATCTTCACAAGAGAAACAACTTAAACTTTTCATTTTCAAGCGACTAGACTGATGATTACCACAAATTTGATGAACTTTTAAAGTACCAGGAAATGGTAAAATATTTTTGATTTCAGCTTCCTTTGACTTTGCCTCAATATCTTCATTTTTTATTACAAAAAAAATAATCCCAGGGCAATTGTCTTCTAGTTTCTGCAATAAAATATTGAAATCCATCAAATCGGTACCTTGCGCAACAAGACGATCTGCGGTTCTTTTGACAGTTCCTCCGATTCCATCGGGAGCACCTTTTCCGTGACCAGATTCACTGTAGTTCCATGTAAACTTTTTCATTGGAGGATATAACTCGTGCAGTTTGTATGCAAGAAAATAAAACATAGTTTTGTTTCGATACTGTGTCGCTGGGCCGTCACTTACAAAATGTACATTCGTCGCTTTTGTTGTCGAAGCTATGCGATCTAATATTGGCTGTAAGTGAGTCCATATGGCAAAAACATTGTGAAGAAGTGACTCTGACAATGTACAAAAACTTTCAACTTTCGGAGTACCGTTCTTACCTTTTGTATAAACAACAACGGTGTGTAGAGTTATTTGCTTACGCGATCCACCGAAGTGAAAGCTTTGCACTTCTTCTGCATATTTCAGATTATAATTCTCGCTAAAGTCCATGTGGATTAATACATCGTTTTCTTTAAGGTTTTCTTTGAAGTTTTTGATTTCGTTAAATTGATGCAAGTTATTGCCTTCGTGAATGAGAAATAAAGGCAATTGCTTTTCAAAAATTCGTGCTATGTCCTGCAATTGGCATTCAATTTTTTGTTTTAGATTTCGTGTCACGGTTTTAATTTGGTTGATTCGCTTGTCAAAATATGTTTCTTTAGTACATCCCCATTTGAAGTAGTATGTAGGTTTTGTGCTTACAAAATCCTTAAAATTTACTTTAAACTCTTTACACAAATCACACATCCTTAAAAGACATCTTGCTTCCTTTTTGCAACAAATAGATCGAATCACATCGCCTGTTTTTTTTTCATAGAGGACGTTGTTTGTAAAAAGGGATTCAACCAGGAATTCGAAGTTGGCGTGATGTATGCATTTGCATGTTTCGCGGTCGACAACACTCATTTGCTGAATCCAAAAGGGACAATATGTGCAAAACGCTGCATAACTTAGGATGCTATTCGGATATTCTATCAAAAATTTTTTATGCAAATTCTTTAAGGTGTCATTTAAGAATCGTTTTTGCATTGACATTTTCCCTTTTCGGACAAAATCACGCTTGCCAGGACAAATTCGGCTGTTGATATCAAGCTCAAGAAACTCCTGCACTGATTTCCTGTTTTTAATGGAGTCATATCTATCTTTTCGAGAATAGATCAAATATGAAGTATTCATGTAATCTTTTGATGTTCTCTTGTATTTTAGAAATAAAGAGCATTCATTTTGCATTCTATATTTTTTAATTATTTTACCCGAAATGACTTTTGTGAACATTTGCCTTTCTCGATCCGATTTCATACTTGTGAAATTTTTGAGTAACTGCTCTCGTAAAACTTGGCCGAACAATATTTTTTTTGCAATTTCCCGAGTATGAGATATACCAGAATCCAGAAGCATTTTATTTACCCTAGATTTTGGTGATCCTACATCTTTTTTCGTAGCCTTCAATCTTATATATCTTTTCTTATACATTTCTCCTTTATTTTTTAATTCACGAATGATGTTATCTTTTTTCTTTATTACCGTAGAATACCTTTTTCGGTTTCTTGTTGCCAACAGTTTTTCTTTACGAACTTTCTCTCGGAGGTGAAGAACTTCCTGTTGAGAAGATGCCTTCGGTTCCGGGTCTGGTGGATTGGTTTCATTCTCATTATCTGAAACAGGCGGAGAATGATCTCTCAAAAAATTCTTAACCACGGTTTCCTTTTTTTTTTTATTTTCTCTGTAATTCATTGAATTTTTTTTCCAGGTCTTTCTCTTGGCACGTTTTTCTCTCGATGACATTTCAGCAATAGGTTTTACTAATTTTTTCTCTTTTTTCTTAAGATACTTTAATCTTTCCTTTTGCTTTTGCTCTTCATACTTAACTGGATCATCTTTAATTTTACTATATCTTTTTTTCTCTGCTTCTCGCTTTTCTGCTAATACCTGTTCCTTTGTTTTTGCTTTATTTTTAGCCATCCTGAAATTCTAAATAAAATTGCACCTCATTAACTATCGTTAAATTATCATTCCCCTGTTAGTCGTCATTCCCCTGTGTATATTTTTGGCAGGGGAATGATGGCAGGGGAATGACGAATATCTACAAAACTCTCAAAATGTCAATTTAAGAACTCACCTTTAAAAAATTGACATGAATCGGAAGTTGATATTCAAACTGAACTTAAAAAAACACACACGAAATTATAAAAAGTATTGAACTTTAAAAAAAAAAACGACACCGGGGAATGACCAACATAAGTGTGAGAGGTCATTACGAAAGACAAATCGCGACTGACTTCATGTTATGCATATTGTTGGCGAAGAACCTGCCATATGTATACACAGTAAATATAATGTTCTTTTAAATTAGAATTATTGTAAAGTAACAATGGTTTGAAAATTTGAATTCTAACGATTATAAGGTTTAACAGTGGAATTATGTGTACCTTCAGGGACAAAAGCTAATTATCCATAAAAATATTAATTGATAAAAAAGTATAAACATTAATAGAATAAAGAAATCATTTAATATTAATTATAACTTTGCAATAATTTTATTGAATAATTTTATACTAGTTTTGCTAGAAATTTAGAAAAATTAAAGTGGAAGTAGTGTTAGGGACACCCAGGGTAATGATATTTTAACACTTTGATAGGCAATTTTTCGAATAACAAAACAATTTTTGGCAAAAATATTTTAGTGACTGCAAAGAACCTATAAAGCTTTATTGTAAAGTTAATAATAAAGTGGAATATATTTTATTTTTCCAAATTTAAATCACAAGGACAGCATATTAGCCGGTAATCTCAGAATCAACCTTACATATCTCATTGCCAAATTTAGTAACTGCAATACCAAACTCATTCCAACGATAGAGTCAAAAAAGCAAGTAGTATTGTAATCAATTCTTTAAATTTAAACCAGAAAGCATGAACTCAATAACAAAGTAATTATTTACTTAAAAGAAAATAACAATGATATTAACTTATATGTTTAACTTTTTATACTCAAGAAGTAATCATATACTTTTTCTTAATAAAAGGACGTCATTGAAAGTAGTTCCACATTTTGAAAAAAGAAGTTATACAATTTTAAAGAATTTATCTCATATATTTTTTCAAACAAATTTTTATTTGCAGGAAATTAATACTAAAAACAGAAATTGCATGTTGCCTAAATTTTGTTAAACTGTGGTTAGGAAAATTGTGAGTGGAAGTTGAAATTACTGACGTTATCGTGAGTGAGTGTAAAAAAAAATTTCGAGGATGATTGTGCGTGAGTCATATCTTTGTTTTTCAATTTTGAATCGTTCTTTTTTTTGAAAAATTTATATTTACGTGGTTTATAGCTCCAAAATTATGACAAACCCATGTTATCATAACAATTCGATGTTTCACTTTTTAGGATTTTATTTCCGTATGAGTTTTGATCGTTATATTTAAGTGACCTAGGAGAATCACTTGTGAGTAAAAGTTGAATTTACTTATGGAACTACTTCTTTTTTTTAAATTTAAGTACCTACTTCTTATTTTTTCTAGGGAACTATTTATTTATTTTTTTTGTGTAAGTACTTCGTTGTTTTACAATGGAACTATTTCTTTATTAAAAAATGTATGTAGTTCTTAAAAATATAAAGTAAATGGTTCTTCGGTAAAAAAAATAATCAATTCTAAAGAATCAATTATTTTTGTCTCACGCCCTGTTAAAAGAATCGAGTAGGTAATCTAGTATGGAATGCGTTCTGCCCAAAATGCTTGATTACAAACCCGCTTCCTTTTTGAAAATTTTTTGCTGGGAATTTATATTGCACAACAAACTCAAAAAAATAATAATTTAAATATTTAAATTATAAAGTTTTAAAAAAAAAAAGATCAGTCAAAAAAAAATGTGTATAAGAATACAAAAAAAAAATGATTTATATAAGATTCAATTAATATTTTTTTTTTAAATTTTAATTTAAAAGTTATAAGTTTTAATATAATAATTATAAATTTTAATTTAAATTAAACATTTTTAAAATTATAAAATTGTTTTAAAATTTGAAAATTATAAATTCAAAATTTTAAACTTGAATTTAAAAATTATAAGTGAAAAAAAAAATATAAGTAATTAATTAACTACCGTGGTCTGTTCACACAATTCAATTAAGTACAAAAAGATCTTTAAACAATTTTTTTAACAAACAAATATAAATCTATTCAAAGAAAATAAATTTTATTTATCTATGTCTCTTTAAACATTTTTTTTACATTGCAAAAACAGAGGATGGTTTAAACATGGTATTGATATATTATAATTACCAATACGAAAGAAACAATATGAAATTAGTTAATTGAAATTAACACAAAAAAAGAGAAGGAATCAATGAATATTATTTGAAGTTCATTGATTATTAAAGAATTACTAACAATCTAATAGCTATTTTTATTGACTATGCCCTGCGGGAAATGGACCAGTCACTGGTACGGTCACGTGACTAGAACTTTGTGTGTATGAACCTGTCCTAGTTTCGGTTCTGTTATATTAAAGTGACCGGTACTTTTAACATGGGCTTGTCATAGGAGGTGGCAATTGCTACCTTTGGAGCACTTTGCGACGTGTCGAATAACTTGAGGAAGGTTACCTATCACCGTACCGACTGAAATGAATCAGCTACGGGACAAGTTAGAAGTAGGCAGTGTTAAAGTAGATCATTTTAGGATTTATGTGACATGGAACAGGACCAGTGGGAAAATATTAATCAAGTGACTGGTGTAGCTGTACGTATTGTAGAACTGGTGAGCAATTTTTGATAGAAAAATAGTCACAAATTATGCGCAACGTGTGCTGTTACAGAGGTAGTTTAAACGAAATAGTTTTGTGAAGTACCACGGCACTGGTCTAGGGAGTACATTTAGCCGGGTATGCGAAAAGTAATTAGCAAATAAAATGTTAATTTTATTCACCGTGTGTCATACGAGTTGCTGAATTGCTCGTCCGGAACCAGTCACTGTACTTCATCAAACCAGTGTGTCATAGCACCTGTTCACAAAACCTTAAAAAAGGCACAACAAAAATTAATTTTAAAATAAGTTTATTTCAGTGTTATGTCCGCTTTGTAGCAGTCAAGGGACTGAATCCTTTTTCTCTAATTGCCATGATTTCATCCACTGCTAACGGGATTAAGCCAGTTCAATAACCAGTAACAACTTCAACTGCAACGGCCCTAGTTGCTCCAGTACACTATGATGTTATATTAATTTTTCTCCAGTTACATGATTTATCTGGTACCAAGCAGTCAATGTTTTGTCACCATAACTATAGTTGCGTGATTGCTTATTTCACACAAATTGACACTTTTTGGTACACCACAATTTCGGTTTCACCAGTCTCGTGACGTGTAACCCAATCACATATTATTTCCCGCAGGGTGGTGACTCCTACGGGACACTCCCCTAGTGCAATAAGAATCTACCGGTCATCAAATGATGTATGACCTATATTTGCCGTTGCAATTGGGATCTGTCTACCTGAAGGTGACGGATAACGAATGCCACGACAAATATATATTTTTTTTAATTACTGAAAACAACTAACAAATCGAAATCCCTGTTAATAACAGCCCAATTAAACTTAGTTTAAGTAAATCAATGTAAACTTGATTTTTGCATATGTAATGGGTTGCATTATTGACAGAGATGGATAAGACCAGTGTTTTACACTGTAAATGTTATTCTTGATTTTAAAGAACTGGCCGCACTTTCATGTGCATTAAAGTGCCAAAAATCTTATATTTACGGAAATTTAATAACTTTATATTAAAGTTATCCTTATTTGGAATCATTTATCCAACACTAGGAATGCGAGAAAATGATTAAATGGCAGCACTGATCTGTGCATAAAAGTATGCCACACTATTTAATCATGAATTTATTTATTTTAAACCGACCAAATATAATGAAGTATAATAAACTCCATGGAATTTTTAAAAAAATATTTTCGAATATCCAATTATTAATATTATCAATTTTTTGTTTCTATATAAATTTCGTAAACTAAAATTGGAAATTCGGAAAATTTCCAACGATACAAAAATAAAGTTTCTCAGATATTAAAGAAAATTTAATGAATCATTTTTGTATTTATGAAAATGATGCCATGACCAATGGATAAAAATTCGTTATAGTTTTCCTTGCAAACAACAAGAAAAACCCTTATAACAGGCGAATTGACATTGGGAATTTTCTAAAGTAATACTGAATTGAAATAGTAGAGTCTTTGAAATTAAATTTTTGTAGACTTTCCTAAGTCAAATCATCATTATTAAGGGAATATAATTTTTTTATTCCAAAGAAACTTTGAATATTTTTTTTTGCGTTTTAATTGTTTTACAACTATAATTTTTGTAATTATTATTTCTTATTGTTGTAAATATTAAGGTTCTTTTGAAATTGCTAAGATTTCTCAAAATTCTCTAGGAAATCCTTTTTTTTTTCCTCGGATTTGAGCCTTTATTTTTTTTGAGATTAACCATTTCCTTACAACGCACTATGTGTGTAATACGTACAAATTGATCCAATTATGGATTATTTCGTAATATAATAACGTTTAATTAATCCGCATATTAAAAGTATTTATATACTTTACATGACTTAAATGAAACCATGCAATTTCGACTCAGTTTCTGTCTATAAATTTCATGTAGACTTAAATAAAACTGCGCGATACGGACTCGGTTTCCGTCATATTTGTATGATTCACGTTATTGGTTCTTGCAAACCAGGAATGAATCTCATTTTCGGAATCGAAAATTGATTCGATTTCATTGCTCTCAAAAGCAATAGATTCAACAGTTGTGCATACTATACGGATGCATCAAACATCAAAAATTGATTCTTATACTTCATTATATCATAACATCTTTACCCAGATGCAAATACGTTAGAAATTACTAACAGTATATTTACCCTTACTGAATTTTGATAGAGGTGCTTATAGTTTCAAATGAGACTAATATAAATTTGAGGGAGACGTCCATCAAATTTTTAAAGAATAAATGGCAGCGCGTTATGAAGATAATTCTTGATGAATTATATATATACGGTACATTAGCCAGCCCCTTTGTTAATAGGATATTGACCTAGACTCAATCATCCTAAGTCTTGAAAAAGTAGAAGGCAAGGCGAGGTGAACGGAGCCCGTTAAATAGGCCACATATAGTTTGGATGGAATAATAAAAAATGCACTTTTTGATAAGCATTATAGAAATGCGCAACCGCGATTGTTGTTAGTACCGGGGTATTTACTTATTTATTTATTTATTTTATTTTATTTATTTTATTTTGGTGTTCCATACACAAGACTAAAAGTCTTATATTGCAGTACAGAACTGAGTATTTGAAAAAAGGAAAGATTAAATGTAATTAATTAAATAATAACTTAAAAACTAAATTACAAAAGATCACAACGAAAAAAAAAAATAAAAAAACAAAAAACAATTATGCTACTTATTTAATTGTTTAACAAAAATATAAGTAAATAGTATGACAAAATTAACCATTAATCAAATTTTAACATAAAAAATCAAATTAAGTTGAAAATAAGTTAATTAAGCTTTTCTTGAAATGAAGTGCGTTACTTAAAAGTTGGCAACTATAAGGGATTGAGTTCCAGAGTTGGATGCTATGGATAAAGAATTGCCACGTTGATATGAGGCTTTTGTAGCAAAACGATTTTAATCTTTTTCCTCTGCAAATATAATTCGAGAAAATCAGTTTATCATAGAGGTGGCCCGGCTGATGCGTATAAATTATTTTGTGCAGAAAAATTAAAGTTCGTATCTTAAGAAGATTGTCAAAGCTAGTACCATATAGTTTAATTGAAAATGTTGAAACTCGTGTACGTCTTTTTAAGCCATATACATATCGAGCAATATTATTGAAAGCTACGTTTAATTTATTTCTGCTTATTGAAACACAGCTGGCAAAGATTTCACAGCCATACATCAAAATAGGTACTAAATAAGTTTTAGCAAGCAGAATTCTTGTTTTAAGCGGTGTACAATGTTGAGTTCGCCAAAGTGTTCTAACCATGGAAAAAGTTCGACCACAAACATATTTTATGTGATCAGACCAAGCCAGAGTGCTGTTAAAAAATATTCCGAGATTCTTAGCAGTTTTTACAATTTCGATACGTTGATTATTTATGGAAATATTAGGAATATAGTTGATTTTGTCTATTCGTTTTTGAATTATAATACACTTTGATTTTTTGGGATTGATCCCTAGACCATTCGCCTTTGCCCACAGATAAATTTGATGAAGTTCCTGATTTAAAGTTTTGACGCATTGAACTAGAGATGACTTTTTGCAACTGATGTAAAGTTGGACGTCATCTGCATACATTCTAACTCTACAGTGTGTTATTATACTCGGTAGATCATTAGAATACAACGAGAACAAAAGTGGGCCTAATATAGATCCCTGTGGAACACCTCTTCTAACAGGTAGTGATTTTGATCTTTTAGTTGTAGTTTCAACATATTGATATCTGTTTTTAAGATATGTTTTTTTTTTTTTTTTTTTTTTTTAAAAGAGAGGCAACACTCAGGAAATACTTCCTATATTTAGTGCGTTGCTTTCTTTGGAAAGGGATAGTATAGAGATGAAAGGTGGGGAAAGATGAAGGGCTTCAGACATGGCAACACTGTAATTGCGCGAGATGATAAGTCTTAGAACAGTTGTTGCTCGCCACCTGATGGAGAGTTGGCGAACTTATTGAAGCTTTTTGGTTCATAGCCCTGATTCATTATTTTACTTCGGTGGGGTTAATTGCTATGGGAACACCGAAGGTGGACATTGCGATACGTATGAGGGATAGAAAAAACTCATACATATTAATTTGATATTGCCGGCACCGGGGATCGAACCCGGCACCTTCTGTGTAAAAGTCCAACGCGCTAACCATTACACCACAAATGCTTTGGAATGATCCAACAGAACTAAAAACGTAATATTGCCTGTATCAACCTCTTTTCTAATTTCTTCCGCAACGTCTACTAATGCTGTAATGCAGCTGTGATTTTTTCGAAATCCTGATTGACGAACAGTTAACATATTGTTATTGTTTAAGAACTGGGTAATTTGATTGTGAATTAGCCTTTCGAAGACTTTAGAAAGGAATGGTAAAATAGCAATAGGTCTGTAATCAGCACTTGACTTAGGAATCGGTATGATCTTAGCGTTTTTCCATTTAGTAGGAAAATAGCTAGTTGTGATGATTTTGTTGAAAAAAAAGTGATATACGGAATAAGTTGTGGTAAGAGTATCTTAAAAAATGTTGGATGTATTCCATCTGACCCAACAGCATTAGATTTAATAGATAAGCTACCCGTTAGTACGTCACTTTGGTCTACGCAGGTAAAGGAAAATTTATAATCTCCAAAATCGTCATTAGGGTAAGTGAAATTATAAAAGCTACTGTCAGCTGCAACCATTGGTATATTTAAAAAAGTTTAATTAATAGTATCAGCATCAATTGGACAAGGTTCATGGATAGACGGTTTACCGATTCCAATTTCACGAATCGTTTGCCAAGTTTTTTTTGATCCTAAAGCGCATGAGAATTTTTCTGCGTAGAAATTCGATTTAGCATTTTTTATCAGTTTATTAGTTTCATTTCTAGCATTACAATATTCTCTATGAAGCAGCGTAGTTTTGAACCGTTTCCATCGAGAATAGGCCAAATTTCTTCGATAAATTGCTTCTTTAATGTTGGAAGAAAACCAGGGCTTTTTTCGGTGACTAACAGTTTTAGTTCTTAAAGGAACTGTTTGGTTGAATAGATTACTTAGGTTGTTCTCTATAAATGAGAGCTGATCATCCACTGAGATCAAATAATACAAACAATTCCAGTCAATTTTGAGAAACTCGTTCGCCAGGGTAACTAGATCAATATTTTTGATGTCACGATAGGTGATTACCTGATCAGTTGCCAGTAATTTAAAATTATATGATAGAAAAATTAAATCGTGTTTTGAAAAACATGACGCCGAAAGTTGGTCATAAAGCTGTATATTAGAATGATTGCTAACAAAAAATGATCCAATAAAGTATTATTTGTTGCAGTAAAATGCGTTGGTAAGGTTGTATTAGGTGAGACAAGTCCTAGAGAGATCATGTTATCATAAAGACTTTGCTCCACCAAAATATTGGAGTTAAAATCACCTGCAATTATGACGTCCTCATATAAAGACGTTAATGTTTCCAGAGTTTTATTAAAACGAATTATTGGTATATTTCGATTAGGCCTATAAACACTTCCAACAAGCAACTTTCTTCCCTCACTATTAACCTCAATAAACATGTACTCAACAAGGTTTTTTGGAACTGTATTATCTAAATAATCTGCATCTTTAGAGGTGCATTTAACACTAAAAGGGATACCTTTTTTATGTAAATTGCCACACCACCATATCCATCACCTCTGTCAACTCTACGTACGTTATAACCATCTAATGAAACTGTTAGATCTGTTGTATCGGAATCAAACCATGTTTCTGATACGCATATAAAATCCATACAGGAATTCTCAAATATAAATTTGAATTCATCAATTTTCCCCTGTAAACTTTGTGCATTGATATGACAGATTTTTACACCTGTTTTCTGAGTAGCTAGTATTCTAATCATATTCGCAATTCCATCTCTGGAACGAACTCTATAGCTATATATCATAGCAGAAACCACTTAGGTATAAAATTGTAACGCACGAATCAGAGATAATTATGAAAGCAATAGTATAAAAAATCAATATTAAGTTAATGATTAAAAAAAATGTATATGTAAAATATTTGAAAAACAACTGTTAATATAAATGTTACATACAAAATAAAAAATATAAATAATGAAATAATAATCGATAATAAATTAAAAAATGATAATTTAAAAATTGATAATTTAATGAGCATAATAGTGAGACTAAAACATATCATTACGGCGCTCATCGATATCAGCAAAAGGTTCAGGTGCATGAAAAAGTTCGTTTAGTTCATTTAACTCATCAATTTGTTTCAGGTTGTCATTGGGATTAATTTTAATGTAAACCAAACCACGCATACTAAAGGCACTGTGGATACGTTTTTCCTTTTTGAGGCGGTTTGCGGCACGTAAAATGTTGAAATTAGTTGCAGTAAGATTTTCATTAACGAAAAATTTATTATCAGAATCTTCTCCAATATGTCTTAAGCGAAAACAAAAGCCTTTATTATTTTTTCGAAAATCGGCGAAAGATTTTAAAAAGAAGTTTTTGTCATACGGAGACCACATTTTTACAATTACTACAGCGTCTTTTGAATTAGATTTATATTTATTATTCTGATTTTGTAAACGGTAAATTGTTTTAATAGCAGGGACCGAAATTTGAATAGTATTGCAAATTTTTTCAAATATTTCAAATAAATTTTCAGATTCGTTAAAGGGAATTTCATTTAAACGTAACTCACAAGCACCGTTTTTATTTTCTTGTCGTTTTATTTTATTTTTTAATAATTTATTTTCATCTTGCATAGTTTTGATGTCTACTGTGACTGTTTCTAGATGCTTAACTCTTTCAGTAACATCATGCAATTCTCTCTTTATTATGTTAAAACTCTTGTCGAATTCACATAAGAGTTCTTCCTTACACTGATTAAACTTATCTTGTATCATTGTCTCTAGTTGTTTAGTGAGTTTGTCGAAACGTTTGTCCATTATAATTATAAACTTAAGTGGTGATTCCGTATTCGTTAATCGCGGGGTTTTGCATGGATTACCGATAAGAGTGTTTTGCAAAACATCTCTTAGTCTCTTTTGAGTTGGAGTATTAGACGATGTTGTTGTTAAATTAAAATTTTGTGTATCCATATTTTCTTGTGTTGTATCCATTTCTTGTGTTGTATTAATATTTTGATTTTTATTTGAGTTTTTTTTGCTTTTTTTATTCTTTTTAGTTTTGTTTTTTCTAATAGGAGTATTTGAGATTCTAGTATACCGTAAGTTAGGCATTGGTTTAATTTAAGTTGTTCTCTTAAATGAGAAATTATTTTCTTAGTTTATTAATTTTATTGGACAATTATTTTGTATTATATTTTTAGTTTATTCACTTTTATGTTTATTAAAACTGTTTACTAACACCGTGAATGTATTTTTTTATTTATTTTTTTTTTCTTTTTTTTAAACAAAAAGTGCTTTTATAAATTTTTTATTAAGATGAATTTAAGTTAAAATTAATTAAAAAATAAAAAATAGCTGCAGAGCCTTTAAAAAACACGTCCGTTCGCTGCTAGAGTTGCTTTCCAAAATAATATTTAGAGTTCTGATCTTAAATTGATAGAGCAGCTTGAGTGCTCTGGTCTGATCAAAGCTTAAATATGGTGTCAAATAAAGACAGGAAACCCAATACCGGAACTAAAATAAGACAACTAAATTGCTAATGTATTCGAACATTACATTAGACATTAGTAGCACCAGGGATAATTTATAATAATGAAAACAGTAATAGAACGATTCAGTAAGAGGAAAAGGGTAAAAAGTTAACCTTGCAGTGATCAACGAGCTGCACTGACAATAGGATTTTCTCATAAAATCTATAAATTATTTTGTAAATCTAAAATTTTTTTTATTTTTCGGTTAACTAGCTTTTACACTAAGTGTAAACAGCAAACATTCTTTGATTAATGATAAATATACACAGCGCAATTATTTATGGTATTAAAATACCCACAATCTATAATAAATATCGCTGATAATTCTCGCATGTCCTTTAACAACAACAGGTACAATAATGGTAGAAATGGCTATAGTGTACGCACCATTACCGATAATAATTCGGGAAACGGTCAAGATCCCCTGAATGCACAATAGATAACAAAATTTACAACATAAATCTAAATCTCTATAGTTACCTTAACATCAGATCATCATTAAATGAGAGTAGATCCACATTTTTAGTGGATACAGGCGCCGATATATCTTTAATTAAAATCAATCAAGTTCTTAACGAACAAATAGATAAAAGTAATAACAACCAATATTATTACCTGAATTATTACTTATGAACTTGGACACTGGGAAATACAATTATTACCAAGTCCCATTTTTCTTTGAAAACATCGCATTCTTTGACATTAATGGCCATACCGGTGGGTACATGTGATTGAAAGGCATGTGATGTGTTTGATCTTAAGCCATTACATGGTGAATTGACAAATAATTTGAAAATTATAGTATTATAAAGAAAAATGATAAACATAAGTTACAAATAATGCAGAAATAAAAATGTTGTTTGATTTCGCTTCTGCAATACATTTTATTTTTTTGAACAAAAATTTTTTTATGAAGATGAATTGCAATAATTTAAATCGTCTCTTAAAACCTTTCTCTAATTATCTTTTATTTTGATCATTTTTATTTTCATTAAAAAGTTTCATAATAAATTGAAACAAATGTTATTAGAAATAGTTTCTTATTTAAGATCGCTGGTTTAAATTTCCTGTTGTTAATGCAATGTTATATTTTTTTATTATTAAATAAGTTATATAAAAAGACCGATCAATAAGCTACTCTGATTGATCGATGTTTTTCCTAAAAAGGGAGGTGTAGCGTGTTTGATAAGTGTATATTGCCATGTACTAGACAGGCAACATAACACCCATACATTGTATGAAGTATTAACATACAATCTATATAATGTCCATGCTACAGGCAACCTTACTGTGTGGATTAATGCATACGTAGCCATTTCCCACACTTTAGTTGTAGCTAGTATTAAGTTGATTTTTATATCTAGATTTAAGTATTTTTAAGAAACAATAAACAGTTGCTCACTAGAGCTCGACAAGAACCGTGGACTTTAAATATTAATAACACTTCATGGCACTTCAGTAGTTACATCGGAGGTTTTAGACCTCACACTTACTAGCTCTAATCTTTCCTTCGCCATCTCTGACTGGCACGTATCTTCGGAAGTTTCAATGTCGGACCACCAACACCTGGTCTTTGGGTACTATCCAGTCCTTCCGTAATCCCAGGAGGACAGATTGGGACCTCTTTCGGTATTATGTTGAAGACTCCGCTAACTGCTCGAGGGGGCTTATTTTGAGCACGACACAAATCGATCAGGAGGCGGCTGATATTCAGTGTAATCTAATTTCCGCCTATGAGTTGAGCTGCCCAATGGGGGCAAGGAAACCCAAGCGTGATGTTCCATGGTGGAACGAAAAACTTGGGAAACTCAGAACCGAGGCGAGAAGACTATTCAATAGGCCCAAGGAGACAGGCAACTGCTCGGCCTACAAGGCGGCTCTAACTGGGTACAATAAGGAATTCCGTAGATCTAAGAGGGCAACGTGGCGTAGCTACTGCGAGAAGATCTCAGATCTTCCCGAAGCGGTTAGGCTTCAGAAGGCTCTTTCACAAGATCATACGAACGGACTTAGTACCCTGAAGAGACCGGACGGGTCCTATACTGAATCGCCCGAGGAGACCTGTGAACTCTTACTGAATACACACTTTCCGGATTGTGTGTCACCTGAGAGGCTACCTAGGATTCCTAGGACTCCTAGCCTATCTGGAAGGGACATACGCCTTGCGAACAGGGTGTTTCAGGAGGGAAGGATCTCATGGGCAATGAGAAAATTTTCGTCGTTTAAATCTCCTGGACCAGATGGGGTGTATCCGTGTCTGCTGCAGAGGAGCATGGATCTTATACTCCCGCAACTGACCAGGATTTTTAAGTCGAGTTTGTTATTTGGTCACGTTCCATTGGCTTGGAACGAAGTTAAGGTAGTATTCATACCGAAGGCTGGGCGCAAAGCGGAACATTTGCCCAAATCTTATAGACCAATAAGTCTTAGTTCTTTTCTCCTTAAGACCATGGAGAAAGTCTTGGACCACTATATCAGGGATGTGTACCTGCTGCGCAAACCCATTCATAGGTACCAATTTGCGTATCAGCAGGGAAAATCCACTGAGACGGCTGTCCATCAAGTTGTCACTATGATCGAAAAGGCACTGGAGGTTAAGCAAATAGCCTTGTGTGCTTTCGTTGATATTCAGGGCGCTTTTGACAACACGTCCTACGATGCGAGTAGGACTGCGATGTTGAGGAAAGACATCCCCAGTGTTATCGTTAGTTGGACTCTGGAGATGTTGACCTCTAGAGTCATTACATTCGGCATCGGGAACACTTCTAGGACCATAGGGGCGACTAGGGGCTGTCCTCAGGGTGGTGTGCTATCGCCTCTGTTGTGGACTCTGGTCATTGATGAGCTGCTTGAGCAGCTTAATGACCTGGGTTTCAGAACCTACGGATATGCTGACGATCTTGTTATTTCTGTCTCAGGCTGGGATGACAGGACAATTTCTGAGCGCATGCAACAGGCTCTGAACTTTACCTTAAAGTGGTGCCAGGAGAAGGGCTTGACTATAAATCCCTCTAAAACCATCCTGGTGCCCTTTACTAGGAGACGTAAGTTATGTCTCACTGAGCCATCGCTTCAGGGGACGAGGATCTGCTTCTCTGATAGCGTTAAGTACTTGGGGGTTATATTGGATAGGTCTCTGAATTGGAATGAGCACCATGATCTCTAAAAGGGCCACTAGGGCAATGTTTGCCTGCCAGAGGCTCCTTGGCAAGACCTGGGGCCTTTGACCTCAATTGGTCTACTGGTCTTTTAACACCATTGTGAAACCGATGGTCACATACGCCTCTTTGGCGTGGTGGACAAAGGTTGAACAACTCGGGGCTCAGATGACTCTTAAGAGGATTTATCGACTGGCATGTATTGGTATCACTGGTGCCTCAAAATCATGTCCGACTGATGCCATTGGAGTCATGCTGGGTATTCCTCCTTTGCATATTTCTGTAAAGGAGAACGCGTGCATGGGATCCCTAAGGCTGCGGGAGATTGGCAGCATGAGGAGTGGGGATCTGAAGGGGCATCTTGAGATTGCGAAAATGTTCGCTGATGACCCGGTTATTAGGGTCAGTGACAAGATACTGCCTGTGCAAGTATTTGTTAGGCACTACGTTGTTGTGATTTTCGACAGGAGCACGTGGTTGAATGGATCTTGGGTACCGGAGGTTGGTGCACAGGTCTGGTTCACGGATGGCTCGAAACAGTCGAACATGGATACGGGGGCGGGTGTCGTCGGACCCGGATTTCAGCGTGCTCTGCCCATGGGCAAATATCCCTCCGTTTTTCAGGCTGAGGTCTTCGCTATCTGTATCTGTGTGGAAGAGTGTCTGCGGAGGAGGACACGGGGGGCCACGATCTACATTCTATCTGACAGCCAAGCGGCACTTGGTGCCTTGAGGGCTCAAGATGTGTCGTCTGGTCTGGTTAAGGAATGTATGGACTCTCTAAATCGTCTAGGACTTAACAACTCCTTGACACTGGGCTGGGTTCCAGGCCATGAGGGGCATGAGGGCAACGAACGGGCTGACTGTTTAGCCAACTGCGGAGCTCGTCGACAATTCATTGGCCCGGAACCCTTCTGTGGCGTACCCAATGGGTATGTCAGAGAGAGGCTCAGAAGATGGAGGGAGTCGGAGTTTGGGGCCTATTGGGCCAGATCGCCTGGGCAGCGACAGGCAAGGCTGTTTATATCTCCCTCTGGGGAGAGATCGCGGAAACTCTTGTCTATGACAAGGGGCGAACTAAGGACCGTAACGGGTTACCTCACAGGACACTGTGGCCTTAGGTATCAATTGTACAAGATGGGACGATCCTCTACGGATGCGTGCAGGTTTTGTGAATTGGAACCCGAGACCTCTGAGCATGTTCTCTGCAAATGTCCGAGGCTCTCCGACAGGAGGGTGCGTTATTTTGGTGATCGAATAGTGACGCCACCGGACGTTTGGAACTGTTCACCTGGTAGGATAATTGGCTTCGTAGGGAGCCTGAACCTATAGGGTATATTCGCTGGCAGCACAAAATACCAATTTCTGGTCGCGGTGCATAGTGCCACTATAATCTAATCTATTTCTTTAATATTTTTCACTTTAAATCCATTAACATTTATAATTTAGGACTTTTTTTTCTATTTTTTTTGTTAATAATAATTTATCCTACCTTGGAATTGTTTTTTTTTACTAAAATTAAATTTTATGTACACGATAAAAGAAAAATTATAACAAAATAAATAAATAAGAAAATTTAAATTTTTTTAAAAAAAAAATTATAAATTGAAAATAGAGGAGTGACTTGTGGATCCTGATCAAATCCATAAATCATTCTCATCTACTGTAATTTTATACATATTTAATAATTATTATATTTTAATTATATAAAAGATCGATCAACTTAATATTGATCGATCTTTTTCCTGAAAAGGGAGGTGTAGTGTGTTTGATAAGTGTATATTGCCATGTACCAGACATGTAACATAACACCCATACATTGTATGGAATATTGACATACAATCTATGGAATGTCCATGCAACAAGCAACCTGTACTGCGTGGACTAATGTATACGTAAGCATTTCCCACACTAGTTGTAGCTATTATCAAGTTAATTTAAAAATCAGTTGCTCATGAGAGCCCAAAGATACCTGTGTTCTAATTAATATATTACAGATATATGATTGGAGACCACGTCACGAAACAGGTGAAAATAAAATTGTGGTGCACCAAAAAGTGTTAATTTGGATGAAATGAGCAAAATGAAATGGACAGTCACTGGTATGGTCACGTGAGTAAAACTTTGTGTGGATGAACCTGTTCTAGTTTCGGTTTTGTTATATGAAACTGACCGGTACTTTTAACATGAGGTTGTCATAGGAGGTGACAATTTCTACCTGTGGAGCACCGTGTGTCGTGGAAAATAACTTGATCAAGGTAACCTATCACCGTACCGACTGAAATTAATATGCTACGGGCAAGTTAGAAGTACCCTGCGGGAAGTGCACCAGTCACTGGTATGGTCACGTGATTAGAACTTTGTGTGTATGAACCAGTCCTAGTTTTGGTTCTGTTATATGAAAGTGACCGGTACTTTTAACATGGACTTGTCATAGGAGGTGGCAATTGCTACCTTTGGAGCACCTTGTGACGTGGCGAATAACTTGACGAAGGTTACCTATCACCGTACTGACTGAAATTAATAAGCTACTGGACAAGTTAGAAGTAGACAGTGTTAAAGTAGTATAATTTTAGGATTTATGTGACATACCACTGCACTGGTCTAGGGAGCACATGTCGCCGGGTATGCGAAACATAATTAGCAAATAACCTTTTACTTTTTATTCACCGTATGTTATATTATATACGAATTGCTAAATTCTCCGTCCGGAACCAGTCACTAAACTTCCCCAAAACAGTGTTCACAAAACCTTCAAAAATCAATTTATTTCAGTGTTATATCCGATTTGTAGCAGTCAAGGGACTGAATCCTTTGGCACTAATTGCATGTTTTCATCAAACTGCTAACGGGAAATGGTCCAGTCACTGGTATGGTCACGTGACTAGTTCTTGGTGTGCATGAACCGGTTTCCGGGTTGGGACTTCTATATGGAAGGGACCGGTACTTTTAACATGGGCATGTCATAGGAGGTGGCCAATTGCTACCTTTGGGGAAACTTGTGACAGGGTGAATAACTTAAATGATGTAACTCATCACCGTACTAACTGTAAAGAATATGTCGCAAGGCCAGTTAAAGGGTGGTAGTGTTAATGTGGGACCACATTAGTATTTGTGTGATGTGCAACATGACTAGTTATAAAGTTGTTGTCACATGACGGGACTAAGAAAATTGTCATGGAACTGGTGAACAATTTTTTATGAGTAACTAGTAACATATTGATCGCAATGTGGTCTGGCCCAGGGGCAGTTCGAATGGAGTGATTGTGTGACGTATCACTCTTTTTTCAATAGGGGGCATGTCACCTGACATGTTAAAAATATTTACCGAGTAAACTGTCCCTTTTTATTCACCGTGCGTCATGTTACTGATGAGTTTCTAATTGTTCCCTCTGGAACCAGTCACTTAACTAACGACAAATAGTATGTCACTGAACCTGCTCTAACAATATCCCAAAAGGCACAAAAACAAATTTATTTTACATTAATTTTTATTTTTTTCCCATCAAAAGGAAACAACTTTAATGATAAATTTCTTGATAATTTAAATTTGGAAAAGTATTAAACTATAGTTTAAGTATAAACTATAGTATTATTATTAAGTTAAGTATATTAACTACCCCGTAGGAAACGGACCTATCACTGGACACGTCAAGTGGCTGGTTCACAAGAACCGGTCCCCGGACCGACACTTTTATATGAAAGGGACCAGTCACTTTAATATGGGCTTGTGCTAAGAGGGGGTAAATTACGCTTTGTGATACGTCACAGGACTAACACAAAAAACAGGTCACACAACTAACTTAACAGAATAGGTCACTATTTTAGACAATTTTACTTCCTCATACTATTTACTGGTCAGTTATACATAAATTCACAACTTACGCTATATGCCCTTTGTAATCGGTCTGTTTGCATCAGTCACGGGACAGCTCACGCGGTTTGTCCTTTTGAAATGGTCTTTTTGCACCGGTTTCAGGACAGGGGACTGGCTAACTACTTTCAGTTCAATCCTACTGTAACCAGTTACTTGGTAGGTCTTTTTAAACCGGTTCTTTTTTACCAGTAACATGATATGTCACGAGATATGTAGTTTTAAACCAGTCCGGCTTTCACCGGTCACGGGACAGGTACTTAAATTGAACAGACCTCTTTTTTCCAAAGGACTATACATATACATTATCAATTTAAATTTTTAAACTAAGAATTCACTCGGGTTCAGTTGTAATTTAAATACAAAAATTTACATGCATTTCATTGATAGCCTAATTTATATCATATGAAAGTTCTTTCAAATATCTTTCTAATGAGGTATCATATGTCCCCATAAAACAATTATCGTGTATTTTTTAATTTATGTGTTTTTTACTCTTGTTTCTTCCATGGCTTAAACTCAGCGCTTATTCTTATCGTACACAATTTTGACAAATCATAAATGTCATGAATTCATCACTTCCACTTAGAGCTTTTTCTTTTCGTAAAAAAAAATGACAAATATAAACTTTACTTTTAATAATTTAAAAATACATTTCCGTTACAAAAACAAATTTTTATAAAAGTTTTAACAAATTTTAATAAAAATTCCCGAAAATAATAAGAAAGTGACTAAAACATGTTTCTTATTTCATTACTTTTTTGACATCAAATTAAAAAGCGATGCACACAATCAATGAAATTTGACATTCTATTATGATCTTTCAATGCATATGTATCTTACGAAGCAGTAGGGGAAGCAGTATGGATGCAGTAACTGCTTCCAATTTGCTGATCGGAAGTGACAATGTAGCTATTTTTAATCAACGGTTATTTTCATTTAGTTTAGGAATTTAACATGGAGTTAGGAAAATTAATTAAAATAAAAGCGAAACGTTTGCTAGCAAATCGCCATTTAAATGGAAGTTCCATATTCAGTGCAGTGGTACGTCTTCATTTCTACTGCACTAAAGTCGGTACCGACAAAACTTCTTCAGTGTTATGTCCACTTTGCAGCAGTCAAGGGACTGCATAATTTGGTACTAACTGCCACATATTCTTCCTCTGATTACGGTTTTGCACCAGTTCAGTGACCAGTTACAACTTCTACTGCAACATCACTAGTTGCTTCAGCACTCTTTGAAGTTATGTCACTTTTACTCTAGTTACATGATATATCTCGTAACATCCAGTCAATGTTTTGTCACCATTTCTAGAGTCACATAATTGGTCGTTTCACTCAAATTAACACTTTTTGGTACACCAAAACTTAAATTTCACCAGTTCTATGACGTGCAACTCAATGACATATCACGCAATTGCCCCTTTTGATCAATCGACCCTTCATTTCCCGCAGGGATATCACATAAATTCTAAAATGATCCTACTTTGACACTATCTACCCTGCGGGAAATAAAGGGTCGATTGATACATAGTGGTAATTCTGGGATGTATGATTACGGAGCACGTCGCGAAACTGGTGAAACCAAAATTGTGGTGCACCAAAACGTGTTAATTTGGGTGAAATGTCCAATCACTTGACTGTACTTATGGTGACAAAACATTCACTGGTTGGTACTAGATATATCACGTTCCTGGAGAAAAATTAATATAACATCAAAGTGTACTGAACCAACTAGGGTCGTTGCAGTTGAAGTTGCTACTGGTTATTGAACTGGTTCAAAACCGCTAGCAGTGGATGAAACAACTAAACTCACGGCGACATGTACCCCTTAGACCAGTGCAGTGGTACTTTACTAAACTATTCCACTTAAACTACCTAGAGAACACATTGCGCTTAATATGTGACCAGTTTGCCGTTAACAAATTTTCTCGAGTTCTACGACACGTACCTACACCAGTCATGTGATAATTTTTTTCCTACTGGTTCTGTTGCATATCACATAAATACTAGAATGGTCATACTTTGACACTACCTACTTCTAACTTGTCCCGTAGCATATTCATTTCAGCCGGTACAGTGATAAGTTACCTTGATCAAGTTATTCGCCACGTAACGCAGTGCTCCACATGTAGCAATTGCCACCTGCTATGACAAGCCCATGTTAAAAGTACCGGTCACTTTCATATAACAGAACCGAAACTAGGACTGGTTCATATACACAAACTTCTAGTCACGTGACCATTCTAGTGACTGGTCCAGTTCCCGCAGGGTACTTCTACCTTGTCCAGTAGCATATTATTTTCAGTCGGTGCGGTGATAGGTTACCTTGGTCAAGTTATTCGCCACGCTGTAAATGGACCAGCCACTGGTATGGTCACTTGACAAGAACTGTGTGTGTATGAACCAGTAATAATTTCAGTTCTATTATATGAAAGTGACCGGTACTTTTAACATGGTCTTGTCTTAGGAGGTAACAATTGACCAAGGTAGGTTAGGTTAGGTCGGAGTGGTAGCCGGCTCCGTGAGCACCAGCACACTTAGACTCTGAGGTCTGTTGTGATGCCACGAGCCTGACGGATTACCGATCAGACTCCACCCTTGAACCAGTTAGAGCTCCTTACGAAGCTAAGGAGGTGCGGAATACCAGCACCTGAAAGATCCCCAAGATCGTTAAAGAACGCCGATCCAAGTGAGGCCCTCCTACGTAGCGCCAGCGCAGGACATGAACAGAGAAAGTGCTCAATACTCTTCTCCTCCTCCTCCTCCTCCTCGTCCCCGCAGCTCCTACAGAAGTCAGGCGATAGCACCCCAACCTACGAGCGTGCCTGCAAATAAGACAGTGGCCCACCTGGAAAGCGACATTAGCGCCCTCGTTCGCCCCAGATCCAGAGCCGGCCAAATGTGCCTTGTCACCACACAAGACACGCCATTAGCCCACCTAAGGTCAGTCGTCCTCTCAAAGTAGATCCGATTGTTCAGCTTACAGGCTGCTAGGGGAACACCAACTCCAGCAAATTCCGCAGGAACTTGCAGGGTGGTTCCTAGCCTTGCTAGCTCATCAGCTCTACAGTTCCCTTGTATGTCCCTGTGCCCGCGACCCACACGAGTCGAATGTCGAACTGCTTGGCCATCTCATCCAAGGCAGTTACCGTAGTCAGAGACGTTGACCCCAGGGACCTTATCGCGGCCTGACTGTCAGAAAAGACGTTAACGCTCGTCGTGGACAGGACGTTCCGTCCGAGCCAAGCGGCAACCTCTCATATCGCCATCACCTCAGCCAGAAAAACGCTGCAGTGATCGGGCAGCCTCAGAGCTCCTCGGAGTAGACGCAGAGACCTACTCGCCCGCCGAGCCCTGATCCGTCCGTGTAGAAATTGACGCCACGTCTCCTTGCCGGCACCCCACCCGCCCAGGAATCCCTGGACGGTACATGGACCGCGAAGAGATGTTCATACGCCGTCACTGGAGTCACATGATCCACCCATTGCGAAATCGACCGTAGTCTTATGGCCGCGTCAACCGCTACCTGCTTCCCCAGTATGTCCAAGGGGAAAAGATGCAATATGATCTCCAATGCATCCGTTGGTGTAGTACGGAGTGCCCCCGTGATGCTCACAGAAGCCATCCTCTGTACCCTTCTCAGATATCCCAAGTAGGTCGTCTTATCCAATGCGGGCCACCAAACAATGACCCCGTATAAAATAATAGGGCGAACTACCGCAGTGTACAGCCACCTTGAACCACCTTGGGGCTAAGTCCCCATCGCGCTCCAATGGCCCTCCTACAGGAGTACAAAGCAATCGCCGCCTTCCTCGCCCTTTCCTGAACGTTGTGCTTGAAAAGCAACTTCCTGTCAAGAATCACGCCAAGATAATTGGCTCTGTCAGAAAGATGGATTTCCACACCGTCCAGGATTACAGGCCCAATATCGGGATCGTTGTTCCCCCTCCGGCGACTTATAGGGCTTGTTTTGGGGTCTCTTTAGTTTGTAGTTATCCAAGCACATGAACTTGGACAACTTACTAAGGCGAGACTGTTGATTTGTATCTTCCTACAGCACTTTAACTGTAACAAGATTGTATCGTTTGGTTTGAAATTAAACACTTAAACGTTGTGTTAATGACTAACAATAATTCTACTTTATTTGGTGGTTTATATACAGTAAAAATGATAAGTTGCAAAACAATAAATTATAAGTTTACATGATTAAGCATAATGAAGTTATTTGAATATAAATGCATACTAGACAATATTGATGTTGTTGACTTTATACCGTTGATGACAACATAAATGCATACATAACAGTGTTTATGTTATTGACTTCGTTAAAGTTGATGAACTACAGAACTGCATACATGACAGAATTTGTGTTCTATATTTTTGGATTTGTGATAGCGATGATTAACCCATGTAGGACTGAACATTCTCCCCCGCGTTGAACGAAAGTTCGAAATGATGCATCTGGTACCAATGGATTAAGTATCTATGATGTCAATTGTTATTGGTCTTGGGCGCGGAATGGGGCATATCTTCTCTTGACTAATATTTGTGGACGCCTTGTGTCGATAACGTTGTCGTATTTTCATGACTATGAAATTGAGCAATAGCAGGATTGCGATGATGAGGGCAGTATAACTGACAGCATGATGATGCTGACTATTAGAGTTAATTATTTTCGGGATATGAATAAAGGCTGATTCATTTAATTGCTGTTGCAAATTGCTAAGGTGATCTAGTTGCGTTTTGAATTGATGATTCGTTGCGTTAAAAACTCTTTTTATTTCATGGGGTGTGCTGATTGACTCTATTTGCTTAAAGTTGGCAATTGAAGTGTATAAGTTGGTTGATGCTCCAAAATGTCCCTGTATTGTTATAGTGTTGGTTTTGACTATACAGTTAGATCCTATTTCCATGATTCCACAACCTGATAAGGTGGCTTGTAGGGTTTCCGTGCCGCAAACTGCAAAAAATTCGGAGGTTGTAGTCATAGAGAATATCCATTTGTTTTGGTTGTTTAATTGAGTCCATGCAGAAGCACCTCGTAGTCGGGATAGTTTGCAGCTGGTTGTATTTTTGTTGTTGAATATATTGATGTCACATGAATTAATGTCTGAATTTGTACCTAGCGTGGATTGCTTGTTTTTGCATATGTAGATGTCAGTTTCGGTGTTTATACAGTTGCTGACATCTTCGGTAGACAGTGGGATATATTGATCCCTGTGTGAATTTACCGCTATAAAGGAGCTATCTGGTATGATGGCGATGAGGGTTTGGTTCTTTTTGATTGGAACCGGAATTATCTTAAATAAATCTAAGACTTGCTGGTCAACTAGTGGTAGCTTAATTTCGAAAACTACTTCTCCTTTGGTAACAGCACCCCTGGCATTCATTAACTTGTAGAGCTGAATCAGATTGTCGTCGTCAATTGGAAGTGAATGAAAGGCCGGGAGATGAGCCTTGATGGTAGCTAACTCGGCTTTAAGCTGGTGAGGTGATAATAGCAGTGGACTTATTCTTCCATTATGTGCGTCTGTGAGCACATTAATGATTTCAGATTCTGTTCTTTGAAGATTTGTTGCTATTAGTGCGAGATGAGTTGACAGAATTCCGAATAGTTGTGTTTTGCTGATTTGTTGCGATTCTTTGTCTAATAGAATCGCTTCTTGATTGATTCTTTCCAAGATTTTGTTAATGCTTTCTTGGGTTCTGCTTTCGTCTTGTTTTATGACGTTTATGGTTGAGTCTATGATTGATGTCTGATTTTTAAATAATTGGAGGATGTGGCCTTTCTCGGTTTTAGCTTGATTAATGGTTCTGGACATTTCTTCGGCATAGTCTGAATCCAAAACACCGAATAATGATCGTGCTATATTTCCGATAATGTTAAATGCTGCTCTTTTTGCTCGATGTATTGTAAATATCTCCTTCTCTTGGCGCAATTCATTGCTTATTTGGCCAAGGTTGTTGGTAAGGACCTCGCACATAGACTGATGTTTGTTTTCTGGGCACAACTGTTGTAGTGCTTGTATTCCTGATGAAAGAGACTCTAGTTCTGATGAAAACGGAGCTAAATCATAGTACACCATCATTTTCCATTCAGATGTAACTAATTTCGTTGTTCCAATTCCTTCAAAGTAGAGTCCTGGATCAGTGCGAAACTTGCTGATCTGGATGTTGCTACTTATGACTGCTGGGATGAGTAAAAGTGTTATGAGCATGGTAACTAACGTCGACTTCTTAATTGAATGAGCCTTATCGTGTTTGTGTTTCTTCGGTGGAACAACCTCTGCCTCGTCTATAGGCACAGGTCGAATTTTTAATATTTCCCTGACTGGTGTTTTTTCTTCATCTTCGTGAAATAATGGTGCCAGTCTGGTAATGGAACGCCTTGATGTTCCTGACGATGTTTTGAGATCTACCACCCGAACCTTACCGTCGTTTCCCGGGTAAGTCTTGATGATTCTTCCGAGTGGCCATCGCATAACAGGTACGTTGTCCTCCTTTATGATGACCAATTGTCCTTCCCTTACATTCTCGGAAGACCCTTTCCATTTCCGTTTTTCTTGAAGATGGTGTAGGTACTCTGTTGACCAGTTTCTCCAGAACTCGTGTTTAAGTTGAGACACATGTTCCCACCTTTTTGTAAGTGATTTGATGGGTTGTGTAGCTCCGGTATCCACCTGAGCTGTTAGTGGCTCTCCAATTAAAAAATGACCTGGCGTTAACGCGGTTAAGTCGTTCGGGTTCGTTGAAAGTGGTGTGAGCGGTCTAGAATTCAGGATGGCTTCGATCTCAGTTATAACTGTTTCAAGCTCTTCGTGAGTTAATGATGCTGTTGATACACTTCGCATTAACAGTTGTTTGGCGGATTTTACTGCTGCCTCCCATAATCCTCCAAAGTGAGGTGTTCTAGGGGGTATGAATTTGAACTCGATGTTTTCCTTGCTGCAAGATCGGATGATCGTTTCTTGTGACGTCTTAGAAAAGATAGCCTTGTCCAATTCTTCTAATTGATTTCGTGCACCTACGAAATTTGTGGCGTTGTCTGAATATATTGTCTGACAACGTCCGCGTCGTGCTAAGAACCTCTTAAGGGCTCCAATAAATGCATCAGTGGTGAGGTCTGTCACCACTTCTAAATGTACGGCTTTTGTTGTAAAACAGACGAACACTGCTACATAGACCTTATGTGGTCTTTTACCTCTTAATTTATAATGGACCCAGAAGGGGCCACAGTAATCGACTCCTGACTTGATAAATGGCCGAGCTGGTGTGACTCTGCTTGATGGTAGTTCGCCCATGACCTGGGTGAGTAATTTTGGTTTCGACCTTGTGCATCGTACGCAGCTTTGTACTATACTTCTTGCCATTGATTTTCCTTTGATGATCCAGAATTGCTGTCTGGAAATTGCCAATAATGCTTGTGGACCACAGTGATGATTGTCCTTATGCATCATCTTCAATATCAATTTTGATATTGTATCGCTGTATGGCAACAGTATTGGATGCTTCGCGTTGTATGACAAATTTGAAGCCTCTAACCTTCCCCCGACTCGAAGAACACCGTTTTCGTCAAGGAAAGGAGATAGGCTACTGATTGGACTGGAGTTGCTCACTTCCTTGGTTGTTTTCAGTTTGATTATGTCATCTTTGAAGTCGGCTGCTTGCATGGTTTTGGCGATAATATTTAATGCTGAAGTTAATTCAGTTGGGCTTAGTGTCTTGGTTAATGTTCGTTCGTCCCTTTTGAGCCTTGAGTTCTGAATAAAGCGCAAGGCATACGCTACCACCCGTTGAAGGACCTTGAAGGAATCCCGATGATTGATTTTGTATATGATATCTTCTAATCCTGCGCACGCTACTGACGCTGTGGTAACTGTGTTTTGCTTAAATTCCATTTCGATCGTCGGTTGTAGTTTTCTTGAGAATTGTTGAGGCCAATGACTTTCCTTACCATGTAAGAAAATTGGTCCATAGAACCACAACGTGCATTCTGATAGTTTCTCGGGGCTTAAACCTCTAGAGATTAAGTCTGCCGGATTTTGCTTGGAACTAACGTGGCGCCATTGCGTGTCTATCGTTAATTCCTGTATTTTGCTGATTCGATTGGCTACGAAGGTACGGAGTGAAGACGAAGGTGAGTTGATCCAATGTAGTACTATTTCAGAATCGGACCAGAAGTATGTTTGATTGTTTCCAAATTGTAGCTCTTTCCGAACTCTAGTTGTCAGTTCGGCTCCAAGTACCGCAGCACATAACTCGAACCTGGGGAGAGTTAATTTCTTGAGGGGGGCAACTCGTGACTTAGAGCATAACAGTCTGACTATAATTCTGCCATCCTTCAAACGGAGCGTAGATAAACTGAGGCACCATAAGCCTTTTCGGATGCGTCTACGAACGTATGTATTTGAGTGCGTGTAGGGATGTGACCATCAAAAATATGTCTTTTGGTCCTCAAGTTGTTTAAGTGGGTTAAGTTTTGACGGAATATAGTCCAAAATGAACTCAGATTTGCTGGTAACGGCTCATCCCATGTGATTTGTAATTCCCATAATTGTTGTATAAAAATTTTGCCGCTACTACCACAGGACCTGCTATTCCTAATGGATCAAATATTCTTGCAACGTCCGATGTAACAGAACGTTTTGTTATTGTCTTCTTGTCTTGGACTTCTGCCTTAAGACAGAACAAATCTGATTTGGGAGTCCATGTCAATCCTAAAACCTTGGTTGATTGATTGTCAAAGTCTAGGTTAACCTCCAGGTCTTCAGGTGGGATGCCCTTTAATAATTGAGAATGGTTTGCGCACCATTTTCTGAGTTTAAATCCAGCTTCTTGAAGTAATCTAGTGAGTTGTTGCTGCATCTCGATGGCTGTTCTTAAACAGTTAGAGCCACTCATGCCGTCGTCCACATAAAAGTCATATCTCAAAGTATGAGCACCAAGCGGGTATCTTTCCATGTTCCGTTCTGCTAATTGTTGTAAACATTTTGTTGCGAGATATGGTGCTGCAGACGTTCCATACGTTACGGTATTTAGCTTGTATATTTGAATCGCTTCTGTTGAATTCCTCCTCCACCATATCAGCTGCATATGTCGGTCGGCAGGATCAATTAGAATCTGACGGTACATTTTCTCTATGTCTGTACAGAATACAAATCTTGGCAGTCGAAATCTTAACAACATGCCAAACAAGTCACCCTGAGTTTGCGGGCCAGTGTGTAATATGTCATTGAGTGATAGTCCTGATGATGACTTTGCTGAAGCGTCAAAAACTACTCGAAGCTTAGTGGTGCTACTTTCTGGCTTAAGCACACAATGATGAGGGATGAAAAAATGGGGTGTTTCTATTTCCTTGTCGTTGATGCGAGTCATGTGACCTAATGCTTCATATTGGTCCATGAAATCGGTGTATTGGGATTTTAAAGTTGGATCCTTAGATAACCTTCGTTCTAAGGCTTGGAACCTCGAGAGGGCGATATTTCTTGTTTCCCCTAGGGCGCTTGGGTTCTCTGAGAATGGCAATCTAACTGTAAACCTACCATTTTCGTCTCTGGTTGTGTTTTGAGCAAAGTGCGTCTCACACCTTTGTTCGTCGATTGTAAGATTTTTATCTGTCTCGAAATCGTCTAACTTCCAAAACCGTTGTATTAGTTCATTTGTGGTTTCTTCATCTTCACCGTAAACAGCGCATATTGCTGAATTACCTGAATTATCGACATCCCTTTTTATTTTACCGCTCACTATCCAGCCTAGTTTTGTATTTTGGAGTGTTGGTAAATCATTCGATAGTTTAATTCTTCCGTTTAATAGTAAATCGTTGTAATACTCTGCCCCCAGCAGAATGTCAACTTTACTAGGGTCGCTGAATTTTGGGTCCGCTAATTGTATGTTTTCTGGCATTGGCCATGATGATATGTTGATTTCCTGAGCCGGTTGATCAGGAACAATGTTAGGAAGCACGTACGCCTCTAATCTCGTTTTGTATCCGCTTGTCAAGGATTGCAGATTTACATTGACACGTTTGTTCGTATGCTTTGATTTTCTGCCAATTCCTTCGATCCTCAAGGATGTTTCTGATGGTTTTATGTTAAGTTTGTTCATCAGTCTTTCCGTCACGATGTTGATTTGGGAACCGGAATCCAAAATTGCCTTGAACTCACCGAATTGCCCGTTATTAGCCTGAATTCTGACTCTTGCTGTTGCTAATAACACGTAATTCTGCCGGGCGCCATGATGTTGCGCTGAAGCCACTGTAGGTGGAGCTGGTACTGACCTTGTGACTTGATGAGACCTTACATCTTCGTCGTTATGAACCAAGGTGTTGTGTTTGTGCGGACATCTGGTGCAATGTTGATAGGAGCATTTATTCGCGAAATGCCCTGGTTTGAGACAATTAATGCATAAATTGTTTGTTTTAAGTGTTGCAATCTTTTGTGGACAGGTTGGTTTAAGAATGCTTGGCATCTGTATAGAGGATGATATTTATTTTGGCAAGCACTGCGTTTAGATTCAGGAGCATATGCCTTTGTTGCTGCTGTGGAGCATGTTTTATGTGGGGGTTTTGATGAAGGTTGCTTACTCTTCTGATTGATTGCTTCCAATGTTTGGAACCTGTTTTCTAGGAAATTGAGGAATTCGTCCAGTGAAGGAATTGCCTTTGGCTGTTGTAGAGACTGCTCATATAGCATGTGAGTTCCCTTGTCTAATTTGCTGATGATTATGTGAATGATGATTGGGTCCCAAGTTTGTGTATTTACACTTAAATTGTTAAGTGCTGCAATTGTTTCTCGTGTTGTATCGTGGAGGGATTTAATGGCTGGTGCAGAAGGATTATCAGATGATTCTTGGGGTGGCGTCATCAGACCTTCTTGAATTTCTTGAACGCGCATAATTTTGTCCCAAATTGATGATTCTGCGGCTAAGTAGTGCTCCAAATCGTACTCTTCGTCTGTGCCGCATATATTGTTGTGCAGCTGTTGCACAGTGTTGAAGTGATTTTCTATTTGCCTCAATTTCGTAGCCACGTAAATGTTGGATTTGCCTGCGCTGTCTGCAAGTAATTCGTCCAACATATTATTTATGGTTCCGATGAGTGTTCGTTGTTTCATTACCAGCCCTTGTTTTGCAGGTGGTAATGATTGTTCATGTTCGGTAGCTTTAGGTTGGGCTCCTGGTGTTGTAAGCCTTAACTCTTTCATGATGTCTTCCATTTCATCCACCATATCGCTATGCCGTTGGCCTATAGTCTCATATAGACCACTTGTGAAGTAGCGATGGTCCTCTGGCACCTTAGGTAGTCTGCGTATTATGTTGTCGGTGTTCTCAAATTTCTGCCATAAGATGGTTAGTTCGCTGGCCTTTTTTTCGTAGTATTCCAGCGTTCTTCTATCCTTGGGGGTTTTCTTTATTGTGGATATTACCCTGTTAATATCCGCAGCTAAGTCATCTTGCTGAACGGTGAGACTGTCTATGGTCGCCATAATCGATGCCCTTGTTTTTTATTTAGGTACCTGGAACTGATGAAACCACTGGAACTGTTGAAATCGTCTTCGTAGCCTCGCTAGTCAGACTTCGTATTGAGATTGCTGCAGAAAGTCAGCTGGAAATGATGAGTCCACTGATAAACTGGCTTTGATGACTGTGGGTAGCCTTGTACTACTGCACACTCCTGAATTTTGAGCGCGTCAGCTGGAGAATGATGTGTCCACTGACGAACTGTCTTGATGTGTAATCGCTGAGTGTTTCGAGTTCCTTACCACTGGTGGGGGGAAACTCGAAATTCAGTGATCACGTCGGGGTCACCAATGTTTTGGGGTCTCTTTAGTTTGTAGTTATCCAAGCACATGAACTTGGACAACTTACTAAGGCGAGACTGTTGATTTGTATCTTCCTACAGCACTTTAACTGTAACAAGATTGTATCGTTTGGTTTGAAATTAAACACTTAAACGTTGTGTTAATGACTAACAATAATTCTACTTTATTTGGTGGTTTATATACAGTAAAAATGATAAGTTGCAAAACAATAAATTATAAGTTTACATGATTAAGCATAATGAAGTTATTTGAATATAAATGCATACTAGACAATATTGATGTTGTTGACTTTATACCGTTGATGACAACATAAATGCATACATAACAGTGTTTATGTTATTGACTTCGTTAAAGTTGATGAACTACAGAACTGCATGACAGAATTTGTGTTCTATATTTTTGGATTTGTGATAGCGATGATTAACCCATGTAGGACTGAACAGGGTTTAAATCCCTTAATCGCACAGGTGAGCCTAGGCACACTGACTATCCCGGGGGCCGCTCTCTCCGACCGAGACACAGCGCAATCCGCCCTCTGTCCCATTGTCGCGGAATTGCCCGGGAAATGTGCATCAAGAAGCAGGCCAAGAGAATCCAGACTAGACATTCTCCACGCCCCGTCAGGACCCATGAGATAGCCCAAAGAATTAGGAGAGGTCGCGAGGACCCTGCGCAGCCTCGACTCCTCAGAGACGTTCTCTATATCCCACAGAACCGTTTCCAAGACTCACACTTAGCCGCTCTAATATCCCTCTTTTAGAGTATCAACTGCAGCTTATAAGCAGCCCAGTCCTCGTCTGCTCTCGTGCCCTTGGCAGCGTTGAAGAGCCTCCTGCAGGACGTTCTGCTCAGTTGCAGCTCGTTCGTCTACCAGGGAGGTTTTCGCTTCCCCCTAGTTTTCCGACTCGGACAAGCAGCATCAAGAGATGCGTTAAAAACGCTCGTGATCTGATCCACGAGCTGGTCTATCTCAGCCCCGGTATGAGGCTGAGACGTTGGAACAGAGTCAAGTAGGCGCCCGAATGTCCTCCTATACCGGACCCAGTCAGTTCCTAGGGAGTACCTCCGCCGGACTCTTTTCGTCCAGCGAAAATTCCAAGTACCTATGGTCCGAGAATGAGTGTTCGTCACCCACTCCCCAGTCCCTTATCCTCCCCGTAAGAGTGTCGGACGCAAAGGTGACGCCCAGGACCTCTTGTCTGTTCGAGGCTATAAATGTGGGTTCATGACCCCTGTTACAAATATGAAGGTTAATGTTAAGTATAAATTCCAAAAGTGACTCACCTCTTTCGTTCGTACCTGTGCTACCCCAGAACGGATGGTGTGCGTTGGCGTCACAGCACATTATCAGGTGATGCCCAGCGAGTTCAGCCTCCTTTACCAGATCCGTTACCTTCTCTGGTGGAAGTGGGCCCGCGTCGTCATGGGCAAAATAGGTGGACACGAGCCATTATATATCGCCACTAAGCTCTAAGCTAGCCGCAGTTAGATCCTTACTATTGAAATTGGATAGTAAGAAGATATTAAGGCTATTCTTTGCTAAAATTCATGATCTCGGGTTAAGTTCACTTTTACCAACGATTAGCTTAAAACCAGGAGTCTTCAGTCCGCAAACCTTGCCACCATTCACCCACGGCTCTTGGACGAAGACTATGTCAGCCGCAGCAGCAGTGCAGCCGAGGCTGCTTTAGAATAGTGGAGGTTTATCTACAGGATCCGCATCATTGATGGTTTCCTCCACTTCCATCTCCACCACTGTGTTGTCGGCCTTCCAACTTGCACCTGGGAGATCAGGATTACAGGACCTCAACATGTCGAGTACACCATCAGCGTCGACTGGGAATGCCGGAATCCAGGCATGAGCTCTAGGCCGGGACGGGATTTCGTGCTTGGACACTAAATCCAGTTTAGCCCCGGGAAAGATCTCACCCACCTTGCTGATGGCTGCTTTATAAAGAGCTACTGACCGATTGTCCTCAAACGAGATCAGCTTAACGCGACCTTGATACCACCCAGCATCGTCACACAAGGGAGGCGAGCCTGGCATCTCCTCTAGGACCTGTTTGTAGACCTCCGCTAATTTAGCCTCGACCCACGCCCACTGGCCCCTCGGGATAGTGCCATCCTCGTCTCCCCTGTTTACGATAGCCACACGGTTGCCTTTTACAACCCGCTAAACGACCTAGACTCTGGGTTTGTCCCCCGTCTTAGGTCGTTTAGATGATAGTTTCTCGTCTGGCGAGCGCTGCCTTTTTCCAGCCGGTTGAAGGCTCTGCTTCGAAGTGCCCAGACTTTCAGAGTCACGTTTTACAGCCCCGGCATCAAGTTCACCTAAACGCCTTTGGCCCAAGAGAGCGACGATTTCTGTTAATCAGAAAGCGTAGCGTAGCTATCTCCACATGAGATAGCCCAAAGAATTAGGAGAGGTCGCGAGGACCCTGCGCAGCCTCGACTCCTCAGAGACGTTCTCTATATCCCCACAGAACCGTTTCCAAGACTCACACTTAGCCGCTCTAATATCCCTCTTTTAGAGTATCAACTGCAGCTTATAAGCAGCCCAGTCCTCGTCTGCTCTCGTGCCCTTGGCAGCGTTGAAGAGCCTCCTGCAGGACGTTCTGCTCAGTTTCAGCTCGTTCGTCTACCAGGGAGGTTTTCGCTTCCCCCTAGTTTTCCGACTCGGACAAGCAGCATCAAGAGATGCGTTAAAAACGCTCGTGATCTGATCCACGAGCTGGTCTATCTCAGCCCCGGTATGAGGCTGAGACGTTGGAACAGAGTCAAGTAGGCGCCCGAATGTCCTCCTATACCGGACCCAGTCAGTTCCTAGGGAGTACCTCCGCCGGACTCTTTTCGTCCAGCGAAAATTCCAAGTACCTATGGTCCGAGAATGAGTGTTCGTCACCCACTCCCCAGTCCCTTATCCTCCCCGTAAGAGTGTCGGACGCAAAGGTGACGCCCAGGACCTCTTGTCTGTTCGAGGCTATAAATGTGGGTTCATGACCCCTGTTACAAATATGAAGATTAATGTTAAGTATAAATTCCAAAAGTGACTCACCTCTTTCGTTCGTACCTGTGCTACCCCAGAACGGATGGTGTGCGTTGGCGTCACAGCACATTATCAGGTGATGCCCAGCGAGTTCAGCCTCCTTTACCAGATCCGTTACCTTCTCTGGTGGAAGTGGGCCCGCGTCGTCATGGGCAAAATAGGTGGACACGAGCCATTATATATCGCCACTAAGCTCTAAGCTAGCCGCAGTTAGATCCTTACTATTGAAATTGGATAGTAAGAAGATATTAAGGCTATTCTTTGCTAAAATTCATGATCTCGGGTTAAGTTCACTTTTACCAACGATTAGCTTAAAACCAGGAGTCTTCAGTCCGCAAACCTTGCCACCATTCACCCACGGCTCTTGGACGAAGACTATGTCAGCCGCAGCAGCAGTGCAGCCGAGGCTGCTTTAGAATAGTGGAGGTTTATCTACAGGATCCGCATCATTGATGGTTTCCTCCACTTCCATCTCCACCACTGTGTTGTCGGCCTTCCAACTTGCACCTGGGAGATCAGGATTACAGGACCTCAACATGTCGAGTACACCATCAGCGTCGACTGGGAATGCCGGAATCCAGGCATGAGCTCTAGGCCGGGACGGGATTTCGTGCTTGGACACTAAATCCAGTTTAGCCCCGGGAAAGATCTCACCCACCTTGCTGATGGCTGCTTTATAAAGAGCTACTGCCCGATTGTCCTCAAACGAGATCAGCTTAACGCGACCTTGATACCACCCAGCATCGTCACACAAGGGAGGCGAGCCTGGCATCTCCTCTAGGACCTGTTTGTAGACCTCCGCTAATTTAGCCTCGACCCACGCCCACTGGCCCCTCGGGATAGTGCCATCCTCGTCTCCCCTGTTTACGATAGCCACACGGTTGCCTTTTACAACCCGCTAAACGACCTAGACTCTGGGTTTGTCCCCGTCTTAGGTCGTTTAGATGATAGTTTCTCGTCTGGCGAGCGCTGCCTTTTTCCAGCCGGTTGAAGGCTCTGCTTCGAAGTGCCCAGACTTTCAGAGTCACGTTTTACAGCCCCGGCATCAAGTTCACCTAAAACGCCTTTGGCCCAAGAGAGCGACGATTTCTGTTAATCAGAAAGCGTAGCAGGATCCTTATTGCCAAGTTTTAATACAATTTTGGAACAGAGCCGCTTCTGGTTGTGTCTCACTTTAGACGGACGGACTTTTTTGCCTGGACCCGGATTATTCAAGCTCTTACCGGCTCTCCCCAACCTAGGTCTAGCGTCAGAATGTGCCGACTGGCCCACTCCCTTAGCGGATATTTTGGGGTGGCCAGCTGCACTCCAGTTAATCTACTTGGGACGAGGTTACCAGTTCGCACATTGACCGTGCCTCTCCCGCCCAGACTGCGACCTACTGTCGCAGTCGGCTTTTCAAAGGCCCGACTCTTTAGTCGAAGCCTCCGGATACTGGCTGGTAGAACTAGTTGGTCTAGTCAAACCAGCAGCGGACGAAATAAGTTTTTTGTTTTATTGGGGTTTGAATTAATTTTTTGGTCCCACGAGTGTGGGGAAGAAATATCCACCGCGTCATAGCCCCCGACAACGCAGTAAGGGCGGCCTGTGCCTCTACCTACTTGCTGAGGTGCCTAGGTATCAGCAGGACTCCGTTAAAATACAGTTGGTTACCCCTAACTGCAAACCTACCGATGAGCACGAGTCGTGTAACACTCCGGTTTAGGGGGAGTGACCTTTGGTCGCGCACCTCTAAAGTCTTCTGCAACAGGACAGGACCAGAACCCTGGAGACCAGATTTTGTCCTGAGACTGGAAACCACAGTGCACTTAAGCCTTCATATCTCGTCAAGATTGTCACTCTTTGGTGAAGGTTGACCAAGGTGACCAAGGTCCGGATGTCGGTTCCGTAATACCAACCAACGGACCACCAGTCAAAAATAGGCAGGCGTCAAGACACTTTCATCATTCGGATTGTTAGACATGGCAGTTAACGGTCTAGAATTTAAAAGAGCTTACAATTCAGCAACCACTGTCTCAAGTTCTTCAAAAGTAAGATGCGATTGACCCAAAATTCGAGAAAGGTGATATATTGCGGACTTCACAGCTGCTTCCCATAACCCACCAAAACGGTGTAGCTTTTTGTAGACCGACATCCACGAAGTTTATATGTTGCTGTAATAGAACCACAAAAGTCAACTCCAGTAGTCGTAAACGACTTCGATATGGCAACTCTTGGTTGAGGTAAATCGCCCATTATCTGTGCGCTTAGTTTCGGGTAACATCTAAAACATTGCAGGCAACTACCAGTCACAAAACGTGTCGACCTTCTGATGTGGAATATCCATAACCTTTGAATGATGATAGCCATTATAGTACCAAACTACAAACAATTTCAGAGTTGTTTGGTAAAAGAGTTTGATGTTTTGAATCATACCACCAACACGAAGTATCGGTACACGATATCTGTTCTCGACAAAAGCACTGAGGCTTTTATATTTACTAGTTGATGGCAATTCACGATTTTTCAAAAGCAAAGCAATTTCCTCTCGAAAATAATAATTGTGTATAGAGACTATACGCACCAACGCTTCGTCCAATCTCTCGACATGATGCAAAGATTTTGTGCCTTTTTTAAACTTAAGTAGATGCACAAATATCCTTTGCAGTTTTTAAAAATCGTTAAAGTTTCGATCCATTTTACAAAAATAGGTTTGGGGTCATCATCTGTAGAAAAAGCCTTATTAGAAACATTTTTATCTGTAGTAACTTCATGAGGAACACTAACAATCAGAGTGTAGGTACGACTTATTTCTTGGTCAGTTTCAGTGCCAACCTTGGTAGAGATTGAGTTTTTAACGGTGTAACCTTTGATTTAGCACTCCACAAATGCACTGTGACTTCGCCGTCATTGCTTATTGCGCGAACAATTCTCTTTTTAGACAAAACAAATCTTGGATAACTTATATTTTCGACTTATTTTAATTTCTCTCGAAATTCAAGCCACTGACTGTGCAGGTTAATTGGTAGGGATTTATCCCAATTAATTGGTGCTGGTTCTTAATGATTTCATTGGTGCTGTTTAATGCTTTCATTGGTGCTGGGTCTTAATGATTTCATTTCATTAATTTTTTGCAATGATTTTGCACCAACCTCTTGTTTACCCTCACTACCTGCATCGTCTTCAGCCATATTTTATAATAAAATTTATTTAAATAAATAAATTTTTTAACAAAACACTTATTTTTTATATTTATTAAAAATTTTCAATGTTTACAAATAATATTATTGTCAGCTAATAATTTGACGACTTGCTTATTTTTGTTTTGTTTAGTTTGATTTCTCTTATTTTTTTATTTGTGCAGTTTGATAAACATTGCTTTCATATTGTTATTTACATAGTTTGAAAACCACTGCTTTCATAAAAGCTCTGATCAGTGTTGGTGTCTTTGCTTATTCAAACAAGGATTTGAATCTTAGTGCTGAATAAAAGCTTATCTTTGTTTATCCGTTTGTTCCCAAAACGAAATGTAAGTAATCACGATTAACATTGATAACACTGCACAAATTGTTGTTTTAAAATATATAAATAAGCATTAATTTTATTACTTTTTGAAGAAAAATAGGATCACTATCCCAGGTTTCGGCACCAAAATGTTGTCGCGTTATTTTACGGACAGAATAAAATATCACGGTTCGTTTTATTTTAATCCAATTTACAATTTATTTAATTTATAAATTATATGAAAATATGGCTGACTTCTGCTGCTACTACTAAATGTAGACTGAAAAGCTGACTTTTAAAAAACCCTAAGCCCACTCTCGTTTATTAGTATGTATATATTCTAGCAGACAGGCTTGCCTATGAAATAATAAAGAAAAACGGTAAAAAATTCAAAATAATACAGTAATACATATTGAAAATATCTAATACTAAACAGCAAAATATTTCGAAGATAATGTGCGAAAATTTAGCAATTTAAATTTATTGAATGAATTGTGAAAAAATCATATTCTGGTGATATATTTCTAGTTTTTTGGTAGCAATATATTATGTGTAAAATCGACAAGAAAATCTCCACTTATTCGAAAAATCGACCGTCGGCGTTTCAAAAATTAACTCGCCACACGATTTCTCGTCAAACGTGGCTAGAAATATCGGACAACCATAGTCACCATCTAAACAGTTCTGTATTCAGTTCTTATGAAAAAGTGCAGTGTTAAGTCTTCATTTCGACTGTCACAAAGTCGGTGCAGATCAAATTCCTTCAGGCTTATGTGCGCTTTGTATCAGTCAAGGGACTGAATTCTTTGGCAATAATTCCAATGTTTTCATCCACTTCTAACGGGTTTGAACTAGTTTAATGACCAGTAACAACCCTGCGGGAAATGAAGGCTCGATTGATCCAAAGTGGTAATTCTGTGATATGTAGTGTGTTTGATAAGTGTATATTGCCATGTACCAGACACCCATACATTGCATGGAATATTGACATACAATATATGGAATGTCCATGCTACAAGCAACCTGTACTGTGTGGACTAATGCATACGTAAGCATTTCCCACACTTTAGTTGTAGCTAGTATTAAGTTAATTTTTATACCTAGATTTAAGCTTTATAGAACAATAAAAATCAGTTGCTCATGAGAGTCCAAACATACCAGTGTTTTAATTAATATATTAGATGGCGATCCTGCCAAATCGGTATTGAAAAAAGTACAATAAGGTTCGGGTCGTTTAAAAAAAACAGTGCTATAAAAATGAAAAATAAATTTGATAAACATTTGCAGAAGAAAAAAAATATACAGTGGTGTTCAAAACATTTGCAACTGAAATCATGGTTTAGGTAATTACAATTTTTTTGATCAAAAAGATTTGTGGTATAAGTTTTTGTTTTTTTTTTTATCAAATTCAGTTATAGCATATTATTTTACACATACAAAAAAATTATTCATAACTTCTCAAAAATAAAACAAAAGTAATTTTAACAAAATAAGTCGATAGTCCAGTGTTCAAACCATTTGCAACTCTCAAAGTAATTAACATTAAATACAAACAATGGTTTTAACGCTCAGTATTTTGTATCGTAGCCATTATTTTTTATAACTTCTGAACACCTCTTAGGCATTGAGGCAATGAGCTTTTTAATCGTCAGAAAATTCATTCCATTGCTTCTCCAACTCGACGAAAAGTTCATCAACATTTCCGAATACTTTATTGCCGATATTCCGTTTTACAGTCATCCACATGTTCTCAATCGGGAGATTGAGCCGGCCACAACATGATATTAATTTCATTTTCCTGCAGCCAAACCTTACAACCCCCGCCTTGTGTTTTGGGCCGTTGTCCTGCTGGAAGGTCCATGAGAGCGGCATTTCCCATTCAGCATAAGGAAGCATAACTGAACTCAAAAGATCTCTATAGATTGTGGCCGTCATTGTGCTAGTAATGCGGTGAATTGGACCAATCCCATTTCCTGAAAAACACCCCCACACCATAATGTTTCCACCTCCGTGCTTCACTGTGGCGGTTGTGCATCTGGGATTAAACTTTTCGCCTCGTGGTCTTCGAACATTGGCTCTTCCATCTGATCCCCGCAGGTTGAATTTAGATTCATCAGACCACAATACATGTTTCCATTGCTGTTGAGTCCAGTTAAAATGGGTGCGCGCAAAGTCAAGCCGAGCTTTTCGGTTTTTTTCCGACACAAACGGTTTTTTTTGTACATCTATAACTTCAAATACCATATTCTCGGGCTCTTCATTTAATGGTGGGAAGACTGTCCTCTGGGAACTGTTTTGGGATATTTCGTAAAAAAATTCTTGATTTTCCTATCTTCTCTTACAGTTGTAATACGGGGTTTTCCACCTTTATGAGTTGTGTGGATGTTACCACTATTAACAATTCGGCAAATCGTTGATTTTGGAACGGACTACTTTACTTATTTTCAAATTTCTTTTTGGGAAAGTCCATTTTGAAAATCATTTAAAATTTTTGATTTCAAATCAGAATTGTATTTATTTCCCGCCATTTTTTACAAAAATTATGCTTACGAAGTTTATGCTTTCAACATCTTATTACAAATATTAAAGAACAATAATTATAATAAATTTGTTTTAAAAATGTAACGGCCTGAATCTCATACTAAAAAGGAATGCGATTACAGTTATATCCTAGCATTTGTTAGTATAAATTGTTTCGTTAAGAGTAAGAATAATGAGAGTTGCAAATGTTTTGAACACCTGCATTTTGAATACATCTATTATTATTAATTTTTTTGTTGTTTTAATTTAACGGAATTAATTTTTTAATTTGTTCAATATAAAACAATGTACGAAGAATTTGTAAAAAATAAATTTTAGTAACTAAGTGTGATTTGAAGAAAATAAATCAATGAAAACAACAAATGCGATCTCAGTTCCACATGTTATAATATCTACACTATGAAATATTTAACGCAAACAATGAATTAAAAAAAAATAGAAGTGACAACAAACGCATAACAAAGGCATAACATTGTGAACAGACAAAAAAAGAAAACCAATTGACGAAAGCTGAGAAAAATGTAGTGTAAAGTGAACTTGCAAATATTTTTCACCAAAAAAAAAAAAGTTTTAAATTAAATTAAATTGTGTAAAAAATATACAATAAACAAACAAAAATATTTTTAAACAAAACAAAACAAAAACATTAAATGTTAAATGGGTAACACGCCGAGTTACTTGAAGGAAGATGCTGGTGCGGCCAAGGCACCAGTTGTGTAATGACGACCCAAATGAAGCGGAAAATGTGAAGAAGGATAAACTATGTTAAACACCTAAAACTATACCATTAGTCCTATAACGAATTTTGTCTGGGCTACTCGTACACAAACAAAAAAAAATATAAAATTAAAAATTATATTCACTTTATAAAGCTTGTTGCCAGAAATAGAAAAACCAAATTCTAAGATAACTAACCCGAATGCAAACGTGGTAAACGAAGTGGAGGTGATTGAGGATAACTCTAGTTCAATACCATTGTTGCTATGGGCAATAATTTTACTTTTGGCAGTAAATATTTTGAATAAATTACATTTATGGCATAACAAGTCATTGAAAAGAAAATATATGACAAGAGCAGCTTCACTGGCTCAAATTTAAGCAAAACAAACTAAATGATAATTGTAATTTTTTTTATATATATAAAAAAAATATATATATATATTTGAACCTCTGAGATATTTACGAGTCCCTTCAGAAGTATAAAAGAAATGAATGAATAATCCTATTCGGTTGTCGCGGGTAGAGGTAATGTGGTATGTATTACATATTTTTTGTTGTTATGTTTTGTTAGTTTTTTTTTATTGTGAAACAATTTGATTGACCAATTTATGGATTGGCCAACAATTCTATCGAAAATTCGACTATTGAAAGAGCAAGGGACGAAACTCTAGAAACACATATTAAAATTTTATTCGAATCCCTCGAAAAAATAAGAGTAATACTCAATACGAATTACTCTCGGCTGACCCAATCCCACAAATCGGCAACCGATCATTTTTTCTCAGACGTTCTTGATAAGTTAATCACCGTCTTGTCAAAAAGAGGATTTGGGGTGAATATACCTAACACACTCCACGGGGAGGTAGTATATAACTTGGTGTCTAGAGATCCACAAAGTGAAACTGTTCCGCATGAACAGAAAATTAAACTAGATACAGAAGAAACGAAAAATATGCCACTGTCAGTAACTGAATTTTTAGGGGTATCTGCTTTACAAGCGTTTATAGACGCATTACAACTTGTGGACTCCGTAAAAGATATCCATGAAGCAATCGCTGTAAATGTCATAAAAACAAAGCTAAAAGGTACAGCAAGAACCCTAATATCAACTGAACAAACCATAAATGCGATAATTGAAAAACTAAAAGGAGAATCAACTGATGTTCTCACTGCGAAGATCCTCAATGTGAAGCAGAACAATAAATCTGCTAACCATTTCGTAGAAGAAATAGAAAATTTGACGAAAGCATTGACAAATGCATACATTTCTGAGGGATTATCAAATCTACTTGCAGAAAAGCTTTCTACACAAACTGCCATAAAGGCAATGTGTAAAAACGCTTCAAATAACAGGGTAAAACTTGTCATGGAGGATGGCACCTTCAGTAACATGAACGAAGCCATCTCCAAATTTATCAATACTTCCCATAATGAATGAAATGGGTATAACCAGCGTGGTAGACAACGCGGAACCACAGGAATCCCATGAAATTCGACTGGGGGCACAAATCAACAATTAGATAAATCTGTTGGTTTAAACATAGCAAATTGCAAAATATATAATTTATTTTAAATTTGAGCAGCTATGTTATATTAAAAACTAACATGAACAATGTGTATAATACATTTCTAATTGATACCGGAGCCGATATTTCGATTTTTAAGGACAGCAAATTAGCTCCTAATACAGTAATAAGCACAAATAATACGATCAGAACAACGAAAATTGGAGAATCAACACTAGATTCTCTAAGAAAAATAAAAACGGATTTGGTAATAGAAAATTTCTTGGTTGAACGCTAATTTCATGTAGTTGATAAAACATTTCCAATTCCTAGTGGTGGAATATTGGGTTTGGATTTTATACGAAGGTATAATTGTAATATATTAATTAAAATATAGGTATCTTTGGGCTCTCATGAGCAACTGGTCATTAAGGAACTTAATAATAGCGTTAACGCCGAAGATAATTAATATAACTGCTGACGAAATTCGACTGGGGGCACAAATCAACAATTAGATAAATCTGTTGGTTTTAAACATAGCAAATTGCAAAATATATAATTTATTTTAAATTTGAGCAGCTATGTTATATTAAAAACTAACATGAACAATGTGTATAATACATTTCTAATTGATACCGGAGCCGATATTTCGATTTTTAAGGACAGCAAATTAGCTCCTAATACAGTAATAAGCACAAATAATACGATCAGAACAACGAAAATTGGAGAATCAACACTAGATTCTCTAGGAAAAATAAAAACGGATTTGGTAATAGAAAATTTCTTGGTTGAACGCTAATTTCATGTAGTTGATAAAACATTTCCAATTCCTAGTGGTGGAATATTGGGTTTGGATTTTATACGAAGGTATAATTGTAATATATTAATTAAAATATAGGTATCTTTGGGCTCTCATGAGCAACTGGTCATTAAGGAACTTAATAATAGCGTTAACGCCGAAGATAATTAATATAACTGCTGACGAGCAGAAAAATTACCTTCTGGATAAATACCACAGCGATCAGTTATACGGCAATGTCAGAAAAATAAATCATTACCAGGAACAAGAGAACCGATGTTCATAACTGAAACACCAGCACGTGCATTTGATATATGTAGTTGTTATTGACACGATCGGTTCATTTATAAAATCTAATAGTAATAATGAATATGCGATAACGAAATATTTAATCACTATACCTATACAGTACAAAACCGTGGCTAGAGCAATTTTTATACTTATTTATGGCAAAATGCGGAAAATTGTATCTAATATGGGAACGGAGTATAGGAATCAGACTATGCAAGAGCTTTACAAAATGTTGAATATTGAATACGCTACTTCTACAGCATACCATCATCATCATACCAGTTGGTACCATCGAAAGATCCCATAGAACATTTAATGAATATGTTCGTTCGTACCTATCATTGAACAGAACAGAGGCAAAATTTCAGTTTATGGGGGACACCCCTGGAAAAAAAAAAAATGCCACGCCCCCTTAAATGACCCCAGGAGTGCGAAAATCATAATGAATAAGTGGGCTCACGCCCCTTATGGGCGTGGCAGTCGAAAAACGACCCCGCCCCACCTACGTAGACAATATGGGTATCAAATGAAAGCTAATGTCTTCACGATTCCAAAAATAGCCGTAGTTGCCAGATCGGGCGATTTTTGTAGCCGATATGGCCATTTTGGCAAAATTTGGGGTGGGGGAAAATTTTTTTTTCCTTTTTTTTTTGCTTATATTTTGTTAAAATCAAACAAAAATGAGCATTTTGTGCGAAAAGATTACTATTGTTAGCGTTACCCAGTCGTGAATGTCAAAGGCAGTAACGCAATCCATATTTAGTGATGTTCTCGTGTCAAGAGTCAAATCATAAATGAGGATAAGTACAAAATTAAGAAACGAGGAAAACTCTTGAAAGCTTCTGATTGGTTAATGAAAATTTGTTATACTGGCTTCGCTTAGTAAAGTTTTTCTGCGTGACCGGCCTACGGCCGGGCTTAGGGGTTTTTAACTCCAGTATGTCTTAATTCTAGACGGCGGGGATCTCGAGTGCTCGGCCTCTGGCCGAGCTAAAAAGAAATAAACAAAAAAAAGTCCTTCCCCCATTTTATAAAAATTAACATATCTTCCTCAAATTCTGGACGATCTGGCAACTACGGGTATTTTTGGAATCGTGAAGACATTTCCTTTCATTTGATACCAATATTGCCTAAGTAGGTGGCATGGGTCGTTTTTCACCCCCGCCCCTATTTAACAAAAATGGCCGTATCGGCTGCAAAAACCGCCCGATCTGGCAACTATGGCTATTTTTGGAATCGTGAAGACATTAGCTTTCATTTGATACCCATATTGTCTACGTAGGTGGGCCGGGTCGTTTTTCGACTGCCACGCCCATAGGGGGCGTGATCCCCTTATTCATTATGATTTTCGTACTCCTGGGAACATTCTGAAGGGGATGGCATATTCAGATTTTTTCTCTAGGGGTGTCCCCCATAAACTGAAATTCAGCCAAAAAATATTAAAAAAAAATCAACTGGTCATTATGGAAAAGATAAAACTTAATTAAAATTGTATTTTTTAACTTCTTCCATAGTTAATTCTTTAATATTTTTCACTTTAAATCCATTAACATTTATAATTTAGTTTAATATTTTTTTCTATTTTTTTTTTTTGTTAATAATAATTAATCCTACCTGGGAATTGTTTTTTTACTAAAATTAAATTTTATGTACACGATAAAAGAAAAATTATAATAATATAAAACTAATATTATGGACAGAGTTCCTTGAATTTTAATAAACAAAAAAATAAGAAAATTTTAATTTAAAAAAAAAAAAAAATTATAAATTGAAAATAGAGGAGTGACTTGAGGATCCTGATCAAATCCATAAATCATTCTTATCTACTGTAATTTTATACATATTTAATAATTATTATATTTTAATTATATAAAAGATCGATCAACTTAATATTGATCGATCTTTTTCCTGAAAAGGGAGGTATGGTGTGTTTGATAAGTGTATATTACCATGTACCAGACATGTAACATAACACCCATACACTGTATAGAATATTGACATACAATCTATGGAGTTTCGTTTTTTTAACATCTTCCATAGTTAATTCTTTAATATTTTTCACTTTAAATCCATTAACATTTATAATTTAGAAGTTTGATATAATTAATGGTGAATTTTATCGAAGTGAATTTAGTGAATTTTTTATTTTATATAAATTTATGTGTTAGATTTTATTTGTTCGGTTTTAGATCATGACAAATTTTTCTCTAAATTAACAGAAAAATTATAATTTTTATATGATAATTTACTTTGACTATTAGAAAAAACATAGAAAAAGTTATTAGACACTAGCATGAATGGAATGCATTTTCTGACCCACTACGGTCTTCCTCAACATTCTTCGTGCCATTTAGTGTTAATCGTAAATATCTTCTATTTAACTCACACGTTAAAGAAATTGGGTAACGTTAAATCCAACATTACTCTGTGTGTTGAGTTAGAATGAAATTTACCACGAACGATTTCTATTTATAGTGTGTTTGTTTGTTCTCTAGTCATCATAGTTGCCAGTTTAACTTTCAGTTAAAACTTTTAAATGGCAGTTCTTTTCTCTAATGTCATCATATACTATCCTTCTACATAAGTAAACCATATCAACAAACATTAAAGATTTTTTTTTAATACATATGTCGATCATATACATTAAGCGATTTTTACACTGTACCTGGTGAGTGGTTTAATAGTGAATTTTATCGTTGATCTATAAATTTATGTGTGAGATTTTATTTGTTCGGTTTTAGATCATGACAAATTTTTCTCTAAATTAACAGAAAATTTATAATTTTTATATGATAATTTAATTTGACTATTAAAAAAAAAACACAGAAAAAGTTATTAGACACTAGCATGAATGGAATGCATTTTCTGACCCACTACGGTCTTCATCAACATTCTTCGTGCCATTTAGTGTTAATCGTAAATATCTTCTATTTAACTCACACGTTAAAGAAATTGGGTAACGTTAAATCCCACATTACTCTGTGTGTTGAGTTAGAATGAAATTTACCACGAACGATTTCTATTTATAGTGTATTTGTTTTTTCTCTAGTCATTATCATAGTTGCCAGTTTAATTTTCAGTTAAAACTTTTAAATGGCAGTTCTTTTCTCTAATGTCATCATATACTATCCTTCTACATAAGCAAAGCATATCAACAAACATTAAAGATTTTTTGTTAATACATATGTCGAGCATATACATTAAACGATTTTTACACTGTACCTGGTGAGTGGTTTAATAGTGAATTTTATCGTTGATCTATAAATTTATGTGTGAGATTTTATTTGTTCGGTTTTAGATCATGACAAATTTTTCTCTAAATTAACAGAAAAATTATAAATTTTTGTTGATATGCTTCTACATAAGCAAAGCATATCAACAAACATTAAAGATTTTTTGTTAATACATATGTCGAGCATATACATTAAACGATTTTTACACTGTACCTGGTGAGTGGTTTAATAGTGAATTTTATCGTTGATCTATAAATTTATGTGTGAGATTTTATTTGTTCGGTTTTAGATCATGACAAATTTTTCTCTAAATTAACAGAAAAATTATAATTTTTATATGATAATTTACTTTGACGATTAGAAAAAAACACAGAAAAAGTTATTAGACACTAGCATGAATGGAATGCATTTTCTGACTCACTACGGTCTTCATCAACATTCTTCGTGCCATTTAGAATGTTGTTTAGATTCAACATGTTGTAAATCGAATAACCATTTTTAGCATCACTAATTAATGTAACTCATAGAATGAGAGAATTCAATAAAACTTTTTCAGTTCCTTTGTAACATTCAAACAGATCACTGCGTTTTACTCTACAATTATATCAGGTTATGGGCGTTTTGTTCTTGTAAAAAAAAAGGGAAAGGAAACTATTAAAAATTAAAACGTTTAATAAAAGGAATCAACAAATGCAGATAATTTTAATAAAAGTTAGAAACGATTGTAAAAATTGCAACAAGTTTAAGTTTTCCATTTGAGAAATTGCGTGGCCGTGAAAATTTTGATATTTGGAAGCGGCATGCTAAATCGTACTTAGTGTTAAAAAGTTGCTGGAAAATTGTTGAAGCAGGTTTGAATGCAAATTCCAAGGAAGTTGACAAAGATGCTAATGAACGTGCATTAGCAGAACTAACGTTAATGGTGGAGCCTAGTAATTTTGCGCACATAGCGACGGCAACAACGGCAAAAGATGCTTGAGAATCTTTGATGAGTGCGTATGAGGACACCGGTCTCACCAGAAAAGTAGAATTGTTAAAAAAATTGGTTCAACTTAAATTGTCTGATTGTGACTCTATGGACGAGTACGTTGACTACGTACCGAAGCTATGTGCAAATTTATTGTCAGTAAGACAATTAACGGCAAATGGAAAGAAGGTTGTTTTTGAGCAGAATCACTGCGAAATTTTTGACAGCGATAATACATGTATGGCAACTGCAAGTTTACACAACAATTTATATAGGTTAAATTGTGTTTCTAAGAACAACACACAAAAAGCGTTGATCGTAAATAGTATTGCTAATTTGTGGCATCGACGTTTCGGTCATATTTGTGATGAAAATTTGAACAAAATTAGAAACACGAATGAACTTGATTTTCAGCAAGTTGGAACACTGGTATAGTGGAAAAAAATTAGATTCACTTTTGGCAGATCTTTTTGCTGGATTTTGTTAATGGAATTGGAGGATAACGAATGATATTCCATAGCTTATTTCTCTATTTCAATTGCCAATTTAAAATGAATTATATTAATACGGAGAAACACGCATTTCCATTCATTTTTATACCTAAAAAATGTATTCAACCACAAAAAATTTATTTAAATCAATAAAAAAAACGCAAAAATCATCCGAAAAAGCGTAAAAAAGGATGGTTTTTGGGCTGAATTTCAGTTTATGGGGGACACCCCTAGAGAAAAAATCTGAATATGCCATCCCCTTCAGAATGTTCCCAGGAGTACGAAAATCATAATGAATAAGGGGGCTCACGCCCCCTATGGGCGTGGCAGTCGAAAAACGACCCGGCCCACCTACGTAGACAATATGGGTATCAAATGAAAGCTAATGTCTTCACGATTCCAAAAATAGCCATAGTTGCCAGATCGGGCGGTTTTTGCAGCCGATACGGCCATTTTTGTTAAATAGGGGCGGGGGTGAAAAACGACCCATGCCACCTACTTAGGCAATATTGGTATCAAATGAAAGGAAATGTCTTCACGATTCCAAAAATACCCGTAGTTGCCAGATCGTCCAGAATTTGAGGAAGATATGTTAATTTTTATAAAATGGGGGAAGGACTTTTTTTTGTTTATTTCTTTTTAGCTCGGCCAGAGGCCGAGCACTCGAGATCCCCGCCGTCTAGAATTAAGACATACTGGAGTTAAAAACCCCTAAGCCCGGCCGTAGGCCGGTCACGCAGAAAAACTTTACTAAGCGAAGCACAAAATGCTCATTTTTGTTTGATTTTAACAAAATATAAGCAAAAAAAAAAGGAAAAAAAAAAATTTCCCCCACCCCAAATTTTGCCAAAATGGCCATATCGGCTACAAAAATCGCCCGATCTGGCAACTACGGCTATTTTTGGAATCGTGAAGACATTAGCTTTCATTTGATACCCATATTGTCTACGTAGGTGGGCCGGATCGTTTTTCGACTGCCACGCCCATAAGGGGCGTGAGCGCCCTTATTCATTATGATTTTCGCACTCCTGGGGTCATTTAAGGGGGCGTGGCATTTTTTTTTTTTTCCAGGGGTGTCCCCCATAAACTGAAATTTTGCCGGTTTTTGTATTAAAGAGTGTGTTGAGTTGCTTGAAATGGCAATAATATTGCATAATATTATAACGTTGATTTCCAGGGTAGTTTCAGTCGGGCCAGGATAAATAAAATTTAACACTTTGATTTAAATTTTCAAAAGGATTTTTATTTACAATATAAAAAAAATATACTCTACAGTTTTTAAGAGACCAGAACAGCAACCAGAAAATTATGACTTGTACCAGACTGACGCAGATTACCCGTAACAACGACGTGACGACTTTAGTGGTTAAATCCAGAATGACCAAACCCGAACCAAAGTCTTGTATTGTGGTTTTTCTTGAGTTGGTTAATGTGTTAGTTACCACTGCCTGAGAACTATGGCTATAAGAACCAGTAATAGTGTCTCTGTGCACTACCACTACTGTGTCTGGGAACTATAGCTGTAGTAACTAATAGTTTCCCTCTACACCACTACTATTGAGCCAAGCAAGAGTATCCCAGTGGCCGGCTGCTACCGAAGCGATGATCACTTGCGGCAGCTGTCCGACCACTAAGACAGCCTAAGCCTGACTAAGCTGTAGTAGTGATCACAACACTTGCCAAGCTGTCACTACTAACATAGTAGTGAGAGCCACAATACCAGTTAAGTATACTCACTCATACATTGAAATGTACAATGTATTAGTGAGTCTTGGCAGATGTTCTGTTCTCTTATACTTTAATACTCTTTTGTGTTAAATTTTCTCTTAAACTATATAATTATACATTTCATAAAACTAACGGTACAATTCAATTTAAAATAACTAAATAATCAATGATTCAAATAATAATAATAATGAGTTAAATAATGAAGATAATATGCAATATTATCATGTAACGCATAACTTCGTTACATCTCCCTCCTGGTTTGGATTTTTTTTAAGAGACTGAGGCCCCAACATCTACATCATTTCTGGGCTTTGGAAAAACGAATCTTTTCTGCCCGTAGTTTATCCAGACATCTAGGGATCTTCTAATGTGCACCTCTACCGCATTGTATCGAAAGCGTGTCCTCTTACAAGGCTGAATAGGGTTAATTATGGATAGGTCACGAATTATTTCATTTTGTAGCTCCAGTTCATCTGCTTTGTCAATTTCGAGATCTTGAACGAGTTTCTGCAGTACATCGGATTTTGGGGTCATAGGAAATGGTGGATCCTTATCATGCTGATCTATTCCTAGCTCTTGAACCAGCTTGGCTAATACATCGGATTTTCGAACATTAGGAGCAACTAGATCTTGAATATCAAGTTTTGGTAAATTTGTTTCAACCGAGATAACCTTCACTTTGGTAATGGGCGGGCTTTCAATTTCAATTACCATTCTGCGCTTTTTATTTTCACGCTCCATTGCCTGTTTAAAACGCAAGCAACTTTTCTCAAACTTTGAATCCGTCATTCTCTTTGTCTGTTGGATACAAGAATGGAAACCGTTAATTGAACTAACTTACTTGTGATACGTCTTTAAATCCTTTAAATGTGCAGTGCCTTTATGCCGTTTGCTGTCCGGATCAATTAATCGAACTATCACTGGTGAAATGAATCCTGAAACCAGATATGGACCCTCAAAACGTGGTGCCAGCTTAGCTGCGAAGTGATCAATAGCTTTTGATAACACGTGGGTTCTTAATAGCACCAGATCGCCCTTTTTAGGAGCCCATTCACGCCGCCTCAAATTGTAGTGTTTAGCCTGATTACTTGTAGCCGTTTGTAAATTAGAGTTTACAATTTGGAAAACCTCTTGTAAGTGGGTAGACTTTTCTTCGGCGTTTAGGTTGGGATCCGTACTTTCAGATTGGGTTTTCGTGCTGAACAGTGTATTAGGAAGACGTAGCTCTCTCCCTTGGGTTAAATATGCTGGACTATACTTGGTCGAACTCTGTTTGCATGAATTCACTGCAAGAGTCAACTCAGGTAAATGTTCGTCCCATTTCCTGTGATTTCTATTAGTATATTGAGCAATCATGGTTTTTATCGTTCTATTTACCCTCTCGGTAGGGTTTTCAGGGGGTGAATAGGGGGCCGTAAACTGTTGTTTAACACCTAACGAATTAAAATATTTTTGGCACTCTCGACTCGTGAACTGAGTTCCATTGTCCGTCAGGAGAATATGGGGTACACCGAAACGGGCTAAAATTCGTTCTCTGAAGGCTTTGATAAATGTTTTGGTGGTTGCTTGTCTGGCTGCTACAAACTCAGACCATTTACTAAAATTGTCATGAAAAACGATTAATGTCGTGTTACCATGAACCGAGCGTGGAAGCGGACCCACAAAATCTGCACATACCGTTTGCCAGGGAAGGGACGTTGGAGTTGTGCGCATTTTACCAGCTGCCGCTTGTTGTAAAGGCTTAAAGCGTTGACAAATTTCGCATTTTCTAACGTATTTTGTAATATCCCGGAAAATATCAGGCCAGTAGTATAGTTTGGTCACTCTAGCGATCGTTTTATTTATGCCCAGATGACCAGAAGTCACTTCGTCATGACACTCATTCAGAACACGGTTCCTATCAGCCTTGGGTACCACGAGTTTCCAGGGAACGGGATCTTCGGCATTATAAGCAGTTGGGTCATAAATGTGCCTCCTAAGATTTCCATTTTCATCGATCTGGTAGTCCGGCAACTTTTCAGGGTCATCTCTAACTGTCTCAATTTTATTTAAATACCATGGATCGTCACAATTTTCAGCAATTTGGATAGTTTGTAGAACCGCAGTGGTGTTCATTTCAGACGACTGAGGAGACCGAGAAAGAGAGTCTGCGATGACATTGAGTTTACCTTTACGATATCGGATCTCATAATCGTACTGCATCATTTCCAGGGCCCAGCGAGCAATTCTTCCGGAAGGGGACTGAATTGAGTTCAGCCACTTTAGCGACTGGTGATCTGTTATGATTGTAAAGTGGTAGCCTTCAAGGTAATGTCTCATTTTTCGGATTCCCCAAATAATTGCCAAGCACTCCTTCTCGGTGACTGTGTAGTTGCGTTCCGGGGCAGTAAGTGTGCGACTAGCGTAGGAAATCACTTTTTCTTCGTCTTCGAATTCTTGGGTCAACACAACACCAAGGCCAACATCGCTAGCATCTGTCTGTAAAATAAATTTTTTGTTAAAATCAGGGCAAGTAAGAGCTGGCGCTTCAACTAATTTTTTTTTTAATTTGCTCAAAGGCAGAACTTTGCTCGACTCCCCACACCCATTTCTGATTTTTCTTTAACAGATTGTTTAAGGGGCTGGTCAAAGTTGAAAAATTCGGCACAAAGCGCCTGTACCAAGCTGCCGTATTAAGGAAGGACCTTAATTCCTTGAGAGTAGTTGGTGCTGGAAGGGCCACGACCGCGCTCACCTTCTCGGGATCTGTATGAACTCCCTTTTCACTAATCACATGTCCCAGGTATCTTATCTGTCGTTTTGCGAAGGTACACTTGTCATTGTTGATTCTTAGTTTAGCTGCGATCAGACGATCAAAAACCGTTTTTAAATTTTGCAGGTGTTCTTCCAATGTTTTTCCCAGGACCACAATGTCGTCAAGATAAGCGAACGCAAACGAATCAAGCGCGGGACCTATGACTGCATCAAGCGCCCTCTGGAACGTAGCAGGTGCTGAGTACAACCCAAAAGGCATTACACACCACTGAAATAATCCGCGCCCTGGAACCGTGAAAGCTGTAAAAGGTTTGCTCTCTGAAGCCATCGGAATCTGTCAATACCCATGTCGCAGATCAATAGTACTAAAGTACTTGCTGTTTCTCAGTTTTTCCAGAATGGCGTTAATTTGAGGGATAGGATACGCATCCCGTATCGAGTTTTCGTTGATTTGCCGGAAATCCACGCAGAGTCGCCATTCATCATTTTTTTTACGTGCCAACACAATTGGAGAGCTGTATGGACTTTTTGATGGCTCGATTCTGCCATCAGTCAAGAGTTCATCAATCTGCTCATCAATAACTTTTTGCGTGGCCGGATTTCGTGGATAATACCTTTGACGTAAAGGACGGGAGTGCTTCATAGTAATTACGTGTTCAGTTGTATTTGAGTGACCGATAATAGAGTCGAAACGTGGAAGTTCCTTATCCAAGAAAGCCTTTATCTGTTGATCTACATCTGTGACATAATGAATCTCATCTGCTAATGGAACCTGTAACGAGCTAATTTGAGCAATATTAGTTTTACTTATTAAACCTGGGCAAGCATTTAAATTTTTAGGCTTGATGTGGACCTCGAACTCGTTTTCTTTTACAAAATTCATTCCAATAATAATTGGATCTGTTGACGATTTTAGTACCAAAAATTTCTGATGGTACACCACTCCCTGTAATGCAAACCAGATATTTGCGGAGCCTACAACGACAACTATAGATTTATCAGCTAAACTTAAAGTAGTGATTTCAGAGGCACCAATGGGGATTTGTAGTTCGTCTACGATAGACTGGCGAATGCATGAGTTTGACGCGCCAGAGTCCATGGCTGCCATAATTTGTTTATTTTTAATCGTAATCCGGGTACGTACGCGTAGGTCGTCATCAAGTAAGTATTATAGGAAAGGGTGATTTTCTTAGAGATCCACTTCTCCTTCCCCTGCCGAAGGACCTCTTCGCTGGTTTCCCGTACCACGTCTGCAACAGTTCACCGTTCTTACGTCCTTTTTCCCGCAATCCCAACAAAATAAAACTTGAGCATTGGGACATTTATTGCGATGATGACCAGTTTCACTGCATCGAAAACAAACACTACTACTATTTGGAGCAGCAACAACAGTATGCACACTGCGGATAACTTTCTTCTGCGAGGCCTCCTCGGCGCGTATACTTTCATATACTTGGGCTAAAATTATAAGCTCTCGTAATTTGTTAAACTCACGTCTCTTGATGTACACCTTGTATTCTGCCCGGCAGTTTCGAAATATTCTCTCTAGTTGTTCACCTGTAGTTAATTTAGTCCACCGCATCAACGATTGTAAAGCGGTTACATAATCGACAAAGCTTTCACCAGTACGCTGCAATCGAGTCCTGATTTCATCTTCCAAAGTCTCAAAGAACCGCGGTGGCAAAAAATAAAGTTTAAAATCATCGACAAAGTCAGAATAAGACTTCCAGTTTTGTTTATTGTTACGATACCACGGTAAGGCATCGCCTTTAAAAAGTTCGGGCATATAATTCAACAAAGAATTCCATGGAATGGAATAACACGAGGCTAGTTCTTCAATTCTTTCTAAGAAGCACAAAGGGTCCTTACCGCCATCATATTTCACACCCCACTTACGAACCTTATCGCAGACTTCAGATACATTAGGTAAATTGCGATCGTCTCCTTCATTATTCCGCATTGGCGAAGAACTACGTGAAACCTGACCAGCGGGAACCTTTAAGTCTTTAATGTTGTCGTAACTTAACCTCAGATTTTTTATGTAAAGTTCATGATCAAGAGGCATGTCCTCGGTATCCAAGTAACCTCTTAAACGGCTCCTCATTTCGTCTACGCTTCCCTCATCGTTGAGACCCAGATCCTTTAGAGCGGTGCTTAAAGCATCCTTCTTAATTAGATTCACGAAAGCACGACTCATTTTTTTTTTACTCCCTCAACTTTCCAGATTTAATACTTTTTTTTTTTTAAAACATTATTTTTAATTATTATAAATTTTATAATTATTATTTATATTTAAATTTTTCAGAGTCCCTGCTCGGGCGCCATTTATAACGTTGATTTCCAGGGTAGTTTCAGTCGGGCCAGGATAAATAAAATTTAACACTTTGATTTAAATTTTCAAAAGGATTTTTATTTACAATATAAAAAAAATATACTCTACAGTTTTTAAGAGACCAGAACAGCAACCAGAAAATTATGACTTGTACCAGACTGACGCAGATTACCCGTAACAACGACGTGACGACTTTAGTGGTTAAATCCAGAATGACCAAACCCGAACCAAAGTCTTGTATTGTGGTTTTTCTTGAGTTGGTTAATGTGTTAGTTACCACTGCCTGAGAACTATGGCTATAAGAACCAGTAATAGTGTCTCTGTGCACTACCACTACTGTGTCTGAGAACTATAGCTGTAGTAACTAATAGTTTCCCTCTACACCACTACTATTGAGCCAAGCAAGAGTATCCCAGTGGCCGGCTGCTACCGAAGCGATGATCACTTGCGGCAGCTGTCCGACCACTAAGACAGCCTAAGCCTGACTAAGCTGTAGTAGTGATCACAACACTTGCCAAGCTGTCACTACTAACATAGTAGTGAGAGCCACAATACCAGTTAAGTATACTCACTCATACATTGAAATGTACAATGTATTAGTGAGTCTTGGCAGATGTTCTGTTCTCTTATACTTTAATACTCTTTTGTGTTAAATTTTCTCTTAAACTATATAATTATACATTTCATAAAACTAACGGTACAATTCAATTTAAAATAACTAAATAATCAATGATTCAAATAATAATAATAATGAGTTAAATAATGAAGATAATATGCAATATTATCACGTAACGCATAACTTCGTTACAATATATTGTAAAAAGGAAAAACGGTAAGAATTATGTCGATAAGTTTGGGCAAGAACTACAAAAAGCGCATAAAAACAGCAAAAAAATGGGGAAAATCGATGAAAAATGGGCAAAAATCATGAAAATAGGCTAAAAATTTTGATTTCCTCAGTTGAAATGTGCGTTCTAATGGTGGAAATAGTAATTGTGAGCCGTATAAACATAACAAAAGAAATTTTGAATACAGGAAAAGCGACTTAAATGGGCTTAAATGGGCTGAAAATGGTCAAAAATTGACGAATTGACCGAAATTCAAAAAAAAAACCCATAAATTTTTACCAATGAGCCAAATTGGCACTTTCATAGGTGGAGTAGTAGTCAGGGGGCTCATCCAAACACAACCATATGGTTTTCACGTTAGTACCAGAAATTTCGTGTTAAAAACTTGAACAGTGTATGCTTTGCTTATGTAGAAGGTTAGTATATGATGACATTAGAGAAAAGAACTGCCATTTAAAAGTTTTAACTGAAAGTTAAACTGGCAACTATGGTAATGACTAGAGAAAAAACAAACACACTATAAATAGAAATCGTTCGTGGTAAATTTCATTCTAACTCAACACACAGAGTAATGTGGGATTTAACGTTACCCAATTTCTTTAACGTGTGAGTTAAATAGAAGATATTTACGATTAACACTAAATGGCACGAAGAATGTTGATGAATACCGTAGTGGGTCAGAAAATGCATTCCATTCATGCTAGTGTCTAATAACTTTTTCTGTGTTTTTTTTTCTAAAAGTCAAAGTAAATTATCATATAAAAATTATAATTTTTCTGTTAATTTAGAGAAAAATTTGTCATGATCTAAAACCGAACAAATAAAATCTCACACGTTTGATATAATTTTTATTATAAATAAAAATTATGTTTTTTTCTACCTTTAATTGTGCAATGAAAATGAAAATTATTCAAGTTCGAGGCCATACTCTTTATTTCTTTATTAGGATATTGTCCTAACAAATAATCTATAGAGTTTTTTGTTTTCAAATTCATTATTTGACTCTTTCAGGAATGTGTTGATAGATCTATTTCGGGAATTTTCTAGGTTCCCATCATCAGAACACGTTTTGAAAGCGGTAACAATCCCATGCCAAACATCAAACATTCATGTAACCTAGTTTACTAACTACATGAGAACTAATATATGAGTTTGAATATTAGATTATAACCATTGATCAAAAAATAAATTGAAAATTTGTTTGTTATGTGCAAGGTCCACCTCTGGTGGATATTCAATATACGTTTTTTGTTTTTCTCTCCTTTTTATATTTTGTTTAGTTTATAAACAACACAGGGGGAGTAAACTAGACTGAACTTTGTAAAGTTTGATATAATTGTTATTATAAATAAAAATTATGTTTTTTTTTGACCTTTAATTGTGCAATGAAAATGAAAATTATTCAAGTTCGAAGCCATACTCTATATTTCTTTATTAGGATATTGTCCTAACAAATAATCTATAGAGTTTCTTGTTTTCAAATTTATTATTTGACTCTTTCAGGAATGTGTTGATAGATCTATTTCGTTAATTTTCTAGGTTCCCATCATCAGAACACGTGTTGAAAGTGGTAAGAATCCCATGCCAAACATCAAACATTCATATAACCTAGTTTACTCACTACATGAGAACTAATATATGAGTTTGAAATTAAAGATTATAACCATTGATCAAGAAATAAATTGAAAACTTGTTTGTTATGTGCAAGGTCCACCTCTGGTGGATATTCAATACACGTTTTTTTTCTCTCCTTTTTATATTTTGTTTAGTTTATAAACAACACAGGGGGAGTAAACTAGACTGAACTTTGTCAAGTTTGATATAATTGTTATTATAAATAAAAATTATGTTTTTTTTTACCTTTAATTGTGCAATGAAAATGGAAATTATTCAAGTTCGAAGCTCTATACTCTATATTTCTTTATTAGGATATTGTCCTAACAAATAATCTATAGAGTTTCTTGTTTTCAAATTTATTATTTGACTCTTTCAGGAATGTGTTGATAGATCTATTTCGTAAATTTTTTAGGTTCCCATCATCAGAACACGTGTTGAAAGTGGTAACAATCCCATGCCAAACATCAAACATTCATATAACCTAGTTTACTCACTACAGGAGAACTAACATATGAGTTTGAAATTAAAGACTATAAAAATTGATTGATGAAATTAAAGATTATAACCATTTTCAATTTATTTTTTAATCTATGGTTATAATCTTTAATTTCAAAGTCATATATTAGTTTTCATGTTTACTCACTACATGAGAACTAATATATGAGTTTGAAATTAAAGATTATAACCATAGATCAAAAAATAAATTGAAAATGGTTATAATCTTTAATTTCATCAATCAATGGTTATAATCTTTAATTTCAAACTTGAATAATTTTCATTGCACAATTAAAGGTCCTGCAGATAAGCCACCTGGCTTCGCAGGGTTAGTTAAGATGAAATGTTAAAATAATTTTTGAAAATAAAATTTGAAATTTGAAAAAAAAAAAAAAAAATAATTTTTATTTATAATAAAAATTATATCAAACTTGTATAAAAGACAAAGTTCAGTCTAGTTTACTCCCCCTGTGATGTTTATAAACTAAACAAAATATAAAAAGGAGAGAAAAACAAAAAACGTGCATTGAATATCCACCAGAGGTGGACCTTGCACATAAAAAACAAGTTTTCAATTTATTTTTTGATCAATGGTTATAATCTTTAATTTCAAACTCATATATTAGTTCTCATGTAGTGAATAAACTAAGTTATATGAATGTTTGATGTTTGGCATTAGATTGTTACCGCTTTAAAAACGTGTTCTGATGATGGGAACCTAGAAAATTCCCGAAATAGATCTATCAACACATTCCTGAAAGAGTCAAATAATAAATTTCAAAACAAAAAACTCTATAGATTATTTGTTAGGACAATATCCTAATAAAGAAATATAGAGTATGGCCTCGAACTTGAATAATTTTTATTTTCATTGCACAATTAAAAGTAGAAAAAAACATAATTTTTATTTATAATAAAATTTATATCAAACTTGTATAAAAGACAAAGTTCAGTCTAGTTTAATCCCCCTGTGTTGTTTATAAACTAAACAAAATAGAAAAAAGGAGAGAAAAACAAAAATGTGTATTGAATATAAACCAGAGGTGGACCTTGCACATAAAAAACAAGTTTTCAATTAATTTTTTGATCAATGATTATAATCTTTAGTTTCAAACTCATATATTAGTTCTCATGTAGTGAGTAAACTTGGTTATATGAATGTTTGATGTTTGGCATGGGATTGTTACCACTTTCAACACGTGTTCTGATGATGGGAACCTAAAAAATTTACGAAATAGATCTATCAACACATTCCTGAAAGAGTCAAATAATAAATTTGAAAACAAGAAACTCTATAGATTATTTGTTAGGACAATATCCTAATAAAGAAATATAGAGTATAGAGCTTCGAACTTGAATAATTTCCATTTTCATTGCACAATTAAAGGTAAAAAAAACATAATTTTTATTTATAAGTTCAGTCTAGTTTACTCCCCCTGTGTTGTTTATAAACTAAACAAAACATAAAAAGGAGAGAAAAGCAAAAAACGTGTATTGAATATCCACCAGAGGTGGACTTTGCACATAACAAACAAGTTTTCAATTTATTAACATTATTTTAATATTAGGATACTGTGTAAAATGCTTATCTTTACAGCAGGTCATAAATTCTGCTGTCATAAATTTATTGTTTTATTACTACACTCATAAGTACAGATTTTTGGGGAAATACTGACATTTTATGATGGAAAATTTGAAGTGTAAATATGAAAATGTAAATAAAATAAAAGATTTCTTAAGAACTATAAAAATGTAAAACAAAAATATTTTATTATTAAAATATGCATATTTAATTCTGAACATTCTGCCGGGGGCTATTAAATTGTATAGCTAACAGCCGTCTGTGAAGTGTTATTTGATGAATGATATACACAATAAAAGCGATCATAATTACCGTTCATATACCCAGTGCAGTATGCCCGCTCAAGTGATGAAAGGTTTGGCCCCTTAAATGAACGTCTTCTTTTTTCAGATCTGCTATATGCTTATTTAGTTCATCAATCTCCTTGCCGTGGTTAATTACTACATTTCCTATCGGTTTCACTATGCCGGAATCATCTAGGTTAACGTCTTTCATCAGGAAATTCTCGAATCCGTTTTTTCGCGCGCTTCTAAGACTATGGGTGGCTACTAAGGTGATCTCGTCTATTCGTGCTGTACATTCTTCTTTGAGGGTGAATATGCCTTGCTGTGGCAGTTGTATGATGAACTGCTGAGAATTTGAACATTTGACGTGAGCTGATGTATTTTTGAAAATCTTATATAGCCAATTTCCTTTGCCGCAGTGCTGTTCAAAGCATTTGATGTTAAAACCATACAAAGGTTAAGAAGCGTCATCATCACTAAAGAAGTATTATATCTTGATTGACGTGTGTTTGGCCTTGTTGGGCGTTGCTCTTCACGTTGTGTCGGAATATTGTTTTGTAAATTGCTATCTTCGCTTTTCAGAGGACAAACTTTTGTTATTGGGCGTTGTATGAGACCTCCATTGGTTTTTATCTCAATTACTCGCACCTTTCCGTCTTTTCCAGCATCTGTATTTACTACTACTCCCATCGGCCATTTTGCTGGAGGAGCATTTTCATTTCTTATGAGGACAACCTGGTCTTCAGATTTTTAGTTTGCTGCTTTCAGTTGTTCCTTTGCTGAAGTGAATGTAAATACTCCTCTTTCCAACGTCTCCAAAAGTCCCTTTGCATTTTCTGAATAAGCTTCCAGCGATCAAGAGACCCAAGTCGATCTTCTGCCTTGGATTCTGGGGATGACAATATTGGTCGACCAATCAAAAAATGACCAGGTGTTAATACATCTATGTCAGCAATATCGTCGCATGTTGAATAAAGCGGTCGAGAATTTAGCACTGCTTCAATTTGGTTTAATAGTGTTGACATTTCTTCATAAGTTAGTATGGTATCCCCAATTACTCTTTTAGATGAAACTTGAAAGACTTCACTCCAGCCTCCCAGATTCCTATAAAGTGAGGAGCTGCCGGGGGAATAAAATGCCACCTTACGCCATCAGCTTCTAAAGTTGGTGCCAATTTGTTATTATTTTTTAATGCTTTTGTTAAGTCATCATTTAGTATTTTCGTTGCGCCAACGAAATTTGTTCCGTTATCGGAATATATGTTGGAGCTTTTACCTCTTCTGGCAAAGAATCGCTTTAATGCTGCCATAAATGCTTCGGATGTTAAGTCGCTGACTAACTCTAAATGAATGCATCTTGTAGCCATGCACACGAAAACTGCCACGTACCCTTTGTAGGTTTTTCTTCCTCTTCCCTTGGAGCATTTAATGTTTATTCGCCCAGCATAATTGACACCAGTGTTTTCAAATGGATATATAGCTGACACTCGAGACTCGGGAAGATTCCCCATTATTTGTGTGACAGCTTCTTGTCGGTATCTTATGCAAGTTACACATTTTCTGACATAAGATTTTGACATGTTCCGTAAGCCGATGATCCAATATGAACGCCTGATATTCACCTTCATCAGAGTTATACCACCATGAAGCGTAGCTTTGTGAGTTTGACTCACGATGAGATAAGCAAGATGCGAATTCTTTAATATAATTGGATGTTTGACACTATATATTAAAGAAGAATTTTGCAGCCTGCCACCAACTCTTAATATGCCATCCTTATCCAAAAATGGGTTAAGAGACAAAATCTTATTTTTAGTATCAAGACCTTTGCCATTTTTTAAATTATTGATTTCATTTCCGAAATCTTTTGCATGTTGATTTTTTATTATTAATTGTCTAGCTTGGTTTAGCTCATCTGATGTAAGGTAACTTGGCAAATTCGAGTTTTTATTCTTCAGCTTGGATATAAACCTTAGAGTATAAGCTAAAACACGTTCTAATTATTAAACGATGAATACTTTTCAGCCAGATCATTAATTATATTTGTATTTACAAATGTCGCTGCTATGATCAAACTTTCTTTGGACACGTTTACCACTGGCCATTCTGCTGCTTCTAATGCCAACCATGATGGACCACTCCACCATAAGCTATTGTTGATAAATTTGTTGACACCAATATCTCTAGATGCTGCGTCGGATTATCCTCCGATTTAACATATTGCCATGTGATATTAGTGTGTTTTTGGATGTCTGCTACTCTCGCACGATCGAAATTTTCTTTGCTCTTATTGTTGTTAATCCAAGCAAGCGTGATCTGTGAGTCGCACCATCCAAATATGGAACCACGCCAATTCAGGATGGTAACTATTTTAGCAAGCAGTTTAGCCAATAAATGAGCACCGCAGAGCTCTAATTTGGGAATCGTCTTCCTGTTTTTGATGTGAGTAATGTCACCTTTTCGCCCACTTTAATATATACTGCTGCAGTATAAGCACTGTCCGGCGCGTCAGAAAATCCATGCAATTGGGCCATGTCGTTTGTTGTCGTATAAACCCATCTCGGAATTTTAAACGTCTCCAACTGTTGTAAACTAAGAATATACTGCTACCACTCGTCCTTGAATTCTTCTGACAACGGAACGTCCCAACTGAGACTTGATGACCATAATTTTTGAATAAATAGCTTGCCTATTACTATCACTGGTGACAACCACCCTAAAGGATCAAATATTCTGGCTAATGTCGCTTGTTCAAACTTGTGATAGTTGAGTTACCCTAGTATTAATTTTTATTTTGTGAGCCACCTTAATGCTAAGTGTTTCAGATTACACATTATGTGAATAAAATTGTCACATGAATATCAGGTGGCATTAAATGCATGCTTTCAACCATTGGTTGGGAAGACGTAAATTTTATACACCAATTTTAAACCAAATAATGGTAACTCAGCAAGTTTTAGCATTCTCGACTCTTATTGGCTAAAAAGCCATAAATTTTAAGTTAATAGAATTAAGTAAAATAAACAGTAATTTTACTATAAATAATTGAATAAAATTTATTAATATTGTCAGTAATAAAAAGAACATTCTTTAATTTATTGATCACCGAACTCCAAGTTACAAGTGCTTGAAGTTCATCTACAACAGAGAAAGAAAAATTAGCACAGTTCTAATTTATGTGTTAGAACTGAATTTGCTAAATATCTCTTAACATTTTGGTGACCCCGACGTTTTTTGGTAATTTTGAGTTTCCCCCCCACCAGCGGTAAGGGACTCGAAACATCCTAAAAACACGCAACTTGCTGATAATCAGCCAACGGTTTTTGTAATTTTGAGTTTCCCCCCCACCAGCGGTAAGGGACTCGAAACATCCTAAAGGCCGTCTCAACACACAACATTCGGATCATCAGCATTTTGAGGTTTCCATCCAGCGCCCAATTTCCTTCCCTTAAATACAGTAGTTGACATTGTAATAATGACAACAATTGAAAAACTATTAGAACTTCAAAATGAAACCGGCGAAGTTATCCAGAAAATCATCAGAAACTTCAAAAAGGATTCACCAGACAGGAAAGCAACATCAGCCTATTTCGAGGAATGGTTGCAGCGTCTACTGGAGTCTTGGGAACAGTTTCAAGAAACAGATTCAGAAATACGGGATAAATGCGATGACCCATTGAAACTGGATTATTTTTCGAAAGGCTACTATGATAAAATCAGTAACATAGCAAAGCAGCACATGGAACTGTTCAGCAATGAAGCCAATCGTCTAAAATTGCTTGATGGCGACCATCATGAGGATTCTACAGACTGCAGCGGAACTTCGAAAACACACAATAATACACACATTCATAAAGATTGCAATAATACGTCTGGTACCATCCGAAGGTTAATGGCTCGTTTAACAGCTCTTAAACGGCTATTAAATGGACTAGATATTACGGAGTATCAACCAAAACAATATTTCGAACTAAATATAAACACCATTAAGAAGTTATGGGAACAAATTGAAACGCTACATGATGAAGCTCATGATCAATTTACAAACCCAGCCGCATATGGCCTAGACCAGAATGAATACAACGCCGTATATGACTCAATGCATCAAAATCTTGTGAGGCTTTCGGTGGAAGCAGACAAACTTCAACACGAAGATAGGCGCAGGCAAACCGAAACACCAGAATCAATGAATAATGGTTTAAATGGGAACTCATTACAGCTGCCAAAATTGACCATACCCCAATTCAATGGAGATTATCTGAAATGGCGTCAGTTCCATGATTTGTTCTCCGCAATGGTAGACAGACAACCAATTCCAGCCATTCAAAAAATGTGGTACCTAAAAAACAATTTGTACGGGGAAGCTGAACACTTAATAAGCCAGTTTTCTCTGTCAGAAACAAATTACGGCACCGCCTGGCAAACGCTACAAGATCGTTACAACAATAAAAGAATTCTTGTGGCCAATCTGGTAGAAAAGTTAGTTAATCAACCTTCTGTGACGTCATCAGCGCCATCAATTAAGGCCCTTCATGACACCACCAGGGAGTGTTTATTGGCCTTAAATAATTTAGGAATTGAAACAACATCATGGGATGCAATTCTTATTCAACTATTGATGAAGAAACTTGACAGGAATACCCACATCAGGTACATCGAGTCATTGACCAACCCGAAGGACGTACCAATGATTGGTGAGTTTTTATCATTTTTGGAACTCCAGTTCCAATCGATGGAAGCAATTGGTAAAAAAGAGAAATCAGCACATAAGGCTGTTTCATCAGTTGTAACATCCAACGAAAAACACAATGAAACATGTAAATTATGCAACATGAGCAACCACAAGCTTTTCCACTGCCAGAAATTTCAACAACTTTCAGAAGCAGAACGGCTGCACTGGGTGCAACAACAAAAACTATGTGTGAATTGTTTCAGATCTGATCATAAGGCGAAAACATGCACTTTAGGTAGCTGTAAAAAATGCGCAAAACCGCATAACACATTACTACATTTACCACAACAAAATAGCTCCCAAAAGAAAAAATCACCCCAAGCAACGAACAGCGTTGCATCTACTTCGAATGCAGTAGCAAGCACAACGGCAGCATCAAGTGAAGCTGCGGGCCGCCAGGGGTCTGTCTTATTAGCGACAGCGAGAGTTGTAATAACGGCTCCAAATGGTGTCTCCGGTGAGTTCCGGGCAGTGTTAGACTCAGGCTCACAGGTGAATCTAGTTTCTGAACGTCTCATCAAGAAATTAGCAATCTCACCAACAGAAGCTTCGCTATGCATAAACGGTGTTGGAAAACTCCAAAAACGATCATCGCATAGAGTTAATGTCATCATGAAGTCCCGAAACAGCAGTTTTGCGACCAACTTGGAAGCATATATACTTCCAACTATCATCCCACCACAACCAAGTCAACAGATTGAAATTTCGTCCTGGGTCATTCCAAAACATATCCAATTGTCAGATCCCCACTTCAACAAACCAAAAAAAATCGACATTCTATTCGGCGGCGAATTCTTCTATAACATATTACAAAATGACACAATTAAACTCGATGAAGATCTCCCAATCCTCCGAAATACGTCACTTGGTTGGATTGTGGGTGGACCTATCAAAAGGAACTCGGTCTCCAGCAACTCATGTACATTAACATGTGCAATATTTAACAAGGCTACATCATTGGAAGAAACGATAGAACAACTATGGAAATTAGATGAGGTAGAATTAGCTGAAAAATGACTTTCTCCTGCAGAAAAACAGTGTGAGGCACACTTTGCTCAACATGTACACACCAACAGCGATGGGCACTTCATAGTCAATCTTCCGTTTCGAGAAATCCAGAAGCCTTGGGGGAATCACACACAATGGCATTCAACAGATTTTTAAGCCTTGAGCGCAGACTTCTGAAAAATAAGGTCATCCAAAGCCAGTATATAGAATTCATGCAACAATATGAACAACTAGGACACATGCACAATGTGGATATCAACACCATGTGCGGTCCTAAATATATTATACCCCACCACAGCATACTTAAACCAGAAAGCTCCACAACGAAACTCAGAGTGGTTTTTGATGCGTCTGCAAAAACAACATCAGGATATTCCTTAAATGACTTGATGTACAATGGGCCAACTGTTCAAGGTGAACTATTTTCAATCCTATTACGTTTTCGACAACCAAGATTTGTTTTCACTACTGACATCGAGAAGATGTACAGGCAAATTTTGATTCATCAGGACGACCAACAATATCAGTTGATTATTTGGCGAGAAAATCCGTCGTTACCCATCCAATACTACAAACTCAACACTGTAACATATGGGCTGAATTTCAGTTTATGGGGGACACCCCTAGAGAAAAAATCTGAATATGCCATCCCCTTCAGAATGTTCCCAGGAGTACGAAAATCATAATGAATAAGGGGGATCACGCCCCCTATGGGCGTGGCAGTCGAAAAACGACCCGGCCCACCTACGTAGACAATATGGGTATCAAATGAAAGCTAATGTCTTCACGATTCCAAAAATAGCCATAGTTGCCAGATCGGGCGGTTTTTGCAGCCGATACGGCCATTTTTGTTAAATAGGGGCGGGGGTGAAAAACGACCCATGCCACCTACTTAGGCAATATTGGTATCAAATGAAAGGAAATGTCTTCACGATTCCAAAAATACCCGTAGTTGCCAGATCGTCCAGAATTTGAGGAAGATATGTTAATTTTTATAAAATGGGGGAAGGACTTTTTTTTGTTTATTTCTTTTTAGCTCGGCCAGAGGCCGAGCACTCGAGATCCCCGCCGTCTAGAATTAAGACATACTGGAGTTAAAAACCCCTAAGCCCGGCCGTAGGCCGGTCACGCAGAAAAACTTTACTAAGCGAAGCCAGTATAACAAATTTTCATTAACCAATCAGAAGCTTTCAAGAGTTTTCCTCGTTTCTTAATTTTGTACTTATCCTCATTTATGATTTGACTCTTTTCGCACAAAATGCTCATTTTTGTTTGATTTTAACAAAATATAAGCAAAAAAAAAAGGAAAAAAAAAATTTCCCCCACCCCAAATTTTGCCAAAATGGCCATATCGGCTACAAAAATCGCCCGATCTGGCAACTACTGCTATTTTTGGAATCGTGAAGACATTAGCTTTCATTTGATACCCATATTGTCTACGTAGGTGGGGCGGGTCGTTTTTCGACTGCCACGCCCTTAAGGGGCGTGAGCCCCCTTATTCATTATGATTTTCGCACTCCTGGGGTCATTTAAGGGGGCGTGGCATTTTTTTTTTTTTTCCAGGGGTGTCCCCCATAAACTGAAATTTTGCCAACATATGGTACACGGGCGGCTCCATATCTTGCCACAAGATGTCTACAGAAAATTGCTGATGAAAATGCAGCACTTTATCCAGAGGGCTCTCAAATACTTAAACACAACTTTTACGTTGATGATGGTCTTGGTGGTGCGGATAGCCTCAACACTGCAATTGCAACACAGGATCAACTGAATACTATCTTGAAAAGGCATGGTTTCAACTTAAGGAAATGGTGTGCCAACCACCCAAAACTACTTAACAGTATTCCAGTCGGCGATCAGGAAGTCGATCTGGACTTCAACAGCAACAACGATAATACAATTAAAACATTAGGACTACTATGGTTACCTAAAACTGACCAATTTTGTGTCAAGGTCAAACTTGATACACTTCAGATTGTGTCAAAATGGTCGGCAACTTCGGACATCGCAAAATTATTTGATCCTCTCGGACTCGTTGCACCTGTGGTTATCCGAGCGAAAATGTTTATCCAACAATTATGGCAACATAAATTAGACTGGGATGAGCCATTGCCTGAAGAACTAAGGGCAATTTGGGTTAAATTCAGAAACGAGTTAGACAAGTTAAACAATTTGAGGATTTCACGACACATTTTTAAAGGGCAGCTTCCAACAAACACTCAGCTACATATATTTGCTGATGCATCTGAGAAGGCCTTTGGTGCCGTTGCTTACATCCGTGCAAGGCTTAAAGAGGGAAGCATAGTTGTACAACTACTTTGTGCAAAAACTCGAGTGGCTCCATTAAAGCAACAAACTCTACCACGCCTAGAGTTATGTGCAGCACTTCTGGCTGCCCAACTTGCGCAAAGAATCAGGACTGATCTCCAAGTAAAAAATCAACCTGTTTTTCTATGGTCGGATTCTGAAATAGGGTTGTCTTGGATAAATGACCAATCGTCTTTGTACCACACCTTTGTAGCTAATCGAGTGGCTAAGATTCAATCATTAACACTGCCCGAACAATGGCGCCATGTCGGGTCAAAAGACAATCCGGCTGACATATTATCCAGGGGATTACCAGCGCATAGGGGATTACCTACACATAAATCACTATCACCTGATGAACTGAACGAGGCACTATCCGTAATCGTAAAAACCATTCAGGCTTCCGATTTCTCACAAGAGATAAAACAAATTCGCAACTGCAACGAAGTTGGAAAGAACAGCTCTATTAGCAGTTTGTCCCCATTTCTTGACGACCAATCCATTATTCGTGTTGGGGGTAGACTAGAGGCCTCAGCACTACAGTACGAGGCAAAACACCCAATGGTACTTCCATATAACGATCCTATCGTCAAACTACTATTCGTGATGTATCATAAGGAAAATAAACACTGTGAACCTCAGGCGTTACTGAATACCTTGAGACAACAATTTTGGCCCGTTAAAGGAAAAATAACAGCAAGATCAACTATACAAAAACGCATTCAATGTACCAAGGCACGACCGCAATTGTGCCAGCAGATTATGGGTAATCTTCCAAGGACTCGAGTTACTCCAGCACGACCATTCATCAACACTGGTGTAGACTACTGCGGTCCATTTTGGATACACCATAAAGTCAGAGGTAAAAAACCAACAAAAGCTTATATCGCTGTCTTCTGCTGTTTTGCAACAAAGGCCGTTCATCTCGAACTAGTGTCGGGCTTATCAACAGAAGCATTTATCGGCGCATTGAAAAGGTTTATTGGTCGGCGAGGTCGTTGTCAGAACATATACTCTGACAATGCAACCAATTTCGTAGGAGCCAAAAATCAGCTATCGGAACTAGTCGACAGCATTTATTCCGAAAAGGCACAGGAAACAATCATGACTACATCCAGCTCGAAAGGAATACATTTTCACTTTATTCCACCAAGAGCACCACATTTTGGAGGATTATGGGAAGCAGCCGTGAAATCTGCGAAGCATCTCCTTCGGCGCAGTGTGGCAACGGCGTCTTTAACTCATGAGGAATTAGAGACGGTCATCGTGAAAATCGAGGCAATACTTAATTCACGGCCATTGGCACCCATTTCAAACGATCCAAATAGTCTTGAAGCCCTAAACCCTGGACATTTCCTGATTGGAGAGGCACTCACGTCGCAAGTAGACAGCAGAGCTTCCGCAGCAAAGTTTTCAGGATTATCTCACTGGAAGTTGGTGACTCATTTAAGACAAGAATTCTGGAGAAGATGGTCCACAGAATACCTGACCGAACTGCAGCAACGTTACAAGTGGAAGAGCCAATTCATTAACCTTAAAATTGGAGACATGGTTATCATCAAAGAAGATAATTTACCTGTCATGAAGTAGCCGTTGGGGAGAATCGTAGAAGTATTCCCTGGTGATGACGGCGCCATCAGAGTCGCTCAAATAAGAACGGCTAGTGGAGTGTTCAAGCGTTCAATTCAACGACTCGCTCTACTACCAATCGATATAGAATCAGAATCTTTGGACACTGTTGAGAATAATGAGGAAGCCAAGGTCCAAGTGCCTGAGACCACTGAAGAACCTAGGGCCAAGAAAAAAAAAAACGCTGTCATCCCATCTCAGTCTAGCGTTGCTTATCATAGTTTTGCTGCTGCCAATAACATGTGGAACTCCGGTGAAAAATAAAAAATTTGGATCAAAAATAGGAATCCATTTTGAGCAAGTTGGGACAGCAGCAATTTCAACAACCGAATGGTACATATTTGTATATTATGATCTGAATGCTTACTGGTCTGAAATATCAATTTTGACTAACGGAACAAAATCGCTACAGAAGATTTGTGAAATGATAAAATTAAAAGAATCATGTCTCAGTATCATCGATCACTTCAAACAAATGGAAGGCGACTTACAGCTGGAAAATCAACTACTACAAAGCAAAAAAGGAGCTCTAAATATCGTTGGAACTCTTGCGCACTCATTATTTGGCATATTGGATTCAGAATATGCTGACCAGATATCTGATACGATCCAACAAGTGAATGAAAATGAGCCATATTTGTCGAAGTTGCTTAAAAAGATTTGATCAGTTGGAGCAAACAATCAAAACCCTTTCGGACGAAATGGAACGCATCAATAACGTGTTATTCCAAGTACACCTCACTCAACTATTTAATTCTGGAGTCCTGGACTTAACCACAATTGCAAACAACGTCCAAAAAATACAAGCTTCAATTATCAACAGTCTCATTGACACCCGTCATGGAAAAATCAGTCCGCTGTTATTAACTCCAGATCAATTACAGAATGAAGTGAATCAAATTAAGCTCCATTCACCAAACTCAGTAATCCTCCCTGTGGATGACAAAGATGATATATTACAATTATTTAGACTAATGAAGGTACGAGGTAGACTTACGCAACGTCATGTAGTGTTCAAGGTCACTTTACCGTTAATTGAACGTGAACCATTTAAACTAGTACATTTGATTCCTGTGCCTAACATTATCAACAAGACCTTGGTAGCCATCAAGCCATGTTCAAGATTCCTAGGTATAAGCGCATCCCATAAACAATACGCACTTTTCACAAAGGCGGAGTTGAACTCATGCGACATAACTAAGCCCGGTGTGTTCTTGTTTTGCCAACGTTCAAATCCGATACACCTACGGGTCAGAGAGGTGTGGGTGTGAAATAAACTTGTACAACAACAAAACATCACCAACCTGCATACTCAAAACCACTACTACAAAATGGTTCCCACTCATCAGCAGAAATCAATGGATTTACGCCTCATCATCATCACGGGTCACTGCAGTTTGTGATAAAGAAATCATAAATATCTCGTTAAAAGGGTCGGGGTTGCGGGCGCTTGATCCAGGATGTATTCTTAAAAATGAATTTATCACCATGACTGGACAACAAACTGTATCAAGCACATTAGAATCATCATTCACAAGCCTTGGAAAAATCTTTGACCTAGCGGGATACGAGAATGTCACACACCTAATAAACCACAATCGATCTACAAACTTGAATAATGCGTTTGCCAAAAACATTGATGAACTAACAATCTTGCATCAATCATTGAAGGAACAAGAAATCATGGACCTACCAAACAAATTGAGGTCCCATCAACTGCACAGCCATACGATTGGCACTCACAGTCAGTTTGGTAGCACTCATAATTCTGCTAACTAGATACGTAACATGCAAAATCAAACGGGAACCACCTATTGAAGGTGTCACGGAGACCATCGAATTTCCATCATGTGGATCAACCACTAACAACCCAACACCTTCACCAGCGCCACGTAGATTCTCAGTGAATACCTAGCTGGCATATAACAACATTGTTGAACGTCCGTTCACCGCGGGGGAGAATGTTCAAACTTGTGATAATTGAGTTACCCTAATATTAATTTTTATTTTGTGAGCCACCTTAATGCTAAGTGTTTCAGATTACACGTTATGTGAATATAATTGTCACATGAATATCAGGTGGCATTAAATGCATGCTTTCAACCATTGGTTGGGACGACCAACCAATTACAGTGTTGCCATGTCTGAAGCCCTTCATCTTTTCCCACCTTTCATCTCTATACTATCCTTTTCCAAAGAAAGCAACACACTAAATATAGGAAGTATTTCCTGAGTGTTGCCTCTCTTAAAAAAAAAAAAAAAAAAATAATGGTAACTCAGCAAGTTTTAGCATTCTCGACTCTTATTGGCTAAAAGGCCATAAATTTTAAGTTAATAGAATTAAGTAAAATAAACAGTAATTTTACTATAAATAATTGAATAAAATTTATTAATATTGTCAGTAATAAAAAGAACATTCTTTAATTTATTGATCACCGAACTCCAAGTTACAAGTGCTTGAAGTTCATCTACAACAGAGAATGAAAAATTAGCACAGTTCTAATTTATGTGTTAGAACTGAATTTGCTAAATATCTCTTAACATCGCTAGAACTTTTCTTTTGGTGAATTATTTTTGAACAATATTAATTTTGAAGAAAAATGTGTTCACCGTTTCGTTTTCTTCTATTTGTATAATCATATTCTTCTCGATGTTGTTGATGATTTGAGTGCTGTTTGAAACCCATTTACGCAAACTAAAACCATATTTTTTCAGTTCATTAGAAACTTCAGTTTGGATTCTTCGGCACTCGTCTATGTTATTGGCTCCAGTCTGCAAGTCATCGATGTAGAAGTCATCTTTGATAATGGAGGACACCTCACTACTTGTAGTTTTTGCTCGCTCAGCAATATCTGCTAACACTTCGGTTGCCAGAAATGGTGCAGCTGCTGTACCGTACGTTACTGTGGTTAGCTTGTACTGTTGAATTCTCTTAGTGCTGCAATCTCTCCAAAGTATTTGTTGATCTTCGGCAACCCAGATCTGCCGGTACATCTTTTCAATATCTGACGATATTACGTACTTCCACATACGCCATTTTAAAAGTATATCAAACATGTCCTTTTGCAACTTAGGACCCACCATCATGACGTCATTTAGGCTTCGACCATTTGTTGTTTTGGGCGATGCATCAAAAACGACGCGTAGCTTTGTAGTTAAAATCGACTCTCGAATGGCAGCTTGATGTGGTAAAAAATAGCCATCTGATGATGATTTAACTTTTTTCATATGCCCCAGGTTGATATATTCGTTTATAAAATTTGTATAATCTTGTTTCAATTGGGGTTTTCTCTCAAATTGCCTCTCCAAACTGAGTAAGCCATAGCCTGTTTCTTAGAATAACCAAGCGTATTATCTTCTTTAAATGGAATTTCAACAACATACCTGCCATCACTTTCAAAATTGGCTGTTCTGGTAAAGTGCTCCTCACATGCATTGGCTTCCATAACATTTTCAACGTCAGGCTCCTCAAATTCCCAGGTCCGACATATTTATAGTTGTGACAGCAGATATTACGGATTTTGTAGTTTTGTACGTACCCCCACAGATGATCCATCCAAGCTCAGTGTTCTGCGCATGCATGTTGTCGTTTCTTATGACGCCATTCAAAATTATTTGTGGATACAAATCTAAGCCAATAACTACATCTACGTGGCCTGGTTGATCAAAGTTGGAATCAGCTAAGCGGATATTTTCCCAACAGTTCTTCATGTTGGAAATAGGCTAATTTGGCAGCGTTTTATACAAATTAGGCACTACTAAAACTGCTATTGCAGCTTTAAAATCTTCGTTTATTGTTGACAAAATTTCAATATCCATTCTGGTGGTTGACTCATCTGTCATTCTTGTTGTCATGCCTCTTATTTCAGTTGTTTCTCGAATGCGCGGTAGTCGTAACAGTTGAGCAGTTTCTTCAGAGATTACCGTTTGTTCTGAAGCACAATCAATCAAGGCTCTTAAAATTTCAGGATGCCCTTCACGATTTTTTATTTTGATCATGGCTGTTGCGAACAACGCACTTTTTTGTGGTGTTGTATTATGCGTTACATTAGATGATACTTTTCTGACCTCCATGTGGATAAGTGAGTGGTGTGGTTTTTTATAGTGCAACAAACATCTGTTGCAAAGTTTATTGCTTTTCGTAAATTCAGTTCTTTTACTAACCTCTTGATTTTTAAATTTTTTGCAGATTGGTTTATTATGCCCCGAATATTTGCAATAGGCACAAACTTGAGTTTTCTCAAATTTCTTTGAGTTGTTGTTTGAAGAAGTTGATGACGATGATGATGAAGTTGATGCTGTTGATGAAACTGTTGAATATAACCGCTCAAGAAAATCTAATACTGATTGCAACTGCTGTACATCTTTCGGATTTTCTAACAGTTGATCATATTGGTACATTGTAGCTCTTTCAAATTTTCTCAATATAAGTTGGGCTATTACAGCATCAGCCCTTGAACCACCATCACCATTCTTTTTTATTATATGGATAATTTCGTTAATAGTATCTATAAATTGTTTTACTTCCTTCTCTCCTTCTTTTAATTTTGGAAGTGATAATAACTTTTCAGTGTTATCTGAGAATAATGTTCTATTATTCTCAAATCTGTTTTCGAGCAGCTCCCAGATGCAACTATAATTGTGTGCGGAGCCATCTATTAAGTGATGCACCATCCTCAGTGCATCGCCTCCAAGTGAAGCTTTTAAATAATGGAATTTTGTGGTCACACTGCATTCCTTTCCATTGTGAACCAATTCCTTAAACAGGTCACTATAAATAACCCATTTGTTTTGCTCTCCAAAAAATTTAGGGATTTCAATTTTTGGTAGCGGATATTCAGCCTCTTTTACATTGTTTGAAGCTTTTTTGATCCTCTCTTCGACTGCGTTGATTTCGTTGTAGAACTTCGATACCTTGAACGTCTTATTTTCTGATTGCTGAACCGTTTCAACAATTGCCTCAGATTTGATCTGTAGTCTTGTCAGAATCTTTTTTAATTCTATCGACTCCAAATTTTGCCAGTCGGAGGATTCATAGGAGTTAATATATTCATTTAACTCCTTACTTTGTTCCCATATAGGGTTTGTAACCGTGGTAGCCGCACTGGCTATTGTAGAGGTTACTTTTGCCTTTGTTCTGGCCTCAGTGATTCTAGATTTGAGGTCGTCAAAGACTTTGGACACTTATATAATTGTGACTTGCAATTTGAGGAAACTTTAGGAGAACACTGAGATTTTTCTCGAAGTCCGTCCATTTTTCATCAATTGTTAATGAAAATGGCTCTGAACTGACGAGATTTATAATCTCCTTAAATATTTCTTGCTGCTTCAACAGTAATTTTTCCATTTTTATTATTTTGTACAACGGATTTTTAATAATCTCCAATGTTTTTTGGCACTGATTTTTTTTTTCTCGAAGGAGACCACTTGTTAATAAGACTAACCGATTGCCTCAGCTAAAATAAGTAACAACGAACGGTGTGAGCCGTTTGGTTTTGAGTTTAATACTAAATTTATTTATAATTATTTTCTACAAACTAAGTTACAAAAATCACTTAAAACTAATAGGAATTATATTTTACATAACACTGCATGTGGTTATTATTTGCTATGTACATAGCGCATGTTTTATCGATTCAGTATGTACGCATGTGTTATCAACTGACCTCACGGTCAGTTTTGTGATAAGTGTTCAGCGTACCTAGGATACTGTGTAAAATGCTTATCTTTACAGCAGGTCATAAATTCTGCTGTCGTAAATTTATTGTTTTATTACTATACTCATAAGTACAGATTTTTGGAAAATACTAACATTTTATGATGGAAAATTTGAAATGTAAATATGAAAATGTAAATATTAAAGATTTCTTAAGAACTATGAATATGTAAAACAAAAATATTTTATTATTAAAATATGCATATTCCATTCTGAACATGTAGTGAGTTTACTAACTAGGTTATAAGAATGTTTGATGTTTGGCATGCGATTGTTACCGCTTTCAAAACGTGTTCTGAACCTAGAAAATTCCCGAAATAGATCTATCAACACATTCCTGAAAGAGTCAAATAAAAAATTTGAAAACAAAAAACTCTATAGATTATTTGTTAAGACAATATCCTAATAAAGAAATATAGAGTATGGCCTCGAACTTGAATAATTTTCATTTTCATTTATAATTTAGTTTAATATTTTTTTCTATTTTTTTTTGTTAATAATAATTTATCCTACCTTGGAATTGTTTTTTTTTACTAAAATTAAATTTTATGTACACGATAAAAGAAAAATTATAATAAAATAAAACTAATATTATGGACAGAGCTCCTTGAATTTTAATAAGAAAATAAGAAAATTTTAATTTTTTAAAAAAAAAAAATTATAAATTGAAAATAGAGGAGTGACTTGTGGATCCTGATAAAATCCATAAATCATTCTCATCTACTGTAATTTTATAGATATTTAATAATTATTATATTTTAATTATATTAAAGTTTGATCAACTTAATATTGATCGATCTTTTTCCTGAAAAGGGAGGTGTGGTGTGTTTGATAAGTGTATATTGCCATGTACCAGACATGATAACACCCATACATTGTATAGAATATTGACATACAATCTATGGAATGTCCATGCAACAAGCAACCTGTACAGTGTGTGCTAATGCATACGTAAGCATTTCCCACACTTTAGTTGTAGCTAGTATCAAGTTAAATTGTATACCTAGATTTAAGCTTTATAGAACAATAAAAATCAGTTGCTCATGAGAGCCCAAAGATACCTGTGTTCTAATTAATATATTACAGATATATGATTGGAGACCACGTCACGAAACTGGTGAAACCAAAATTGTGGTGCACCAAAAAGTGTTAATTTGGATGAAATGACCAAAATGAAATGGACAAGTCACTGGTATGGTCACGTGAGTAAAACTTTGTGTAGATGAACCTGTTCTATTTTCGGTTCTGTTATATGAAACTGACCGGTACTTTTAACATGAGGTTGTCATAGGAGGTGACAATTTCTACCTGTGGAGCACCGTGTGTCGTGGAAAATAACTTGATCAAGGTAACCTATCACCGTACCGACTGAAATTAATATGCTACGGGCAAGCTAGATTTTCCTATCTTCTCTTACAGTGTTAATACGGGGTCTTTCACCTTTATGGGTTGTGTGGATTACACTATTAACAATGCGGCAAATCGTTGATTTTGAAACGGAGTACTTTACAGAAATTTCTTTTTGGGAAAGTCCATTTTGAAAATCATTTAAAACTTTTGATTTAAAATCAGAATTGTATTTATTTCCCGTCATTTTTTACAAAAATTATGCTTACGAAGTTTATGCTTCCAACATCTTATTACAACTATAAAGAACAATAATTATAATAAATTTGTTTAAAAAATGTAACGGCCTGAATGTCATATTAAAAAGGAATGCGATTACAGTTATATCCTAGAATGTGTTAGTATAAATTGTTTCGTTAAGAGTAAGAATAATGAGAGTTGCAAATGTTTTGAACACCTGCATTTTGAATACATCTATTACTATTAATTTTTTTGTTGTTTTAATTTAACGGAATTAATTTTTTTTATTTGTTCAACATAAAAAAATGTATGAAGAATTTGTAAAAAATAAATTTTAGTAACTAAGTGCGATTTGAAGAAAATAAATCAATGAAAACAGCAAATGCGATCTCAGTTCCAAATGTTTTGACCACTACTGTGAATATATATTAAGGAAACAATAGAAGATACACAAAGTGTTATAACAAAAAGAAACGAACATTTCTTTTATAATATCTACACAAAGGTGGTCCCTCAATGTATGGACAATTTTAAAATGCATCTGTTCCAAAAACGACGGGCAGTTTTGTGTGAGGTTAGGATAAAAAAAAATCTGTAAAAAATTTGAGCTCGATCGGTTAAAAATTGGCGTGCCGCACGAGGGTTAAAATTCATGAGAACGAAATTGGGGCAAAATGGATAGAAAAACACTCGCAACTACTCCGGAGTCACACCTATGGAGGTGAAAAGTATGAGCAACCCCCATTATTTTTGTATCCCCAATATTTGTTTAGAACAAACTAACCCTCTATCTCCAACCCTTCATGGAATTCCCATACAAAAAAAAATTAATTTTCACGAAAATTTACGAAAATAACAAAACAATGGAATTACACAAAGTATAATAGCTACGGATGTGAATCGATGGAAATTTATATTAATATGTGACTAGCAATAAAAGGGCTCAACTCAAAACAAGGTAGGCTCATATATAACAATCAACATGAGATTCCTAGAACGGCCATGTTTGTTAGAAATAATTTAACCATTCTTCCCATCTCAGAGTTTATCTTAGGGGATTTGATTGCAATACGGGCTAGGGTGCCCTCCCTATCTGGTGAGCATGAGGTGGTACTTGCATCCGCGTACCTGCCGGGAGATGTAGATGAGGCGCCAACATCTGAAGTGAGAGCTCTTGTGGAATTCTGCAACTCCAGAAATCTTGGATGGATCATCTGCTGTGATGCCAATTCTCATCACATTACTTGGGGAAGTACAGGTAACAACAAGCGAGGTGAGTACCTGCTAGAGTTTATTAGTAGTAATAACATAAATATAGCGAATAGGGGTGACGAACCCACTTTCAGGAACGTAGTTAGATCGGAGGTTTTAGACCTCACACTTACTAGCTCTAATCTTTCCTTCGCCATCTCTGACTGGCACGTATCTTCGGAAGTTTCAATGTCGGACCACCAACACCTGGTCTTCAACATTGCGGGTTCTTTGGGTACTATCCAGTCCTTCCGTAATCCCAGGAGGACAGATTGGGATCTCTATCGGTAATATGTTGAAGACTCCGCTAACTGCTCGAGGGGGCTTATTTTGAACACGACACAAATCGATCAGGAGGCGGCTGATATTCAGTGTAATCTAATTTCCGCCTATGAGTTGAGCTGCCCAATGGGGGCAAGGAAAACCAAGCGTGATGTTCCATGGTGGAACGACAAACTTGGGAAACTCAGAACCGAGGCGGGAAGACTATTCAATAGGGCCAAGGAGACAGGCAACTGGGCGGCCTACAAGGCAGCTCTAACTGGGTACAATAAGGAACTCCGTAGATCTAAGAGGGCAACGTGGCGTAGCTACTGCGAGAAGATCTCAGATCTCCCCGAAGTGGTTAGCCTTCAGAAGGCTCTTTCACAAGATCATACGAACGGAAGAGACCGGACGGGTCCTATACTGAATCGCCCGAGGAGACCTGTGAGCTCTTACTGAATACACATGTTCAAACTTTTGATAATTGAGTTGCCCTAATATTAATTTTCATTTTGTGAGCCACCTTAATGCTAAGTGTTTCAGATTACACATTATGTGAATAAAAATTGTCACATGAATATCAGGTGGCATTAAATGCATGCTTTCAACCATTGGTTGGGAAGACGTAAATTTTATACACAAATTTTAAGGCAAATAATGGTAACTCAGCAAGTTTTAGCATTCTCGACTCTTATTGGCTAAAAAGCCACAAATTTATAAGTTAATATAATTAAGTGAAATATAGAGTAATTTTAGTATAAATAGTTGAATAAAATTCATTAATAGTGTCAGTAGTAAAAACTCGCTTTTTATTTATTGATCGCCTTACGTTCAAGTTCCAAGTGCTTGAAAGTAAAAACCACTCAAAAATTAGTAGAGTTCAAATTTATGTGTTTGAACTGAGTCATACTAATAATTTCATTAACATATTTTTGGTGACCCCGACCACCGTTGAATTTTAAGTTCCCCCCACCAGTGGTAAGGACTTGGAAAACAATTGGTGATTTTGAACAAAGCGCCAACCACCATTAAATTTTTAGCTTCCCCCCACCAGTGGTAAGGGGCTTGAAAATATTTTTTTTTGGTGATTCTACAACTACGTGAAGCCTACTAAGTAACATTGGTCTTAAGTGGAGATTTGTATCACGAAGTCTGCCCATCGAGTCCTTGTCTTCAGCGGAGGCCACGACAAATACAACAGTAGCACAGGGCTACATATAGTCATCAGTCCAGAATCTCAATTTTGCTGGACACAAACAACAGGCACCATAACATTGGTGGCCCAATTTCGTCAGTCCCAGTAATCATAAACTCTGTGGACAAAACAATAGGCACCATAACGTTGGTGACCAAATCAACAAATACAACGGTAGCACAGGGCTACTCTAACTCAACAAATACAACGGTAGCACAGGGCTACTCTAACTCAACAAATACAACTGTAGCACAGGGCTACATTTATTCATCAGTCCAAATTTCAATTTTGTGGACATTTACAACAGGCACCATAACGTTGGTGACCAATTCATCAGCAATCTTATTTTCCAGACGACAACAATTTTCACCAGGCAACCACCATAGACAGAACAACAGCAGTTCCTAACCACACAATGGAGACGTCAAAAATTTTATTGGATACCCTACTAACAACGGGCGAAACCATCCAAACGATAGTACGAAACTTCAAAAAGGATTCTGCTGACAGAAAAACAGTAGAGTACTATGAGGAGCGTAGACGGCGACTATCGGAAGCCTGGGATGAGTTCGAGACAAAGGATACCGAATTACGCATGCTGGACGATATTGAAACGCTGAAAGCGGAACAGGAATATTTCAAAAACGATTACTACAAAAAAATCACCGAGTTAACGAACACATATTTAGATCTATTTTCAACAGAGGCTAATCGCCTAAGAACATTATCAAAACAAAAACTACCACCAACTAAAAGCACTGGCGCTTCATCATTGGCTCCCCAGGAGTCCAATAAAAATCAAGGATTGATCCGAAAGGCACAGGTCAGGATGACAGCTTTAAGTAGGTTCTTAAGTGTAGTAACCACTAGCGATGAACCACAACCAAGTCAATTCTACGATGTCAAACTGGCAACCATCGACAAACTTTGGAGCCAGATCCAGGACATATACGACAGTATATGCGAAAATTTTGAAGATCCATTAATGTCTGGTTTCGACATCGAAAAATTTTATGACTTAAATGATAAGGTTCAAGAGAATTTGGTCAGCCTCTCCATTATGGCTAACAGAGTACAGAACGTTGCTGAAAATCAGACAATCACTCCACTGCCAACTCCTTCAAATCAGTCAACATCTGCTTTACACTTACCAAAAGTTACAATACCAAAATTTGATGGCGACTATCTGAAATGGCGACAGTTCTACGACTTATTCTCTGAAATGGTTGATAAACAGCCGATTCCCGCAATCCAGAAAATGTGGTATTTAAAGAGTAATTTGACGGGAGAAGCTGAACATCTAATCAGCCAATTCTCTCTATGAGAAGATAGACAATACCCTAACAAAGAAAAAGTCATCAAGTCCCTCAAGCACTACAGATCAAAATTCAAGGGTAAAGATGACTGCATCAAATGTCGTAGCAGTTACATCAGCTTCAACAAACGTCGTTGCGGGCCGCCAGGGCTACGTCTTGCTAGCAACAGCAAAGGTTATAATTACAGCCCCAAATGGTGTATCAGATCAATTTAGAGCAGTATTAGATTCAGGATCACAAGTCAATATTGTATCTAAACGGCTTTGTCAAAAATTGTCCATCTCACCATCCGAAGCTTCTCTTTGTCTTGACGGTGTTGGCGAGACCCAAAAGAAATCAAAGTATCGTTTAAATATCGGCATGAAATCGAGGGATCTCAACTTCTCAGCAAACGTTGAAGCATACGTACTACCAAGTATAATTCCCGCACAACCAAATCAGCATATTGACATCTCAACTTGGGGCATTCCCAACAACATTCACCTAGCAGATCCTCATTTCTATCAGCAAGAGAAAATAGATTTGCTACTTGGAGCAGAATTCTTCTTCAAACTAACTCAGAATGGAACCATACACCTTGCTGACGATCTTCCAACACTCCAAAATACGGTACTTGGCTGGATTGTGGGTGGTGCAATCGGAAAAAATCCAATTCCTAATCCATTATGTGCACTCACATGTGCGATATTTGGAGACACCACTTCATTGGAAGAGGCCATAGAACATCTTTGGAAATTGGATGAGATAGAAGGCAGCGAAAAAATTCTCTCACCATCAGAACAACAATGTGAATCCCATTTCACTCAACATGTGCACACCAATACAGAAGGTCGCTTTATAGTCAGTCTCCCATTTCGTGAAAATCCAACCTCTTTAGGAGACTCTCAGGCGATGGCATACAACAGGTTCTTGGGTTTAGAGCGACGACTGCTAAAAAATGAAGACATTCGATCTCAATACACGAAATTTATGCAAGATTATGAACAACTAGGACATATGCAGAAAATCGACATCAATACTGTATCAGACTCAAAATACATCATTCCTCACCACTGCGTGCTGAAACCAGATAGCACCACAACAAAGCTCAGGGTAGTTTTCGACGCATCAGCAAAAACATCGTCAGGCTATTCATTGAATGATTTAATGTATACAGGACCAACTGTCCAGAGTGAATTATTCTCAATATTGCTGCGTTTTCGATTACCAAAATTTGTTTTTACCACCGATATCGAGAAAATGTACAGACAAATTTTAGTTCATCAAGACGATCAGCAATACCAGCTAATTATTTGGAGAGAAGACCCATCACTGCCTATTGGTTATTATAAACTTAATACGGTTACTTATGGGACTCGAGCCGCACCTTATTTAGCTACGAAATGTTTACAGAACATTGCTGATGAAAATGCAATAAACTATCCGCATGGGTCACATATGCTAAAAAATAATTTCTACGTGGATGATGGCCTTGGTGGTTCCGATAGTCTCAACGTCGCTCTTGAAATACAAAGGGAACTTATTACAATTTTAAGAAGGCATGGCTTCAACTTGAGAAAATGGTGTGCAAATCACCCTCAATTACTGAAAAATATTCCACTCGGCGATCAGGAGGTGGATTTAGATTTCAATAGTAACAACACCAACACGATAAAAACATTAGGATTATTATGGCTGCCTAAAACGGACCATTTTTGTGTCAAGGTAAAACTGAATCATCAGCAGACCGTCTCAAAACGTACAGCAACATCGGATCTAGCAAAATTATTCGACCCTCTTGGACTACTAGCACCTGTAGTTGTGAAGGCGAAGATATTTATACAACAGTTATGGCAACTTAAGTTAGACTGGGATGAACCGTTGCCCGAGGACCTTCAAATAATCTGGACAAAATTCAGAAGTGATTTATGCATTTTGAACAACTTCAGAATCCCTCGACATATCTTTAAGGGCGAACTCCCGGCAAAAACCGAACTGCATATATTCTCAGATGCGTCGGAAAAGGCTTTTGGTGCAGTTGCCTATATTCGAGCAACTCTTAAGGAGGGAAGAGTCATTGTACAATTGCTTTGTGCCAAGACAAGGGTCGCTCCATTAAAACAACAAACACTTCCTCGGTTAGAATTATGTGCTGCAGTCATGGCTGCTCAACTTATGCACAGAATCAAAACGGATCTTCAAATTAAAAATCAACCGGTATTTTTATGGACTGACTCCGAAATCGTACTAGCTTGGATAAATTCTCAATCCTCTTTGTACCATACTTTTGTGGCAAATCGAGTCTCAAAAATCCAATCATTGACGTTGCCCCATCAGTGGCGCCACGTCAGGTCAAAAGACAATCCAGCTGATATACTGTCCAGAGGTTTACCAGCACTTAAACTTTCTGGCTGTAATTTATGGTTGCATGGACCACTATTTTTGCACGGACGAAAAGAAAGGTGGCCACCCCAATTTTCAAAACAAGTCTCGATTCCCAATAACATCGAGAAAAAGAAAATACCAGTAATCTCAGCGGTTACTGCCTCCAACAATAGCTTTATTTACTAAATTCCACATCAAAATTCCTTCAAAACGTTGCAAGGAATATTGGGATATATGCTAAGGTTCATAAAAAACTCAAGAATGAAGAAACAACAGCGCCCTAAACATAAATCATTAACTCCGGCTGAATTGGACAATGCACTTCACATAATTATTAGAACAATTCAAGTGTCCGACTTTTCACCAGAAATCGAGCAACTTCGGAAGAAGAAGGAAATCAACAAAAACAGTTCTATCATCAGTTTTTCTCCATTCCTAGATGGAACAAACATCCTACGAGTTGGTGGACGATTGGAAGCGTCATTGTTATCATACGACGCAAAACATCCAATGTTGATCCCATATAATGATCCACTCATAAAACTCTTATTCACAATGATTCACAAGGAAAACAAACATTGTGGACCACAAGCACTATTGAACATAGTACGACAACGATTCTGGCCCATAAAAGGAAAAATTATGGCACGTTCAACTGTTCAAAAATGTATTAGATGTGCCAGGGCACGACCACAACTATGCCAACAAGTTATGGGCACCTTACCTCAGGCTAGGGTAACTCCAGCACGTCCTTTCATCAATGCTGGGGTTGACTACTGTGGCCCATTTTGGGTACATTATAGGGTCAGAGGCAAAAAGCCAACAAAAGCATATATAGCTGTATTCTGTTGCTTTGCCACAAAGGCTATTCATCTTGAGTTGGTAACTGATTTATCAACCGAAGCATTCATCGGTGCTTTAAAACGCTTTATTAGCCGTAGAGGTCGTTGTCAAAATATATATTCAGATAACGCTACTAATTTTATAGGCGCAAAAAATCAATTATCGGAATTGACAAAAAGTATCTATTCCGAAAAGGGGCAGGAATCAATAATTTCTACTGCCAGTTCAAAGGGAATACAGTTCCATTTTATCCCACCACGTGCACCACACTTTGGAGGACTTTGGGAAGCAGCGGTGAAATCTGCAAAACATCTTTTGCTACGCAGTGTTGCAACTGCGTCCTTAACTCAAGAAGAATTGGAAACTATCGTAGTGGAAATCGAGGCGATACTTAACTCTCGCCCACTAACTCCTATGTCAAATGATCCTAACAATCTTGAGGCATTGACTCCTGGTCATTTTCTGATTGGAGAAGCTCTCGTATCTCAAATAGATAGCAGCGCAACAACAGTAAAGGTATCGGGACTATCTCACTGGAAACTAGTGGCCCATCTAAAACAGGAATTTTGGAAAAGATGGTCCACTGAATATATAAATCAATTGCAGCAACGCTACAAATGGAATAAGCAATTTACCAACCTCAAGATTGGCGATATGGTGATAATTAAGGAAGATAATTTACCAGTCATGAAGTGGCCTTTAGCTAGAGTAGTAAAAATTCACACCTGGGAATGATAATGTGGTTAGAGTCGTGGAAGTCAAAACAGCTAATGGACTGTTCAAACGCCCAATACATCGACTCGCTCTCCTACCCATCGAATCAGATTCTGAAAAAACCATTACCTCTGATGACAACAATCCAAACGTCACCAATTCAACTATCACCAATATAACGTCCGACTCTGATGACACCAACTCAACCACCACCAATAGGACCTCGAACTCAAATGAGGAACCTAGGGCTAAGAAGAAGAAAACGCTATCAAGCCATCTCAACCTGGCGCTACTTTCAATACTATTGCTGTTACCATTGGTCTTTGGTACTCCAGTCAAAACCAAGAAATTTGGAACAAAATTAGGCATTCAGTTCGAGGAGATTGGCACAGCAGCCATTTCAACCACTGAATAGAACATCTTTGTATACTACGACTTAAATACATATTGGTCTGAAACATCAACTTTGATCAATGGCACGAAATCTTTAAAACGTCTTTGCAATATGATAAAATTAAACGAATCATGCCTCAGCATCATTAATCATTTTGAACACATGGAAGATGATCTACAACTAGAGAATCGACTGTTGCGGAGTAAAAGAGGAGCTCTGAATATAGTTGGTAATATTGCTCATTCATTATTTGGCATATTGGACTCTGAATACGCTGACCAGATATCCAATACAATACAACAGGTGAAAGAAAATGAATCATATTTATTGAATTTGTTCAAGAATCAAACATCAATTGTTGATTCAACAATCAATATCATCAGGAAAAACCAGTTGGCAGCTAAGGCAAGGTTTAAACAATTGGAGCAGAAAATTGAAACGTATTCGGAAGCAATGCAGGACATCAATAATGTATTATTCCAGATACATCTCACCCAATTGTTTAATAGTGGTGTCTTAGAATTGAACCTACTATCCAATAATATAAGGAAAATTCAGTCGTCAATTCTTGATACCCTCATAGACACACATCATGGAAAAATCAGCCCATTGCTATTAACTCCAGAACAATTAAAAAATGAAATCATTCAGATTAGATTTCATGCACCAACTTCAGTAACCCTTCCTATATCTGGAAAAGATGAACTACTACAGCTCTTTACACTAATGAAGGTTCAAGGTAGACTTACGCTCCAGCATGCAGTATTCAAAATAACATTACCATTGGTTGAACTTGAACAATTTAAGATATTCCAGCTGATTCCCGTAGCCAACATACTCAACAACACCATGGTTGCCATCAAACCATGCACCGATTTCCTGGGCATTTCAGCATCCCATAAACAATACATTCTTCTTACAAGGTCAGATTTAAGTGCTTGTAATATAATAAATCAAGACATGTTTTTGTGTTCCAAGGTTCAAATCCGCTACAATTATGGTTCCGAGGTATGTGCATGTGAAATTAACCTATTCAACAATAAAACAACACCAAATTGTATCCTGGAAAAAACTAACGTCAGATGGATACCACTCAACAAAAGAAATCAATGGATATACGCTACTTCATCATCTTCACAGGCTACAGCTGTTTGCAACAGGGAAATCATTCCTATATCATTAAAAGGCTCCGGTTTGCTGACGCTTGACCCAGAATGCATGCTCAAACATGAGTTTGCCACTATGAATGGACAACAAGCAATATCAAGTACAGTAAGATCTTCATATACGAGTCTTGGCAAAATTTCAGACTTATTGCTACCAAGGAACACTACTGCTTCCATTAAACTATACCAATCAAATTCAACAAGTTACGAGGCAATCTATGCCAAGAGTTTAAAGGACCTCACCATGCTACAAAAATCACTGGAAGAACATGACATCGCTGATCTACCTAATAAATTGAAAGCCCACCAGACGCACAGCTATACTATTGGCTACCTGGGACTTTTATTCAGTATTGTCGCACTAATCACACTACTGTCAAAATGCAAGTTAAAAACAAGACCTGCAAGGCCACATCCAACTACATCAACTGAACCAATTGAAGAGGACATTGAACTTCAACCACACGTCAACAAACATAAGATGACACCTTCACCAGCGCCACGCAAATTCACAGTGAATACCTAGCTGGCATATAATAACATTGTTGAACGTCCGTTCAACGCGGGGGAGAATGTTCAAACTTTTGATAATTGAGTTGCCCTAATATTAATTTTCATTTTGTGAGCCACCTTAATGCTAAGTGTTTCAGATTACACATTATGTGAATAAAAATTGTCACATGAATATCAGGTGGCATTAAATGCATGCTTTCAACCATTGGTTGGGAAGACGTAAATTTTATACACAAATTTTAAGGCAAATAATGGTAACTCAGCAAGTTTTAGCATTCTCGACTCTTATTGGCTAAAAAGCCACAAATTTATAAGTTAATATAATTAAGTGAAATATAGAGTAATTTTAGTATAAATAGTTGAATAAAATTCATTAATAGTGTCAGTAGTAAAAACTCGCTTTTTATTTATTGATCGCCTTACGTTCAAGTTCCAAGTGCTTGAAAGTAAAAACCACTCAAAAATTAGTACAGTTCAAATTTATGTGTTTGAACTGAGTCATACTAATAATTTCATTAACAACACACTTTCCGGATTGTGTGTCACCTGAGAGGCTACCTCGGATTCCCAGGACTCCTAGCCTATCTGGACCAGATGGGGTGTATCCGTGTCTACTGCAGAGGAGGCATGGATCTTATACTCCCGCAACTGACCAGGATTTTTAAGTCGAGTTTGTTATTTGGTCACGTTCCATTGGCTTGGAACGAAGTTAAGGTAGTATTCATACCGAAGGCTGGGCGCAAAGCGGAACATTTGCCCAAATCTTATAGACCAATAAGTCTTAGTTCTTTTCTCCTTAAGACCATGGAGAAAGTCTTGGACCCCTATATCAGGGATGTGTACCTGCTGCGCAAACCAATTCATAGGTACCAATTTGCGTATCAGCAGGGAAAATCCACTGAGACAGCTGTCCATCAAGTTGTCACTATGATCGAAAAGGCACTGGAGGTGAAGCAAATAGCCTAGTGTGCTTTCGTTGATATTCAGGGCGCTTTTGACAACACGTCCTACGATGCGATTAGGACTGCGATGTTGAGGAAAGACATCCCCAGTGTTATCGTTAGTTGGACTCTGGAGATGTTGACCTCTAGAGTCATTACATTCGGCATCGGGAACACTTCTAGGACCATAGGGGCGACTAGGGGCTGTCCACAGGGTGGTGTGCTATCGCCTCTGCTGTGGACTCTGGTCATTGATGAGCTGCTTGAGCAGCTTAATGACCTGGGTTTCAGAACCTACGGATATGCTGACGATCTTGTTATTTCTGTCACAGGCTGGGATGATAGGACAATTTCTGAGCGCATGCAACAGGCTCTGAACTTTACCTTAAAGTGGTGCCAGGAGAAGGGATTGACTATAAATCCCTCGAAAACCATCCTGGTGCCCTTTACTAGGTGACGTAAGTTATGTCTCACTGAGCCATCGCTTCAGGGGACGAGGATCTGCTTCTCTGATAGCGTTAAGTACTTGGGGGTTATATTGGATAGGTCTCTGAATTGGAATGAGCTGTTGTATTATGCGTTACATTAGATGATACTTTTCTGACCTCCATGTGGATAAGTGAGTGGTGTGGTTTTTTATAGTGCAACAAACATCTGTTGCAAAGTTTATTGCTTTTCGTAAATTCAGTTCTTTTACTAACCTCTTGATTTTTAATTTTTTTGCAGATTGGTTTATTATGCCCCGAATATTTGCAATAGGCACAAACTTGAGTTTTCTCAAATTTCTTTGAGTTGTTGTTTAAAGAATTTGATGACGATGATGATGAAGTTTGTAGTGTGTTTGATAAGTGTATATTGCCATGTAGTAGACAGGCAATATAACACCCATACATTGTATGAAGTATTAACATACAATCTATGGAATGTCCATGCTACAAGTAACCTACAGTGTGGATTAATGCAAACATAAGCATTTCCCACGCTTTAGCTGTAGCTAGTATTAAGTTTATTTTATACTTAGATTTAAGTATTTTTAGATAATAATAAACAGTCGCTCATTAGAGCCAAAACGATAAACACTATAATTGTTTTTACTCTACATGGCGATCCTGCCACCGTGCCGGATATAGTGAAAAAAAAAAGTACTTAAAGGGTTGGGTCCAGCAGGACCTAACCCTGAAAAAAAAATTTATTAATTAAAAAAAAAAAAAAACTTTAACTTTAATTAAAAAAAAAAAAATTTAATATCTTAAAAATAAAAACAATTTTTTTTAAAAAACAATAAAATTTAAAATTTAAATAAATTAAATACAAAAAAATAGAAACTTAAAGAATAATTATATTAAAATATGTGCCTAAACTAATATATACAATTTTAATTTTAATAAAAAAAAAATAAAATTTTAAAACTAAAATAAAAACGAAGATGCAATGTGTTTGTTAGTGAAAACCCAAAAATACTGATGTCGTTAACAAAAATTTTAATATGTTTTCTCTAAAACACACAAAAATTGCTTACAACCCTACAAATAATTAAGAAAACAAGTTGTTGCCGTCCATGTTTGTGATCAGCTACTCGTACATAACGATAGATATAACACAATAAATATTTCAATGAAGAAGCAATGCGGATGTGTATTGCCGGAGACACACGCCAAGTGCTGCAAGGGTGGTGTGGCCAAAACACCACCAGGAAAACAAGACCAGCATGAACAAAGTAATGAAAGATATTTTGGGTCGCTTCAAGAACTTCCAATTCTTCACTGGTGAAGGTATGAACTTCAATGGTATGAATCTATGGACTTCAATGGTATGATTGACATGTTTGAATATCGTGAAACTAATGGACAAAATCAACCCATATTAATGTTCTTCAATAATGGTTTAGAAGAAGAAAAATGCTAATACAACCTACAGCAATACAACAACAAAGTAAGATGTTTAATGTTTTTAAATAATTTTAAATTCAATAAAAATTTGAATACCTAGAATTTTTCAAAATTTTTTTTTATATTTTTAATTCAAAATCGTACAGATGTCAAATATTAATTTTTTTTTTTTTTTCCCCAACTACATTTATTTTTGTTTTAAATTAAACTTAAACAATTCATATTGCACAACAAACAAAAAAAAAAAATATAAATATTTAAATTATAAAGTTTAAAAAAAAAAAAAAAATATCAGTCAAAAAAAAAAGTGTATAAGAATATCAAAAAAAAAAAATGAGTTATTCAAATAATATTTTTTTAAAAAAAAAAAAAATTAAATAGAAATTTATTATCTAAATTTAATTTTACATTTCTTTTAAAAATGTTTTACAAAAAAAAATACTACTTTACATTCTAAATTAAAATTTTAATTTAAAAGTTATAAGTTTTAATATAATAATACTTTTTTAAAAAAAAAAAAAAGGAAATTTAAAAATTTTAATTTAAAAGTTATAAAATTTGAAAATTATTGAATTTAAAAATTATAAATCATAAATTAAAAAAAAAAACATTATAAGTTAAATTTTTTTTGAAAATATTGAAAAGTAATTAATTAACTACCGTGGTTGCTAATATAAAATTAATAAAATTTAAAACTACATAAATCTTCTTAAAGTTGTGGAATTGTTAATTTTGAATTATTTTCAAATTGTTTTAACATACTTTTTAAAATATTTAAAACACTACGTTTTTAAAAAAAATTTGAAAAACTTGAATGCAAATTTTGTAAATTTGCTAGAAAAAATTAAAGATTTGCATTGAAAGTTTTTAATTTAAAATACTTACAAATTTTATTTTTGATTTTTTCTGAAAATTGAAAATTTTGTATCAAAAATTTTAGATTTTGTATGACAAATTTAATTCTTTGTATGAAAAATTTAAAAAGTTGTAAAAAAAAAAAAAAAAAAAAAAAAATTTTTTGTCCGAATGGGTTTTAAATTTTGAATGAAATACATTAAACTTTAAGTTTTGTAAAAAAAAAAAACTTGAAATGTTTTAATTTTGTAAGAAAAAGTTTTTAATTTTGCGCGAAAAGTTTTAAGTTTGTTTGAAAAATTTGATATAAAACTTTTATATTTCGTATGAAAACCCTAGTTTAAAAAAAAAAAAAAAAAAACTTTGAAAAAAAAAATTTTTTAATTTTTTGTTTCTTTAAACATTTTTTTATATATATATATATACATTGCAAAAACAGAGGATAATTTAAACATAATAACTACCAATGCGAAAGAAATAATACAAAATTGGTTAACTGAAATTAATAAAAAAAAAAGAGAAAGAAAAGTTTAAATAAAAAAAAAAAGAAATATTTTAATAAAAGATTATTATCTTTTCAAAATCATTGAATATTATTTAAAGTTCATTGATTATTAAAAAAAAAAAAAATTACTAACAATCTAATAACCATTTTTATTGACTATGGTGACTCCTACGGGACACTCCCCTAGTGCAATAAAAATCTACCGGTCATCAAATGATGTATGACCTATATTTGCCGTTGCAATTGGGATCTGTCTATCTGAAGGTGACGGATAACGAATGCCACGACAAATATATAATTTTTTTTTTAATTACTAAATAACTAACAAATCGAAATCCCTGTTAATAACAACCCAATTAAACTTAGTTTAAGTAAATCAATGTAAACTTGATTTTTGTACATGTAATGGGTTGCATTATTGACAGAGATGGATAAGACCAGTGTTTTACACTGTAAATTTTAATCATGATTTTGAAAAACTGGCCGCACTTTCATGTGCATTAAAGTGCCAAAAAATCTAATATTTGCGAAAATTTAATAACTTTATCCTTATTTGGAATCATTTATCCAACACTAGGAATGCGAGAAAATGATTAAATGGCAGCACTAATCTGTGCACAAAAGTATGCCACACTATTTAATCATTAATTCATTTTTTTTTTTAAACCAAATATAATGAAGTATAATAAACTCCATGGAATTTTAAAAAAAAAATATATATTTTCGAATATCCAGTTATTAATATTATTAATTTTTTTGTTCCTATATAAATTTCGTAAACTAAAATTGGAAATTCGGAAAATTTCCAACGATTCAAAATTAAAGTTTCTCAAATATTAAAAAAAATTTAATGAATCATTTTTGTATTTATGAAAATGATGCCATGACCAATGGATAAAAATTCGTTATAGTTTTCCTTGCAAACAACAAGAAAAACCCTTATAACAGGCGAATTGACATTGGGAATTTTCTAAAGTAATAGTGAATTGAAATAGTAGAGTCTTTGAAAATATTTTTTTTGTAGACTTTGCTAATTCAAATCATCATTATTAAGGGAATATAATTTTTATTCCCATAGATTAACAACAAAGAAACTTTGAATATTTTTTTTGCGTTTTTGATTGTTTTACAATTATAATTGTTGTAATTATAATATTTTTTTTTATTGTTGTAAATACTAAGGTTCCTTTGAAATTCCTTAGATTTCTCAAGAGCACTTTATATTGGTTAAGTTAAACTCTATAGAATATCTGGATTTTAAGTAGAATCATCACGGATGACAACATAATGGCTAGGACTAATTGTACCCTGGCGTACACATTGTGATACCAAAAATAAATCATAACGATCGGAACGTGTTATGTTACAATCGACCACAGTACCAGACATACGATTACTAGCGTTATTACCGCTAACGGTAAAATAACGTGTATTGATATGTTTTTGGACTACTATGAATGTTATTTTAATGGTCTGATTTAGCATCTTTTAACAGGCAGCTTCACACAATGATAGTTGACCATCACCTACACCATTACGGTAGATTATAACACTTTCCGGAAATTGATTATTTTCAATCTTAAAGGCCTTTAATGCCGAATTATTCCTTTACTATATCATTTTGTATAGTTTTGATTCAGCAATGCTGTAAAGACAGCTTCTGAATTTCACCTTTGTGCTGTATCATGATATAATTCTATGCCACAAATCATATTTAACAACAACTACTAATGAAATGCTGTATTATAATGAAGTTTAATCCTAAATAGTCGTATAATCGATTGACTTTCATTAAAAATATCAGTATTTTCTTCCATTATTGTTGGGATGTTTAAATGATTCCCGATTTGTAGCTAATACTTCCTTTCGTATAAATCATGATGCATGACACGTCTTATTTCTTCTACCTAATCATGTAACAATTGTACCGTTAGATTTTCATTAGCAAAACTACCCGTTACCTTTGTTCCAATTATATCAAAATCGAATAATATACGTTCTGCTCGTTCGCCTATGAACTGTCCTTGATTTTGATTTTCTTACTTGACTTTTAAACCCTTTTGGCAAATTGAAAAAGCTCTGCAATGCTTAGCCAATTTTTGTTGAGTAATAAAGACATGAGAAGCCTGTAGGAATTATCTTCTCTAAAACCTTCAGGTTTTATCATCCTTTATATTGTTCTTACTAATCTACATAGCTTTTAGAAGCTGGAACAAACTCACACATTTCATTTATTAGTCAATATACTCATGATTTTTTTATGGAAATTCAAGAAAACCAAATCATATTTGGTTGGAATCTTTACACTGATGTAATCACTGTAGGCTATTGAGCCGTGAGTTTAGATTTCATCAGTACATGTTCCATTATGCTTGTCTCCACTCATTTATTTTCAATACATAAAGAAATATTTATTTATTTATATCTTTATATATATCTTATTCTGCTAATATTTTTTGTAACTTGTAATTTTGTATTTTTTTAATACTTCAATTTACTTAATGCTAAATTCTTTTTTTGAGATTAACAATTTCCTTACAACGCACTATTTGTGTAATACGTGCAAATTGATCAAATTACGGATTATTTCGTAATGTAATAACGTTGAATTAATCCACGTATTAAAAGTATTTATATACTGTACATGACTTAAATGAAACCATGCAATTTCGACTCAGTTTCCGTCTATGAATTTCATCTAAACTTAAATGAAACTGTGCGATACGGACTCGGTTTCCGTCATATTTGTATGATTCACGTTATTGGTTCTCACGAACCAGGAATGGATCTCATTTTCGGAATCAAAAATTGATTCGATTTCGTTGCTCTCGAAAGCAGCAGATTCAACACTTGTGCAGACTATACGGATGCATCAAACATCAAAAATTGATTCTCATACTTCATTATATCATAACATCTTTACCCAGATGCAAATACGTTAGTAATTACTAACAGTATATTTACCCTTACTGAATTTTGTTAGAGGTGCTTATAGTTTCAAATGAGACTAATAAAAATTTGAGGGAGACGTCCATCAAATTTTTAAATAATAAATGGCAGCGCGTTATGAAGATAATTCTTAATGAATTATATACGGCACATTAGCCAGCCCCTTTGTTAAAAGGATATTGACCTAGACTCAATCATCCTAAGTCTTGAAAAAGTAGACGGCAAGGCGAGGTGAACGGAGCCCGTTAAATAGGCCACATATATTTTGGATGGAAGAATAAAAAGTGCACTTTTTGATAAGCATTATAGAAATGCGCAATCGCGATTGTTGAAAGTACCGGGGTATTCCAAACGAATATTTAGAGTTCTGATCTTAAATTGATAGAGCAGCTTGAGTGCTCTGGTCTGATCAAAGCTTAAATGTTGTGTCAAATAAAGACAGGAAACCCAATACCGGAACTAGAATTCCGAAGAAGTTGTATACCAAGTCTATTAAATAGACTTAGTGTTTGGAAGTTAAGGCAAGCTATTGCTAAAGGCATTGGAAATAATTCCACACGCCTCAGGTCCCGAGACCGGCAATTAGAGTCCTTTTCTTAGAACTTAATAATAAAAAAGGAAGAAAAAACGACGTGCCAAATGAACAACACAAATAAATTGCTAATGTATTCGAACATCACATTAGACATTAGTAGCACCATGGATAAATATTAACAATACTACGTTAATAATAATTAAAAAAACAGTAATAGAACGATTCAGTAAGAGGAAAATGGTAAAAAGTTAACCTTGCAGTGATCAACGAGCTGCACTGACAATATGATTTTCTCATAAAATCTATAAATTATTTTGTAAATCTACAATTTTTATTTTTCGGTTAACTAGCTTTTACACTAAGTGTAAACAGCAAACATTCTTTGGTTAATACACAGCGCAATTATTTATGGTATTAAAATACCCACAATCTATAATAAATATCGCTGATAATTCTCGCATGTCCTTTAATAACACTTCAAACAACAAATTTATTACCTGAATTATTACTTATGAACTTGGACAATGGGAAATACAATTATTACCAAGTCCCATTTTTCTTTGAAAACATCGCATTCCTTGACATTAGTGACCTTGCGGTAATGATCATACCGGCGGGTACATGTAATTGAAAGGCATGTGATGCGTTCGAATTGACAAATAGTTTAAAAATTACAGTATTATAAAGAAAAATTATAACATAAGTTACAAATAATGCAGAAATAAAAATGTTGGTTGATACATTTTATTTTTGAACAAAATTTTTTTTATGAAGACGAATTACAATAATTTAAATCGTCTCTTAAATACTTTCTCTAATTATCTTTTATTTTGATAATTTATTTCTTATTTAAGATTCTCTTGTTAATGCAATGTAATATTTTATTAAATAAGTTATATAAAAAGACCGATCAATAAGCTACTCTGATTGATCGATCTTTTTCCTAAAAAGGGAGGTGTAGTGTGTTTGATAAGTGTATATTGCCATGTAGTAGACAGGCAATATAACACCCATACATTGTATGAAGTATTAACATACAATCTATGGAATGTCCATGCTACAAGTAACCTACAGTGTGGATTAATGCAAACATAAGCATTTCCCACGCTTTAGCTGTAGCTAGTATTAAGTTTATTTTATACTTAGATTTAAGTATTTTTAGATAATAATAAACAGTCGCTCATTAGAGCCAAAACGATAAACACTATAATTGTTTTTACTCTACAAGTTGATGCTGTTGATGAAACTGTTGAATATAACCGCTCAAGAAAATCTAATACTGATTGCAACTGCTGTACATCTTTCGGATTTTCTAACAGTTGATCAATATAAGTTGGGCTATTACAGCATCAGCCCTTGAACCACCATCACCATTCTTTTTTATTATATGGATAATTTCGTTAATAGTATCTATAAATTGTTTTACTTCCTTCTCTCCTTCTTTTAATTTTATAAGTGATAATAACTTTTCAGTGTTATCTGAGAATAATTTTCTATTATTCTCAAATCTGTTTTCGAGCAGCTCCCAGATGCAACTATAATTGTGTGCGGAGCCATCTATTAAGTGATGCACCATCCTCAGTGCATCGCCTCCAAGTGAAGCTTTTAAATAATGGAATTTTGTGGTCACACTGCATTCCTTTCCATTGTGAACCAATTCCTTAAACAGGTCACTATAAATAACCCATTTGTTTTGCTCTCCAAAAAATTTAGGGATTTCAATTTTTGGTAGCGGATATTCAGCCTCATTTACATTGTTTGAAGCTTTTTTGATCCACTCTTCGACTGCGTTGATTTCGTGGTAGAACTTCGATACCTTGAACGTCTTATTTTCTGATTGCTGAACCGTTTCAACAATTGCCTCAGATTTGATCTGTAGTCTTGTCAGAATCTTTTTAATTCTATCGACTCCAAATTTTGCCAATCGGAGGATTCATAGGAGTTAATATATTCATTTAACTCCTTACTTTGTTCCCATATAGGGTTTCTAACCGTGGTAGCCGCACTGGCTATTGTAGAGGTTACTTTTGCCTTTGTTCTGGCCTCAGTGATTCTAGATTTGAGGTCGTCAAAGACTTTGACACTTATATAATTGTGACTTGCAATTTGAGGAAACTTTAGGAGAACACTGAGATTTTCTCGAAGTCCGTCCATTTTTCATCAATTGTTAATGAAAATGGCTCTGAACTGACGAGATTTATAATCTCCTTAAATATTTCTTGCTGCTTCAACAGTAATTTTTCCATTTTTATTATTTTGTACAACGGATTTTTAATAATCTCCAATGTTTTTTGGCACTGATTTTTTTTTTCTCGAAGGAGACCACTTGTTAATAAGACTAACCGATTGCCTCAGCTAAAATAAGTAACAACGAACGGTGTGAGCCGTTTGGTTTTGAGTTTAATACTAAATTTATTTATAATTATTTTCTACAAACTAAGTTACAAAAATCACTTAAAACTAATAGGAATTATATTTTACATAACACTGCATGTGGTTATTATTTGCTATGTACATAGCGCATGTTTTATCGATTCAGTATGTACGCATGTGTTATCAACTGACCTCACGGTCAGTTTTGTGATAAGTGTTCAGCGTACCTAGGATACTGTGTAAAATGCTTATCTTTACAGCAGGTCATAAATTCTGCTGTCGTAAATTTATTGTTTTATTACTATACTCATAAGTACAGATTTTTGGAAAATACTAACATTTTATGATGGAAAATTTGAAATGTAAATATGAAAATGTAAATATTAAAGATTTCTTAAGAACTATGAATATGTAAAACAAAAATATTTTATTATTAAAATATGCATGTTCAATTCTGAACATGTAGTGAGTTTACTAACTAGGTTATAAGAATGTTTGATGTTTGGCATGCGATTGTTACCGCTTTCAAAACGTGTTCTGAACCTAGAAAATTCCCGAAATAGATCTATCAACACATTCCTGAAAGAGTCAAATAAAAAATTTGAAAACAAAAAACTCTATAGATTATTTGTTAAGACAATATCCTAATAAAGAAATATAGAGTATGGCCTCGAACTTGAATAATTTTCATTTTCATTTATAATTTAGTTTAATATTTTTTTCTATTTTTTTGTTAATAATAATTTATCCTACCTTGGAATTGTTTTTTTTTACTAAAATTAAATTTTATGTACACGATAAAAGAAAAATTATAATAAAATAAAACTAATATTATGGACAGAGCTCCTTGAATTTTAATAAGAAAATAAGAAAATTTTAATTTTTAAAAAAAAAAAATTATAAATTGAAAATAGAGGAGTGACTTGTGGATCCTGATAAAATCCATAAATCATTCTCATCTACTGTAATTTTATAGATATTTAATAATTATTATATTTTAATTATATTAAAGTTTGATCAACTTAATATTGATCGATCTTTTTCCTGAAAAGGGAGGTGTGGTGTGTTTGATAAGTGTATATTGCCATGTACCAGACATGATAACACCCATACATTGTATAGAATATTGACATACAATCTATGGAATGTCCATGCAACAAGCAACCTGTACAGTGTGTGCTAATGCATACGTAAGCATTTCCCACACTTTAGTTGTAGCTAGTATCAAGTTAAATTGTATACCTAGATTTAAGCTTTATAGAACAATAAAAATCAGTTGCTCATGAGAGCCCAAAGATACCTGTGTTCTAATTAATATATTACAGATATATGATTGGAGACCACGTCACGAAACTGGTGAAACCAAAATTGTGGTGCACCAAAAAGTGTTAATTTGGATGAAATGACCAAAATGAAATGGACAAGTCACTGGTATGGTCACGTGAGTAAAACTTTGTGTAGATGAACCTGTTCTATTTTCGGTTCTGTTATATGAAACTGACCGGTACTTTTAACATGAGGTTGTCATAGGAGGTGACAATTTCTACCTGTGGAGCACCGTGTGTCGTGGAAAATAACTTGATCAAGGTAACCTATCACCGTACCGACTGAAATTAATATGCTACCGGCAAGCTAGATTTTCCTATCTTCTCTTACAGTGTTAATACGGGGTCTTTCACTTTTATGGGTTGTGTGGATTACACTATTAACAATGCGGCAAATCGTTGATTTTGAAACGGAGTACTTTACAGAAATTTCTTTTTGGGAAAGTCCATTTTGAAAATCATTTAAAACTTTTGATTTAAAATCAGAATTGTATTTATTTCCCGCCATTTTTTACAAAAATTATGCTTACGAAGTTTATGCTTCCAACATCTTATTACAACTATAAGGAACAATAATTATAATAAATTTGTTTAAAAAATGTAACGGCCTGAATCTCATATTAAAAAGGAATGAATCTCATATTATATCCTAGCATGTGTTAGTATAAATTGTTTCGTTAAGAGTAAGAATAATGAGAGTTGCAAATGTTTTGAACACCTGCATTTTGAATACATCTATTATTATTAATTTTTTTGTTGTTTTAATTTAACGGAATTAATTTTTTTTATTTGTTCAACATAAAAAAATGTATGAAGAATTTTTAAAAAATAAATTTTAGTAACTAAGTGCGATTTGAAGAAAATAAATCAATGAAAACAGCAAATGCGATCTCAGTTCCAAATGTTTTGACCACTACTGTGAATATATATTAAGGAAACAATAGAAGATACACAAAGTGTTATAACAAAAAGAAACGAACATTTCTTTTATAATATCTACACAAAGGTGGTCCCTCAATGTATGGACAATTTTAAAATGCATCTGTTCCAAAACGACGGGCAGTTTTGTGTGAGGTTAGGATAAAAAAAATCTGTAAAAAATTTGAGCTCGATCGGTTAAAAATTGGCATGCCGCACGAGGGTTAAAATTCATGAGAACGAAATTGGGGCAAAATGGATAGAAAAACACTCGCAACTACTCCGGAGTCACACCTATGGAGGTGAAAAGTATGAGCAACCCCCATTATTTTTGTGTCCCCAATATTTGTTTAGAACAAACTAACCCTCTATCTCCAACCCTTCATGGAATTCCCATACAAAAAAAAATTAATTTTCACGAAAATTTACGAAAATAACAAAACAATGGAATTACACAAAGTATAATAGCTACGGATGTGAATCGATGGAAATTTATATTAATATGTGACTAGCAATAAAAGGGCTAAACTCAAAACAAGGTAGGCTCATATATAACAATCAACATGAGAGGCCTAGAACGGCCATGTTTGTTAGAAACAATTTAACCATTCATCCCATCTCAGAGTTTATCTTAGGGGATTTGATTGCAATACGGGCTAGGGTGCCCTCCCTATCTGGTGAGCATGAGGTGGTACTTGCATCCGCGTACCTGCCGGGAGATGTAGATGAGGCGCCAACATCTGAAGTGAGAGCTCTTGTGGAATTCTGCAACTCCAGAAATCTTGGATGGATCATCTGCTGTGATGCCAATGCTCATCACATTACTTGGGGAAGTACAGGTAACAACAAGCGAGGTGAGTACCTGCTAGAGTTTATTAGTAGTAATAACATAAATATAGCGAATAGGGGTGACGAACCCACTTTCAGGAACGTAGTTAGATCGGAGGTTTTAGACCTCACACTTACTAGCTCTAATCTTTCCTTCGCCATCTCTGACTGGCACGTATCTTCGGAAGTTTCAATGTCGGACCACCAACACCTGGTCTTCAACATTGCGGGTTCTTTGGGTACTATCCAGTCCTTCCGTAATCCCAGGAGGACAGATTGGGATCTCTATCGGTAATATGTTGAAGACTCCGCTAACTGCTCGAGGGGGCTTATTTTGAGCACGACACAAATCGATCAGGAGGCGGCTGATATTCAGTGTAATCTAATTTCCGCCTATGAGTTGAGCTGCCCAATGGGGGCAAGGAAAACCAAGCGTGATGTTCCATGGTGGAACGACAAACTTGGGAAACTCAGAACCGAGGCGAGAAGACTATTCAATAGGGCCAAGGAGACAGGCAACTGGGCGGCCTACAAGGCAGCTCTAACTGGGTACAATAAGGAACTCCGTATATCTAAGAGGGCAACGTGGCGTAGCTACTGCGAGAAGATCTCAGATCTCCCCGAAGCGGTTAGGCTTCAGAAGGCTCTTTCACAAGATCATACGAACGGACTTAGTACCCTGAAGAGACCGGACGGGTCCTATACTGAATCGCCCGAGGAGACCTGTGAACTCTTACTGAATACACACTTTCCGGATTGTGTGTCACCTGAGAGGCTACCTAGGATTCCTAGGACTCCTAGCCTATCTGGAAGGGACATACGACTTGCGAACAGGGTGTTTCAGGAGGGAAGGATCTCATGGGCAATGAGAAAATTTTCGTCGTTTAAATCTCCTGGACCAGATGGGGTGTATCCGTGTCTGCTGCAGAGGAGCATGGATCTTATACTCCCGCAACTGACCAGGATTTTTAAGTCGAGTTTGTTATTTGGTCACGTTCCATTGGCTTGGAACGAAGTTAAGGTAGTATTCATACCGAAGGCTGGGCGCAAAGCGGAACATTTGCCCAAATCTTATAGACCAATAAGTCTTAGTTCTTTTCTCCTTAAGACCATGGAGAAAGTCTTGGACCACTATATCAGGGATGTGTACCTGCTGCGCAAACCCATTCATAGGTACCAATTTGCGTATCAGCAGGGAAAATCCACTGAGACGGCTGTCCATCAAGTTGTCACTATGATCGAAAAGGCACTGGAGGTGAAGCAAATAGCCTAGTGTGCTTTCGTTGATATTCAGGGCGCTTTTGACAACACGTCCTACGATGCGATTAGGACTGCGATGTTGAGGAAAGACATCCCCAGTGTTATCGTTAGTTGGACTCTGGAGATGTTGACCTCTAGAGTCATTACATTCGGCATCGGGAACACTTCTAGGACCATAGGGGCGACTAGGGGCTGTCCTCAGGGTGGTGTGCTATCGCCTCTGCTGTGGACTCTGGTCATTGATGAGCTGCTTGAGCAGCTTAATGACCTGGGTTTCAGAACCTACGGATATGCTGACGATCTTGTTATTTCTGTCACAGGCTGGGATGACAGGACAATTTCTGAGCGCATGCAACAGGCTCTGAACTTTACCTTAAAGTGGTGCCAGGAGAAGGGATTGACTATAAATCCCTCGAAAACCATCCTGGTGCCCTTTACTAGGAGACGTAAGTTATGTCTCACTGAGCCATCGCTTCAGGGGACGAGGATCTGCTTCTCTGATAGCGTTAAGTACTTGGGGGTTATATTGGATAGGTCTCTGAATTGGAATGAGCACCTTGATATGATCTCTAAAAGAGCCACTAGGGCAATGTTTGCCTGCCAGAGGCTCCTTGGCAAGACCTGGGGCCTTTGACCTCAAATGGTCTACTGGTCTTTTAACACCATTGTGAAACCGATGGTCACATACGCCTCTTTGGCGTGGTGGACAAAGGTTAAACAACTCGGGGCTCAGATGACTCTTAAGAGGATTTATCGACTGGCATGTATTGGTATCACTGGTGCCTCAAAATCATGTCCGACTGATGCCATTGGAGACATGCTGGGTATTCCTCCTTTGCATATTTCTGTAAAGGAGAACGCGTGCATGGGATCCTTAAGGCTGCGGGAGATTGGCAGCATGAGGAGTGGGGATCTGAAGGGGCATCTTGAGATTGCGAAAATGTTGCTGTTTATATATCCCTCTGGGGAGAGATCGCGGAAACTCTTGTCTATGACGAGGGGCGAACTAATGACCGTAACGGGTTACCTCACAGGACACTGTGGCCTTAGGTATCAATTGTACAAGATGGGACGATCCTCTACGGATACGTGCAGGTTTTGTGAATTGGAACCCGAGACCTCTGAGCATGTTCTCTGCAAATGTCCGAGGCTCTCCGACAGGAGGGTGCGTTATTTTGGTGATAGAATAGTGACGCCATCGGACGTTTGGAACTGTTCACCTGGTAGGATAATTGGCTTCGTAGGGAGCCTGAACCTATAGGGTATATTCGCTGGCAGCACAAAATACCAATTTCCGGTCGCGGTGCATAGTGCCACTATAATCTAATCTATTTCTTTAATATTTTTCACTTTAAATCCATTAACATTTATAATTTAGTTTAATATTTTTTTCTATTTTTTGTTAATAATAATTTATCCTACCTTGGAATTGTTTTTTTTACTAAAATTAAATTTTATGTACACGATAAAAGAAAAATTATAATAAAATAAATAAATAAGAAAAATTTAAATTTTTTTTAAAAAAAAAATTTTAAATTGAAAATAGAGGAGTGACTTGTGGATCCTGATCAAATCCATAAATCATTCTCATCTACTGTAATTTTATACATATTTAATAATTATTATATTTTAATTATATAAAAGAGCGATCAACTTAATATTGATCGATCTTTTCCTGAAAAGCGAGGTGTAGTGTGTTTGATAAGTGTATATTGCCATGTACCAGACATGTAACATAACACCCATACATTGTATGGAATATTGACATACAATCTATGGAATGTCCATGCAACAAGCAACCTGTACTGAGTGGACTAATGCATACGTAAGCATTTCCCACACTAGTTGTAGCTATTATCAAGTTAATTTGTATACCTAGATTTAAGCTTTATAGAACAATAAAAATCAGTTGCTCATGAGAGCCCAAAGATACCTGTGTTCTAATTAATATATTACAGATATATGATTGGAGACCACGTCACGAAACTGGTGAAAATAAAATTGTGGTGCACCAAAAAGTGTTAATTTGGATGAAATGAGCAAAATGAAATGGACAGTCACTGGTATGGTCACGTGAGTAAAACTTTGTGTGGATGAACATGTTCTAGTTTCGGTTTTGTTATATGAAACTGACCGGTACTTTTAACATGAGGTTGACATAGGAGGTGACAATTTCTACCTGTGGAGCACCGTGTGTCGTGGAAAATAACTTGATCAAGGTAACCTATTACCGTACCGACTGAAATTAATATGCTACGGGCAAGTTAGAAGTATGTACCCTACGGGAAATGAAGGGTCGATTCATCCGAAGTGACAAATCTGTGATACTTGAAAAGGAGACACGTCGCAAAACTGGTATAAGCGAAGACTTCGGTGTTTCAAAGAGTGTCAATTTCAGCAAAATATCCAACCACGTGATTATTTAAATGGTGGCAAGACTTTGGCTGGTTTATTCACGATATATCATGCAACTCGAAAAAAACTAACATAACGCTAAAGCGGACCAAAGTAACTAGGGCCGTAACAGTAGAAATTGTGAAGTAACTCTGAACTGGTGCAAAATAATTAGGTGTGTATAAAAAAATAGCAATCGGTGCAGAAACAACAAATCTATTGACTGTTACACATCGGACCTAATAATGAAATGATTAAAAAAAATCACATATCATAATTGCAATATAAATAATTCTAACAAAAGTCCATGTCACAAAACTATTCTAAAAGACAACGTTCGGGGACATGTCCCAGGTTAGGTCAGTGACATGTTACATGATATCAATTTTCCTCTTCCATGATAGTGCCTTGTTAAAGTGACAGGCCCGTTCCATATAAAGTTATTGTCTTTGTCTTAATTTCCCACAGGGTAGAGTCTGCAAAATTATAAAATTATTAAGTCCGACCAAAGAGTTGGGTTTAAAAACAGCATTTGGAAACATTCATGTTTCTGTTATTTTATAAAAAATAATTTTTTTGTTAATGTGACATAATTTTTTAGGAAAGTTCAGTGATGGGATCCGTTCGGATTCTTTTTGTAACCCGTACATAATATGACACATGCGGAATAAAAAGTAGCAGGTGACATACCAATTACTTTTATTTTGTCCTGTAACTTGTTCGCTTATCGTAGTTTAATGATATGTCACGAAAATTTTTAATTTTGTACAAGTTCGTAACATAAAGCATTGCGATTAATTCTTAACTAGTGTTTTACTAAATAGATTTCTTGAGTACTGTGATTTGTACGCTTAAACCAGTAACGCAATAATTCATTTCGAACTGGTCCTCCTACATATCAAATAATGCCTAATATGAGACTAGTTGCATACTAGATACTTTCAACTCGTTCTGTTGCGGATTCACTTAAACCAGTTCGGTGATATGTTATATTCGACAAGTTCTCCGATATATCTCAATTAGCTCAAAAGGTGAAAATTGTCACCTCCTATGACAAGCCCATGTTAAAAGTACCGGTTAATTTCATATAACAGAACCGAAACTAGGACAGGTTCATGCACACAAAGTTCTAGTCACCTGACCATACCAGTGACTGGTCTATTACCCGCTGGGTAGTTTCAAAGTAGGAACATTTTAGAATTTGTGTGATATGCAACAGAACCAGTGGGAAAAAAATTATCACGTGACTGGTGTACGTATCGTAGAACTGGAGAACAATTTTTTAAAGAAACTAGTCCCAAAAGGCACAAAAAAAAATTATTTTACATTAATTTTTATTTTTTCCCGTAAAAAGGAAACAACTTTAATGATAAATTTCTTGATAATTTAAATTTGGAAAAGTATAAAACTATAGTTTAAGTATAAACTATAGTATTATTATTAATTTAAGTATACATATTAAGTACCCTGTGGGAAACGGACCTATCACTGGACACGTCATGTGGCTGGTTCACAAGAACCGGTCCCCGGACCGACACTTTTACATGAAAGGGACCCGTTTAATATGGGCTTGTCCTAAGAGGGGGTAAATTACGCTTTGTGATACGTCACAGCACTATCACAAAAAACAGGTCACACAACTAACTTAACAGAATAGGTCACAATTTTACTTCCTCGTACTATTTACTGGTCAGTTATACATAAATTCACAAGTTACGCTATATGGTGAAATTTAAGTTTTGGTGTACCAAAAGTGTTAATTTGGGTGAAACGACCAATTATGTGACTCTAGAAATGGTGACAAAACATTGACTGGATGTTACGAGATATATCATGTAACTAGAGAAAAAGTGACATAACTTCAAAGAGTGCTGAAGCAACTAGTTGCAGTAGAAGTTGTAACTGGTCACTGAACTGGTGCAAAACCGTAATCAGTGGAAGAATATGTGGCAGTTAGTACCAAATTATGCAGTCCCTTGACTGCTGCAAAGTGGACATAACACTGAAGAAGTTTTGTCGGTACCGACTTTAGTGCAGTAGAAATGAAGACGTACCACTGCACTGGTTCAAAAAGAACTGAGTATGGAACTTCCATTTAAATGGCGATTTGCTAGCAAACGTTTCGCTTTTATTTTAATTAATTTTCCTAACTCCATGTTAAATTCCTAAACTAAATGAAAATAACCGGTGATTAAAAATAGCTACATTGTCACTTCCCATCAGAAAATTGGAAGCAGTTACTGCATCCATACTGCTTCCCCTACTGCTTCGTAAGATACATATGCATTGAAAGATCATAATAGAATGTCAAATTTCATTGATTGTGTGCATCGCTTTTAATTTGATGTCAAAAAAGTAATGAAATAAGAAACATGTTTTAGTCACTTTCTTATTATTTTATTGAATTTTTATTAAAATTTGTTAAAACTTTTATAAAAATTTGTTTTTGTAACGGAAATGTATTTTTAAATTATTAAAAGTAAAGTTTATATTTGTCATAATTTTTATGAAAACTTCTCAGTGGAAGTGATGAATTCATGACATTTATGATTTGTCAAAATTGTGTACGATAAGAATAAGCGCTGAGTGGAAGCCATGGAAGAAACAAGAGTAAAAAACACATAAATTAAAAAATACACGATAATTGATTTATTTGGACATATGATACCTCATTAGAAAGATATTTGAAAGAACTTTCATATGATATAAATTAGGCTATCAATGAAATGCATGTAAATTTTTGTATTTAAATTACAACTGAACCCGAGTGAATTCTTAGTTTAAAAATTTAAATTGATAATGTATATGTATAGTCCTTTGGAAAAAAGAGGTCTGTTCAATTTAAGTACCTGTCCCGTGACCGGTGAAAGCCGGACTGGTTTAAAACTACATATCTCGTGACATATCATGTTACTGGTAAAAAAAAACCGGTTTAAAAAGACCTACCAAGTAACTGGTTACAGTAGGATTGAACTGAAAGTAGTTAGCCAGTCCCCTGTCCTGAAAACCGCTGCAAAAAGACCATTTCAAAAGGACAAACCGCGTGAGCTGTCCCGTGACTGATGCAAACAGACCGATTACAAAGGGCATATAGCGTAAGTTGTGAATTTATGTATAACTGACCAGTAAATAGTATGAGGAAGTAAAATTGTCTAAAATAGTGACCTATTCTGTTAAGTTACCCTGCGGGAAATGAACCAGTCACTGGTATGGTCACGTGACTAGAGCTTTGTGTGTATGAACCTGTCCTAGTTTCGGTTCTGTTATATGAAAGAGACCGGTACTTTTAACATGGGCTTGTCATAGGAGGTGGCAATTGCTACCTTTGGAGCACCTTGTGACATGGCGAATAACTTGACGAAGGTTACCCATCACCGTACCGACTAAAATTAATAAGCGACTGGACAAGTTAGAAGTAGGCAGTGTTAAAGTAGGATAATTTTACGATTTATGTGATATGCAACAGGACCAGTGGGAAAATAATTATCACGTAACTGGTGAAGGTGTACGTATCGTAGAACTGGAGAACAGCTTTTGATGGAAAACTATTCACATATTAAGCGCAATGTGTGCTGCTACTGAGGTAGTTTGAATGGATTAGATTTGTGAAGTACAACTGCACTGGTCTAGGGAGTGCATGTCGCCGGGTATGCGAAAAGTAATTAGCAAATAACCTTTTACTTTTTATTCACCGTGTGTCATATTATATACGAGTTGCTAAATTGTCCGTCCGGAACCAGTCACTAAACTTCTCCAAAACAGTGTTCACAAAACCTTCAAAAAGGCACAACAAAAATCAATTTTAAAATTAGTTTATTTCAGTGTTATATCCGATTTTTTGCAGTCAAGGGACTGAATCCTTTGGTACTAATTGCTATGTTTTCATCAACTGCTAACGGCATTGAACCAGTTCAATGACCAGTAAGAACTCTAACTGCATCGGCCCTAGTTGCTTCAGTACACTATAATGTTATGTTACTTTTTCTCCAGTTAAATGATATACCTGATACCAACTTGTCAATGTTTTGTCACCATTACTATAGTTACGTGATTGGTCATTTCACACAAACTAACACTTTTTAGTATACCACAATAAAAAGGGACAGTTTACTCGGTAAATATTTTTAACATGTCAGGTGACATGCCCCCTATTGAAAAGAGTGATACGTCACACAATCACTCCATTCGAACTGCCCCTGGGCCAGACCACATTGCGATCAATATGTGACTAGTTACTCATAAAAAATTGTTCACCAGTTCCATAACAATTTTCTTAGTCCCGTCATGTGACAACAACTTTATAACTAGTCATGTTGCACATCACACAAATACTAATGTGGTCCCACATTAACACTACCACCCTTTAACTGGCCTTGCGACATATTCTTTACAGTTAGTACGGTGATGGGTTACATCATTTAAGTTATTCACCCTGTCACAAGTTTCCCCAAAGGTAGCAATTGGCCACCTCCTATGACATGCCCATGTTAAAAGTACCGGTCCCTCCCGTATAGAAGTCCCAACCCGGGAACCGGTTCATGCACACCAAGAACTAGTCACGTGACCATACCAGTGACTGGACCATTTCCCGCAGGGTACCCAGCGGGAAATAGACCAGTCACTGGTATGGTCAGGTGACTAGAACTTTGTGTGCATGAACCTGTCCTAGTTTCGGTTCTGTTATATGAAATTAACCGGTACTTTTAACATGGGCTTGTCATAGGAGGTGACAATTTTCACCCTTTGAGCTAATTGAGATATATCGGAGAACTTGTCGAATATAACATTCACCGAACTGGTTTAAGTAAATCCGCAACAGAACGAGTTGAAAGTATCTAGTATGCAACTAGTCTCATATTAGGCATTATTTGATATGTAGGAGGACCAGTTCGAAATGAATTATTACCCCTGCGGGAAATGGTCCAGTCACTGGTATGGTCAATTATTGTGCTTTCATTGCGAATGGTCGTCTTTTAATCGTGCTCCCAAAATAGTAAAAAATTACAGTGTTTAAAGTGCAAATAAAATATTTAAAATCAATAGCGAAATAAAGAAAACAGTTTACGTTTTACTGTGAAAAAATATCATCAAAAACCATAAAATTAACTTATAAAAATTAAAATTTCTTTTTCAAAAACAGAAAATAAAACCTTAAGACTTTTTTTTTTTCACGTAAAAAAGAAATTAAAAATCAAAAGAAAATAAAAATGAGTGCTTGTGCCCAATGTAATAAACCATTACAGCCAAACTTTGTCAAATGCCACGGTTGTCACTCAAAATATCATTTTTCTCCTTGCTGCCCCCCTATCAGAGAGTACATACGCAAGTATGTATGGCGATCGTAAAAACCGACTGGAGATGCCACAAATGTAAACCTAGAAAGGGATCTACTAGCAACAACGTATTTAATGCTGCAAATGATGAAAAATCTCAGCAAAAACAACAAAGAAGAGAAGATGATGATGATGATATTGATGATAATGCTAAAAGGTTTAAAGACCCTTTGTCACTTAGTGACGTTAATAACAGCCTTGGTTCTGTTAAATCTGACGTCATTATACTTAAAACTGACGTTACGACGATTAAAACAGACATAAACGATATTAAACTACAATGCAACAGCTTGCAATAAGCATTACCCAAAACAATACACAAATTAACACAAATATAGAAAACGCGCTCACTACAATTACCAACACCCTCACATCCCTAGCAGCTCAAATTGGTGAACTTCGTGAAAATAATAAAGAAAAAGACAAGCAAATTAATGAGATGGAACGAAAAATCAACAAATTAGAGCAACAAATGATCAGCAAGAACATAGAAATCAAAAATATAAATAATGAGAATATGTCAGCTGACAATGTTGTTAAAACGATTGCAGCATCAGTTAATGTTGAAATTAATGACACCGACATTAGCAACTCATACCGATTGAAGAAGAATGCCGACAAAGTGATTGTCGAATTCTCTTCTATTAATAAGAAAAAAGAGTTAATGAGTAGAATCAATCGTCATAGAGTTGAGTCTAAAATAATAAATAAAGATAATGAAGACAACAAATATATTTATATCAACGATCAACTGACTCCCCTCAACCGTCGTCTTCTTTGGTTAGCAAAAACGAAAGCTGCGGAGTCCAACTGGAAATTTGTGTGGGCCAGAAACGGCAATATTTTTGCAAAACAAAATGAAAATTCAAACTACATCATCATAAACAACACTGCAGATATCGAACTAATAGCCCTATCAATTTAAATGCTTACCACAATTTGTTTTTGTTTTTATAAGTAAAGTTCTTAAAGACTTTTTTACTATCTTTTTTAATAAAAAAAAAAAAAAAAAAAAAAAAATGAATCAAAATCAAACCGAATCTCTTGATAATTTAATCAAATAAATAAAAAACTCTTAAGTTATCCCGTCTCAATCATATACATGAACATTCGATCACTTCGTTTAAACTTCACGCCATTCTTAGTTAGTATAAACAACATAATCAATCATATTAAATTTATTGTTTTAGTTGAAACAAATATAAATGATAATGAAAATCACCTTTACTGCATAAATGGGTTTAATTCTTTTTTTATAAACAGAGAAAATAGAGGAGGGGGAATAGCTGTCTATATTAAAGATAACATAACGTTCACAAATGTTTCTTTAAAACACAACTTCGTTCGAGTCTGCCCAAATTGACGTTTATATCAACAATAAAATCATTTCTCTACTTCCTTTATATCGTCCTCCAAGTGAAAAAATAAACAAGTTCATAATAGAGCTTGACAAAACAATAAACAAAATAAGAACAAACAAGATGTAATTATTATTGGGGATATGAATATCGACATACTCCAACAAATCTCACAACAACAAAATATCTCGAAATGATACTGTCTAATGGTTTACAATGCATTATAAATGAGAGTACAAGAGAAGATCTTAAAAAGAATACGAGTACTTGCATCGACCATACACATATAAGAAATAATAACACAAACACACAAACTTATGCTGCTGTAATAAAAACAACTATCTCAGACCATTACTCTATTTTTTGTTGTGCATATGATGAGGAAAAAGAAGAAGAACTAAACCAGAGTAGCCAAACCTTAGTTTTGAGGAGTGCCCAAATAAGTAATTTTAAAGTAAACGAAAACATTAAAAAAGTAAATTGGAATAATTTAATTAACCAAAACCTGAGTACAAATGATCTTTTTAATAAAATTCACGAAACTTCAGTTATATATATGAAACCTCAAAGAAATCAAACAGTTCTAACAAAACAAGAATAAAAAATCCATGGATAAACGAAGAACTAATTAAGTGCTGTGATATACGGGATAAACTTTATATTAAATGGCGAAATAATCGAAACAATGAAAATTATGAATTCCAATATAAAAAATTTAGAAATACTCTTAATAAAAAATTATATTATGCAAAAAATAATTATTATAAAAAAAAATTTATTGAAAATAGAAACAATACGCGAGTTACGTGGCAATTAATCAATGAAATAACCGGTAAAAAAATAAATAACATCGATGATGTGATAATTAAAAACTTTAAAAATAATAATACGGTGGACATTTCAAATAACTTTGCGAAAAAATTTAAAGAAAATGTTCAAAACATAATACACAATTGTAACATTAAAACAGTGCAAAACCCTCAAATAACTATTGTCAACTCAGTATACTTTTCTTTAACCAATGAATCAGAAGTATACTCGATACTAAAAAACTTGAACGACAAGAAGGTGCTGGAATTGACGGCATAAGACCAAAAGATATTAAATACAACGCAAGTTACATAACCCCTGTTTTAACCTATCTCATCAATTCTAGTCTAAATAATGCAATTATACCAAATTTATTAAAATATCTATAATTAGACCAATTTATAAAAACGGCGTAAAAAGTGATTACAATAACTACAGACCAATTGCTATTCTGTCAATTATAGAAAAAGTTCTAGAAGAAATAATTGTACGAAGACTTACTAATTTTTTAAAGAAATATGAAACCATAAACCAAAACCAGTTTGGATTTCAAAAAGGCAAGAATATCAACAAGCTTCTTGGAAACTTTTCTAACTATATAAATAGCCGCTTAAGTAAAAACATTCATTGCTTAGTACTATTTATTGATTTTAGTAAAGCGTTTGACACTTTGTCGCACAACAACTTAATAAAGATTCTTGAACGAAGTGGAATACGAGGAAACAGTTTAAATTGGTTTAAAAATTATTTGGATTGCAGAAAATATAGCGTTAAAATCAGTAACACACTAAGCGAAAAAATACCTTCAAGCTTTGGTGTACCGCAAGGGTCAAAACTAGGGCCGATTTTATATATTATCTACGCGAATGAAATGATGAACTTACTGACAAAAAGCACTACTTTTGCATATGCTGATGACACAGCAATTGTAGTTGCTAATAAATGCGTCAAAACTGCTAGTGACATTATGCAACATCAACTGAACATTGTAACTAAGTGGTGCCATGATAATTGTTTAGTAATAAATGCTAGCAAGACCAAACTTATGCACATAAAACCAAATCATCTGATAGACACAACCATTAACATTAAATTTCACGACAATCAATGTCTACATAATTCACCAAACAATAACCCAGTTGATAATGATCATTGTTCAACATTCATCGAAAATGTAAAAACTTATAAATACCTTGGAGTATTTGTAGATCAAAGTTTTAAATGGCTTACCCACGTGCAATATCTTTGCAAAAAACTCCGTAAAACTGCGTATAGTTTATTCCATCTGAGTAACTGCTCTACTTTCCATGTACTTAAACAAGCGTATTTCTCTCTTGCCGAGTCCTACATAAGACATGGAATCACATCATGGGGGAGTGCAACATACTGTCGATCGCTTCAGCAAACACAGAACCAAATACTTAAAATCTTGTTAAAGAATAGGCAACGCAACAACACGCTAAACTACAACATGATATACCACAATATCTCCGACGGCAACACACTAAACAATAATGTCTCCAACAACAACGTGCAAAACAACAATGTGCCGAACAACAATATGCCCAACAACAACATGCTCAACAACACAAACATAACACACAACAACACCTTACAACGCAACGATACCACACAAAGCAACAGCATACTAAGCCCCAACAACATGCTTAACAACAACATACCCAACAACATACCCAACAACAACATACCCAACAACAACATACCCAACAATAATATGCGCAACAGCATAATACCAAACAACAACTACACACTAAGAACCAACAACATACCAAGGAACAACAACATACCAAGGAACAACAACATATCAGTCAACAACAACAGGCAAACAACAACGCTCCCAGCAACAACTGCAATAACAAAAGCATCGCAAGTGAGCTACAACTGCTTAACGTCAACAGTATATACCGCATAACTCTGATAAACGAGTTCTATGAAGACACCCGTTTTCTAAAGGTCATCGATCACTGCCATAACACCAGACGCCGTGCTGAAGGCAGATTTAAGGTTGATAGTTATCGTAATAATTATGGAAAAAACTGCTTAGGCGTCGCCTTACCCTCAATTTTTAATGAACTGCCTGCTAATCTTCTAAACATAAACAATTTAAACAAAAACAAATTCTAAAAAAACATTTTATATCCTCGCAATGAGAGCAACATATTTAACATATTTAAAAATCTTATTCATGAAAAATTTTAATATCTTAATTTATTAAATGCATTTATTTATTTTATTTCACATCCTGCAGACAAGCCAAATGGCTTCGTGGGATTAGACCTAAGATAAAAATGTCTATTAAAAAATTTTAATTTTAATAAAAACTTGAATTGAAAAAAAAATTAAGTTAAGTATATTAACTACCCCGTAGGAAACGGACCTATCACTGGACACGTCATGTGGCTGGTTCACAAGAACCGGTCCCCCGGACCGACACTTTTATATGAAAGGGACCAGTCACTTTAATATGGGCTTGAGCTAAGAGGGGGTAAATTACGCTTTGTGATACGTCACAGGACTAACACAAAAAACAGGTCACACAACTAACTTAACAGAATAGGTCACTATTTTAGACAATTTTACTTCCTCATACTATTTACTGGTCAGTTATACATAAATTCACAACTTACGCTATATGCCCTTTGTAATCGGTCTGTTTGCATCAGTCACGGGACAGCTCACGCGGTTTGTCCTTTTGAAATGGTCTTTTTGCACCGGTTTCAGGACAGGGGACTGGCTAACTACTTTCAGTTCAATCCTACTGTAACCAGTTACTTGGTAGGTCTTTTTAAACCGGTTCTTTTTTACCAATCACGTGATATGTTACGAGATATGTAGTTTTAAACCAGTCCGGCTTTCACCGGTCACGGGACAAGTACTTAAATTGAACTGACCTCTTTTTTCCAAAGGACTATACATATACATTATTAATTTCAATTTTTAAACTAAGAATTCACTCGGGTTCAGTTGTAATTTAAATACAAAAATTTACATGCATTTCATTGATAGCCTAATTTATATCATATGAAAGTTCTTTCAAATATCTTTCTAATGAGGTGTAGTGAATGCATGAAACAAATAAACAAATGACAATTAGTCATGCATTCATTGTGTTCGATTGCATTCAAACCAATACACACACACACTGTATGTAAAAGTAACAGTAAAACATAAAAATATGAAAGTAAAACCATTGTATGTAGAATACACATTGGTATTGTTCAAGGGCAGTGTATTGAACTATTATTTAAACAGTTCATCGTTCTACTCCAAAATTGGGTCAAAGATTTTGGGTTTCACTTAGAAACCAAAATAGAATGAAATAAACAAATGAGCTGGGGACACTTGATCTACACTAAATATAAAGAATGCATTTAACATACGACTGGTGGAATTTAAATTACACTCGATTTGCACTCAATATTTAAAATGCAGTCGATATCCAATCGTTGGAATTTTAGAATGCACTCAAAATATCAAATCGATGATTTGATATTTTGGTTACTGAAAATCATGTGACCCTGGTAGAAATGTTCAATAACTCTATAGAACTTAATACCAATGTTTTGCAATACCATAGAAATAATATAGAAACAATGTAAAATAATTATTTTAAGTTATATGAGTGACTTTAGAAAGTGACTCAGAATTTAGGCTAAGATTTCTTCACATGTTAGCTTTATAAGCAGGGCAAAATTCAAATAAAAAATCAGTTCTTAACAGACTAACAAGACGCCTCTTTAATTTTTTTGAATTACAAATCGAACTGGCATTCGCCCCATGATATAGACACATATATATTACATGGCGATCCTGCCACTTTTCTAGTGCTCCCCGTTAGACCACTGAAAAGTAGAAGACCTGGAAAAAGGCACCTAACCCACTCCACGGTTAGAAGGGCTATACAGCCAAAGTATAGCCGAAGGAGGTTCCCTGTTAGCAAAAAACAGGAGGAGCAGAAGAAACTACAAGCATCATCTTTTGAAGCAGCAATCACCAAGGAATGCAGCACTAAACTACAAACATCATCTTTTGAAGCAGCAATCACCAAGGAATGCAGCACTAAACTACAAGCATCATCCAACACCAAGCTGGAAGAATACAAGATTATTTTTTTTTTTAAATCGGAGTGCTCCTGGTTGAGCACCTAGTGGAACGGAGGCGACTTCGCCCATGTTCATAAATAAAATAATAAAAATTTTTTTTCACCCTATAATGGGAAAAAGACCAATATTGGCCCTAAATCAACAAAGAATTCGAATAATAATTCGTTAATTTTGTTATATAAGGAAATGAATATTTTTTTTCAATACTGCTGCTACTAGCATATATAAAACATTAACTAGTATAACCTGACTAGATAAATTTTAATTGTAAAAAGGAAGAAAACAAGAAAAATGTTCGTACAAACGAAATTTTTTTTATAATAAATAAGAATAAAAATGATTAAAATTAACAAATGTATTAAGAATTTGAAAATAAATAAAAATAAATGGTGAGCCATCAGCCACTCAGAAAATATATATGTAAAAATTTTCTTTTTATAAATTTTTATGCAAGAAATAAAACACAAAGAATATTATGATTAATATGTTACCATCCAATATAGCATGTATACTATTACCGATTTTAATAGTTCATTTTAGCATGTATACTATTGCCTACTTTAATATTAATGAATTACAAAATAATTCATTTATTGGTAAAATATTTAGAGAAGAGGAATAAAATTAAAACTGTTATCGAACAGTAGAATTTCAAAAAAAAAATGCCAAGAAAATTCATGAATAGTAGGGCAAAAAATCCAATCATTTGGGACCCCAATGAGATTTTAGAAAGAGAAAAACCACACGACCCTGAAGCTAGACCTGAATGGTTAATAAAGCTTAGAGAAAATATAGGTTTTGTAGAAAGAGAAAATACACTAAATGATATAGAAAGAGAAACAATTCTAATGATGCGAAAATATGCCAAATAGAATTTTTTTGTTTTGCATATTTAATTTAATAAAAATAAATGGAATTCATAAAATTATTAGAACAAATTATACTTAATGCTAAAAAATCCTTGGGAAGACCGTATACTTCCGAAACGGTAAATGAGAAAAATATAGAAATTCAGAATATAGAAAAACAATTAGGAGATTACCTAACGGCAAATGTTTTAGAAAAAGAAAAAGAAGTCGAAATTTTAGAACAGTTTAGAGGATTAAAAGTAGAAGCATTAGAGGTACTGGAGCAACATTCAAAGAAAAAGAATATTTTAGGTAAAAGACAAGGAATAATAATGGAATCTTTAGAAATAACCGAGTTGTCCGCCATTTCAAAGCTCATTCCTATTTTTACTGGAAAAAGGAATGAACTAGTCAATTTCATAACAAATCTCGAGCTTGTTAACGAAACTATGAGTACCGCTAAACGGGACGCATTTTTCAATTATGTGTTCAAGTCACGTTTGGATACAAGAGTACAAAATATGGTGAAACAGGATACAATTCCTACCAATGTTACACAATTAGTAACAGCATTAAAGAAGGCTTATAAACCTAGTGGAACTTCTAACAACTTATTATCGAAATTAACGATATTATCACAAAAAGGTGAAACCGTAAGAAATTTTGCCGAAAAGATACAGGAAATAGTCGCAGAACTAAACGATATCCAGATAATTGAAGTTGGTGAGGCAGACAGATCCTCAATAGTTAGAACAAACAAAATTTTAGCTTTCAATACTTTCAAAAATGGTTTGAGAGATCAACAAATTCTTTCGACCATAACTGCCAGTAGAGTTTCAACTCTAATGGAAGCTTTAACCATTGCTGAGGAAGCCGAAACAAATTCCAGGCAAAAACAAGTGTTTTACTCCTCAAACCAATCAGCTAGTAATCACCAAAAGCATACAAGATGCTCGTACTGTGACAAAAGCCATGCGTACGGCAAATGTCCAGCATATAAGGTTAAATGCCGAAAATGCGGTAAAATTGGTCATTATGAAAAAGTTTGTCGTTCGGAGAACTATATTAGAAATACTAATAATAGCGGGAATAGCGAACAACAATAGAAACAGTTTCAACAATAATAATAATAATAATAGAAACAACAACAGTAACAGAGGTCATAATAATAATGGCAATAATAACTATAGAGGTAACAACCAACGAAGACAAAATAATAATAGAAATCGTAACATAAATCAGATTCAAAACCAGGGAAACTCCCAAAACCCGGAGACGACACGAACAGAGTCTCCTATGGGAACCAATTAGAAACTAAAAGAATATATAGCATATCATCAAAACTCAGAAATTATGTAAGATTGAACATTAAAAATACGAATAATGTACTTACATTTTTAATTGACACAGGAGCAGATGTCTCACTGTGCAAAGAAGAGTTTTTACACAAATATGATGTAAATCAAGATGATTATTGCGATTTAACAGGAATTTCAGAAGACATAATTAAGTCTTTAGGTTCCACAACAGTTAAAATAAATGTGAATAGCGATATAATAGAACAGAAAATACAAATAGTAGACAATAATTTTCCAATAAACACAGATGGAATTCCGGGTAGAGATTTTCTAACAGCATACAGATGCAACATTGATTACGATAGATATGTGTTAACATTCAACATTAATGATGAAACAATAGTGATTCCCATACATGATAATACTTTTGAATTTAATAAAGTGAGAATACCACATAGAAGTGAGATCATTTTACCATTCAAAATCGTGTTAGAAGAAGACTCAGTAATATTAAATAGAGAGATTATTAAAGGAGTATATTTGGCAAATGCGATCATACCTAAAAATGGTCATCAACATATAAAATTGTTAAACGTTACTGATAAAATTGTCACCATCGAAAATTTAAAAATAGAAACTATCCCATTAAAAAATTACAATGTTTGTACAATTAATAAGAAAGTGAGTGAAAATAAATATACGAAAGAAAGATTTATCAAGTTACTGGACAAGTTCAATTTTGATGATCTGGATGATAAAAGTAAAAAAGAGCTTATATCAATTTTGAGAGAATATCAATCAATATTTCATATTGACGATGAAGATTTAACAACTAATAATTTCTATAGGCAAACGATAGACTTACATGATAAAAATCCTGTATATATAAAAAACTACCGTTTACCTCATGCACAAACAACAGAAATAAATTCTCAAGTACAAAAGCTTTTAGAAAGTAACATCATTGAACAATCAATAAGTCCGTACAATGCACCACCCTTATTAGTTCCGAAAAAAGGACAAACAGATTTAAAAAAATGGAGACTAGTAGTTGATTTTAGAAAATTAAATGACAAAATTATCAACGATAAATTTCCATTAACACGTTTAGACGACATTTTGGATAAATTGGGTAGAGCCAAATACTTTTCAACATTAGATATGACAAGTTCTTTTCATCAAATCGAGCTTGATCAAAAATCTCGTCCATACACAGCTTTTTCTACACCAAATGGTCACTATCAGTATACAAGATTACCTTTTGGACTAAAAATATCATCAAATAGCTTTCAACGTATGTTAACAATAGCTTTATCTGGATTAGAATCAGAAGCTTTCTTATACGTTGATGATATAATAGTTTTCGGTTGTAGTTTAAATCATCATAATGCCAACCTAGTAAAAGTTTTTGAAAAGTTGAGAAGATACAATTTGAAGCTTAACGCTGACAAATGTTGTTTTTTAAAACCAGAAGTCATATATCTTGGACATTTAATAACACAAGACGGAATCAAACCAGACCCTGAAAAATTTAATGCAATAACAAAATACCCAACACCCAAAAATGCTGACGATGTAAGAAGATTTGTAGCATTTTGCAATTATTACAGACGATTTATCGAAAATTTTGCAGAAATAGCAAATTGTTTGAATAATCTGTTAAAGAAAGGTCAACAATTTGAATGGACAGAACAATGCCAAACGGCATTTGAAACACTAAAAAATAAACTAATAAGTCCACCTGTTTTGCAAAATCCAGATTTCGAGAAACCGTTTATATTAACAACTGATGCATCAGATTTTGCATTAGGAGCTATTTTGTCACAAGGAGAAATTGGAGAAGATAGAAAAAGAATTACTTGGTATACACTGGGGCATACAATTTTTTCGCCCATACCTATTCGGACGAAAGTTTATTGTCGTGACAGATCATCGTCCACTAATCGCGCTATTTTCACATAAAAACCCGAGTTCTAAATTAACCAGAATTCGATTGGAATTATCTGATTACGATTTTGAAATAATATACAAGAAAGGAAAAAATAATACTAACGCAGACGCACTATCCAGAATAGAATTAGATTCGGATATTTTAAAAAAAATGATACCTCAGACAATTGATGAGTCAATTAGGAAAACGCTGGTGATGACAAGAAATATGAAAAAAAGAAATATAGAAAAAGAGGATATGCAAAATAAAGCTCAAAAAGAAGCTATGAATATGGGAAAAGATACGATTCCAAATGAGCCTGATCAACTCAAAGTATGGGAATGTACATCCAAGAAAGATATGAAACTTGCAAGAAAATTGAAGTTTATATTAGAAAAGTCGACTATAGAATTCAAAATAGAAAATAATCATGCTCTAAATCAAACGGCCGTCAGATGTAGCGACAATCCCTTTTACTTAGGTAAAATGTTGGAGAAACTACTTTCTGTTTTAAGCAGATTAGACTATAATATGTTCGCACTAGAAAGTAGTGACGAAATATTTAGTAAAGTGAATAAAGAAAGATTCAAAGAAATCTTAAATAAAAGTAAAGAAAAAGACGTCAGAATTCTACTATATAGCAATCCTAAAAGAATAATGAATGAAGAAAAGAAACGTGAATTAATTGAATTATATCACAACACACCATGCGGAGGACATTTTGGAGTTAGAAAAACTTTGTTAAAACTTAAACAGAAATACATATGGAAAAACATGTGTAAAATGGTAAAGAAATATGTATCAACGTGTGATCTTTGTCAAAGAAACAAACAAATTAGACACACAAAAGAACCTTTGTGTATAACAGATACACCGGAAGGCAGTTTTAGCACTATAGTAATCGATACAGTCGGACCTCTACGACCATCAGAAAATTATCGATATATACTAACAATGCAATGCGAGTTAACTAAGTATGTAATAGCAGTCCCAATGGAGACAAAAGAAGCTAAATCGATAGCGAAGAGTTTAACAGAAAACTTAATATTAAAATATGGCACTTTCAAAATACTAAAATCTGATAGAGGTACAGAATTTGTAAATGAGTTAATGAAAGAAATAATGCAATTTACTGAAAATAGAACAGAAATTTTCCACACCATACCATCACGAAACTTTAGGTACTGTAGAAAGAAACCATAGAGTTTTAAACGAATACTTTTTATCTTTTGTGAAAGATGACAATTGGCATGAATGGATACATTATTATTCTTTCGCCTATAACATAACACCACATGTAGACACAGGTTATTCTCCATTTGAATTAATTTTTGGGAAATTACCGAGTTTACCAGGTGAAGAGATTATGAATAATGATAGAATATATAATTTAGATAACTACGCAAATGAATTAAAAATAAGATTAAAATTTTCATTAGAAAAATCTAAGGAATTAATAGAGATAGCAAAGAAAACTAGAAGTTTAGAATCTTATAATAAAATTAATAGTATAGATATTAATATAGGAGATTTAGTATTAGTTAAAGTTGGTAATAGAAAGAAAAATGACCCACCATATCAAGGTCCATATAAAATTATAAGCATAGGTGAACTAAACGTTACATTAAATATTAATAATAAAATAAAAACAGTGCATAAGAATTTACTAAAGAAATATAAAGAGAAAATAAAAAAATAATTAATTGTCTAAATAAAAGAATTTTTAAGTAATACAACAAAAATTTTAATTTTAGAAATAAGATTTTGTATTGTAAAATATCGTAAGAAAACATTAAAATTTAGAAATAAGAAAATCAAATTTCTAAACTAATCAAAAAAAAAAAATTAATAAATTAAACATTCATATTGTAAACAAATAACACAAAAAAGCAAAGAAAATAAACAAACAAAATTTTTTTTTCAAAAATAACTACATAGCACACTTAAATGGTCAAATTACAATAATAAAATCAAAATTTTGATTGAATGCAATACACACCAAAACAACTAAAATCTTACTAATTTTTCAAAAATTGTACGATTTTACTGAAAGGGTAGGGGTGTAGTGAATGCATGAAACAAATAAACAAATGACAATTAGTCATGCATTCATTGTGTTCGATTGCATTCAAACCAATACACACACACACTGTATGTAAAAGTAACAGTAAAACATAAAAATATGAAAGTAAAACCATTGTATGTAGAATACACATTGGTATTGTTCAAGGGCAGTGTATTGAACTAATATTTAAACAGTTCATCGTTCTACTCCATAATTGGGTCAAAGATTTTGGGTTTCACTTAGAAACCAAAATAGAATGAAATAAACAAATGAGCTGGGGACACTTGATCTACACTAAATATAAAGAATGCATTTAACATACGACTGGTGGAATTTAAATTACACTCGATTTGTACTCAATATTTAAAATGCAGTCGATATCCAATCGTTGGAATTTTAGAATGCACTCAAAATATCAAATACTGAAAATCATGTGACCCTGGTAGAAATGTTCAATAACTCTATAGAACTTAATACCAATGTTTTGTAATACCATAGAAATAATATAGAAACAATGTAAAATAATTATTTTAAGTTATATGAGTGACTTTAGAAAGTGACTCAGAATTTAGGCTAAGATTTCTTCACATGTTAGCTTTATAAGCAGGGCAAAATTCAAATAAAAAATCAGTTCTTAACAGACTAACAAGACGCCTCTATAATTTTTTTGAATTACAAGGCGAACTGGCATTCGCCCCATGATATAGACATATATATATTACAGAGGTATCATATGTCCCCATAAATCAATTATCGTGTATTTTTTAATTTATGTGTTTTTTACTCTTGTTTTTTCCATGGCTTCCACTCAGCGCTTATTCTTATCGTGTAGCGTGTTTGATAAGTGTATATTGCCATGTACTAGACAGGCAATATAACACCCATACATTGTATGAAGTATTAACATACAATCTATGGAATGTCCATGCTACAAGCAACCTACAGTGTGGAGTAATGCAAACGTAAGCAATTCCCACACTTTAGCTGTAGCTAGTATTAAGTTAATTTTATATCTAGATTTAAGTATGTTTAAGTAATAGATAGATACAAATAAACAGTTGCTCACTAGAGCTTGATCAAAAACGTTATATTTTAATATAATAATACTTCATGGCGATCCTGCCACCGTGAAAAAAAAAATAAAAATATATAGTGTAAAAATAAATAACAAAAGAGCATAAAGGGTTGGGTCCAACAGGACCTGACCCTGAAGAAAAAAAATTTTTTAAAAACAATTTATTTGATATATAAAATCAAAACATTAAAAATAACTTCAAAATAAAAACAATTTTTAAAAAAACAAAAACAAGTGGAAGCATTAAAATCCGATGTGCCGAATTTGTTAGCATTGGAAACAAAAGAAAAAAAATACGTAGATATTGAAGCAAGTGCATCCTAATGAAAGAAGAAGCAATGTGGCCAAAACATTGCGGGGCAACATGCCGGGTTGCTCCAAGGATGGTGTGTCCTAGACACCATCGGAAACACAACTTTAATACTAAAACAACAGCAACAACAAAAACACCACCAGGAAAACAACAAAGTAATGAAAGATATTTTGGGTCGCTTCAAGAACTTCCAATTCTTCACTGATGAATGTATGAACTTCAATGGTATGAATCTATGGACTTCAATGGTATGATTGACATGATTGAATATCGTGAAACTAATGGACAAAATCAACCCATATTAATGTTCTTCAATAATGGTTTAGAAGAAGAAAAATGCTAATACAACCTACAGCAATACAACAACAAAGTAAGATGTTTAATGTTTTTAAATAATTTTAAATTCAATAAAAATTTGAATACCTAGAATTTTTCAAAATTTTTTTATATTTTTAATTCAAAATCGTACAGATGTCAAATATTAAATTTTTTTTTTCCCAATTACATTTATTTTTGTTTTAAATTAAACTTAAACAATTCATATTGCACAACAAACAAAAAAAAAAAAATATTTAAATTATAAAGTTTAAAAAAAGAAGATCAGTCAAAAAAAAAAAAAAAAAAAAAAAAAAAAAAGTGTATAAGAATATCAAAAAAAAAAAAATGACTTATAAAAAATTCAAATAATATTTTTTTTTAAAAAAAAATTAAATAGAAATTTATTATCTAAATTTAATTTTACATTTCTTTTAAAAATGTTTTACAAAAAAATACTTTTAATACATTCTAAATTAAAATTTTAATTTAAAAGTTATAAGTTTTAATATAATAATTATAAATTTTTAAATTAAATTAAACATTTTTAAATTTATAAAATTGTTTTAAAAATTTGAAAATTTGAAAATTTGAAAATTATAAATTTAAAATTTTAAACTTGAATTTAAAAATTATAAAATAATATATATTTGAAGTATAACTTAAAAAAAAAAATTTAAAAATTATAAGTTTTGAGTTAATAATTATAAATTTTAATTTGAAAATGTTAAAATTTTTTTTTCAAACACTTTAATATAAAAGACAATTGAATTGAAACTATTCAAATAAGTTTCATTTATTAAAAAAAAATTTTTTTTATGTCTCTAAACATTTTTCTATATACATTGCAAAACAGAGGATAATTTAAATATAACCAAATAAGAAAGAAACAATACAAAATTGATTAACTGAAATTAATAAAAAAAAACAAAAGAGAAAGAAAGCTTAAATAAAAAAAAAAAAAAGGTTTTAATAAAAGATTACCCTTTTCAAGATCATTGAATATTATTTGAAGTTCATTGATTATTAAAAAAAAACAGAAAATTATTATTACTAACATTCTAATAACTATTTTTATTGACTATGGTGACTCCTACGGGACACTCCCCTAGTGCAATAAAAATCTACCGGTCATCAAATGATGCATGACCTATATTTGCCGTTGCAATTGGGATCTGTCTATCTGAAGGTGACGGATAACGAATGCCACGACAAATATATAATTTTTTTTTATTACTAAATAACTAACAAATCGAAATCCCTGTTAATAACAACCCAATTAAACTTAGTTTAAGTAAATCAATGTAAACTTGATTTTTGTACATGTAATGGGTTGCATTATTGACAGAGATGGATAAGACCAGTGTTTTACACTGTAAATTTTAATCATGATTTTGAAAAACTGGCCGCACTTTCATGTGCATTAAAGTGCCAAAAAAAAATCTAATATTTGCGAAAATTTAATAACTTTATCCTTATTTGGAATCAAATATCCAACACTAGGAATGCGAGAAAATGATTAAATGGCAGCACTAATCTGTGCACAAAAGTATGCCACACTATTTAATCATTAATTTATTTTTTTTTTAAACCAAATATAATGAAGTATAATAAAATCCATGGAATTTTAAGAAAAAATATTTTCTAATATCCAATTATTAATATTATCAATTTTTTTTATTTCTATATAAATTTCGTGAACTAAAAATGGAAATTTGGAAAATTTCCAACGATTCAAAAATAAAGTTTCTCAAATATTAAAGAAAATTTAATGAATCATTTTTGTATTTATGAAAATGATGCCATGACCAATGGATAAAAATTCGTTATAGTTTTCCTTGCAAACAACAAGAAAAACCCTTATAACAGGCGAATTGACATTGGGAATTTTCTAAAGTAATAGTGAATTGAAATTGTAGAGTCTTTGAAATTAAATTTTGTAGACTTTGCTAAGTCAAATCATCATTATTAAGGGAATATAATTTTTATTCCCATAGATTAACAACAAAGAAACTTTGAATATTTTTTTTTGCGTTTTAATTGTTTTACAATTATAATTGTTGTAATTATTATTTTTTTATTGTTGTAAATATTAAGGTTCTTTTGAAATTGCTAAGATTTGTCAAAATTCTCTAGGAAATCCTTTTTTCCTCGGACTTGAGCCTTTATTTTTTTTTAGATTAACCATTTCCTTACAACGCACTATTTGTGTAATACACTCAGGGAACTTCTGCTTTAAAAATATGTAGTTGTTTGGGTTGTACTACAGTTTCATTATTTTTAATGTAAATGTAAGTCATTTGTAGAACAAATAAAATTTTTAACTAACATTGTAGTTCATTTAAAAAAAACAACTCACATCAAATGACTGTTTTATGATTTTACATTCCTTTTTAAAGTTGTTTTTTGTTATTTAAAAAAAAAATAAAAAAAAAATTTTTTTTTTTGGTTTATTTTTTACTACCATGTGGTTCATTTTTACTACAATTGTTAGTCATTTTTTTGAACATTAAAAAAAAAAAACAAATGACAATGTTAGTTGAATTTAATGAAATGTAAGTCTACCTTTTTTTTTTAAATGAAATTGCATTTGTTTTAACTACAATTGCAGTCGTCTTTACCAACATAATTTCCTAAGTGTACGTACAAATTGATCCAATTACGGATTATTTCGTAATGTAATAACGTTGAATTAATCCACGTATTAAAAGTATTTATATACTTTACATGACTTAAATGAAACCATGCAATTTCGACTCAGTTTCCGTCTATACATTTAATGTTGACTTAAATGAAACTGTGCGATACGGACTCGGTTTCCGTCATATTTGTATGATTCACGTTATTGGTTCTTACGAACCATGAATGGATCTCATTTTCGGAATCAAAAATTGATTCGATTTCGTTGCTCTCGAAAGCAGCAGATTCAACACTTGTGCAGACTATACGGATGCATCAAACATCAGAAATTGATTCTTATACTTCATTATATCATAACATCTTTACCCAGATGCAAATACGTTAGTAATTACTAACAGTATATTTACCCTTACTGAATTTTGTTAGAGGTGCTTATAGTTTCAAATGAGACTAATATAAATTTGAGGGAGACGTCCATCAAATTTTTAAATAATAAATGGCAGCGCGTTATGAAGATAATTCTTGATGAATTATATATTACGGTACATTAGCCAGCCCCTTTGTTAATAGGATATTGACCTAGACTCAATCATCCTAAGTCTTGAAAAATTACACGGCAAGGCGAGGTGAACGGAGCCCGTTAAATAGGCCACATATTTTGGATGGTAGAATAAAAAGTGCACTTTTTGATAAGCATTATAGAAATGCGCAATCGCGATTGTTGTAAGTACCGGGGTATTCCAAAAGAATATTTAGAGTTCTGATCTTAAATTGATAGAGCAGCTTGAGTGCTCTGGTCTGATCACAGCTTAAATATTGTGTCAAATAAAGACAGGAAACCCAATACCGGAACTAGAATTCCGAAGAAGTTGTATACCAAGTCTATTAAATAGACTTAGTGTTTGGAAGTTAAGGCAAGCTATTGCTAAAGGCATTGGAAATAATTCCACACGCCTCAGGTCCCGAGACCGGCAATTAGAGTCCTTTTCTTAGAACTTAATAATAAAAAAGGAAGAAAAAACGACGTGCCAAATGAACAACACAAATAAATTGCTAATGTATTCGAACATCACATTAGACATTAGTAGCACCATGAATAAATATTAACAATACTACCTTGATAATAATAAAAATAATAATAGAACGATTCAGTAAGAGGAAAGTGGTAAAAAGTTAACCTTTCAGTGACCAACTAGCTGCACTGACAATTTGATTTTCTTATAAAATCTATAAATTATTTAGTAAATCTAAAATTTATTTTTTATTTTTCGGTTAACTAGCTTTTACACTAAGTGTAAACAGCAAAATATTCTTTAATTAATGATAAATTCTTAATATATTAAACACAGCGCAATTATTTATGGTATTAAAATACCCACAATATATAATAAATATCGCTGATAATTCTCGCATGTCCTTTAATAACACTTCAAACAACAAATTTATTACCTGAATTATTACTTATGAACTTGGACAATGGGAAATACAATTATTACCAAGTCCCATTTTTCTTTGAAAACATCGCATTCTTTGACATTAATGACCTTGCGGTAATGGCCATACCGGCGGGTACATGAAATTGAAAGGCATGTGATGTGTTTGAATTGACAAATAGTTTAAAAATTACAGTATTATAAAGAAAAATGATAACATAAGTTACAAATAATACAGAAATAAAAATGTTGGTTGATTTCGCTTTTATATACTTAAGCGATACATTTTATTTTTTTTTGAACAAAATTTTTTTTTATAAAGACAAATTGCAAATCCTTTCTCTAATTATCTTTTATTTTGATAATTTATTTCTTATTTAAGATCCTCTTGTTAGTGCAATGTAATATTTTTATTAAATAAGTTATATAAAAAGACCGATCAATAAGCTACTCTGATTGATCGATCTTTTTCCTAAAAAGGGAGGTGTAGCGTGTTTGATAAGTGTATATTGCCATGTACTAGACAGGCAATATAACACCCATACATTGTATGAAGTATTAACCCAGGAAAAAATTACACATTCCAAAAAGAAGGTGATGCCCACACTTGCATACATATCTCATTGCCAAATTTAGTAACTGCAATACCAAACTCATTCCAACGATAGAGTCAAAAAAGCAAGTAGTATTGTAATCAATTCTTTAAATTTAAACCAGAAAGCATGAACTCAATAACAAAGTAATTATTTACTTAAAAGAAAATAACAATGTTATTAACTCATATGTATAACTTTTTGTACTCAAGAAGTAATCATATACTTTTTCTTAATAAAAGGACGTTGTTGGAAGTAGTTCCTAATTTTGAAAAAAAAGGTATACAATTTTAAAGAATTTATCTCATATATTTTTTCAAACAAATTTTTATTTGCAGGAAAATAATACTAAAAACAGAAATTGCATGTTGCCTAAATTTTGTTAAACGGTGGTTAGGTATAAATTAGGGAAGCGCACGTGAGCAGAAAATTGTGAGTGGAAGTTGAAATTACTGACGTTATCGTGAGTGAGTGTAAAAAAAATTTTCGAAGGTGATTGTGCGTGAATCATATTTTTGTTTTTCACTTTTGAATTGTTATTTTTTTTGAAAAATTTATATTTTCGTGTTTTATAGCTCCAAAATTATGACAAACCCATGTTATCATAAGAATTCGATGTTTCACTTTTTAGGATTTTATTTCCGTATGAGTTTTGATCGTTATATTTGAGTGACGTAGGAGAATTACGTGTGAGTAAAAGTTGAATTTACTTATGGAACTACTTCCTTTTTTTTTAATGTAAGAACTTCTTATTTTTTCTAGGGAACTATTTATTTATTTTTTTTTTGTGTAAGTACTTCGTAGTTTTACAATGGAACTATTTCTTTATTAAAAAATGTATGTAGTTCTTAAAAATATAAAGTAAATGGTTCTTCGGTAAAAAAAATAATCAATTCTAAAGAATCAATTATTTTAGTCTCACGCCCTGTTAAAAGAATCGAGTAGGTAATCTAGTAAGGAATGCGTTCTGCCCAAAATGCTTGATTACAAACCCGCTTACCTTTTTGGAAATTTTTTGCTGGGAACATACAATCTATGGAATGTCCATGCTACAAGCAACCTACAGTGTGGAGTAATGCAAACGTAAGCAATTCCCACACTTTAGCTGTAGCTAGTATTAAGTTAATTTTATATCTAGATTTAAGTATGTTTAAGTAATAGATAGATACAAATAAACAGTTGCTCACTAGAGCTTGATCAAAAACGTTATCTTTTAATATAATAATACTTCAATCGTAAACAATTTTGACAAATCATAAATGTCATGAATTCATCACTTCCACTGAGAGCTTTTTCTTTTCATAAAAAATTATGACAAATATAAACTTTACTTTTAATAATTTAAAAATACATTTCCGTTACAAAAACAAATTTTTATAAAAGTTTTAACAAATTTTAATAAAAATTCCCGAAAATAATAAGAAAGTGACTAAAACATGTTTCTTATTTCATTACTTTTTTGACATCAAATTAAAAAGCGATGCACACAATCAATGAAATTTGACATTCTATTATGATCTTTCAATGCATATGTATCTTACGAAGCAGTAGGGGAAGCAGTATGGATGCAGTAACTGCTTCCAATTTTCTGATGGGAAGTGACAATGTAGCTATTTTTAATCAACGGTTATTTTCATTTAGTTTAGGAATTTAACATGGAGTTAGGAAAATTAATTAAAATAAAAGCGAAACGTTTGCTAGCAAATCGCCATTTAAATGGAAGTTCCATACTCAGTGCAGTGGTACGTCTTCATTTCTACTGTACTAAAGTCGGTACCGACAAAACTTCTTCAGTGTTATGTCCACTTTGCAGCAGTCAAGGGACTGCATAATTTGGTACTAATTTCCACTGATTACGGTTTTGCACCAGTTCAGTGACCAGTTACAACTTCTACTGCAACATCACTAGTTGCTTCAGCACTCTTTGAAGTTATGTCACTTTTTCTCTAGTTACATGATATATCTCGTAACATCCAGTCAATGTTTTGTCACCATTTCTAGAGTCACATAATTGGTCGTTTCACTCAAATTAACACTTTTTGGTACACCAAAACTTAAATTTCACCATTTCTATGACGTGCAACTCAATGACATATCACGCAATTGCCCCTTTTGATCAATCGACCCTTCATTTCCCGCAGGGATATCACATAAATTCTAAAATGATCCTACTTTGACACTACCTACCCTGCGGGAAATAAAGGGTCGATTGATACATAGTGGTAATTCTGGGATGTATGATTACGGAGCACGTCGCGCAACTGGTGAAACCAAAATTGTGGTGCACCAAAACGTGTTAATTTGGGTGAAATGTCCAATCACTTGACTATAGTTATGGCGACAAAACATTCACTGGTTGGTACCAGATATATCACGTTCCTGGAGAAAAATTAATATAACATCAAAGTGTACTGAACCAACTAGGGCCGTTGCAGTGGAAGTTGCTACTGGTTATTGAACTGATTCAAAACCGCTAGCAGTGGATGAAACAACTAAACTCACGGCGACATGTACCCCTTAGACCAGTGCAGTGGTACTTTACTAAACTATTCCACTTAAACTACCTAGGGAACAAATTGCGCTTAATATGGGACCAGTTTGCCGTTAACAAATTTTCTCCAGTTCTACGACACGTACCTACACCAGTCATGTGATAATTTTTTTCCTACTGGTTCTGTTGCATATCACATAAATACTAGAATGGTCATACTTTGACACTACCTATATCTAACTTGTCCCGTAGCATATTCATTTCAGTCGGTACAGTGATAAGTTACCTTGATCAAGTTATTCGCCACGTAACGCAGTGCTCCACATGTAGCAATTGCCACCTGCTATGACAAGCCCATGTTAAAAGTACCGGTCACTTTCATATAACAACCGAAACTAGGACTGGTTCATACACACAAACTTCTAGTCACGTGACCATTCTAGTGACTGGTCCAGTTCCCGCAGGGTACTTCTACCTTGTCCAGTAGCATATTATTTTCTGTCGGTGCGGTGATAGGTTACCTTGGTCAAGTTATTCGCCACGCTGTAAATGGACCAGTCACTGGTATGGTCACTTGACAAGAACTGTGTGTGTATGAACCAGTAATAGTTTCAGTTCTATTATATGAAAGTGACCGGTACTTATAACATGGTCTTGTCTTAGGAGGTAACAATTGACCAAGGTAGGTTAGGTTAGGTCGGAGTGGTAGCCGGCTCCGTGAGCACCAGCACACTTAGACTCGGAGGTCCGTTGTGATGCCACGAGCCTGACGGATTACCGATCAGACTCCACCCTTGAACCAGTTAGAGCTCCTTACGAAGCTAAGGAGGTGCGGAATACCAGCACCTGAAAGATCCCCAAGATCGTTAAAGAACGCCGATCCAAGTGAGGCCCTCCTACGTAGCACCAGCGCAGGACACGAACATAGAAAGTGCTCAATACTCTCCTCCTCCTCGTCCCCGCAGCTCCTACAGAAGTCAGGCGATAGCACCCCAACCTACGAGCGTGCCTGCAAATAAGACAGTGGCCCACCTGGAAAGCGACATTAGCGCCCTCGTTCGCCCCAGATCCAGAGCCGGCCAAATGTGCCTTGTCACCACACAAGACACGCCATTAGCCCACCTAAGGTCAGTCGCCCTCTCAAAGTAGATCCGATTGTTCAGCTTACAGGCTGCTAGGGGAACACCAACTCCAGCAAATTCCGCAGGAACTTGCAGGGTGGTTCCTAGCCTTGCTAGCTCATCAGCTCTACAGTTCCCTTGTATGTCCCTGTGCCCGGGACCCACACGAGTCGAATGTCGAACTGCTTGGCCATCTCATCCAAGGCAGTTACCGTAGTCAGAGACGTTGACCCCAGGGACCTTATCGCGGCCTGACTGTCAGAAAAGACGTTAACGCTCGTCGTGGACGAACAAGCTCCGCGTAGACGGAAACTTCCCTCTTACCACCTGCCGCTTCTTTCCAGGGAAAGAAGCACAGGGTTCAAGGCCAAGTTCCACAGTAGTGGAGAAAGAACCCCCACCTGGGGCGTTCCCCTGTTCACGAATCGGGTTATACTAGTGACACCCAACTCCGCCGTAACGCGCCTGCCGGTCAGCATTCCACTGATCAAGGCAATGACCGCCGGATCCACCCCCAGACTCGATAACGCCGCAATTATAGAGTCCGGTTGGATGTTATTAAAGGCCCCCTCGATGTCCAAGAAGGCCACCAATACGTACTCCTTAATCGAGAACGACTTCTCGATAGTACCAACAATCTCGTGCAGAGCCGTCTCCGTCGACCTTCCCTTGCTATATGCGTGTTGCCTCGCAGATAGCAGCTTCGGGTCGATGGTCTCCCGTAAATAAGAGTCAATCATCCTTTCCAGTGTCTTCAACAGAAACAACGATAGACTGATAGGCCTGAAGTCCCCAGGGACCGTGAGTGATATTCTCCCAGATTTGGGAATGAAGACCACCATCGTGTCCCTCCACCTCAATGGTACCACTAGATCAGAGACGTGTTGCAGTTCCGCTGGAATGATTCCATCCGGCTCCGGCGACTTATAGGGCTTAAATCCCTTAATCGCACAGGTGAGCCTAGGCACACTGACTATCCCGGGGGCCGCTCTCTCCGACCGAGACACAGCGCAATCCGTCCTCTGTCCCATTGTCGCGGAATTGCCCGGGAAATGTGCATCAAGAAGCAGGCCAAGAGAATCCAGACTAGACATTCTCCACGCCCCGTCAGGACCCATGAGATAGCCCAAAGAATTAGGAGAGGTCGCGAGGACCCTGCGCAGCCTCGACTCCTCAGAGACGTTCTCTATATCCACACAGAACCGTTTCCAAGACTCACACTTAGCAGCTCTAATATCCCTCTTTTAGAGTATCAAGTGCAGCTTATAAGCAGCCCAGTCCTCGTCTGCTCTCGTGCCCTTGGCAGCGTTGAAGAGCCTCCTGCAGGACTCGGACAAGCAGCATCAAGAGATGCGTTAAAAACGCTCGTGATCTGATCCACGAGCTGGTCTATCTCAGCCCCGGTATGAGGCTGAGACGTTGGAACAGAGTCAAGTAGGCGCCCGAATGTCCTCCTATACCGGACCCAGTCAGTTCCTAGGGAGTACCTCCGCCGGACTCTTTTCGTCCAGCGAAAATTCCAAGTACCTATGGTCCGAGAATGAGTGTTCGTTACCCACTCCCCAGTCCCTTATCCTCCCCGTAAGAGTGTCGGACGCAAAGGTGACGCCCAGGACCTCTTGTCTGTTCGAGGCTATAAATGTGGGTTCATGACCCCTGTTACAAATATGAAGGTTAATGTTAAGTATAAATTCCAAAAGTGACTCACCTCTTTCGTTCGTACCTGTGCTACCCCAGATCGGATGGTGTGCGTTGGCGTCACAGCACATTATCAGGTGATGCCCAGCGAGTTCAGCCTCCTTTACCAGATCCGTTACCTTCCCTGGTGGAAGTGGGCCAGCGTCGTCATGGGCAAAATAGGCGGACACGAGCCATTATATATCGCCATAAAGCTCTAAGCTAGCCGCAGTTAGATCCTTACTATTGAAATTGGATAGTAAGAAGATATTAAGGCTATTCTTTGCTAAAATGCATGGTCTCGGGTTAAGTTCACTTTTACCAACGATTAGCTTAAAACCAGGAGTCTTCAGTCCGCAAACCTTGCCACCATTCACCCACGGCTCTTGGACGAAGACTATGTCAGCCGCAGCAGCAGTGCAGCCGAGGCTGCTTTAGAATAGTGGAGGTTTATCTGCTGGATCCGCATCATTGATGGTTTCCTCCACTTCCATCTCCACCACTGTGTTGTCGGCCTTCCAACTTGCACCTGGGAGATCAGGATTACAGGACCTCAACATGTCGAGTACACCATCAGCGTCGACTGGGAATGCCGGAATCCAGGCATGAGCTCTAGGCCGGGACGGGATTTCGTGCTTGGACACTAAATCCAGTTTAGCCCCGGGAAAGATCTCACCCACCTTGCTGATGGCTGCTTTATAAAGAGCTACTGACCGATTGTCCTCAAACGAGATCAGCTTAACGCGACCTTGATACCACCCAGCATCGTCACACAAGGGAGGCGAGCCTGGCATCTCCTCTAGGACCTGTTTGTAGACCTCCGCTAATTTAGCCTCGACCCACGCCCACTGGCCCCTCGGGATAGTGCCATCCTCATCTCCCCTGTTTACGATAGCCACACGGTTGCCTTTCACAACCCGCTAAACGACCTAGACTCTGGGTTTGTCCCCGTCTTAGGTCGTTTAGATGATGGTTTCTCGTCTGGCGAGCGCTGCCTTTTTCCAGCCGGTTGAAGGCTCTGCTTCGAAGTGCCCAGACTTTCAGAGTCACGTTTTACAGCCCCGGCATCAAGTTCACCTAAAACGCCTTTGGCCCAAGAGAGCGACGATTTCTGTTGATCAGAAAGCGTAGCAGGATCCTTATTGCCAAGTTTTCCTACAATTTTGGAACAGAGCCGCTTCTGGTTGTGTCTCACTTTAGACGGATGGACTTTTTTGCCTGGACCCGGATTATCCAAGCTCTTATCGGCTCTCCCTAACCTAGGTCTAGCGTCAGAATGTGCCGACTGGCCCACTCCCTTAGCGGATATTTTGGGGTGGCCAGAAACTTCTAGCTGCACTCCAGTTAATCTACATGGGACGAGGTTACCAGTTGGCACATTGACCGTGCCTCTCCCGCCCAGACTGCGACCTACTGTCGCAGTCGGCTTTTCAAGGCCCGACTCTTTAGTCGAAGCCTCCGGATACTGGCTGGTAGAACTAGTTGGTCTAGTCAAACCAGCAGCGGACGAAATAAGTTTTTTGTTTTTATTGGGGTTTGAATTAATTTTTTGGTCCCACGAGTGTGGGGGAAGAAATATCCACCGCGTCATAGCCCCCGACAACGCAGTAAGGGCGGCCTCTGCCTCTACCTACTTGCTGAGGTGCCTAGGTATCAGCAAGACTCCGTTAAAATACAGTTGGTTACCCCTAACTGCAAACCTACCGATGAGCACGGGTCGTGTAACACTCCGGTTTAGGGGGAGTGACCTTTGGTCGCGCACCTCTAAAGTCTTCTGCAACAGGACAGGACCAGAACCCTGGAGACCAGATTTTGTCCTGAGACTGGAAACCACAGTGCACTTAATCCATCATATCGCGTCAAGATTGTCACTCTTTGGTGAAGGTTGACCAAGGTGACCAAGGTCCGGATGTCGGTTCCGTAATACCAACCAACGGACCACCAGTCAAAAATAGGCAGGCGTCAAGACACTTTCATCATTCGGATTGTTAGACATGGCAGTTAACGGCCTAGAATTTAAAATAGCTTACAATTCAGCAACCACTGTCGCAAGTTCTTCAAAAGTAAGATGCGATTGACCCAAAATTCGAGAAAGGTGATATATTGCGGACTTCACAGCTGCTTCCCATAACCCACCAAAACGGTGTAGATTTTTGTAGTACGACATCCACGAAGTTTATATGTTGTTGTAATAGAACCACAAAAGTCGACTCCAGTAGTCGTAAACGACTTCGATATGGCAACTCTTGGTTGAGGTAAATCGCCCATTATCTGTGCGCTTAGTTTCGGGTAACATCTAAAACATTGCAGGCAACTACCAGTCACAAAACGTATCAACCTTCTGACGTGGAATATCCATAACCTTTGAATGATGATAGCCAGTATAGTACCAAACTACAAACAATTTCAGAGTTGTTTGGTAAAAGAGTTTGATGTTTTGAATCATACTGTAAATCTGCATTAGCTAACCACCAACACGAATTATCGGTACACGATATCTGTTCTCGACAAAAGCACTGAGGCTTTTGTATTTACTAGTTGATGGCAATTCACGATTTTTCAAAAGCAAAGCAATTTTCTCTCGAAAATAATAATTGTGTATAGAGACTATACGCACCAACGCTTCGTCCAATCTCTCGACATGATTCAAAGATTTTGTGCATTTTTTAAACTTAAGTAGATGCACAAATATCCTTTGCAGTTTTTAAAAATCGTTAAAGTTTTGATCCATTTTACAAAAATAGGTTTGGGGTCATCATCTGTAGAAAAAGCCTTATTAGAAACATTTTTATCTGTAGTAACTTCATGAGGAACACTAACAATCAGAGTGTAGGTACGACTTATTTCTTGGTCAGTTTCAGTGCCAACCTTGGTAGAGATTGAGTTTTTAACGGTGTAACCTTTGATTTAGCACTCCACAAATGCACTGTGACTTCGCCGTCATTGCTTATTGCGCGAACAATTCTCTTTTTAGACAAAACAAATCTTGGAAAACTTATATTTTCATTTAAATTTATTTTCATCGGGATAAACATTAATTGCATTTATAGTAATTAAATGTGCTAAAGTCCCAAAACTTATTTAACAAATTGTGAAAAGCAATCTGATGTAGGCGTGTCCCTATCCGGATTTCATTCCTGCCTAAGGAAATCTTCAGGGGACTTTGTTATTAGAATTTCTAGAGATATTTGTTATGTTAAATCACAAACTCAATGAGAATTTCTTGTCCTCGTCTAGGAGCGAGATTCAAAATTTAAAATATCAAAGAAAAAACAAAAACAACAACAAAAAATTGTCACAACTTACTTATTTTAATTTCTCTCGAAACGACTTATTTTAATTTCTCTCGAAATTCAAGCCACTGACTGTGCAGGTTAATTGGTAGGGATTTATCCCAATTAATTGGTGCTGGTTCTTAATGATTTCATTGGTGCTGGTTAATGCTTTCATTGGTGCTGGGTCTTAATGATTTCATTTCATTAATTTTTTGCAATGATTTTGCACCAACCTCTTGTTCACCCTCACTACCTGCATCGTCTTCAGCCATATTTTATAATAAAATTTATTTAAATAAATAAATTTTTTAACAAAACACTTATTTTTTTATATTTATTAAAAATTTTCAATGTTTACAAATAATATTATTGTCAGCTAATAATTTGACGACTTGCTTATTTTTGTTTTGTTTAGTTTGATTTCTCTTATTTTTTTATTTGTGCAGTTTGATAAACATTGCTTTCATATTGTTATATACATAGTTTGAAAACCACTGCTTTCATAAAAGCTCTGATCAGTGTTGGTGTCTTTGCTTATTCAAACAAGGATTTGAATCTTAGTGCTGAATAAAAGCTTATCTTTGTTTATCCGTTTGTTCCCAAAACGAAATGTAAGTAATCACGATTAACATTGATAACACTGCACAAATTGTTGTTTTAAAATATATAAATAAGCATTAATTTTATTACTTTTTGAAGAAAAATAGGATCACTATCCCAGGTTTCGGCACCAAAATGTTGTCGCGTTATTTTACGGACAGAATAAAATATCACGGTTCGTTTTATTTTAATTCAATTTACAATTTATTTAATTTATAAATTATATGAAAATATGGCTGACTTCTGCTGCTACTACTAAATGTAGACTGAAAAGCTGACTTTTAAAAAACCCTAAGCCCACTCTCGTTTATTAGTATGTATATATTCTAGCAGACAGGCTTGCCTTGCCTTGCAAATCGACAAGAAAATCTCCACTTATTCGAAAAATCGACCGTCGGCGTTTCAAAAATTAACTCGCCACACAATTTCTCGTCAAACGTGGCTAGAAATATCGGACAACCATAGTCAACATCTAAACAGTTCTGTATTCAGTTCTTATGAAAAAGTGCAGTGTTAAGTCTTCATTTCGACAGTCACAAAGTCGGTGCAGATCAAATTCCTTCAGGCTTATGTGCGCTTTGTATCAGTCAAGGGACTGAATTCTTTGGCAATAATTCCAATGTTTTCATCCACTTCTAACGGGTTTGAACTAGTTTAATGACCAGTAACAACCCTGCGGGAAATGAAGGCTCGATTGATCCAAAGTGGTAATTCTGTGATATGTAGTGTGTTTGATAAGTGTATATTGCCATGTACCAGACACCCATACATTCCATGGAATATTGACATACAATATATGGAATGTCCATGCTACAAGCAACCTGTACTGTGTGGACTAATGCATACGTAAGCATTTCCCACACTTTAGTTGTAGCTAGTATTAAGTTAATTTTTATACCTAGATTTAAGCTTTATAGAACAATAAAAATCAGTTGCTCATGAGAGTCCAAACATACCAGTGTTTTAATTAATATATTAGATGGCGATCCTGCCAAATCGGTATTGAAAAAAGTACAATAAGGTTCGGGTCGTTTAAAAAAAACAGTGCTATAAAAATGAAAAATAAATTTGATAAACATTTGCAGAAGAAAAAAAATATACAGTGGTGTTCAAAACATTTGCAACTGAAATCATGGTTTAGGTAATTACAATTTTTTTGATCAAAAAGATTTGTGGTATAAGTTTTTGTTTTTTTTTTTATCAAATTCAGTTATAGCATATTATTTTACAAATACAAAAAAATTATTCATAACTTCTCAAAAATAAAACAAAAGTAATTTTAACAAAATAAGTCGATAGTCCAGTGTTCAAACCATTTGCAACTCTCAAAGTAATTAACATTAAATACAAACAATGGTTTTAACGCTCAGTATTTTGTAGCGTAGCCATTATTTTTTATAACTTCTGAACACCTCTTAGGCATTGAGGCAATGAGCTTTTTAATCGTCAGAAAATTCAATCCATTGCTTCTCCAACTCGACGAAAAGTTCATCAACATTTCCGAATACTTTATTGCCGATATTCCGTTTTACAGTCATCCACATGTTCTCAATCGGGAGATTGAGCCGGCCACAACATGATATTAATTTCATTTTCCTGCAGCCAAACCTTTACAACCCCCGCCTTGTGTTTTGGGCCGTTGTCGTGCTGGAAGGTCCATGAGAGCGGCATTTCCCATTCAGCATAAGGAGGCATAACTGAACTCAAAAGATCTCTATAGATTGTGGCCGTCATTGTGCTAGTAATGCGGTGAATTGGACCAATCCCATTTCTTGAAAAACACCCCCACACCATAATGTTTCCACCTCCGTGCTTCACTGTGGCGGTTGTGCATCTGGAATTAAACTTTTCGCCTCGTGGTCTTCGAACATTGGCTCTTCCATCTGATCTCCGGAGGTTGAATTTAGATTCATCAGACCACAATACATGTTTCCATTGCTGTTGAGTCCAGTTAAAATGGGTGCGCGCAAAGTCAAGCCGAGCTTTTCGGTTTTTTTCCGACACAAACGGTTTTTTTGTACATCTATAACTTCAAATACCATATTCTCGGGCTCTTCATTTAATGGTGGGAAGACTGTCCTCTGGGAACTGTTTTGGGATATTTCGTAAAAAAATTCTTGATTTTCCTATCTTCTCTTACAGTTGTAATACGGGGTTTTCCACCTTTATGAGTTGTGTGGATGTTACCACTATTAACAATTCGGCAAATCGTTGATTTTGGAACGGACTACTTTACTTATTTTCAAATTTCTTTTTGGGAAAGTCCATTTTGAAAATCATTTAAAATTTTTGATTTCAAATCAGAATTGTATTTATTTCCCGTCATTTTTTACAAAAATTATGCTTACGAAGTTTATGCTTTCAACATCTTATTACAAATATTAAAGAACAATAATTATAATAAATTTGTTTAAAAAATGTAACGGCCTGAATCTCATATTAAAAAGGAATGCGATTACAGTTATATCCTAGCATTTGTTAGTATAAATTGTTTCGTTAAGAGTAAGAATAATGAGAGTTGCAAATGTTTTGAACACCTGCATTTTGAATACATCTATTATTATTAATTTTTTTGTTGTTTTAATTTAACGGAATTAATTTTTTTAATTTGTTCAATATAAAACAACGTATGAAGAATTTGTAAAAAATAAATTTTAGTAACTAAGTGTGATTTGAAGAAAATAAATCAATGAAACCAACAAATGCGATCTCAGTTCCACATGTTATAATATCTACACTATGAAATATTTAACGCAAACAATGAATTAAAAAAAATTAGAAGTGACAACAAACGCATAACAAAGGCATAACATTGTGAACAGACAAAAAAAGAAAACCTTTTGACGAAAGCTGAAAAAAATGTAGTGTAAAGTGAACTTGCAAATATTTTTCACCAAAAAAAAAAAAAGTTTTAAATTAAATTAAATTGTGTAAAAAATATACAATAAACAAACAAAAATATTTTTAAACAAAACAAAAAAAAAACATTAAATGTTAAATGGGTAACACGCCGAGTTACTTGAAGGAAGATGCTGGTGCGGCCAAGGCACCAGTTATGTAATGACGACCCAAATGAAGCGGAAAATGCGAAGAAGGATAAACTATGTTAAACACCTAAAACTATACCATTAGTCCTATAAAGCTGTTATGACACTGTATAGTTTTTGTATAGTTTCAAGATGTATTGGGAGAAAGAAACAACATTAATGTGCGAATGAAACATATATACAATTTGTAAACAAAACGTTTTGTTTTTTTTTTAACTGACAGTTCCAAAAAGAAACTGACAACAAACTTATTTGCCTGTGAGAAATGTCAAGATAAAGTTCAAAATTTTCGTTTGCACTTTTGACAGATATCCCAATTTTTCGCTGATTTATCGATAACAAAAGTATTTGTTTTGACATTTACTACAATTTGGCACTATGTGTTCGTACTCTTTACACTAGTTAAAAAATTGAATAACAATATATTTGTACTGCTTTAATTTAGATTGTCAATACAAAAACTATACAGTGTCATACGGGCTTAACGAATTTTGTCTGGGCTACTCGTACACAAACAAAAAAAAATATAAAATTAAAAATTATATTCACTTTATAAAGCTTGTTGCCAGAAATAGAAAAACCAAATTCTAAGATAACTAACCCGAATGCAAACGTGGTAAACGAAGTGAAGGTGATTGAGGATAACTCTAGTTCAATACCATTGTTGCTATGGGCAATAATTTTACTTTTGGCAGTAAATATTTTGAATAAATTACATTTATGGCATAACAAGTCATTGAAAAGAAAATATATGACAAGAGCAGCTTCACTGGCTCAAATTTAAGCAAAGCAAACTAAATGATAATTGTAATTTTTTTTATATATATAAAAAAAATATATATATATGTTTGAACCTCTGAGATATTTACGAGTCCCTTCAGAAGTATAAAAGAAATGAATGAATAATCCTATTCGGTTGTCACGGGTAGAGGTAATGTGGTATGTATTACATATTTTTTGTTGTTATGTTTTGTTAGTTTTTTTTTATTGTGAAACAATTCTATCGAACAATTCTATCGAAAATTCGACTATTGAAAGAGCAATTCGATAGATCATACAAATGCTTGAGACCCACAAGACACGAAACTCTAGAAAAATATATTAAAATTTTATTCGAATCCCTCGAAAAAATAAGAGTAATACTCAATACGAATTACTCTCGGCTGACCCAATCCCACAAATCGGCAACCGATCATTTTTTCTCAGACGTTCCTGATAAGTTAATCACCGTCTTGTCAAAAAAATTATTTGGGGTGAATATACCTAACACACTCCACGGGGAGGTAGTATATAACTTGGTGTCTAGAGATCCACAAAGTGAAACTGTTCCGCATGAACAGAAAATTAAACTAGATACAGAAGAAACGAAAAATATGCCACTGTCAGTAACTGAATTTTTAGGGGTATCTGCTTTACAAGCGTTTATAGACGCATTACAACTTGTGGACTCCGTAAAGGATATCCATGAAGCAATCGCTGTAAATGTCATAAAAACAAAGCTTAAAGGTACAGCAAGAACCCTAATATCAACTGAACAAACCATAAATGCGATAATTGAAAAACTAAAAGGAGAATCAACTGATGTTCTCACTGCGAAGATCCTCAATGTGAAGCAGAACAATAAATCTGCTAACCATTTCGTAGAAGAAATAGAAAATTTGACGAAAGCATTGACAAATGCATACATTTCTGAGGGATTATCAAATCTACTTGCAGAAAAGCTTTCTACACAAACTGCCATAAAGGCAATGTGTAAAAACGCTTCAAATAACAGGGTAAAACTTGTCATGGAGGATGGCACCTTCAGTAACATGAACGAAGCCATCTCCAAATTTATCAATACTTCCCATAATGAATGAAATGGGTATAACCAGCGTGGTAGACAACGCGGAACCACAGGAATCCCATGAAATTCGACTGGGGGCACAAATCAACAATTAGATAAATCTCTTGGTTTAAACATAGCAAATTGCAAAATAAATAATTTATTTTAAATTTGAGCAGCTATTTTATATTAAAAACTAACATGAACAATGTGTATAATACATTTCTAATTGATACCGGAGCCGATATTTCGATTTTTAAGAACAGCAAATTAGCTCCTAATACAGTAATAAGCACAAATAATACGATCAGAACAACGAAAATTGGAGAATCAACACTAGATTCTCTAGGAAAAATAAAAACGGATTTGGTAATAGAAAATTTCTTGGTTGAACGCTAATTTCATGTAGTTGATAAAACATTTCCAATTCCTAGTGGTGGAATATTGGGTTTGGATTTTATAAGAAGGTATAATTGTAACATATTAATTAAAACACAGGTATCTTTGGGCTCTCATGAGCAACTGGTCATTAAGGTACTTAATAATAGCGTTAACGCCGAAGATAATTAATATAACTGTTGACGAGCAGAAAAATTAACTTCTGGATAAATACCACAACGATCAGTTATTCGGCAATGTCAGAAAAATAAATCATTACCAGGAACAAGAGAACCGATGGTCATAACTGAAACACCAGCACGTGCATTTGATATATGTAGTTGTTATTGACACGATCGGTTCATTTATAAAATCTAATAGTAATAATGAATATGCGATAAGTATTATATGTGATCTAACGAAATATTTAATCACTATACCTATACAGTACAAAACCGTGGCTAGAGCAATTTTTATACTTATTTATGGCAAAATGCGGAAAATTGTATCTAATATGGGAACGGAGTATAGGAATCAGAATATGCAAGAGCTTTACAAAATGTTGAATATTGAATACGCTACTTCTACAGCATACCATCATCATCATAATAGTTGGTACCATCGAAAGATCCCATAGAACATTTAATGAATATGTTCGTTCGTACCTATCATTGAACAGAACAGATTGGGACGAATGGTTAAAGTACTTGACGTACTGTTTCAATACAACACCTTCCACAGTTCATGGATGCTGTCCGTATGAATTGATCTTCGGTAAAATGCCACCAACCATACAAGCACTTGGTTCAAATACCGTTGATTTACTATATAATATAGACTCATACGGAAAGGAAGTCATGTATAGACTTCAAGTGTTGCAACAACGTTTTGCTAAAATGATAATGAAGTCAAAGGACAGAAGTAAATCTCAATATGATAAGACTAAAAACCCTATTAATATTAAAATAGGAGATTTGGTCTTATTGGAGAATGATTCAGAGCATTAGTTGGAAACTTTATTCAGAGGTCCATATTCATTTACGCAAATCGATAGTAACGGCAATTGTACTTTGTTACTTGGCAATGATAAAATTGTCAAGGTTCATAAAAATAGATTGAAAATTTTCAATTCCTAGAAGGGAATATTTTTATACACATATTAAAGTAAAAAATTACTCAGAAACTAAATTACAAAGAGTAAGGCAAATTTACACAACAAGTAAACGAATGAAAAATTTTTAAGAGTTGGTAAAATAGATGAAACAGCTGATTTTAAATAAAAAATATTAAAAAAAAAATCAACTGGTCATTATGGAAAAGATAAAACTTAATTAAAATTGTATTTTTTTAACTTCTTCCATAGTTAATTCTTTAATATTTTTCACTTTAAATCCATTAACATTTATAATTTAGTTTAATATTTTTTTCTATTTTTTTTTTTTTTTTGTTAATAATAATTAATCCTACCTGGGAATTGTTTTTTTACTAAAATTAAATTTTATGTACACGATAAAAGAAAAAGTATAATAAAATAAAACTAATATTATGGACAGAGTTCCTTGAATTTTAATAAACAAAAAAATAAGAAAATTTTAATTTAAAAAAAAAAAAAAATTATAAATTGAAAATAGAGGAGTGACTTGAGGATCCTGATCAAATCCATAAATCATTCTTATCTACTGTAATTTTATACATATTTAATAATTATTATATTTTAATTATATAAAAGATCGATCAACTTAATATTGATCGATCTTTTTCCTGAAAAGGGAGGTGTGGTGTGTTTGATAAGTGTATATTACCATGTACCAGACATGTAACATAACACCCATACACTGTATAGAATATTGACATACAATCTATGGAGTTGTGTTTTTTTAACATCTTCTCTTTAATATTTTTCACTTTAAATCCATTAACATTTATAATTTAGAAGTTTGATATAATTAATGGTGAATTTTATCGAAGTGAATTTAGTGAATTTTTTATTTTATATAAATTTATGTGTTAGATTTTATTTGTTCGGTTTTAGATCATGACAAATTTTTCTCTAAATTAACAGAAAAATTATAATTTTTATATGATAATTTACTTTGACTATTAGAAAAAACATAGAAAAAGTTATTAGACACTAGCATGAATGGAATGCATTTTCTGTTTCAATCCATAAAGAGCTTTCTTTAGTACAAAAACACGTTTAGTTTCATCTTTATAACCATCAGGTTGTTCCATAAAAATTTCTTGATCAAGTTCTCCGTTGAGAAATGCCGTTACTGCATCAAGTTGATGAATATGTAAATCGTATTTAACAGACAATGCAATTAAAAGTCTTATTGACGTGTATCGAACTACAGGTGCAAAAGTTTCCTCGTAATCAACACCCTTTTGCTGACTACAGCCGTTGACAACAAGTCTGGCTTTATGTTGAATTTTATTGCCACTTGCATCATATTTGGTTTTAAATACCCACTTACACTTTATTGGCCTTTTTCCATATGGTAGTTCTGCTAATGTCCATGTATCATATAAAGCTAAGGAACTCATTTCATCGTCCATTGCGGCACGCCACTCTTTGGCTTCTTCAGATTTCATAGCTTCTTCTACTGTTACAGGATCATTTGACACGAAACTTTTAGCACAAAAATTGTATTCGACAGTTGGCTTTGCAGCAAAACGTTCAGACCGCCGAATTTCAACATCTTCAGAATTCTCATTTTCACTAGATAGTTTACCAAAAGCATTTTCGAAATCAATGCTGTCCTCTGAGTTGACATCATATTCTACTTTTAGACTATCGGTTGATATATTAATAATTTCATCGTTTGGCTGTTCAGTTACAATACTTTATTTATTTATTTCGTCTATGGATACAAAAATCCTTACAGACTAGCAAAATTATGACAATATTAAAAAAAACTTAAAATATATTATTTAATACAGTTTTAAATTGATAGTGGTTAACACTTATATCTAATTGATTACAATATTTATTAAACAATCTCAAAACTCTAGTAAGAGGTTCATTTAACGCATAATTAGTTCTATGTACATCAATATAAAAGAACTTATCTCTAACTCTTAACGATCTAGAAGGAACATATAATTTGATTAAATGCAATAATTCTGGGCAATCAACTACACCACAAATAATACCATGTAAAAAATTTAAGGCAAAAATGGTCCTACGTGTTTCCAAAGTGTTAATGAAAATAAATTCACATTTATCCTCATAGGATGGAACAGAAAATGTAGGATCAAAAGGAGATTGATTAACATTAACATTTAGGAATGGGAGAGCAAATTTTACAAATTTAATTTGAATTTTCTCAATACGATTAATATGGATATCCGCTACAGGGCTCCAAATAAATGATGCATATTCTAGCCTAGATCTTACAAAAGAACAAAACAGAACTTTTTTTGTGGAACAATCAAAAAGATTACCAGAATTACGACGTATAAATGCTAATAATGAATAAGCTTTAGGTATAGTGAAGTTCAAATGGCTACAAAACGATAATTTGCAGTCAAAGACTACACCAAGATCCAATATTTCATCAACAGATGAGATAATATGACCTTTAATACTATATTGCGAATGTAAAGTATGAAGGCATCGATGATATTTCATATAAAAACATTTCGCAATATTAAAAGACAAACCATTACGGTCAGACCATAAAACGACTCTAGACAAATCCTCCTGAAGGTCAGAAATGTCTCTAAAGGAAGAAATTGATTTAAAAATCTTGAGATCATCAGCATACATGAGGTGCTGAGAATTTTTGAAACAATGAGAGATGTCATTAATAAAAATATCAATACGATCAACATCAACATCAGTTGGTAAATCGTTACCTATACAAATTGGCAATTCCATCCCTTTTTCCTTCTCTGAATTGACAACATCTTAATCGATTCCAACTACAATATTTCGAATTTGATTAGTAAGATCTACACTATTGTTACATACCTGATCTTAAATGAAGACGACATCACGGCTGATGATTATCTTCTTTGTAGCAGTATTATAAAGTCTGTAGGCTTTGCTTTCAGTACTATATCCAACGAAAACACAAGGTGTGGACTTGGCATCTAACTTGGAACGCTTTACTTTAGGAATATGAACAAACGACTTGCATCCAAAGACCCGAATGTGTTTAAGGTTTGGCTTTCTACCCGACCACAATTCTTCTGGACTGATGGTATTTTTTCTACATGGTGTTCTGTTCATCGAATAGGCTGCGGCCACAGCTGCTTTGCCCAATATTTTTCTTCCAGACCAGCATCTAGTAACATGCATCTTACACGATCCATTATAGTACGATTTAGCCGTTCGGACACGCCATTCTGTTCTGGGGTGTACGAAGCGGTTTTTTGATGAATAATGCCACAGTTATTTAAAAACTTTTGGAATGGTCCATTTATATACTCAGTGCCGTTGTCCGTTCTAAAAATTTTAATTTTCTTTGAACACTGATTCTCAGTAAATGTTGTAAATTTTTTAAATTCCTCGAAAACGTCAGATTTTTTCTTAATTGGCAACAAAAATACTTTTCGGGAATAATCATCCACAAAAATAACAATAAAACGAGCACCTGAGAATGATTTAGTTTTCAATGGTGCCATTACATCTGAATGAACAATTTCAAGAGCTTCTGTTGCACGATTACCACTTTCTTTAAACGAGTTTCTTACTTGTTTTCCTTGTATACAAATTTCACATTTGTTTAGATTCATTTGAAAATCAAGTTCATTCGTGTTTCTAATTTTGTTCAAATTTTCATCACAAATATGACCGAAACGTCGATGCCTCAAATTAGCAATACTATTTACGATCAACGCTTTTTGTGTGTTGTTCTTAGAAACACAATTTAACCTATATAAATTGTTGTGTAAACTTGCAGTTGCCATACATGTATTATCGCTGTCAAAAATTTCGCAGTGATTCTGCTCAAAAACAACCTTCTTTCCATTTGCCGTTAATTGTCTTACTGACAATAAATTTGCACATAGCTTCGGTACGTACTCAACGTACTCGTCCATAGAGTCACAATCAGACAATTTAAGTTGAACCAATTTTTTTAACAATTCTACTTTTCTGGTGAGACCGGTGTCCTCATACGCACTCATCAAAGATTCCCAAGCATCTTTTGCCGTTGTTGCCGTCGCTATGTGCGCAAAATTACTAGGCTCCACCATTAACGTTAGTTCTGCTAATGCACGTTCATTAGCATCTTTGTCAACTTCCTTGGAATTTGCATTCAAACCTGCTTCAACAATTTTCCAGCAACTTTTTAACACTAAGTACGATTTAGCATGCCGCTTCCAAATATCAAAATTTTCACGGCCACGCAATTTCTCAAATGGAAAACTTAAACTTGTTGCCATTTTTACAATCGTTTCTAACTTTTATTAAAATTATCTGCATTTGTTGATTCCTTTTATTAAACGTTTTAATTTTTAATAGTTTCCTTTCCTTTTTTTTTACAAGAACAAAACGCCCATAACCTGATATAATTGTAGAGTAAAACGCAGTGATCTGTTTGAATGTTACAAAGGAACTGAAAAAGTTTTATTGAATTCTCTCATTCTATGAGTTACATTAATTAGTGCATTCCATTCATGCTAGTGTCTAATAACTTTTTCTGTGTTTTTTTTTCTGTCTAATAGTCAAAGTAAATTATCATATAAAAATTATAATTTTTCTGTTAATTTAGAGAAAAATTTGTCATGATCTAAAACCGAACAAATAAAATCTCACACATAAATTTATAGATCAACAATAAAATTCACTATTAAACCACTCACCAGGTACAGTGTAAAAATCGTTTAATGTATATGCTCGACATATGTATTAACAAAAAATCTTTAATGTTTGTTGATATCACTGTTCAAGTTGTAAAATGGTACTAACGTGAAAACAATATGGTTGCGTTTGGATGAGCCCACTGACTACTACTCCACCGATGAAAGTGCCAGTTTGGCTCATTGGGAAAAATTTATGGGGTTTTTTTTGAATTTCGGTCAATTCGTAAATTTTTGACCATTTTCAGCCCATTTAAGTCGCTTTTACTGTATTCAAAATTTCTTGTGTTAGCTTTATACGGCTCACAATTACTATTTCCACCATTAGAACGCACATTTCAACTGAGAAAATCAAAATTTTTAGCCTATTTTCATGATTTTTGCCCATTTTTCATCGATTTTCCCCATTTTTTTTGCTGTTTTTATGCGCTTTTTATAGTTCTTGCGCAAACTTATCGACATAATTCTTACCGTTTTTCCTTCTTACAATATATTATGCAATATTATTGCCATTTCAAGCAACTCAACACACTTTTTAATACAAAAACCATCCTTTTTTACGCTTTTTCGGTAATGTGCGTGGACAATTAAAAGGAAAAAAGGAAAGTGTACTTTTTTAATTCTTTGAGTTTTTTCCGTTGGCTACCTGCATGATTTTTTTACACAATTTTTTTTACACAAACGCACACGAACCAGGTATATAGGCATCCTTTTTTTATTTTTTATAGCTGTTCATTGATCGATTTTTGTCATTCAACAAGTGTCTCTGAACGCGTAAAGTACGATTTTTTTTAAAGTGACGAAAAAGTAATAAATGTATAAATAAAGTTTCCAGTTTGAAGTGATTAATTTTTACAGTAAAAAATGGATGAATGCCTGAAAAAATTCAATCATTACTGTTATATGTGCGGAAAGTGGACCATTATGTCGTCTATGAAAAAAATTACTGATGAAATTGTAACATTGTACGAGCAGTACTTCAATATTCCAGTGATTCGTAATGTTGACTGGGTGCCTAAAATGGCTTGTTCATCGTGTGTAGCACGTTTGTATGATTGGCGAACAGGTCGACGGGAAAGCATGTACAAATAATGTTGTGGGAATGAACAGAAGAAAGGCGATGGAATATATTTACCAAAGTGTTCCGTCAGCTCAAATCACTCTTCCCCATTCTCCGCCAGTGCCAATCCCGAGAAAACCGAGTCCAACCGAAGAATACATCCCACCATCTTTTTTTTCGGAGCCAGAATCGAATTTTTCTTTGTATCAGCCATCAAATATTACGCCACCATGCAAAAACATTGAAGTTACACAACAGCGCTTGAACATAATGTCAAGACAACTAAAGTTGTCACAAAATAAAACCATAATTCTTCCTCAACATCTTAAAGCTGTGAACATCCTGTCACCAGAAGTTAAAGTGTTCGGTTCGCGTGGTCGACAGCATGAATTTGTACCGTTTTTTACTCGCAACGAAAACAATTCATTTACGTACTGTAATGATATCAATGGTTTGATGTCGGCCATGAATTACACGTACAATGCGGATCAATGGCGGTTGTTCATCGATGGATCGAAGAGCAGTCTCAAGGCTGTGCTGCTGTATTTCGATAATACAAAAAACTCTGTGCCAATTGCGCTTGCCGTGAAAACAATTCATTTACGTACTGTAATGATATCAATGGCTTGATGTCGGCCATGAATTACACGTACAATGCGGACCAATGGCGGTTGTTCATCGATGGATCGAAGAGCAGCCTCAAGGCTGTGCTGCTGTGCCAATTGCGCTTGCCGTGAAAACAAAGGAAACGTATGATTCCATGAAACTAATCTTGGATTCTGTGAAATACCATGAACATTGTTGGAAAATATGCGCTGATTTGAAAGTGGTTGCACTTATCTGTGGCCTTCAAACTGGTTACACTAAAAATATGTGCTACTTGTGTACGTGGGATTCGCGATATACACCACAGTATCAAAAACGAGATTGGCTATCGAGAACAAATCATCTAATCGGGCAGCAGAACGTTATCCACGAGGAGTTGGTGCCGATGGATAAGGTATTGCTGCCACCATTGCACATTAAACTTGGGTTAATGAAGAATTTCATCAAAGCGTTACTAGTGCGTGGAAATAGATTGGCATTTGGACGATTGGAGTACATTTTTCCACGCTTGAGTGAAGCGAAAATTAAAGAAGGTAAATAAATATTTGGAATTCTTTTTCCGCCAAACAAAGATGAAGCATTCTTTAAAGTTTTTATATAAAATCATATATTTATTTCAGGTGCGTTGAATGGCCCAGACATTCGCAAACTGATTAAGGATGAAGACTTCAACAATGTCCTTCAAGAGGCGGAACTCATCGCTTGGGATAGCCTGAAAGCAGTGATCGAAAAAGTTCTCGGCATTCATCGAGTGGACAATTGGCGTGCCATTGTCGATGATATGGTGCAATCTTTCGAAAACATCGGTGTTCGAATGTCGTTGAAAGTGCATTTCATGCATCACCACCAGGATCACTTCGAGTGTCAGTTGCCGTCTGAATCAGACGAGCATGGGGAACGTTTCCACCAGGTATCAGCACAGTTGGAACACTGGTATAGTGGAAAAAAATTAGATTCACTTTTGGCAGATCTTTGCTGGAATTTGTTAATGGAATTAGAGGATAACGAATGATATTCCATTGCTTATTTCTCTATTTCAATTGCCAATTTAAAATGAATTACATTAATACGGAGAAACACGCATTTCCATTAATTTTTATACCTAAAAAATGTATTCAACCACAAAAAATTTATTTAAATCAATAAAAAAAACGCAAAAATCATCCGAAAAAGCGTAAAAAAGGATGGTTTTTGTATTAAAAAGTGTGTTGAGTTGCTTGAAATGGCAATAATATTGCATAATATATTGTAAAAAGGAAAAACGGTAAGAATTATGTCGATAAGTTTGCGCAAGAACTACAAAAAGCGCATAAAAACAGCAAAAAAATGGGGAAAATCGATGAAAAATGGGCAAAAATCATGAAAATAGGCTAAAAATTTTGATTTCCTCAGTTGAAATGTGCGTTCTAATGGTGGAAATAGTAATTGTGAGCCGTATAAACATAACACAAGAAATTTTGAATACAGGAAAAGCGACTTAAATGGGCTTAAATGGGCTGAAAATGGTCAAAAATTGACGAATTGACCGAAATTCAAAAAAAAAACCCATAAATGTTTACCAATGAGCCAAATTGGCACTTTCATCGGTGGAGTAGTAGTCAGGGGGCTCATCCAAACACAACCATATGGTTTTCACGTTAGTACCAGAAATTTCGTGTTAAAAACTTGAACAGTGTATGCTTTGCTTATGTAGAAGGTTAGTATATGATTAGAGAAAAGAACTGCCATTTAAAAGTTTTAACTGAAAGTTAAACTGGCAACTATGATAATGACTAGAGAAAAACCAAACACACTATAAATAGAAATCGTTCGTGGTAAATTTCATTCTAACTCAACACACAGAGTAATGTGGGATTTAACGTTACCCAACTTCTTTAACGTGTGAGTTAAATAGAAGATATTTACGATTAACACTAAATGGCACGAATAATGTTGATGAAGACCGTAGTGGGTCAGAAAATGCATTCCATTCATGCTAGTGCCTAATAACTTTTTCTGTGTTTTTTTTCTTCTAATAGTCAAAGTAAATTATCATATAAAAATTATAATTTTTCTGTTAATTTAGAGAAAAATTTGTCATGATCTAAAACCGAACAAATAAAATCTCACACGTTTGATATAATTTTTATTATAAATAAAAATTATGTTTTTTTCGACCTTCAATTGTGCAATGAAAATGAAAATTATTCAAGTTCGAGGCCATACTCTTTATTTCTTTATTAGGATATTGTCCTAACAAATAATCTATAGAGTTTTTTGTTTTCAAATTTATTATTTGACTCTTTCAGGAATGTGTTGATAGATCTATTTCGGGAATTTTCTAGGTTCCCATCATCAGAACACGTTTTGAAAGCGGTAACAATCCCATGCCAAACATCAAACATTCATGTAACCTAGTTTACTAACTACATGAGAACTAATATATGAGTTTGAATATTAGATTATAACCATTGATCAAAAACTAAATTGAAAACTTGTTTGTTATGTGCAAGGTCCACCTCTGGTGGATATTCAATACACGTTTTTTGTTTTTCTCTCCTTTTTATATTTTGTTTAGTTTATAAACAACACAGGGGGAGTAACCTAGACTGAAATTTGTCAAGTTCGATATAATTGTTATTATAAATAAAAATTATGTTTTTTTTTACCTTTAATTGTGCAATGAAAATGAAAATTATTCAAGTTCGAAGCCATACTCTATATTTCTTTATTAGGATATTGTCCTAACAAATAATCTATAGAGTTTCTTGTTTTCAAATTTATTATTTGACTCTTTCCGGAATGTGTTGATAGATCTATTTCGTTAATTTTCTAGGTTCCCATCATCAGAACACGTGTTGAAAGTGGTAAGAATCCCATGCCAAACATCAAACATTCATATAACCTAGTTTACTCACTACATGAGAACTAATATATGAGTTTGAAATTAAAGATTATAACCATTGATCAAAAAATAAATTGAAAACTTGTTTGTTATGTGCAAGGTCCGCCTCTGGTGGATATTCAATACACGTTTTTTGTTTTTCTCTCCTTTTTATATTTTGTTTAGTTTATTAACAACACAGGGGGAGTAAACTAGACTGAACTTTGTCAAGTTTGATATAATTGTTATTATAAATAAAAATTATGTTTTTTTTTACCTTTAATTGTGCAATGAAAATGAAAATTATTCAAGTTCGAAGCCATACTCTATATTTCTTTATTAGGATATTGTCCTAACAAATAATCTATAGAGTTTCTTGTTTTCAAATTTATTATTTGACTCTTTCAGGAATGTGTTGATAGATCTATTTCGTTAATTTTCTAGGTTCCCATCATCAGAACACGTGTTGAAAGTGGTAACAATCCCATGCCAAACATCAAACATTCATATAACCTAGTTTACTCACTACAGGAGAACTAACATATGAGTTTGAAATTAAAGACTATAAAAATTGATTGATGAAATTAAAGATTATAACCATTTTCAATTTATTTTTTAATCTATGGTTATAATCTTTAATTTCAAAGTCATATATTAGTTTTCATGTTTACTCACTACATGAGAACTAATATATGAGTTTGAAATTAAAGATTATAACCATAGATCAAAAAATAAATTGAAAATGGTTATAATCTTTAATTTCATCAATCAATGGTTATAATCTTTAATTTCAAACTTGAATAATTTTCATTGCACAATTAAAGGTCCTGCAGATAAGCCACCTGGCTTCGCAGGGTTAGTTAAGATGAAATGTTAAAATAATTTTTGAAAATAAAATTTGAAATTTGAAAAAAAAAAAAAAAAAAATAATTTTTATTTATAATAAAAATTATATCAAACTTGTATAAAAGACAAAGTTCAGTCTAGTTTACTCCCCCTGTGTTGTTTATAAACTAAACAAAATATAAAAAGGAGAGAAAAACAAAAAAACGTGTATTGAATATCCACCAGAGGTGGACCTTGCACATAAAAAACAAGTTTTCAATTTATTTTTTGATCAATGGTTATAATCTTTAATTTCAAACTCATATATTAGTTCTCATGTAGTGAATAAACTAAGTTATATGAATGTTTGATGTTTGGCATTAGATTGTTACCGCTTTAAAAACGTGTTCTGATGATGGGAACCTAGAAAATTCCCGAAATAGATCTATCAACACATTCCTGAAAGAGTCAAATAATAAATTTCAAAACAAAAAACTCTATAGATTATTTGTTAGGACAATATCCTAATAAAGAAATATAGAGTATGGCCTCGAACTTGAATAATTTTTATTTTCATTGCACAATTAAAAGTAGAAAAAAACATAATTTTTATTTATAATAAAATTTATATCAAACTTGTATAAAACACAAAGTTCAGTCTAGTTTAATCCCCCTGTGTTGTTTATAAACTAAACAAAATATAAAAAGGAGAGAAAAACAAAAATGTGTATTGAATATCCACCAGAGGTGGACCTTGCACATAAAAAACAAGTTTTCAATTAATTTTTTGATCAATGGTTATAATCTTTAGTTTCAAACTCATATATTAGTTCTCATGTAGTGAGTAAACTTGGTTATATGAATGTTTGATGTTTGGCATGGGATTGTTACCGCTTTCAAAACGTGTTCTGATGATGGGAACCTAGAAAATTCCCGAAATAGATCTATCAACACATTCCTGAAAGAGTCAAATAATAAATTTGAAAACAAAAAACTCTATAGATTATTTGTTAGGACAATATCCTAATAAAGAATTATAGAGTATGAAATCGAACTTGAATAATTCTCATTTTCATTGCACAATTAAAGGTCGAAAAAAAACATAATTTGTATTTATAATAAAAATTATATCAAACTTGTAATAAAGACAAAGTTCAGTCTAGTTTACTCCCCCTGTGTTGTTTATAAACTAAACACAACATAAAAAGGAGAGAAAAGCAAAAAACGTGTATTGAATATCCACCAGAGGTGGACTTTGCACATAACAAACAAGTTTTCAATTTATTAACATTATTTTAATATTAGGATACTGTGTAAAATGCTTATCTTTACAGCAGGTCATAAATTCTGCTGTCATAAATTTATTGTTTTATTACTACACTCATAAGTACAGATTTTTGGGGAAATACTGACATTTTATGATGGAAAATTTGAAGTGTAAATATGAAAATGTAAATAAAATAAAAGATTTCTTAAGAACTATAAAAATGTAAAACAAAAATATTTTATTATTAAAATATGCATATTTAATTCTGAACATTCTGCCGGGGGCTATTAAATTGTATAGCTAACAGCCGTCTGTGAAGTGTTATTTGATGAATGATATACACAATAAAAGCGATCATAATTACCGTTCATATACCCAGTGCAGTATGCCCGCTCAAGTGATGAAAGGTTTGGCCCCTTAAATGAACGTCTTCTTTTTTCAGATCTGCTATATGCTTATTTAGTTCATCAATCTCCTTGCCGTGGTTAATTACTACATTTCCTATCGGTTTCACTATGCCGGAATCATCTAGGTTAACGTCTTTCATCAGGAAATTCTCGAATCCGTTTTTTCGCGCGCTTCTAAGACTATGGGTGGCTACTAAGGTGATCTCGTCTATTCGTGCTGTACATTCTTCTTTGAATGTGAATATGCCTTGCTGTGGCAGTTGTATGATGAACTGCTGAGAATTTGAACATTTCACGTGAGCTGATGTATTTTTGAAAATCTTATATAGCCAATTTCCTTTGCCGCAGTGCTGTTCAAAGCATTTGATGTTAAAACCATACAAAGGTTAAGAAGCGTCATCATCACTAAAGAAGTATTATATCTTGATTGACGTGTGTTTGGCCTTGTTGGGCGTTGCTCTTCACGTTGTGTCGGAATATTGTTTTGTAAATTGCTATCTTCGCTTTTCAGAGGACAAACTTTTGTTATTGGGCGTTGTATGAGACCTCCATTGGTTTTTATCTCAATTACTCGCACCTTTCCGTCTTTTCCAGCATCTGTATTTACTACTACTCCCATCGGCCATTTTGCTGGAGGAGCATTTTCATTTCTTATGAGGACAACCTGGTCTTTCTTCAGATTTTTAGTTTGCTGCTTTCAGTTGTTCCTTTGCTGAAGTGAATTTAAATACTCCTCTTTCCAACGTCTCCAAAATTCCTTTGCATTTTCTGAATAAGCTTCCAGCGATCAAGAGACCCAAGTCGATCTTCTGTCATGGATTCTGGGGATGACAATATTGGTCGACCAATCAAAAAATGACCAGGTGTTAATACATCTATGTCAGCAATATCGTCGCCTGTTGAATAAAGCGGTCGAGAATTTAGCACTGCTTCAATTTGGTTTAATAGTGTTGACATTTCTTCATAAGTTAGTATTGTATCCCCAATTACTCTTTTTAGATGAAACTTGAAAGACTTCACTCCAGCCTCCCAGATTCCTATAAAGTGAGGAGCTGCCGGGGGAATAAAATGCCACCTTACGCCATCAGCTTCTTAAGTTGGTGCCAATTTGTTATTATTTTTTAATGCTTTTGTTAAGTCATCATTTAGTATTTTCGTTGCGCCAACGAAATTTGTTCCGTTATCGGAATATATGTTGGAGCTTTTACCTCTTCTGGCAAAGAATCGCTTTAATGCTGCCATAAATGCTTCGGATGTTAAGTCGCTGACTAACTCTAAATGAATGCATCTTGTAGCCATGCACACGAAAACTGCCACGTACCCTTTGTAGGTTTTTCTTCCTCTTCCCTTGGAGCATTTAATGTTTATTCGCCCAGCATAATCGACACCAGTGTTTTCAAATGGATATATAGCTGACACTCGAGACTCGGGAAGATTCCCCATTATTTGTGTGACAGCTTCTTGTCGGTATCTTATGCAAGTTACACATTTTCTGACATAAGATTTTGACATGTTCTGTAATGTAATGTTGTCGTATAGGTTGAGGAAATATCCTACCTAGCTAATTGTTTAGCCGGCGTTTTAAACGCCACTGGCCACTAAGTAATTCTGAGCCGGCACTAAGAAAGCGCCAAGGCAAAAGCACTACTGGAGCGCTGGTAAGTTTTTAATAGGAAAAAACTAACAAGAGCCAATTACTCGGCTGAGTTCGGTTCAATAAGGCAATTGATTTTTATTTAACAAATTTCCTTGTTTATAAACTAAATTAACGGTATTCTTAAATTCTAATTCTTTTTTGTTTACATTTATTTATGTTTATCTATGTCCTAATTTTCCTACATACTAACATATGTTTTAATAACATATGGTTTATTAACATATGTTTTTTAATAATACTGGGATCGGTGATGGTACAATGGTACTCATTACACCCTCACCCTTTAAAAAAAATGATTTTTGTTTTCATCCAAAAATCATTTTTAGAAATTTAATCACTAAATATTTACAAAATTATCTCTATAAATTTTTTTTTTTTTTTTTTTTTTTTTTTATATTTATTCAATTATATATTTTTTTCAACATGTTATTGTGGTATTTTCTTGGCTTACCGCCTATTTCTAAGACAGAATTTATTCCCTGCCTTTCTATTATTTTATATGGCCCATTGTACGGTGCCTGATTTTTCTTTCTATTCACTGTCTTTAATAAAACCAAATCTCCTATCTCTAAACTGAGTGGGTTTATTCTTCTATCCTTATCTACTCTATTGCGTTTTAAAATGTCCAGATATTCCCTTGCTTTTTCCTTTGCTTTAACTCATTCGCATAATTTTCCGTGTTATAAAATGTCTCTTGTTTTGTAACTTTGTCATTTGGCAAGTAAGGCAACTTTCCAAAGACTAATTCGTATGGTGTGTAACCCGTATCTACATGCGGTGTGGTGTTGTACGCAAATGAAAAGTAAGGGATCCAAACGTCCCATTCATTGTCCTTGCAATAATTTAATATAAATTCATTCAGTACTCTATGATTCCTTTCGATTGACCCTAAAGTTTCGTGGTGGTATGGGGCACTAAAAATTTGTTTTATATCCAAAAGACTACAAACGTCTGACATTAGTTGGTTCGTGAATTCAGTGCCCTTATCTGACTTTAGAATTTTAAAATTACCGTACTTCAAAATAAATTGTTCTACTAATGTTCTTGCGACCGTTTTCGCGTCTTTGGTCTCCATAGGGCATGCTACAACGTATTTAGTTAGTTCGCATTGTATGGTTAACACGTATCGGTTATAATTTGACAAACGCAAAGGTCGTACTGTATCAATTGATACCGTTTCAAAACTAGTACCAGGCGTATCTGTTATTGTAAATTTCTCTCTTGTATGTCTAATTTGTTTATTTATTTTGCATTGCTTGCAATTTGAAATATATTCCTTTACCATTCTGCTCATATTCTTCCATATGTAGCGTTGTTTAAGTTTCAATACTGTTTTTCTGACACCCAAGTGTCCTCCGTGTGTCGAATCATGATATTCATTTATAAGTTTAATTTGTGTATTTTTGCAAAATATTCTTTCCGGTTCATTATATAATAATATTTTCAAACTCGTTTTCGTTCTCAACTGTAATTCGTTGTATAATTTTTTAAATTTTTCCATGGCCATGGTATTAAATATTCGACTGCTTTTACTTAAAGCCAGTTCGTGTATCCCTAAATTATGCATTTTTGATACCAGCTTCTCCAAAGTCATCATTGTGCTCGATGGATTATCACTGCATCTTCCTATAATTTCATTTTTCGATATATCAATTTGATTGATTGTACAATTTTTATTTATTTCAAACTTAAGTTTTCTCATCTTCTTCAAATCCGATAATGAAGTACAGTCCCAGACAAGAGGTTCATGAGGCCTTTTCCTGGACGTGTATTTTCTATTGTTGGTACCATCAGGGTTATTTGTATTTGCAAGTTGTTTTTGCATGTTTCTGGTTATTGCCAATATAGTCTTATCAGTTTCATCCCTAACAGGGATCATGGCTCTCAAACTTTCGCTATTTAGAACAACCCTGGATAAGGCGTCAGCATTAGTATTCATTTTACCCTTTTTGTATTTTATCTCGAAATCATAGTCAGATAAATCCATTCTAATTCGCGTCATCTTTGATGATGGATTTTTATGTGTAAAAAGAGATATTAACGGTCTATGATCGGTGATTACTAAAAACTTTCTGCCGTATAGGTATGATCTAAAAAAATTTATTCCCCAATGAATGGCTAATAGCTCTTTTTCAATTGTGGGTTTGTTTATATCGTGCTTGGATAGAGATTTACTTGCATACGAAATTGGTAGATCTTTGCCAATTTCGCCTTGCGATAAGACTGCACCTAGAGCATAATTTGACGCATCTGTGGTTAAAATAAAAGGTTTGTCAAAATTGGGGTATTGAAGTATTGGTGGTTTCATTAATTTCTCTTTTAATGTGACAAACGAGTCTTGACAACTTTTATCCCATTGAAAAGGTTTGTTCTTTTTCAATAGAGAATTCAACGTTTTTGCTATTTCAGCGAACCCTGGTATAAATCTACGGTAGTAATTGCAAAAAGCTACAAACCGCCTTACTTCGTCTTTGTTCGTTGGTACTGGATAATTTCTTATAATATTGTATTTGGCCGAATCTGTTCTTATACCCTCGTTGGTTATAAGATGTCCTAAATAAACTACTTCTGGTTTTAGAAAACTGCATTTACTTGCATTTCGCTTCAGATTATATTTTCTCAATCTCTGGAATACCTTTGTTAAGTTGTCGTTGTGGTGCTTCAAACTGCATCCGAATATGATAATGTCATCGACATAAATAAAAGCTTCAGCATCTAGGCCACTTAGTGCTATTGTTAGCATTCGTTGAAAACTGTTCGAGGATATTTTCAATCCAAAGGGTAGTCGCTTAAATTGGTAATGGCCGTTACCTGTAGAAAAAGACGTCAACGGACGCGAGTCCTTATGTAAATTTATTTGGTGGAAAGAGCTGGTCATATCCAGTGTTGAGAAATATTTGGCTCTGCCAAGTTTGTCTAGAACGTCCTCTAATCTCGTTAGAGGGAATTTGTCATTGACTATTTTCTCATTTAGTCTGCGAAAGTCTACGACCAATCGCCATTTTCTGTTATCATCAGAAGATTTTTTTGGCACAACTAGTAGTGGTGAGTTATATGGACTAATTGAAGGTTCAATTATGTTGTCCGCTAATAATTCGTCGACCTGGTTATTTATCTCCTCCATTTGTGTTTGTGGTAGTCTATAATTTTTTATGTATACCGGTGTCGAGTCTGTAGTTTGTATTCTTTGTGTATAAAAGTTATTAACGCTTAGTTTCTCACCAGGAAGATGAAAAATATCCTGAAATTCTCTGCAAATGTCAGCCAGAGATCTTTTCGCATATGGGTCGCTTCCCCCAATATTCAAGATGTCCAAAAGTATTTTTGCTCTGTCATCCTCTCTACGATGTTGTATTTTTGTATGATAAATATTGTAGTTTTTTAATGGTTTTATTTCACAATCTAAATTATGTAATATTATCTCTTCATTTGTTGTATTCAATAATTTGACGTGCGCCACTCCCTTTGCGGGTATCAAGCTATTCCCTAAAAACAATCCCTCAGCTATTTCCTTATTTAATACAATGCTTTCCTCATCTACTTGTATATTAAGTGGAGTAACTACTTCTGACCTTGCTGGTATTATAATGTGTGTTTGATGAGTTGGTTTCGAATTGATCGGAAGGGTGACATCCTGTTCATTAATATTGAAAGTTATTGTAAACGTTTCAAAATCTATCTTGCACATATATTTAGTTAACATATCTCGCCCTATTATTCCATCCGTTTTAATAGGAAAACTATTATCGACAATGTAAAAGTTATGATTAATACTTTCTGTTGCAATTATTAAATTTAAATTTGCTGTGCCTATTGAATTTATTATCTCACTTGTGATTCCAGATAATCCAACTGTATCTGATGTATCTATTTCTGACACATTTCTACTTTTGCATATCGAAATATCCGCTCCTATATCTATCAAAAATGTTAAGTTCTCATTTATATTGCTACATTTTATAGTTATGTTTAAATTCATACGACTTGAAATATAAAATATTCTTAATTTTGGCCTCTCTGGGCAACATTTTATATTACCCGGCCCTAACAGTTTCCCTCATCGGCATTATAATGGAATGACCGATATGTATTGTTATGATTTCTATTCGCATTATTATTAATGTTGTAGTTGCTCCTGCTATCATTTTTCTTATAATTGTTGTTTCCATTTCTGAAATCATTGTTCGTACCATTATTGTTTCTGTAATTAATGTTTGTACCATTATTGTTTCTGTAATTATTATGAGTACTATTACTGTTCCTGTAATTATTGTTCGTATCATTATTGTTTCTGTAATTAATGTTTGTACCATTACTGTTTCTGTAATTATTATGAGTACCATTACTGTTTCTGTAATTATTATGAGTACTATTACTGTTCCTGTAATTATTGTTCGTACCATTATTGTTTCTGTTGAATCGGTTCTTTATATGAAATACGTCTCTACTTTCGAGCCCTAAACTTTTCTCTGCCGTCATACATCTTTCTACCGCTTCATTAAAACTTTTTGGTACATTCGCCAATAGAATTTGTTGGTAATCACTATTAACACCTTTCATGAATATATTAAGAGCAACACTATCACTCATCTTATATATTGCATCTTTAGCCTCTTGGGATGGATTCGATAAGTCCTTAATTTCGAAATTGCTTAGCTGATCTGAAAGTTCAGAAATTTTCTCCCTAAAGTCAGATATGGTTTTGTTGTTCTGATTAACAGTTCCCAACTCTGTCAAAACTTGCTGTAACGTTTTGGGATTAGGGTAAGCCCTCTCTAATGCCGTTTTCAATTCTAAAAACGTAGTCGGTCTGTTTGAACGACCTAAAACACCACGAACCTGAGATGTCAATTTGAAATTGTAGACGTACTTAATAAATGTTTCTCTGTCTTCATTTTTTGTTAAATTGTGTAACAATTCTGTTTGCGTTATAAAATCTTCCACATGTTTGTACGAACCTTTAAAAACTTGTAGGTTTTTACCCACCATATTAATGTCAAAACTAGCCATATTTGGTAAATTGCCGTCTTGCAAATTATCGTTTAAAATTTCCTCTTTAATATTTAAATTTTCTACAATTTCTTTTATCTCCTTATATAAAATTTCAAATTTCAATTTAAGTTCTCCGGTTCCTTTTTCTTTATCTTCTTTAAAAAAATTTTCTACACTTTGTTTTAAAGCTTCAAGCCTTGCTAATTTTGTTTCCTGATATGTCTTTCCATATTCTCTATTTTTACTTTTTTTTAAATTCAATTTGAGTTTTTCTATATTCATTTACAAAGCCTGTAAACCAAGAAGACCGCAAAATTAATAATTATATAAAAATAAATTTTAATGATTTATAAAATAATATTAAAATGACAAATTTCAAATAAAATGATAACAGAATATCTAAGAAATAAGAATAATAAATCAATTATTTCAAAAAAATGGTCGGTATGTCAAAACAATTCTAAGGTGACGATATTTCAAGTACGTGCTTGAAGACAAAAAAAATATATAGTTGTGTTTAGTAAACACTGTTTACTATCAAAAATTACAACTGTGTAACAACGACCAATATTTTTTTGTATTCTTTTTGTTGTGACAAACGTCAAAATTTTGTTTCCTTTTTATCAAGAATTGTAATTTAATTCATTTAAACGTGTTTTCTTCTTTTTTTTATTTTTAAAGTGTTTTCATATTTATAAATGTTAACTAAATAAAAAAAATATTTACATGTTTATATGTAAATTTAAATGTTTTCAATTGAATAACACAATTGTGTTAATGTGATAAAAAAATAAAGTATAAATTCATAAAAAAAAGTAAATGAAATTGAATTTTTTTTTGTTTTTATTTATTTCATTATTAAAATGTTTTTTTTTTTCTTTTTAATTTTTATTTTTGTTGGCCTTCAACTCGAGGGTTATGGCATCGATTTTCTGCCAAATTTCGGTGGCCCGCTCCCAAGACGGCGGTGTCTCCGATGAAACGATGGCTTTCAATGAGGCCAATTTCTTCCGCAGTTTGACAATTCTGCCTGCTCTTCTCCTCTTGGGTTTTTGTGTTGGTGGGATCGCAGTCAACTTTTGCTCTGCGTTCCTCTGCTGCCGTTTGAAGTAGTCCTCAATGGACAGTGGTTGAGGCTGCTGTTTCAAATCCGCTGCTGGGCTTATAGGAGCTGTCCGGTAGTCATTTCCTATGACTGGCACAGATCTCGTTTCCAGGTTGTGCGTCGATGCCTGTATCGAGTTTGGCAGGATCGCCATGTAATGTTGTCGTATAGGTTGAGGAAATATCCTACCTAGCTAATTGTTTAGCCGGCGTTTTAAACGCCACTGGCCACTAAGTAATTCTGAGCCGGCACTAAGAAAGCGCCAAGGCAAAAGCACTACTGGAGCGCTGGTAAGTTTTTAATAGGAAAAAAACTAACAAGAGCCAATTACTCGGCTGAGTTCGGTTCAATAAGGCAATTGATTTTTATTTAACAAATTTCCTTGTTTATAAACTAAATTAACGGTATTCTTAAATTCTAATTATTTTTTGTTTACATTTATTTATGTTTATCTATGTCCTAATTTTCCTACATACTAACATATGTTTTAATAACATATGTTTTATTAACATATGTTTTTTAATAATACTGGGATCGGTGATGGTACAATGGTACTCATTACAGTAAGCCGATGATCCAATATGAACGCCTGATATTCACCTTCATCAGAGTTATACCACCATGAAGCGTAGCTTTGTGAGTTTGACTCACGATGAGATAAGCAAGATGCGAATTCTTTAATATAATTGGATGTTTGACATTATATATTAAAGAAGAATTTTGCAGCCTGCTACCAACTCTTAATATGCCATCCTTATCCAAAAATGGGTTAAGAGACAAAATCTTATTTTTAGTATCAAGACCTTTGCCATTTTTTAAATTATTGATTTCATTTCCGAAATCTTTTGCATGTTGATTTTTTATTATTAATTGTCTAGCTTGGTTTAGCTCATCTGATGTAAGGTAACTTGGCAAGTTACCTTCAGCTTGAATATAAACCTTAGAGTATAAGCTAAAACACGTTCTAATTATTAAACGATGAATACTTTTCAGCCAGATCATTAATTATATTTGTATTTACAAATGTCGCTGCTATGATCAAACTTTCTTTGGACACGTTTACCACTGGCCATTCTGCTGTTTCTAATGCCAACCATGATGGACCACTCCACCATAAGCTATTGTTGATAAATTTGTTGACACCAATACCTCTAGATGCTGCGTCGGATTATCCTCCGATTTAACATATTCCCATGTGATATTATTGTGTTTTTGGATGTATGCTACTCTCGTACGATCGAATTTTTCTTTGATCTTATTGTTGTTAATCCAAGCAAGCGTGATCTGTGAGTCGCACCATCCAAATATGGAACCACGCCAATTCAGGATGGTAACTATTTTAGCAAGCAGTTTAGCCAATAAATGAGCACCGCAGAGCTCTAATTTGGGAATCGTCTTCCTGTTTTTGATGTGAGTAATGTCACCTTTTCGCCCACTTTAATATATACTGCTGCAGTATAAGCACTGTCCGGCGCGTCAGAAAATCCATGCAATTGGGCCATGTCGTTTGTTGTCGTATAAACCCATCTCGGAATTTTAAACGTCTCCAACTGTTGTAAACTAAGAATATACTGCTACCACTCGTCCTTGAATTTTTCTGACAACGGAACGTCCCAACTGAGACTTGATGACCATAATTTTTGAATAAATAGCTTGCCTATTACTATCACTGGTGACAACCACCCTAAAGGATCAAATATTCTGGCTAATGTCGCTTGTTCAAACTTGTGATAATTGAGTTACCCTAATATTAATTTTTATTTTGTGAGCCACCTTAATGCTAAGTGTTTCAGATTACACATTATGTGAATAAAATTGTCACATGAATATCAGGTGGCATTAAATGCATGCTTTCAACCATTGGTTGGGAAGACGTAAATTTTATACACCAATTTTAAACCAAATAATGGTAACTCAGCAAGTTTTAGCATTCTCGACTCTTATTGGCTAAAAAGCCATAAATTTTAAGTTAATAGAATTAAGTAAAATAAACAGTAATTTTACTATAAATAATTGAATAAAATTTATTAATATTGTCAGTAATAAAAAGAACATTCTTTAATTTATTGATCACCGAACTCCAAGTTACAAGTGCTTGAAGTTCATCTACAACAGAGAAAGAAAAATTAGCACAGTTCTAATTTATGTGTTAGAACTGAATTTGCTAAATATCTCTTAACATTTTGGTGACCCCGACGTTTTTTGGTAATTTTGAGTTTCCCCCCACCAGCGGTAAGGGACTCGAAACATCCTAAAAACACGCAACTTGCTGATAATCAGCCAACGGTTTTTGTTTTGTAATTTTGAGTTTCCCCCCCACCAGCGGTAAGGGACTCGAAACATCCTAAAGGCCGTCTCAACACACAACATTCGGATCATCAGCATTTTGAGGTTTCCATCCAGCGCCCAATTTCCTTCCCTTAAATACAGTAGTTGACATTGTAATAATGACAACAATTGAAAAACTATTAGAACTTCAAAATGAAACCGGCGAAGTTATCCAGAAAATCATCAGAAACTTCAAAAAGGATTCACCAGACAGGAAAGCAACATCAGCCTATTTCGAGGAACGGTTGCAGCGTCTACTGGAGTCTTGGGAACAGTTTCAAGAAACAGATTCAGAAATACGGGATAAATGCGATGACCCATTGAAACTGGATTATTTTTCGAAAGGCTACTATGACAAAATCAGTAACATAGCAAAGCAGCACAATGAAGCCAATCGTCTAAAATTGCTTGATGGCGACCATCATGAGGATTCTACAGACTGCAGCGGAACTTCGAAAACACACAATAATACACACATTCATAAAGATTGCAATAATACGTCTGGTACCATCCGAAGGTTAATGGCTCGTTTAACAGCTCTTAAACGGCTATTAAATGGACTAGATATTACGGAGTATCAACCAAAACAATATTTCGAACTAAATATAAACACCATTAAGAAGTTATGGGAACAAATTGAAACGCTACATGATGAAGCTCATGATCAATTTACAAACCCAGCCGCATATGGCCTAGACCAGAATGAATACAACGCCGTATATGACTCAATGCATCAAAATCTTGTGAGGCTTTCGGTGGAAGCAGACAAACTTCAACACGAAGATAGGCGCAGGCAAACCGAAACACCAGAATCAATGAATAATGGTTTAAATGGGAACTCATTACAGCTGCCAAAATTGACCATACCCCAATTCAATGGAGATTATCTGAAATGGCGTCAGTTCCATGATTTGTTCTCCGCAATGGTAGACAGACAACCAATTCCAGCCATTCAAAAAATGTGGTACCTAAAAAACAATTTGTACGGGGAAGCTGAACACTTAATAAGCCAGTTTTCTCTGTCAGAAACAAATTACGGCACCGCCTGGCAAACGCTACAAGATCGTTACAACAATAAAAGAATTCTTGTGGCCAATCTGGTAGAAAAGTTAGTTAATCAACCTTCTGTGACGTCATCAGCGCCATCAATTAAGGCCCTTCATGACACCACCAGGGAGTGTTTATTGGCCTTAAATAATTTAGGAATTGAAACAACATCATGGGATGCAATTCTTATTCAACTATTGATGAAGAAACTTGACAGGAATACGCACATCAGGTACATCCAGTCATTGACCAACCCGAAGGACGTACCAATGATTGGTGAGTTTTTATCATTTTTGGAACTCCAGTTCCAATCGATGGAAGCAATTGGTCAAAAAGAGAAATCAGCACATAAGGCTGTTTCATCAGTTGTAACATCCAACGAAAAACACAATGAAACATGTAAATTATGCAACATGAGCAACCACAAGCTTTTCCACTGCCAGAAATTTCAACAACTTTCAGAAGCAGAACGGCTGCACTGGGTGCAACAACAAAAACTATGTGTGAATTGTTTCAGATCTGATCATAAGGCGAAAACATGCACTTTAGGTAGCTGTAAAAAATGCGCAAAACCGCATAACACATTACTACATTTACCACAACAAAATAGCTCCCAAAAGAAAAAATCACCCCAAGCAACGAACAGCGTTGCATCTACTTCGAATGCAGTAGCAAGCACAACGGCAGCATCAAGTGAAGCTGCGGGCCGCCAGGGGTCTGTCTTATTAGCGACAGCGAGAGTTGTAATAACGGCTCCAAATGGTGTCTCCGGTGAGTTCCGGGCAGTGTTAGACTCAGGCTCACAGGTGAATCTAGTTTCTGAACGTCTCATCAAGAAATTAGCAATCTCACCAACAGAAGCTTCGCTATGCATAAACGGTGTTGGAAAACTCCAAAAACGATCATCGCATAGAGTTAATGTCATCATGAAGTCCCGAAACAGCAGTTTTGCGACCAACTTGGAAGCATATATACTTCCAACTATCATCCCACCACAACCAAGTCAACAGATTGAAATTTCGTCCTGGGTCATTCCAAAACATATCCAATTGGCAGATCCCCACTTCAACAAACCAAAAAAAATCGACATTCTATTCGGCGGCGAATTCTTCTATAACATATTACAAAATGACACAATTAAACTCGCTGAAGATCTCCCAATCCTCCGAAATACGTCACTTGGTTGGATTGTGGGTGGACCTATCAAAAGGAACTCGGTCTCCAGCAACTCATGTACATTAACATGTGCAATATTTAACAAGGCTACATCATTGGAAGAAACGATAGAACAACTATGGATATTAGATGAGGTAGAATTAGCTGAAAAATGCCTTTCTCCTGCAGAAAAACAGTGTGAGGCACACTTTGCTCAAAATGTACACACCAACAGCGATGGGCGCTTCATAGTCAATCTTCCGTTTCGAGAAATCCAGAAGCCTTGGGGGAATCACACACAATGGCATTCAACAGATTTTTAAGCCTTGAGCGCAGACTTCTGAAAAATAAGGCCATCCAAAGCCAGTATATAGAATTCATGCAACAATATGAACAACTAGGACACATGCACAAGGTGGATATCAACACCATGTGCGGTCCTAAATATATTATACCCCACCACAGCATACTTAAACCAGAAAGCCTCAACACTGCAATTGCAACACAGGATCAACTGAATACTATCTTGAAAAGGCATGGTTTCAACTTAAGGAAATGGTGTGCCAACCACCCAAAACTACTTAACAGTATTCCAGTCGGCGATCAGGAAGTCGATCTGGACTTCAACAGCAACAACGATAATACAATTAAAACATTAGGACTACTATGGTTACCTAAAACTGACCAATTTTGTGTCAAGGTCAAACTTGATACACTTCAGATTGTGTCAAAACGGTCGGCAACTTCGGACATCGCAAAATTATTTGATCCTCTCGGACTCGTTGCACCTGTGGTTATCCGAGCGAAAATGTTTATCCAACAATTATGGCAACATAAATTAGACTGGGATGAGCCATTGCCTGAAGAACTAAGGGCAATTTGGGTTAAATTCAGAAACGAGTTAGACAAGTTAAACAATTTGAGGATTTCACGACACATTTTTAAAGGGCAGCTTCCAACAAACACTCAGCTACATATATTTGCTGATGCATCTGAGAAGGCCTTTGGTGCCGTTGCTTACATCCGTGCAAGGCTTAAAGAGGGAAGCATAGTTGTACAACTACTTTGTGCAAAAACTCGAGTGGCTCCATTAAAGCAACAAACTCTACCACGCCTAGAGTTATGTGCAGCACTTCTGGCTGCCCAACTTGCGCAAAGAATCAGGACTGATCTCCAAGTAAAAAATCAACCTGTTTTTCTATGGTCGGATTCTGAAATAGGGTTGTCTTGGATAAATGCCCAATCGTCTTTGTACCACACCTTTGTAGCTAATCGAGTGGCTAAGATTCAATCATTAACACTGCCCGAACAATGGCGCCATGTCGGGTCAAAAGACAATCCGGCTGACATATTATCCAGGGGATTACCAGCGCATAGGGGATTACCTACACATAAATCACTATCACCTGATGAACTGAACGAGGCACTATCCGTAATCGTAAAAACCATTCAGGCTTCCGATTTCTCACAAGAGATAAAACAAATTCGCAACTGCAACGAAGTTGGAAAGAACAGCTCTATTAGCAGTTTGTCCCCATTTCTTGACGACCAATCCATTATTCGTGTTGGGGGTAGACTAGAGGCCTCAGCACTACAGTACGAGGCAAAACACCCAATGGTACTTCCATATAACGATCCTATCGTCAAACTACTATTCGTGATGTATCATAGGGAAAATAAACACTGTGGACCTCAGGCGTTACTGAATACCTTGAGACAACAATTTTGGCCCGTTAAAGGAAAAATAACAGCAAGATCAACTATACAAAAACGAATTCAATGTACCAAGGCACGACCGCAATTGTGCCAGCAGATTATGGATAATCTTCCAAGGACTCGAGTTACTCCAGCACGACCATTCATCAACACTGGTGTAGACTACTGCGGTCCATTTTGGATACACCATAAAGTCAGAGGTAAAAAACCAACAAAAGCTTATATCGCTGTCTTCTGCTGTTTTGCAACAAAGGCCGTTCATCTCGAACTAGTGTCGGACTTATCAACAGAAGCATTTATCGGCGCATTGAAAAGGTTTATTGGTCGGCGAGGTCGTTGTCAGAACATATACTCTGACAATGCAACCAATTTCGTAGGAGCCAAAAATCAGCTATCGGAACTAGTCGACAGCATTTATTCCGAAAAGGCACAGGAAACAATCATGACTACATCCAGCTCGAAAGGAATACATTTTCACTTTATTCCACCAAGAGCACCACATTTTGGAGGATTATGGGAAGCAGCCGTGAAATCTGCGAAGCATCTCCTTCGGCGCAGTGTGGCAACGGCGTCTTTAACTCATGAGGAATTAGAGACGGTCATCGTGGAAATCGAGGCAATACTTAATTCACGGCCATTGGCACCCATTTCAAACGATCCAAATAGTCTTGAAGCCCTAACCCCTGGACATTTCCTGATTGGAGAGGCACTCACGTCGCAAGTAGACAGCAGAGCTTCCGCAGCAAAGTTTTCAGGATTATCTCACTGGAAGTTGGTGACTCATTTAAGACAAGAATTCTGGAGAAGATGGTCCACAGAATACCTGACCGAACTGCAGCAACGTTACAAGTGGAAGAGCCAATTCATTTACCTTAAAATTGGAGACATGGTTATCATCAAAGAAGATAATTTACCTGTCATGAAGTGGCCGTTGGGGAGAATCGTAGAAGTATTCCCTGGTGATGACGGCGCCATTAGAGTCGCTGAAATAAGAACGGCTAGTGGAGTGTTCAAGCGTTCAATTCAACGACTCGCTCTACTACCAATCGATATAGAATCAGAATCTTTGGACACTGCTGAGAATAATGAGGAAGCCAAGGTCCAAGTGCCTGAGACCACTGAAGAACCTAGGGCCAAGAAAAAAAAAAACGCTGTCATCCCATCTCAGTCTAGCGTTGCTTATCATAGTTTTGCTGCTGCCAATAACATGTGGAACTCCGGTGAAAAATAAAAAATTTGGATCAAAAATAGGAATCCATTTTGAGCAAGTTGGGACAGCAGCAATTTCAACAACCGAATGGAACATATTTGTATATTATGATCTGAATGCTTACTGGTCTGAAATATCAATTTTGACTAACGGAACAAAATCGCTACAGAAGATTTGTGAAATGATAAAATTAAAAGAATCATGTCTCAGTATCATCGATCACTTCAAACAAATGGAAGGCGACTTACAGCTGGAAAATCAACTACTACAAAGCAAAAGAGGAGCTCTAAATATCGTAGGAACTCTTGCGCACTCATTATTTGGCATATTGGATTCAGAATATGCTGACCAGATATCTGATACGATCCAACAAGTGAATGAAAATGAGCCATATTTGTTGAAGTTGCTTAAAAAGATTTGAACAGTTGGAGCAAACAATCAAAACCCTTTCGGACGAAATGGAACGCATCAATAACGTGTTATTCCAAGTACACCTCACTCAACTATTTAATTCTGGAGTCCTGGACTTAACCACAATTGCAAACAACGTCCAAAAAATACAAGCTTCAATTATCAACAGTCTCATTGACACCCGTCATGGAAAAATCAGTCCGCTGTTATTCACTCCAGATCAATTACAGAATGAAGTGAATCAAATTAAGCTCCATTCACCAAACTCAGTAATCCTCCCTGTGGATGACAAAGATGATATATTACAATTATTTAGACTAATGAAGGTACGAGGTAGACTTACGCAACGTCATGTAGTGTTCAAGGTAACTTTACCGTTAATTGAACGTGAACCATTTAAACTAGTACATTTGATTCCTGTGCCTAACATTATCAACAAGACCTTGGTAGCCATCAAGCCATGTTCAAGATTCCTAGGTATAAGCGCATCCCATAAACAATACGCACTTTTCACAAAGGCGGAGTTGAACTCATGCGACATAACTAAACCCGGTGTGTTCTTGTTTTCCAACGTTCAAATCCGATACACCTACGGGTCAGAGAGGTGTGGGTGTGAAATAAACTTGTACAACAACAAAACATCACCAACCTGCATACTCAAAACCACTACTACAAAATGGTTCCCACTCATCAGCAGAAATCAATGGATTTACGCCTCATCATCATCACGGGTCACTGCAGTTTGTGATAAAGAAATCATAAATATCTCGTTAAAAGGGTCGGGGTTGCTGGCGCTTGATCCAGGATGTATTCTTAAAAATGAATTTATCACCATGACTGGACAACAAACTGTATGAAGCACATTAGAATCATCATTCACAAGCCTTGGAAAAATCTTTGACCTAGCGGGATACGAGAATGTCACACACCTAATAAACCACAATCGATCTACAAACTTGAATAATGCGTTTGCCAAAAACATTGATGAACTAACAATCATCATTGAAGGAACAAGAAATCATGGACCTACCAAACAAATTGAGGTCCCATCAACTGCACAGCCATACGATTGGCACTCACAGTCAGTTTGGTAGCACTCATAATTCTGCTAACTAGATACGTAACATGCAAAATCAAACGGGAACCACCTATTGAAGGTGTCACGGAGACCATCGAATTTCCATCATGTGGATCAACCACTAACAACCCAACACCTTCACCAGCGCCACGTAGATTCACAGGGAATGCCTAGCTGGCACATAACAACATTGTTGAACGTCCGTTCAACGCGGGGGAGAATGTTCAACCTTGTGATAATTGAGTCACCCTAATATTAATTTTTATTTTGTGAGCCACCTTAATGCTAAGTGTTTCAGATTACACATTATGTGAATAAAATTGTCACATGAATATCAGGTGGCATTAAATGCATGCTTTCAACCATTGGTTGGGAAGACCAACCAATTACAGTGTTGCCATGTCTGAAGCCCTTCATCTTTTCCCACCTTTCATCTCTATACTATCCCTTTCCAAAGAAAGCAACACACTAAATATAGGAAGTATTTCCTGAGTGTTGCCTCTCTTAAAAAAAAAAAAAAAAAAAAAAAAAAATAATGGTAACTCAGCAAGTTTTAGCATTCTCGACTCTTATTGGCTAAAAGGCCATAAATTTTAAGTTAATAGAATTAAGTAAAATAAACAGTAATTTTACTATAAATAATTGAATAAAATTTATTAATATTGTCAGTAATAAAAAGAACATTCTTTAATTTATTGATCACCGAACTCCAAGTTACAAGTGCTTGAAGTTCATCTACAACAGAGAAAGAAAAATTAGCACAGTTCTAATTTATGTGTTAGAACTGAATTTGCTAAATATCTCTTAACATCGCTAGAACTTTTCTTTTGGTGAATTATTTTTGAAGAAAAATGTGTCTCTTATCGGGTCTCAATGAAGACCTAGAGTTTTACCGTTTCGTTTTCTTCTATTTGTATAATCATATTCTTCTCGATGTTGTTGATGATTTGATTGCTGTTTGAAACCCATTTACGCAAACTAAAACCATATTTTTTCAGTTCATTAGAAACTTCAGTTTGGATTCTTCGGCACTCGTCTATGTTATTGGCTCCAGTCTGCAAGTCATCTATGTAGAAGTCATCTTTGATAATGGAGGACACCTCACTACTTGTAGTTTTTGCTCGCTCAGCAATATCTGCTAACACTTCGGTTGCCAGAAATGGTGCAGCTGCTGTACCGTACGTTACTGTGGTTAGCTTGTACTGTTGAATTCTCTTAGTGCTGCAATCTCTCCAAAGTATTTGTTGATCTTCGGCAACCCAGATCTGCCGGTACATCTTTTCAATATCTGACGATATTACGTACTTCCACATACGCCATTTTAAAAGTATATCAAACATGTCCTTTTGCAACTTAGGACCCACCATCATGACGTCATTTAGGCTTCGACCATTTGTTATTTTGGGCGATGCATCAAAAACGACGCGTAGCTTTGTAGTTAAAATCGACTCTCGAATGGCAGCTTGATGTGGTAAAAAATAGCCATCTGATGATGATTTAACTTTTTTCATATGCCCCAGGTTGATATATTCGTTTATAAAATTTGTATAATCTTCTTTCAATTGGGGTTTTCTCTCAAATTGCCTCTCCAAACTGAGTAAGCGAGCCATAGCCTGTTTCTTAGAATAACCAAGCGTATTATCTTCTTTAAATGGAATTTCAACAACATACCTGCCATCACTTTCAAATTTGGCTGTTCTGGTAAAGTGCTCCTCACATGCATTGGCTTCCATAACATTTTCTACGTCAGGCTCCTCAAATTCCCAGGTCCGACATATTTATAGTTGTGACAGCAGATATTACGGATTTTGTAGTTTTGTACGTACCCCCACAGATGATCCATCCAAGCTCAGTGTTCTGCGCATGCATGTTGTCGTTTCTTATGACGCCATTCAAAATTATTTGTGGATACAAATCTAAGCCAATAACTACATCTACGTGGCCTGGTTGATCAAAGTTGGAATCAGCTAAGCGGATATTTCCCCAACAGTTCTTCATGTGGGAAATAGGCTAATTTGGCAGCGTTTTATACAAATTAGGCACTACTAAAACTGCTATTGCAGCTTTAAAATCTTCGTTTATTGTTGACAAAATTTCAATATCCATTCTGGTGGTTGACTCATCTGTCATTCTTGTTGTCATGCCTCTTATTTCAGTTGTTTCTCGAATGCGCGGTAGTCGTAACAGTTGAGCAGTTTCTTCAGAGATTACCGTTTGTTCTGAAGCACAATCAATCAAGGCTCTTAGAATTTCAGGATGCCCTTCACGATTTTTTATTTTGATCATGGCTGTTGCGAACAACGCACTTTTTTGTGGTGTTGTATTATGCGTTACATTAGATGATACTTTTCTGACCTCCATGTGGATAAGTGAGTGGTGTGGTTTTTTATAGTGCAACAAACATCTGCTGCAAAGTTTATTGCTTTTCGTAAATTCAGTTCTTTTACTAACCTCTTGATTTTTAAATTTTTTGCAGATTGGTTTATTATGCCCCGAATATTTGTAATAGGCAAACTTGAGTTTTCTCAAATTTCTTTGAGTTGTTGTTTGAAGAATTTGATGACGATGATGATGAAGTTGATGCTGTTGATGAAACTGTTGAATATAACCGCTCAAGAAAATCTAATACTGATTGCAACTGCTGTACATCTTTCGGATTTTCTAACAGTTGATCATATTGGTACATTGTAGCTCTTTCAAATTTTCTCAATATAAGTTGGGCTATTACAGCATCAGCCCTTGAACCACCATCACCATTCTTTTTTATTATATGGATAATTTCGTTAATAGTATCTATAAATTGTTTTACTTCCTTCTCTCCTTCTTTTAATTTTGGAAGTGATAATAACTTTTCAGTGTTATCTGAGAATAATTTTCTATTATTCTCAAATCTGTTTTCGAGCAGCTCCCAGATGCAACTATAATTGTGTGCGGAGCCATCTATTAAGTGATGCACCATCCTCAGTGCATCGCCTCCAAGTGAAGCTTTTAAATAATGGAATTTTGTGGTCACACTGCATTCCTTTCCATTGTGAACCAATTCCTTAAACAGGTCACTATAAATAACCCATTTGTTTTGCTCTCCAAAAAATTTAGGGATTTCAATTTTTGGTAGCGGATATTCAGCCTCTTTTACATTGTTTGAAGCTTTTTTGATCCTCTCTTCGACTGCGTCGATGGCGTCTGCGATGCGAATTCTCATTTCTTGGTAGAACTTCGATACCTTGAACGTCTTATTTTCTGATTGCTGAACCGTTTCAACAATTGCCTCAGATTTGATCTGTAGTCTTGTCAGAATCTTTTTTAATTCTATCGACTCCAAATTTTGCCAGTCGGAGGATTCATAGGAGTTAATATATTCATTTAACTCCTTACTTTGTTCCCATATAGGGTTTGTAACCGTGGTAGCCGCACTGGCTATTGTAGAGGTTACTTTTGAGTTTGTTCTGGCCTCAGTGATTCTAGATTTGAGGTCGTCATAGACTTTGACACTTATATAATTGTGACTTGCAATTTGAGGAAACTTTAGGAGAACACTGAGATTTTTCTCGAAGTCCGTCCATTTTTAATCAATTGTTAATGAAAATGGCTCTGAACTGACGAGATTTATAATCTCCTTAAATATTTCTTGCTGCTTCAACAGTAATTTTTCCATTTTTATTATTTTGTACAACGGATTTTTAATAATCTCCAATGTTTTTTGACACTGATTTTTTTTTTCTCGAAGGAGACCACTTGTTAATAAGACTAACCGATTGCCTCAGCTAAAATAAGTAACAACGAACGGTGTGAGCCGTTTGGTTTTGAGTTTAATACTAAATTTATTTATAATTATTTTCTACAAACTAAGTTACAAAAATCACTTAAAACTAATAGGAATTATATTTTACATAACACTGCATGTGGTTATTATTTGCTATGTACATAGCGCATGTTTTATCGATTCAGTATGTACGCATGTGTTATCAACTGACCTCACGGTCAGTTTTGTGATAAGTGTTCAGCGTACCTAGGATACTGTGTAAAATGCTTATCTTTACAGCAGGTCATAAATTCTGCTGTCGTAAATTTATTGTTTTATTACTATACTCATAAGTACAGATTTTTGGAAAATACTAACATTTTATGATGGAAAATTTGAAATGTAAATATGAAAATGTAAATATTAAAGATTTCTTAAGAAATATGAATATGTAAAACAAAAATATTTTATTATTAAAATATGCATGTTCAATTCTGAACATGTAGTGAGTTTACTTACTAGGTTATAAGAATGTTTGATGTTTGGCATGCGATTGTTACCGCTTTCAAAACGTGTTCTGAACCTAGAAAATTCCCGAAATAGATCTATCAACACATTCCTGAAAGAGTCAAATAAAAAATTTGAAAACAAAAAACTCTATAGATTATTTGTTAAGACAATATCCTAATAAAGAAATATAGAGTATGGCCTCGAACTTGAATAATTTTCATTTTCATTTATAATTTAGTTTAATATTTTTTTCTAGTTTTTTTGTTAATAATAATTTATCCTACCTTGGAATTGTTTTTTTTTACTAAAATTAAATTTTATGTACACGATAAAAGAAAAATTATAATAAAATAAAACTAATATTATGGACAGAGCTCCTTGAATTTTAATAAGAAAATAAGAAAATTTTAATTTTTTAAAAAAAAAAAATTATAAATTGAAAATAGAGGAGTGACTTGTGGATCCTGATCAAATCCATAAATCATTCTCATCTACTGTAATTTTATAGATATTTAATAATTATTATATTTTAATTATATTAAAGTTTGATCAACTTAATATTGATCGATCTTTTTCCTGAAAAGGGAGGTGTGGTGTGTTTGATAAGTGTATATTGCCATGTACCAGACATGATAACACCCATACATTGTATAGAATATTGACATATAATCTATGGAATGTCCATGCAACAAGCAACCTGTACAGTGTGTGCTAATGCATACGTAAGCATTTCCCACACTTTAGTTGTAGCTAGTATCAAGTTAAATTGTATACCTAGATTTAAGCTTTATAGAACAATAAAAATCAGTTGCTCATGAGAGCCCAGAGATACCTGTGTTCTAATTAATATATTACAGATATATGATTGGAGACCACGTCACGAAACTGGTGAAACCAAAATTGTGGTGCACCAAAAAGTGTTAATTTGGATGAAATGACCAAAATGAAATGGACAATTCACTGGTATGGTCACGTGAGTAAAACTTTGTGTAGATGAACCTGTTCTATTTTCGGTTCTGTTATATGAAACTGACCGGTACTTTTAACATGAGGTTGTCATAGGAGGTGACAATTTCTACCTGTGGAGCACCGTGTGTCGTGGAAAATAACTTGATCAAGGTAACCTGTCACCGTACCGACTGAAATTAATATGCTACGGGCAAGCTAGAGTTTCCTATCTTCTCTTACAGTGTTAATACGGGGTCTTTCACCTTTATGGGTTGTGTGGATTACACTATTAACAATGCGGCAAATCGTTGATTTTGAAACGGAGTACTTTAGAGAAATTTCTTTTTGGGAAAGTCCATTTTGAAAATCATTTAAAACTTTTGATTTAAAATCAGAATTGTATTTATTTCCCGCCATTTTTTACAAAAATTATGCTTACGAAGTTTATGCTTCCAACATCTTATTACAACTATAAAGAACAATAATTATAATAAATTTGTTTAAAAAATGTAACGGCCTGAATCTCATATTAAAAAGGAATGCGATTACAGTTATATCCTAGCATGTGTTAGTATAAATTGTTTCGTTAAGAGTAAGAATAATGAGAGTTGCAAATGTTTTGAACACCTGCATTTTGAATACATCTATTACACAAGGCAACAATTTTGAAAAAATTTTAGGGGCTTTGAAAACCACTATACAATTTTGATGTATTGTGGACCCAGTAGTACAAATATGGTTCAATTTTGAAATTCTATGGAGAGGTTTTTTTTTTAAAAATTTTTAAGTAAAATTATAAATTTTTTTAGACGTTTCTCCACATAATTAATGATAACTAAAAAAAATTAGTCCGATATTATTCAAATAAATTTAGAAAAACTGAAATTTACATAGCCTTTAATCCGTTAATATATTGCGTTTCAATCGGCTCAGTAGTTTCGGAGTTATAATAAAAAATTGAGGGAAAAAATATTTTTTTTACGTGAAAATAGCAAATTTTTTTGTTTTAAAAAAATCATAAAAAATCGAAAACGGCAAAAATCGTTTAGATTTATTGCTTTATCGCAAAGCCACATGTAATAGGAACAAAATGAGATATCGATCATAAAAATCGATTGATTTTTTTCGAATTTATTCACAATTAAGTGAATTCGCTCATTTTCACCAAATTTTAGTTTTTTGTCTGATATACATAAAATTGAGTAGTTAATGTTCTTCTTTCGATTGATTGAATTTTGAAAACATTTTCCCCATGCTATGTACAAATTTTCACATCAAAAATGCATTACATATCCCATAAACATATAAAACAAGGATATTTTGTAAAGCCGCTTTGTTGGCCTAAGAGGAAATTTACCATCTTAAGATCAACACAAATTACCCACTTATGTTCATCATACTTTATCTTCTTCATGACCAATGCAATTACAGAGTATTCTTCTTTTACTTTGGTTGAATGTGCGATCGGCAAGGAGTGAAATTTATTTCCATTATGCAAAAGGACACACTTCAAGCTGCGTTTTGATGAGTCGATAAATAAACGCCATTCGTTTGAATCATATCTCTGTAAGCCCATGGCAGTCATCAAACCAGAAATATCTGTGCAGTACACAAAGTCATCCTCTTCAGCAAAATAATGAAGTAAGTCTTTTTCTCGAGTACGGTAATACGAAACTTTAGTTTGTTTAGTTATGAGACCTATTTCTTTCATCCGGGACGCAAGTAATTCAGAAGATCTTTTCGACAATCCAAGGTCTCTAATTACATCATTAAGCTGATCTTGATTCCATGGTCTCGGCGAGAAATGTTTGTGTGGGATGAACTCGTCATTTTCAGCTGTAGATGGTAGTGCTGGATCTGACATATCTGATTGGTAAGACATACTTGAGGTTGAGTGTCCTGGTGAAGATGAAAGCACATGACTACAGCTTGCACCCCGATCTTGAGCATATTCTATTTCTTGTGAATGTAGAACTGCAAGTGTAAACCCATCAGCAGACCTCGTGGGGTAAGACCATCGCATATGTTTTCCAAAACCGCTTTTTGTACTTAAACAAAAATAACACTCGGATGCGTGGTTCGCTGTTTCTCTCCATAGCATAGGCTTCAAAATTTCCAAGTGTAGTCTGTAAAATGAAAAAAAAAATTGAAATCAGGAATATGAAGAATTCAAATTTTAATTAAGAAATATTGTAATTATAAAATATTCCAAATCTATTAATTTATACTTACTTTACGTTAGAAGACTTCATAGATAAATTCAATCGACATGGAATGCATATAGTACTCGGTGTCCAATGCTGGTTCAAATTGTGCGGATAGATATTATAGCAATCTTGATATGACTTTTGCAATGAAGATAAGAAGCACTTCCGTTTTTTCCCGGTGATATATTGGCCGCACACATAACAAAATAAATCTGGATCGTTTTTACATAAAAATGTTCTGGCTTTCTGGCTCATTTTTATTAATATTTGAAAATTGTTTTTAACTTCTAAGCTGTATGACTCTAATTTTTGTGTAGGTATTAAATGATGTTTGCGTTATCGCAAACACTTCTTGAATGAAATAAAAAGGGTCAAGGAGATCTTATAAATACTGATACTATAATTTGGGATAACCCTTTGTGTGGATACAGTTTGTGTGTGCTGCAAATTTTTTATTATTCCCAAGAATCCTAAAAAACATTAAGGACTTTTATGAAAAAAAAAAATCATCCGTTACAGGTACCTAACGGAAAATAAGAGCACTTCAGCGTACACGCACATTTATGAGCGTTTTATTACTATCCTACCGCAATCGTAAAAATTAAACAATCTTTTGTTTATTACTTATTTTTTTTTAATTATTAGAATCATAAAAATGTCATAGAGGTTTTTCCCAAAGGGGTTTTGCCAAAATGCGTGTCGTAAAATGCACCTGAGTTTTTATGTTCTGCATTTTCATTATATAGTAGGTACAATTTTCTACAGTGCTTGTAAATATGCGATACCTTCAATTAATTGTAAATAAAAATGTAAAGCATGCATCGATTTCTATGATCCATATCTAGTTTAATTCGCATGATATGTAGCTTTACTAAAAAAATTTGTACACGTTCTTTAAAGATATTGTAAACCTTAATTTTTGTAAATTTAATTTGACAAAATCGGACTAGTTGTTTTTGAGTTATGACAACATAAGTGGAGAAATGTCTCAAAATATTGTCAATTTTACTTAAAAAATTAAAAAAAAAAAAATTATCCATAGAATTGAAAAATTTTACCATTTTACTTAGGCAGCCATGATGCATCAAATCTATATAGTGGTTAGTCAAGCCTTTTTTTGCTGTTGACCTGTGTTATTATTAATTTTTTTGTTGTTTTAATTTAACGGAATTAATTTTTTTTATTTGTTCAACATAAAAAAATGTATGAAGAATTTGTAAAAAATAAATTTTAGTAACTAAGTGCGATTTGAAGAAAATAAATCAATGAAAACAGCAAATGCGATCTCAGTTCTAAATGTTTTGACCACTACTGTAAATATATATTAAGGAAACAATAGAAGATACACAAAGTGTTATAACAAAAAGAAACGAACATTTTTTTATAATATCTACACTAAGGTTGTCCCTCAATGTATGGACAATTTTAAAATGCATCTGTTCCAAAAACGACGGTCAGTTTTGTGTGAGGTTAGGATAAAAAAAAATCTGTAAAAAATTTGAGCTCGATCGGTTAAAAATTGGCGTGCCGCACGAGGGTTAAAATTCATGAGAACGAAATTGGGGCAAAATGGATAGAAAAACACTCGCAACTACTCCGGATTCACACCTATGGAGGTGAAAAGTATGAGCAACCCCCATTATTTTTGTATCCCCAATATTTGTTTAGAACAAACTAACCCTCTATCTCCAACCCTTCATGGAATTCACATACAAAAAAAAATTAATTTTCACGAAAATTTACGAAAATAACAAAACAATGGAATTACACAAAGTATAATAGCTACGGATGTGAATCGATGGAAATTTATATTAATATGTGACTAGCAATAAAAGGGCTCAACTCAAAACAAGGTAGGCTCATATATAACAATCAACATGAGAGGCCCAGAACGGCCATGTTTGTTAGAAACAATTTAACCATTCTTCCCATCTCAGAGTTTATCTTAGGGGATTTGATTGCAATACGGGCTAGGGTGCCCTCCCTATCTGGTGAGCATGAGGTGGTACTTGCATCCGCGTACCTGCCGGGAGATGTAGATGAGGCGCCAACATCTGAAGTGAGAGCTCTTGTGGAATTCTGCAACTCCAGAAATCTTGGATGGATCATCTGCTGTGATGCCAATGCTCATCACATTACTTGGGGAAGTACAGGTAACAACAAGCGAGGTGAGTACCTGCTAGAGTTTATTAGTAGTAATAACATAAATATAGCGAATAGGGGTGACGAACCCACTTTCAGGAACGTAGTTAGATCGGAGGTTTTAGACCTCACACTTACTAGCTCTAATCTTTCCTTCGCCATCTCTGACTGGCACGTATCTTCGGAAGTTTCAATGTCGGACCACCAACACCTGGTCTTCAACATTGCGGGTTCTTTGGGTACTATCCAGTCCTTCCGTAATCCCAGGAGGACAGATTGGGATCTCTATCGGTAATATGTTGAAGACTCCGCTAACTGCTCGAGGGGGCTTATTTTGAGCACGACACAAATCGATCAGGAGGCGGCTGATATTCAGTGTAATCTAATGTCCGCCTATGAGTTGAGCTGCCCAATGGGGGCAAGGAAAACCAAGCGTGATGTTCCATGGTGGAACGACAAACTTGGGAAACTCAGAACCGAGGCGAGAAGACTATTCAATAGGGCCAAGGAGACAGGCAACAGGGCGGCCTACAAGGCAGCTCTAACTGGGTACAATAAGGAACTCCGTAGATCTAAGAGGGCAACGTGGCGTAGCTACTGCGAGAAGATCTCAGATCTCCCCGAAGCGGTTAGGCTTCAGAAGGCTCTTTCACAAGATCATACGAACGGACTTAGTACCCTGAAGAGACCGGACGGGTCCTATACTGAATCGCCCGAGGAGACCTGTGAGCTCTTACTGAATACACACTTTCCGGATTGTGTGTCACCTGAGAGGCTACCTAGGATTCCTAGGACTCCTAGCCTATCTGGACCAGATGGGGTGTATCCGTGTCTACTGCAGAGGAGCATGGATCTTATACTCCCGCAACTGACCAGGATTTTTAAGTCGAGTTTGTTATTTGGTCACGTTCCATTGGCTTGGAACGAAGTTAAGGTAGTATTCATACCGAAGGCTGGGCGCAAAGCGGAACATTTGCCCAAATCTTATAGACCAATAAGTCTTAGTTCTTTTCTCCTTAAGACCATGGAGAAAGTCTTGGACCACTATATCAGGGATGTGTACCTGCTGCGCAAACCCATTCATAGGTACCAATTTGCGTATCAGCAGGGAAAATCCACTGAGACGGCTGTCCATCAAGTTGTCACTATGATCGAAAAGGCACTGGAGGTGAAGCAAATAGCCTAGTGTGCTTTCGTTGATATTGAGGGCGCTTTTGACAACACGTCCTACGATGCGATTAGGACTGCTTTGTTGAGGAAAGACATCCCCAGTGTTATCGTTAGTTGGACTCTGGAGATGTTGACCTCTAGAGTCATTACATTTCGGCATCGGGAACACTTCTAGGACCATAGGGGCGACTAGGGGCTGTCCACAGGGTGGTGTGCTATCGCCTCTGCTGTGGACTCTGGTCATTGATGAGCTGCTTGAGCAGCTTAATGACCTGGGTTTCAGAACCTACGGATATGCTGACGATCTTGTTATTTCTGTCACAGGCTGGGATGATAGGACAATTTCTGAGCGCATGCAACAGGCTCTGAACTTTACCTTAAAGTGGTGCCAGGAGAAGGGATTGACTATAAATCCCTCGAAAACCATCCTGGTGCCCTTTACTAGGTGACGTAAGTTATGTCTCACTGAGCCATCGCTTCAGGGGACGATGATCTGCTTCTCTGATAGCGTTAAGTACTTGGGGGTTATATTGGATAGGTCTCTGAATTGGAATGAGCTGTTGTATTATGCGTTACATTAGATGATACTTTTCTGACCTCCATGTGGATAAGTGAGTGGTGTGGTTTTTTATAGTGCAACAAACATCTGTTGCAAAGTTTATTGCTTTTCGTAAATTCAGTTCTTTTACTAACCTCTTGATTTTTAAATTTTTTGCAGATTGGTTTATTATGCCCCGAATATTTGCAATAGGCACAAACTTGAGTTTTCTCAAATTTCTTTGAGTTGTTGTTTGAAGAATTTGATGACGATGATGATGAAGTTGATGCTGTTGATGAAACTGTTGAATATAACCGCTCAAGAAAATCTAATACTGATTGCAACTGCTGTACATCTTTCAGATTTTCTAACAGTTGATCATATTGGTACATTGTAGCTCTTTCAAATTTTTTCAATATAAGTTGGGCTATTACAGCATCAGCCCTTGAACCACCATCACCATTCTTTTTTATTATATGGATAATTTCGTTAATAGTATCTATAAATTGTTTTACTTCCTTCTCTCCTTCTTTTAATTTTGGAAGTGATAATAACTTTTCAGTGTTATCTGAGAATAATTTTCTATTATTCTCAAATCTGTTTTCGAGCAGCTCCCAGATGCAACTATAATTGTGTGCGAAGCCATCTATTAAGTGATGCACCATCCTCAGTGCATCGCCTCCAAGTGAAGCTTTTAGATAATGGAATTTTGTGGTCACACTGCATTCCTTTCCATTGTGAACCAATTCCTTAAACAGGTCACTATAAATAACCCATTTGTTTTGCTCTCCAAAAAATTTAGGGATTTCAATTTCTGGTAGCGGATATTCAGCCTCTTTTACATTGTTTGAAGCTTTTTTGATCCTCTCTTCGACTGCGTTGATTTCGTGGTAGAACTTCGATACCTTGAACGTCTTATTTTCTGATTGCTGAACCGTTTCAACAATTGCCTCAGATTTGATCTGTAGTCTTGTCAGAATCTTTTTTAATTCTATCGACTCCAAATTTTGCCAGTCGGAGGATTCATAGGAGTTAATATATTCATTTATATAGCCGCACTGGCTATTGTAGAGGTTACTTTTGCCTTTGTTCTGGCCTCAGTGATTCTAGATTTGAGGTCGTCAAAGACTTTGACACTTATATAATTGTGACTTGCAATTTGAGGAAACTTTAGGAGAACACTGAGATTTTTCTCGAAGTCCGTCCATTTTTCATCAATTGTTAATGAAAATGGCTCTGAACTGACGAGATTTATAATCTCCTTAAATATTTCTTGCTGCTTCAACAGTAATTTTTCCATTTTTATTATTTTGTACAACGGATTTTTAATAATCTCCAATGTTTTTTGGCACTGATTTTTTTTTTCTCGAAGGAGACCACTTGTTAATAAGACTAACCGATTGCCTCAGCTAAAATAAGTAACAACGAACGGTGTGAGCCGTTTGGTTTTGAGTTTAATACTAAATTTATTTATAATTATTTTCTACAAACTAAGTTACAAAAATCACTTAAAACTAATAGGAATTATATTTTACATAACACTGCATGTGGTTATTATTTGCTATGTACATAGCGCATGTTTTATCGATTCAGTATGTACGCATGTGTTATCAACTGACCTCACGGTCAGTTTTGTGATAAGTGTTCAGCGTACCTAGGATACTGTGTAAAATGCTTATCTTTACAGCAGGTCATAAATTCTGCTGTCGTAAATTTATTGTTTTATTACTATACTCATAAGTACAGATTTTTGGAAAATACTAACATTATATTCCAATTTATTAAGAAAACATGTTGCGGAGACAAGCCAGACTACGACGAGAATATCTTTTCAAAAAGGCTACCGAGTCGAGGCATAATAAAATTAAGGAGAAGAAGATAAAATTAGAAAAAAGTTTGCTTCAAAACAAATTTATTCATGGTGATATACAAAAAAATGCAATTCAGATTCAAGCTAAACTAAAATATGACTCGATTGATTATGAAAGCAGTTCTTTTGATGATGAGTACCGTTATGCCGGAAGTGAAGATCCGAAGATAATGATTACCACATCGCACGAACCATCGGCAAGGTTAAAAATGTTTGTCAAAGAGATGAGATTAATATTTCCTAATGCCCAAAGAATGAACAGAGGAAAATACGAGATTAAACAGCTAATCCATGCTGCAAGAGCTAATGATGTTACCGATTTTATAATTGTACATGAACATCGCGGGGTACCAGATAATCTGGTTATTTGTCATCTACCATATGGTCCTACCGCTTTCTTCAGTATATCAAGTGTTGTAATGCGTCACGATATTCAAGATATTGGACCTATGAGTGAACAAAAGCCGCATTTGATTTTTCACAACTTTAAAACAAGTTTGGGTAAACGAACAATGAAAATATTAAAACACCTCTTTCCAGTACCTAAATCAGAGTCAAAACGAGTTATAACATTTGCCAATCATGACGATTACATATCATTTAGACATCATACATTTCAATTCAATAATAAAGAATTGGAAGTTGCTGAAGTTGGACCGCGCTTTCAATTAAAATTATATCAAATAAAGTTGGGAACTCTCGATGAAATGCAAGCTGCCAATGTGGAATGGGTTCTTCGCCCATATATGAACACGTCAACTAAACGTCGATTTCTTTCTGAAGATGATGGATGGAATCAAGAATCTAGCAAATAACATTAAGGCCATATTACTGAATGTCCAGTTAAAAATTAAACTGAAAGTTATATGGGAAACAACAACAACAAATGTGTCGGTTAAAGTCCCAGTTAGCAGCTAACGGGATATTGTGAAAATGAGGCAAATTGTATTAATGTTTTATGAATTAAAAAAAAAAAAAAAAAAAAAAACATTTTATGATGGAAAATTTGAAATGTAAATATGAAAATGTAAATATTAAAGATTTCTTAAGAAATATGAATATGTAAAACAAAAATATTTTATTATTAAAATATGCATGTTCAATTCTGAACATGTAGTGAGTTTACTAACTAGGTTATAAGAATGTTTGATTTGGCATGCGATTGTTACCGCTTTCAAAACGTGTTCTGAACCTAGAAAATTCCCGAAATAGATCTATCAACACATTCCTGAAAGAGTCAAATAAAAAATTTGAAAACAAAAAACTCTATAGATTATTTGTTAAGACAATATCCTAATAAAGAAATATAGAGTATGGCCTCGAACTTGAATAATTTTCATTTTCATTTATAATTTAGTTTAATATTTTTTTCTATTTTTTTTGTTAATAATAATTTATCCTACCTTGGAATTGTTTTTTTTTTACTAAAATTAAATTTTATGTACACGATAAAAGAAAAATTATAATAAAATAAAACTAATATTATGGACAGAGCTCCTTGAATTTTAATAAGAAAATAAGAAAATTTTAATTTTTTAAAAAAAAAAAATTATAAATTGAAAATAGAGGAGTGACTTGTGGATCCTGATCAAATCCATAAATCATTCTCATCTACTGTAATTTTATAGATATTTAATAATTATTATATTTTAATTATATTAAAGTTTGATCAACTTAATATTGATCGATCTTTTTCCTGAAAAGGGAGGTGTGGTGTGTTTGATAAGTGTATATTGCCATGTACCAGACATGATAACACCCATACATTGTATAGAATATTGACATACAATCTATGGAATGTCCATGCAACAAGCAACCTGTACAGTGTGTGCTAATGCATACGTAAGCATTTCCCACACTTTAGTTGTAGCTAGTATCAAGTTAAATTGTATACCTAGATTTAAGCTTTATAGAACAATAAAAATCAGTTGCTCATGAGAGCCCAAAGATACCTGTGTTCTAATTAATATCCCTGCGGGAAATGAAGGGTCGATTGATCAAAAGGGGCAATTGCGTGATATTTTGTATTGTATTGTATTGTATTTTCATCTTTATTTAATCGTATAAAATATTACAATTATATAATAAATAAAGAATAAGTTAATTAACAACAATGACTTAAAGTCGTCTGTTGTATATATGTATGTATTCTAGCATATGATGTATGTAGTTAAATTTAGAAATTCAAAATTAAATTATATGAATTCATCAATTATTAATTTTCTATAATTAATAGCATAATTAACAAAATTATAAAGCCTATTCCATCCGTTTGGTATTTCACCGTTTAAAATATTTATCAATTCATTTTCCTCTAAATATAATTTGCCTAAATGTCTGAGTCTGAATTCTGAAAGTATTGGGCATCTTGCCATGAAATGCTGCAAAGTTTCTTCTTCCCTTGTGTTGCATAAACTACATATTTTGCTTTCTCTATTGGTGAAAGAATTGCCATTCAGTGGTAAAATATCGCACCTGGTTTTAAAAATTGTTTTAATTTGATTTATGTTTCTTGAGTTTTTAATATATTCTGATCCTTTACTGTGATCTAAATGTTTATAAAATCTGTTATCGCTATTTAAAGCCTTTTCCTGCATTTGTATATGGTTCTTTGATTTCAAATGTTCCAACAGCATTGTACCTCTACTAAGCCATTCTTGTGATGAAATATTTCCAAATATAATATTAAATTCACTTGCAATTTGATTTAATTCATTTGCCCAGAAAATATTGCTTCTTAAAATCAGCAACGATAGTTTATGAGGTAGCCTATCTTGTTTATATATAAAAAGACTTTTAAAAACATAATTCATATGTAAGTTTAACGTATAAATATAGCTAACTTCTGCGTTTGCTTCTAATATAAGTGCATAATTTGGTGTGAACTCTGGTAATCTTAGCATTCTTTTCATAAAATACCGCTGCAATTTATCAACCTCATCAAAAAACCAACACCCCCATACCTGAGCAGCGTATGCTTGAATAGATCGGCACACAGACTGAAAAAGTTTCCATTTTGAAGTTAACGTTATGTTGGGCTTATTTAGAAAACTGCTCCAAGTGGCGTTTATGCTGTTTTTTGCAGACTTATTCCTTTTTTCTACGTGTTTTCTAAAGCTCATTTGTGGGGTTAGGATTACACCTAAATAACAGTATTCATTAACAATCTTAACATATTGTTCATTGTATTTTATTTTTTCACGTACTGAAAGTCTTCCCCCTTTTCTAAAAACCATCATTTCTGATTTACTCAAATTTACTTCCATATTCCGCAATTTACAGTAGTTTTCTAAATTGCTTACCATGCCTTGTATAGTAGCTATATCATCTGATAATATTACGATATCGTCTGCATAGAGTAACAAACGAATATTTGTTCCATCAATCATCAAACCACCTCCTAGATAATCATGTAAGTCATTTAAATAAATGGTAAATAGCAATGGCGACAAAAGACATCCTTGTTTAACACCAACAAAAGTTTCAAAATAATCCGACAGTTCGTTTCCGGTCCATACAGCTGATCTTGTTTTTCTATATATATTTTGTATAAGATTAATGATTTTCGTTGAAATATTTAGTACATGCAGTTTATATATTAGGGAACTTCTTGATACTCTATCAAAGGCAGCTTTAAAATCTACAAAAAATGCGTAGACCTTTTTATTTTCTAAAAACTTTAAGTGCACAATGGACGCTAGATTATATATATTGTCTACTGTTGAATATTGACGTCTAAAGCCCGCTTGAAATTCATTTAATATATTGTGTTTTTCAATCCAATTACTGAGCCTTGTATGTATAATACCCATTAACACCTTTGCAGCACAATTCATAAATGAGATTCCTCGGTAATTATTAGGAGGATTCAAATCACCTTTCTTATGAATTGGAAATATAATACTATCTACAAACGTTTCGTCTATTTTTCCAGTTTCAAAAATTATATTTAAACTGACTGCCAATTCATTTAGAAATTGTTCTGATGCATTCTTAAACATTTCATACGGAACTCTGTCCGCACCAGGAGCTTTATTAGATTTTGTTGCTTTCAGCACATTTGTAACCTCTTCCGGCAATATAGCCCTATCCAGTTCATCATCTGTGTGCCATATTGGAGCATAATGTATATCATTTGATAATAATGGTTGATTAAGTAAGGTTTGAAAATATATCTTAAAATCCGCTGCTGACAAATTTGCGCCAACTCTGAAACTGTCGCCCCTTATCTCTTTCGCCAACTCCCACCATTTCTTGGAGTCATTTACTTCGTTGATTTTTTTATTAAGTTCTTGGTAATATAACTGTTTTTGATTTTTACATATGGTAACGTAACGCTGTTTGGCTTCTAGATATTTTAATTTATCATGGTGATTTTGTGTGTTCCTGAACACGTTCAGGAGATCAAATGATGTTTGTCTAGCTTGTAAACATTTATAATTAAACCACTTATTCTTAAATACGGCTTTATTTTTATTAAAAACTTGCTTCGGTAACGATAACTTTATTATATTTACTAATTGATCCAATGTGTAAAAGTTTCCTTGCGGTGGTTGCAGTCTTAGATTCTTATTTAGCTTATTCTGGTATATTTCTTTTTCACTCTCTATCCATTTTAGTTTTGGCAATAACTTCATAACATTAACTCTTTCTTGCAGGTCTTTTATTGCGTGATATGTCATTGCGTGATATGTCATTAAGTTGCACGTCATAGAACTGGTGAAATTTAAGTTTTGGTGTACCAAAAAGTGTTAATTTGAGTGAAACGACCAATTATATGACTCTAGAAATGGTGACAAAACATTGACTGGATGTTACGAGATATATCATGTAACTAGAGAAAAAGTGACATAACTTCAAAGAGTGCTGAAGCAACTAGTGATGTTGCAGTAGAAGTTGTAACTGGTCACTGAACTGGTGCAAAACCGTAATCAGTGGAAGAATATGTGGCAGTTAGTACCAAATTATGCAGTCCCTTGACTGCTGCAAAGTGGACATAACACTGAAGAAGTTTTATCGGTACCGACTTTAGTGCAGTAGAAATGAAGACGTACCACTGCACTGGTTCAAAAGAACTGAGAATGGAACTTCCATTTAAATTAGCAAACGTTTCGCTTTTATTTTAATTAATTTTCCTAACTACATGTTAAATTCCTAAACTAAATGAAAATAACCGTTGATTAAAAATAGCTACATTGTCACTTCCCATCAGAAAATTGGAAGCAGTTACTGCATCCATACTGCTTCCCCTACTGCTTCGAAAGATACATATGCATTGAAAGATCCCTGCGGGAAACGAAGGGTCGATTGATTCAAAGTGACAAATCTGTGATATATGATTTGGGGGCACGTCACGAAACTGGTAAAACCAAAATTGTGGTGCACCAAAAAGTGTTAATTTTGGTGAAATGACCAATCACGTGACTATAGTTATGGTGACAAAACATTCACTGGATGCTACCAGATATATCATGTAACTGGCGAAAAAGTAACATAACATCAAAGTGTACTGAAGCAACTAGGGCCGTTGCAGTAAAAGTTATTACTGGTCATTGAACTGATTCAAAACCATTAGCAGGGGATGAAAACATGGTAATTAGTGCCAAAGGATTCAGTCACTTGACTGCTACAGAGCAGACATAACACTGAAGGAATTTTATCTGTACCGACTATGTGACAGTAGAAATGAAGACATAACACTCCACTGGTTAAAAAGAACTGAACACGGAACTGTGACCAGGGTTGCCAGATATGGCGATTTCTCGCCAAACGTCACGATCTTAAACTTAGTTTTTTTTTTGGGTATAGACAAAATAAGCTAATTATAAAATTGATATTTGTTGTGCCTTTTTTAAGGTTTTTTTGAACGGGGGTAAGACACATTGTTTTGGAAAAGTGCATTGGTTCCGGACGGGCCATTTAGCAACTCGTGCATAATATGATATACGCTGAATAAAAAGTGACAAGTTACTTGCTAATTACTTTTCGCATGCCCGGCTACATGTACCCCTTAGACCAGTGCAGTGGTACGTCTCGAAACTATTTCAGTCAAACTACCCCTATTACAGAACACATTGCGCTTAATATGTGACTAGTTTTCCTTCAAAAATTGTTCTCCAGTTCTAATATACGTACAGATACACCAGTCACGTAATAATTTGTTTCCCACTGGTTGTGTTGCATATCATATAAATCTTAAAATGGTCATACTTTGACACTACCTACTTGGAACTTGTCCCGTAGTATATTCATTTCAGTCTGTATGGTGATAGGTTACCTTGGTCAAGTTATTCGATACGTCACACAGTGCTCCACAGGTAGCAAATTGTCACCATGTTAAAAGTACCAGTCACTTTCATATAACAGAACCGAAACTAGGACAGGTTCATACACACAAAGTTCTAGTCACATGACCATACCAATGACTGGTCCATTTCCCGCAGGGATCATAATAGAATGTCAAATTTCATTGATTGTGTGCATCGCTTTTTAATTTGATGTCAAAAAAGTAATGAAATAAGAAACATGTTTTAGTCACTTATTATTTTCGGGAATTTTTATTAAAATTTGTTAAAACTTTTATAAAAATTTGTTTTTGTAACGGAAATGTATTTTTAAATTATTAAAAGTAAAGTTTATATTTGTCATAATTTTTTATGAAAAGAAAAAGCTCTCAGTGGAAGTGATGAATTCATGACATTTATGATTTGTCAAAATTGTTTACGATAAGAATAAGCGCTGAGTGGAAGCCATGGAAAAAACAAGAGTAAAAAACACATAAATTAAAAAATACACGATAATTGATTTATGGGGACATATAATACCTCATTAGAAAGATATTTGAAAGAACTTTCATAAGATATAAATTAGGCTATCAATGAAATGCATGTAAATTTTTGTATTTAAATTACAACTGAACCCGAGTGAATTCTTAGTTTAAAAATTTAAATTGATAATGTATATGTATAGTCCTTTGGAAAAAAGAGGTCAGTTCAATTTAAGTACCTGTCCCGTGACCGGTGAAAGCCGGACTGGTTTAAAACTACATATCTCGTGACATATCACGTTACTGGTAAAAAAAGAACCGGTTTAAAAAGACCTACCAAGTAACTGGTTACAGTAGGATTGAACTGAAAGTAGTGAGCCAGTCCCCTGTCCTGAAACCGGTGCAAAAAGACCATTTCAAAAGGACAAACCGCGTGAGCTGTCCCGTGACTGATGCAAACAGACCGATTACAAAGGGCATATAGCGTAAGTTGTGAATTTATGTATAATTGAGGAAGTAAAATTGTCTAAAATAGTGACCTATTCTGTTAAGTTAGTTGTGTGACCTGTTTTTTGTGTTAGTCCTGTGACGTATCACAAAGCGTAATTTACCCCCTCTTAGCACAAGCCCATATTAAAGTGACTGGTCCCTGTCATATAAAAGTGTCGGTCCGGGGACCGGTTCTTGTGAACCAGCCACATGACGTGTCCAGTGGTAGGTCCGTTTCCTACGGGGTAGTTAATATACTTAACTTAATAATAATACTATAGTTTATACTTAAACTATAGTTTTATACTTTTCCAAATTTAAATTATCAAGAAAATTATCATTAAAGTTGTTTCCTTTTGATGGGAAAAAAAATAAAAATTAATGTAAAATAAATTTGTTTTTGTGCCTTTTGGGATATTGTTAGAGCAGGTTCAGTGACATACTATTTGTGGTTAGTTAAGTGACTGGTTCCAGAGGGAACAATTAGAAACTCATCAGTAACATGACGCACGGTGAATAAAAAGGGACAGTTTACTCGGTAAATATTTTTAACATGCCCCCTATTGAAAAAAGAGTGATACGTCACACAATCACTCCATTCGAACTGCCCCTGGGCCAGACCACATTGCGACCACATTACTCATAAAAAATTGTTCACCAGTTCCATGACAATTTTCTTAGTCCCGTCATGTGATAACAACTTTATAACTAGTCATGTTGCACATCACATAAATACTAATGTGGTCCCACATTAACACTACTACCCTTTAACTGGCCTTGCGACATATTCTTTACAGTTAGTACGGTGATGGGTTACATCATTTAAGTTATTCACCCTGTCACAAGTTTCCCCAAAGGTAGCAATTGGCCACCTCCTATGACATGCCCATGTTAAAAGTACCGGTCCCTCCCATATAGAAGTCCCAACCCGGGAACCTGTTCATGCACACCAAGAACTAGTCACGTGACCATACCAGTGACTGGACCATTTCCCGCAGGGATATTACAGATATATGATTGGAGACCACGTCACGAAACTGGTGAAACCAAAATTGTGGTGCACCAAAAAGTGTTAATTTGGATGAAATGACCAAAATGAAATGGACAAGTCACTGGTATGGTCACGTGAGTAAAACTTTGTGTAGATGAACCTGTTCTATTTTCGGTTCTGTTATATGAAACTGACCGGTACTTTTAACATGAGGTTGTCATAGGAGGTGACAATTTCTACCTGTGGAGCACCGTGTGTCGTGGAAAATAACTTGATCAAGGTAACCTATCACCGTACCGACTGAAATTAATATGCTACGGGCAAGTTAGAAGTACCCTGCGGGAAGTGCACCAGTCACTGGTATGGTCACGTGATTAGAACTTTGTGTGTATGAACCAGTCCTAGTTTTGGTTCTGTTATATGAAAGTGACCGGTACTTTTAACATGGACTTGTCATAGGAGGTGGCAATTGCTACCTTTGGGGCACCTTGTGACGTGGCGAATAACTTGACGAAGGTTACCTATCACCGTACTGACTGAAATTAATAAGCTACTGGACAAGTTAGAAGTAGACAGTGTTAAAGTAGTATAATTTTAGGATTTATGTGACATACCACTGCACTGGTCTAGGGAGCACATGTCGCCGGGTATGCGAAACATAATTAGCAAATAACCTTTTACTTTTTATTCACCGTATGTTATATTATATACGAATTGCTAAATTCTCCGTCCGGAACCAGTCACTAAACTTCCCCAAAACAGTGTTCACAAAACCTTCAAAAATCAATTTATTTCAGTGTTATATCCGATTTGTAGCAGTCAAGGGACTGAATCCTTTGGCACTAATTGCATGTTTTCATCAAACTGCTAACGGGAAATGGTCCAGTCACTGGTATGGTCACGTGACTAGTTCTTGGTGTTGTGGAGTAAAATTAATAACAACTACATAGTTTTATGTTCGAATATGAACTGTTTGTTTATTTGTCAAACTTAAAGCTAGGTAGCTATGGAAGAGAGACCAACGTGTGTATAAAGACCGTGTGAATATTTACCTTGATAGAAATAAGGTATGAGGTGTTATTAAGTTACACCATGTGAATTTGTATGGTCAGCAAAAGGCTGGCATTTAAAATGTTTAAGTCTGTCTGGCATTTCCATAGTTGGGACTATACATATGCCATATTCACGGTTGGGAATAATCACACGTTACACCTCCCTTTTTGGAAAAAGATTGAACAATCTAATTTGGTCAATCTTTTATATAACTTAAATTGTATTATTATTTTTAATATTATTTTTTTTTCTTAAATTAAATTTTATTTTAGAAAAATGATGATTTGTGGATTTGATCAGGATCCACAGATCAATTGTATTAATATTCTATTATATATATTTTTTTTTTATAATCTTTTAAAATTTTAAAATTTGACTTAACTTATGTTTTTTTTTTTTTTTAATTCTGTCCAAATGTATTGTTCGTTTCATGTCATTTTTGTCTTTTAATATACAATTATTTCTATTATCTAAACCTATGACCTCATAAGGTCCCTTAAATAAACTATCTAACTTATGACCAACTTGGTCCACATAAACTAAGTCCCCTATTTTTACTCCTATACTATTACTATCCCTATCATATAAAAGTTTTCTTCCGTATTTGCCATTCTCAATCAACTGTCTTGCCCTTTTGTGCGCCAGTTGTAATCTAAATTTTATTTCTTTCGCATAGGCGTCCACGTTGTATAATGGATCTATCTCGCCATTGGATAGAAATTCAAATAGGTAAGGCGTCTTACCAAAAACCAATTCGTAAGGACAATAATCATGTGCCAACGATGGAGTTGTGTTGTAGCAAAACGTGAAATACTTCAGCCATTCGTCCCAATCAGTTTTGTCAACCGAAATGTAGGATCGAACGTATTCGTTGAATGTTCTGTGGACTCTTTCCACAGTTCCAAGCGTTTGGTGATGGTACGCTGTAGAAGTAACATTCTCTATATTCAATAAGTTACAAATCTCGTCAAATATCTGATTCTTATATTCTGTGCCCATGTCAGTTATAATTTTCTTCATGGGTCCATAAATCAATATGCATTTATCAACAATTGCTTTTGCAATTGTTTTAGCACTTTTGTCCACAATTGGTACAGAGATTAGATACTTAGTCAGGTCACATATAATAGTGACTGCATAAGCATAGTTATCCTCTGTCTTCGGTAATGGTCCAATAGTATCTATTTGTACTACTTCGAACGCTTTTACCGGTGTTGGAGTTAAAATCATCTCCTCCTTTGTGTGTCTAAACATTTTATTAGTCTGACATTTGTTGCAATTTTTTACATATTTAGTAACGTCTTTTGTCATGCCTCGCCATGAAAATTTTTGACGTATCTTTCCTAACATACGACTGATTCCTGGGTGGCCGCCCCATATTGGATCGTCGTGATATTTTCGCAAAATCTCCTCTTTTTCATTATTATCTAATATTCTCCTTATTTTCGGCGTGAGTTTTATTGTTAATTGCTCGAGCATTCTATTTCCCTTTTCTTTATATTCATTTATCGCGATATTTTCAAATAGCGAGTCACCTAATGACTGCTGTAATTCTACTAATTCATTATCGACTGCTAATTTTTCAAGCATTGGAAAGAATTGATCTAGGTCAATCTTTCCATTATCAATAATCTTCTTCATATTTCTCGTGATCACCTTATCATCTTTATCAATATATATATAGTCGCCTTTAATTGCTAGCCTGGCGCTATTTTTGGCTGAATTTCAGTTTATGGGGGACACCCCTAGAGAAAAAATCTGAATATGCCATCCCCTTCAGAATGTTCCCAGGAGTACGAAAATCATAATGAATAAGGGGGCTCACGCCCCCTATGGGCGTGGCAGTCGAAAAACGACCCGGCCCACCTACGTAGACAATATGGGTATCAAATGAAAGCTAATGTCTTCACGATTCCAAAAATAGCCAAAGTTGCCAGATCGGGCGGTTTTTGCAGCCGATACGGCCATTTTTGTTAAATAGGGGCGGGGGGTGAAAAACGACCCATGCCACCTACTTAGGCAATATTGGTATCAAATGAAAGGAAATGTCTTCACGATTCCAAAAATACCCGTAGTTGCCAGATCGTCCAGAATTTGAGGAAGATATGTTAATTTTTATAAAATGGGGGAAGGACTTTTTTTTGTTTATTTCTTTTTAGCACTCGAGATCCCCGCCGTCTAGAATTAAGACATACTGGAGTTAAAAACCCCTAAGCCCGGCCGTAGGCCGGTCACGCAGAAAAACTTTACTAAGCGAAGCCAGTATAACCAGAGATTGTAGATGAGTCTGAAGACAGTGAAGATGAGGATGAAGACGACTAGATGCAGATGGCATCTTGGCCGTGAGAAGCGTGGAAACTCACAACTTTACGTGAGTTCTCATGCTTCTCCAAGGGGATTGATTTACTATGACCTCCACGCGGTAATCACTGGGTAACGCTAACAATAGTAATCTTTTCGCACAAAATGCTCATTTTTGTTTGATTTTAACAAAATATAAGCAAAAAAAAAAGGAAAAAAAAAATTTCCCCCACCCCAAATTTTGCCAAAATGGCCATATCGGCTACAAAAATCGCCCGATCTGGCAACTACGGCTATTTTTGGAATCGTGAAGACATTAGCTTTCATTTGATACCCATATTGTCTACGTAGGTGGGCCGGGTCGTTTTTCGACTGCCACGCCCATAAGGGGCGTGAGCCCCCTTATTCATTATGATTTTCGCACTCCTGGGGTCATTTAAGGGGGCGTGGCATTTTTTTTTTTTTTTCCAGGGGTGTCCCCCATAAACTGAAATTTTGCCCTATTTTTATTTCCAAATTTACTCAACGCTTCGTATATCTTTATCTTATCTTCAGATTTTGCCTTTCCACTTTGTCTATTTTCGTTACTTATAGTGGCTTTTCTGCTTTGTTGTCTTGTTGTTACCTTTAATATATCAATTACATTTTCCTTTATTTTCAATATTTCCGAAAAATCTAATCGAGACAAAGCATCAGCCGCACAATTATCTTTTCCCCTCAGATACTCTACGGTAAAATCGTACTCTTCCAAGTCTAATCTCATTCGTGTTAACTTGGAAGATGGGTTTTTCATCGCAAATAAGTATGTTAATGGGCGATGATCGCTTCTAATCAAAAATTTAGTTCCATATATGTATGGTCTGAAATACATTATCGCCCAGTGAATTGCCGCCAATTCCTGCTCGATGGTAGATTTATTGCTTTCACCTCTTGTAAAGGATCTCGAAGCATATGCAACCGGCAGTTGCAAACCATCATATTCCTGGCTAAGTACCGCACCGCATGCATGTTTGCTTGCGTCTGTAGTTATACAGAATTGCTTGTGAAAATCTGGATACTTTAGTATCCTTGGACTAATAAGCTTCTTCTTTAAGTACTGGAATGCCTTTTCGCAATTCTCAGTCCATTCGAACTTTACATTTTTTCTACACAATCTCGTTAAGACAATGGAATGTTCAGCGAAATTTGGAACAAACCTTCTATAGTAATTGCAGAATGCAACGAATCTTTTTGTTTCATCGGCATTTTTGGGTGTTGGATAGTCTTTAATTATCTTGAATTTACTATCGTCTGGAAGTATGCCTTTATCTGTGCATTTGTGTCCCAAATAAGTAACCTCATGTCCAAAAAATGAGCATTTTTCAGGGTGTAGTTTTAGGTTATACTTGCGACATATTTCAAATACATCTGTTAAGTTCTTCAGCATGTGATTTTCAGAACGACCTAGTACGACTAGATCGTCCATATAGAGAAATGCCTGTACTGGAGATAATCCAGCGAATGCTATAGACATCATTCTCTGAAATGAGTTAGGAGCTATTTTAAGTCCATATGGTAATCGCTTAAAACGGAACGAACCTTTGTCCGTTGAAAACGATGTTATGTCCCTTGAGTTTTCATCCATCTCTATTTGGTGAAAACCTGACGTTAAGTCAAGGCAGGAAAAATATTTTGCTCTGCCTAAGTTATCAAGAATATCATCTATTCTTGGTAGTGGGAATTTATCAGCAATCAATTTCTTGTTGATTGCCCTATAATCTACAACTAATCTCCAACGTTTCTGGTGGCTTCCAGGTAGAGATTTTTTCGGTACCAAAAGAATTGGGCTATTGTATTCTGAAGCTGATGGTTCTATTATATCATCATCTAGTAGCTTGTCTACTTGTCTCGCAATTTCCTCCTTATGTTTATAAGGAATTCTATAATTTTTAACGTATGACGGCTCTGTATCTCTCAAGCGTAATTTCTGCTTGTAAAAATTATTAACCGAAATTCTTTCCGTTTCGAGTGCAAAGACGTCAATATATTCCTTACACAGATTCTCAAGTTCGGGTCTCACAAAATCAGGAAAATTTTTAGACAACAATTGCAATTTTATCTGATCACAAAATTTGTCATTTGGAATGACTGTTTCATAATCATCTAAATTTTCAGTTTTCAGGTTTATGTTCCTGATAACAACATCGTTTGGTGTTGTGTTTATTATTCTCACTAAGGGTTTAGTACTTGTCGCAATTGTATTCGCAACAAATATTCCATATTGAAGTTCCTGGTTTGGAATGAGAATATCCTTATCAGAGTTTTGGTTACTAATTGCCCTAATAACCTCTGACCTTGCAGGTATTGATATCGAATTTATACTCGGTGAATCAAGCATTGGAACAGTTATGTCTTCAGGATAATCGCTTGGCCGAAGTATAAGCCAATCCTGATCCGTTTGATAGTCCAACATGCAGTTGTATTTCCTAATGAAATCAAGACCGAGTATTCCATCAGATGGAATAGGAAATTCATCACTAACCACGTGAAATTCGTGTTTCACCAACAGGTTCTTAATTCTCAACTCTGTGGTAACTTTCCCCAATGTATAGGTTATACCTGCACCGATGCCGTGAAGGCTAGTTATGTAATTTAAATTAATTGAAGTGTTGCCTACCTGACCCGTTTTAATTACAGAAATATCAGCGCCTGTGTCAACCAAAAATATCAGGACGTTATCATTTAATGTTGTTCGCATTGAGACATATGATGTAAAATTTAGATTCATACTATAGATTTTACCGTTATAATTGGTCCCATTTACTGAGTACCGGGGGTTTGGTCGTTTTCCGGACCCTCTAGGGCTAATCGGACATTACGACCTCTGTCATCACCATGGTTATTCCGACGATTATTACCGTTATATCGTCCATTTCCTCTATAATTTGTATTATGGTTACCACCACGATTGTAACCGTTTCTGTTATGGTAACCGCGACCATAGCCTCTACGATTGTAGTTTTCACCACGACCGCGGGCATAGGTGTGACTTCCCCCTCTGGATTTGTAGAACATGATGCCAGCTGCATTTGTATTTGCATCTGTACTTGAACTTACAAATTTAGAGATTACGTCGTTCATTGAAGCAAAGTTTCCCGACTCCATAATTAGTCGAACTCTTTCGTTTGACGCGTTCTTCGTGATCGATTTCACAGCCACTTGCGTAGAGTATTTTTCCGCCAGTGAAGCTGTCAATCCATCAGCGATGTACGCAGTTGACAACGCTTTCGTCAACTCTTCAATTTCGCACGCAAATGCGTTAGCAGACTTGTTGTTTTGCCTTACGCTTAATAGTTTAGCGGTGATTACCTCAGTGGATTCACCCTTCACTGAAGCTCTCAATTTCGTTATTATAGCCTGTATGGTGTTTTCGTCACCCACCAGGTTTCTAGCCGCCCCTTTTAACTTAGTCTTTATAACATTGACGGCTACTAATTCGTGGGTCTCTTTGATTGACTCCACTAAATTCAGAGCATCTACAAAACTTTGTAGATTTTCCGGCTTGCCATCAAAATCCGGTAAGATTTTTGTGGCCAAGCCTAAGAATTCTGTCACCGTTTGTGGCATTCTTATTCCATCATCCAAATTTGGCTCATAAATTTCAATTGGAACTGGGTGTATGATTACTTTGGTTTCAATAGTTTTACCCTGTGGATTCTCAATATCCACTTCGTACGTTACCTCTTCTTGGAGTGTAACTGGTAATTTTATTTCAATTTCCCTTTTCCTTAATATGCTGTGTAACCTTTCACGAATATCTTGAAAGAAACTTTCAGCAGCTGTCTGATGGGGAGTGGTCAGACGGGGGTAGTACTCGTTAAGTATTACTCTAATTTTCTCCAAAGTGGAGCACAAAATTTTTATGTGTTTTACCACCGTTTCGTCTTTGGTTTGTCTTTCAACATTAAGACATTTATAAGACTTATCGAAGTCTTCTTTTAATGACCTAACTTGCTTTAGGATTCCTTGCCAATCCATGCAAGTATTTTGTTCCTAATATTTATTTTCCTTTTCTTTCCCCGAAGTTAACCAATGTCTAGATTTTCTCTAAACCATTGGCCATAGAAGCTGCGCGTGCATAATTTTTGCGCAGTGATCTTTTGTGCAACTGGTACAAAGTTGTCAGCAGTTGTAATGCCAATATTGCTATGATTATAATGAAATAAACTACCGGGAATTCTACTTCCACGGTAACTTCATTAATGACGTTAGCATTGGGGTTTTCAACTTTTGACTCTTTGCCCCCCATTTGAATAAAATTTCTCTTTCCCTTTTTAAAAAAAATTAAGTTTTAAAACACATTTAGTTTTAATAAAAAAATGTTAGTACCACAAGACAATTAAAAAAAAAATTCAGTTATGTCACGTCATCCCCTATCCGTTTCCTTCAGGACAACAGATTGAGGTGGATGTGGCATAAATCAGTCACTCACTATTTGGTGACTGTAGAATTTCTGTCGCGCTGTGAGAGTGTCCCTTGAGAATCATCCCAGCCGACGGAAATTAAAACAAAAATTCTGGTTACTAATAGACTTATTTATTTTCTTTTTTTTTTTTTTAATTAATAATTGCTATTTAAGAAAGTAGTACTCTTAGTACCATAAAGTAATATGCTTTTAAAAATAAAAAAAATTATTTATTACCGTATTTACTAATTTTATTGGTGTTGTTGCTTCTGTTGTAGTTGATGCTGTTGTTGATGCTGTTTTTGTTGTTGCTGTAGTTGTTGTCAGGTCCGATGGTGTATCGGACACACCATCCTTGGAGCAACTCGGCATGTTGCCCCGCAATGTTTTGGCCACATTGCTTCTTCTTGTATTCTTAATTATTTGTAGGGTTGAAAGCAATTTTTGTGTTTTTTTTTTTTAGAGTAGTCGGTGTATGTTACTACACATTTTTAAAATTTTTGCTAACGACATCAGTTCCACTTTTTTTTTATTTTTATTTTAGTTTTAAATTTTTTTTTTTTTTTATATTAAAATTGTATATATTAGTTTAGGCACATATTTTAATATAATTATTCTTTAAGTTTCTTTTTTTTTTGTATTCAATTGTTTTTTTTTTTTTTAAAAATTGTTTTTATTTTGAATGTTTTGATTTTATATATCAAAAAAAAAATTGTTTTTTTTTTTTTTATAAGTTTAAGTATCTCAAAACTTTTTTTTTTAGTTTCACAAATAATTTAATTTTTTTTTGTTTCACAAATAATTTCATTTAAACGGGTAGTTTATATTGCAACGTTTTAATTAAATTTTTTTTGTTCAATTTTATAAAATTGTGTTAGTTTTTTTTTTTGATTTTATTGAGATATTTATATAAGTGATTTCACTTTTTTCTTTGTTGTTTTTTTACTTGGTTCACTATACACTAATAGAGACAATGGCAGGATCGCCATGTGGAGTAAAATTAATAACAACTACATAGTTTTATGTTCGAATATGAACTGTTTGTTTATTTGTCAAACTTAAAGCTAGGTAGCTATGGAAGAGAGACCAACGTGTGTATAAAGACCGTGTGAATATTTACCTTGATAAAAATAAGGTATGAGGTGTTATTAAGTTACACCATGTGAATTTGTATGGTCAGCAAAAGGCTGGCATTTAAAATGTTTAAGTCTGTCTGGCATTTCCATAGTTGGGACTATACATATGCCATATTCACGGTTGGGAATAATCACACGTTACAGTGTGCATGAACCGGTTTCCGGGTTGGGACTTCTATATGGGAGGGACCGGTACTTTTAACATGGGCATGTCATAGGAGGTGGCCAATTGCTACCTTTGGGGAAACTTGTGACAGGGTGAATAACTTAAATGATGTAACCCATCACCGTACTAACTGTAAAGAATATGTCGCAAGGCCAGTTAAAGGGTGGTAGTGTTAATGTGGGACCACATTAGTATTTGTGTGATGTGCAACATGACTAGTTATAAAGTTGTTGTCACATGACGGGACTAAGAAAATTGTCATGGAACTGGTGAACAATTTTTTATGAGTAACTATTAACATATTGATCGCAATGTGGTCTGGCCCAGGGGCAGTTCGAATGGAGTGATTGGGTGACGTATCACTCTTTTTTCAATAGGGGGCATGTCACCTGACATGTTAAAAATATTTACCGAGTAAACTGTCCCTTTTTATTCACCGTGCGTCATGTTACTGATGAGTTTCTAATTGTTCCCTCTGGAACCAGTCACTTAACTAACGACAAATAGTATGTCACTGAACCTGCTCTAACAATATCCCAAAAGGCACAAAAACAAATTTATTTTACATTAATTTTTATTTTTTTCCCATCAAAAGGAAACAACTTTAATGATAAATTTCTTGATAATTTAAATTTGGAAAAGTATAAAACTATAGTTTAAGTATAAACTATAGTATTATTATTAAGTTAAGTATATTAACTACCCCGTAGGAAACGGACCTATCACTGGACACGTCAAGTGGCTGGTTCACAAGAACCGGTCCCCGGACCGACACTTTTATATGAAAGGGACCAGTCACTTTAATATGGGTGTTCAGGCCTACATGGGTTAATCATTGATATGATTCAACAACCTAAATACATTTCAACATACAAACATCTAGACTAAGTTCAATAACTTAAATACTGTTTGTTTGCATAAAAATATAGAATAAAAGTCAACGAATTAAACATGTTATGCCTAGTCAGTAATTCTTGTTATATTAATATTTTTTATACATTAATTAGTTATCATATTACCTTATTGCAATTCTGCATTTTTTACTGTATATAAACCCAAAAATAAATAAATGTTTTCGTTAGTCATTAACACAACGTTCAAGTGTTTAATTTCAACCAAACGATACAATCAATCTTGTTACAGTTAAAGTGCTGTAGGAAGATACAAATCAACAGTCTCGCCTTAGTAAGTTGTACAAGTTCATGTGCTTGGATAACTACAAACTAAAGAGACCCCAAAACATTGGTGACCCCGACGTGATCACTGAATTTCGAGTTTCCCCCCCACCAGTGGTAAGGAACTCGAAACACTCAGCGATTACACATCAAGACAGTTCGTCAGTGGACACATCATTCTCCAGCTGACGCGCTCAAAATTCAGGAGTGTGCAGTAGTACAAGGCTACCCACAGTCATCAAAGCCAGTTTATCAGTGGACTCATCATTTCCAGCTGACTTTCTGCAGCAATCTCAATACGAAGTCTGACTAGCGTGTTCTTATATTCAAAAGAGGCTACGAAGACGATTTCAACAGTTCCAGTGGATTCATCAGTTCCAGCTGGTACCTAAATAAAAAACAACGGCAGCGATTATGGCGACCATAGACAGTCTCACCGTTCAGCAAGATGACTTAGCTGCGGATATTAACAGGGTAATATCCACAATAAAGAAAACCCCCAAGGATAGAAGAACGCTGGAATACTACGAAAAAAAGGCCAGCGAACTAACCATCCTATGGCAGAAATTTGAGAACACCGACAACTTGATACGCAGACTACCTAAGGTGCCAGAGGACCATCGCTACTTCACAAGTGGTCTATATGAGACTATAGGCCAACGGCATAGCGACATGGTGAATGAATTGGAAGACATCATGAAAGAGTTAAGGCTTACAACACCATGAGCCCGACCTAAAGCTACCGAACGTGAACAATCATTACCACCTGCAAAACAAGGGCTGGTAATGAAACAACGAACACTCATCGGAACCATAAATAATATGTTGGACGAATTACTTGCAGACAGTGCAGGCAGATCCAACATTTACGTGGCTACGAAATTGAGGCAAATAGAAAATCACTTCAACACTGTGCAACAGCTGCACAACAATATATGCGGCACAGACGAAGAGTACGATTTGGAGCACTACTTAGCCGCAGAATCATCAATTTGGGACAAAATTATGCGCGTTCAAGAAATTCAAGAAGGTCTGATGACGCCACCCCAAGACTCATCGATCCATCTACCAAAGATCACCATACAACCTTTCAATGGTGAATACTTACAATGGCAATCGTTTTATGACATGTTCAACGAGATGGTACATAAACAGCCAATTTCAGCCATAAAAAAGATGTGGTTCCTGAAAAACCACGTTAAGGGAGAGGCTCATAACCTTATCCAGCATTTGTCACCGACTGAAGCCAATTACACAACGGCTTGGACAATGCTTCAGGATAGGTACAACAATACAAGAATTTTGACGTTCACACTATTGGAAAGATTAACCGGCCAGCACAGGTTACCAGCTGATAATCCATCTGCATCAGCCATCAAATCCCTTCATGATACAACAAGGGAAACAATGGCAGCACTAAACAATGTGGGCGTAAACACCCAAACTTGGGACCCAATCATCATTCACATAATCATCAGCAAATTAGACAAGGGAACTCACATGCTATATGAGCAGTCTCTACAACAGCCAAAGGCAATTCCTTCACTGGACGAATTCCTCAATTTCCTAGAAAACAGGTTCCAAACATTGGAAGCAATCAATCAGAAGAGTAAGCAACCTTCATCAAAACCCCCACATAAAACATGCTCCACAGCAGCAACAAAGGCATATGCTCCTGAATCTAAATGCAGTGCTTGCCAAAATAAATACCATCCGCTATACAGATGCCAAGCATTCTTAAACCAACCTGTCCACAAAAGGTTGCAACACTTAAAAACAAACAATTTATGCATTAATTGTCTCAAACCAGGGCATTTCGCGAATAAATGCTCCTATCAACATTGCACCAGATGTCCGCACAAACACAACACCTTGGTTCATAACGACGAAGATGTAAGGTCTCATCAAGTCACAAGGTCAGTACCAGCTCCACCTACAGTGGCTTCAGCGCAACATCATGGCGCCCGGCAGAATTACGTGTTATTAGCAACAGCAAGAGTCAGAATTCAGGCTAATAACGGGCAATTCGGTGAGTTCAAGGCAATTTTGGATTCCGGTTCCCAAATCAACATCGTGACGGAAAGACTGATGAACAAACTTAACATAAAACCATCAGAAACATCCTTGAGGATCGAAGGAATTGGCAGAAAATCAAAGCATACGAACAAACGTGTCAATGTAAATCTGCAATCCTTGACAAGCGGATACAAAACGAGATTAGAGGCGTACGTGCTTCCTAACATTGTTCCTGATCAACCGGCTCAGGAAATCAACATATCATCATGGCCAATGCCAGAAAACATACAATTAGCGGACCCAAAATTCAGCGACCCTAGTAAAGTTGACATTCTGCTGGGGGCAGAGTATTACAACGATTTACTGTTAAACGGAAGAATTAAACTATCGAATCATTTACCAGCACTCCAAAATACAAAATTAGGCTGGATAGTGAGCGGTAAAATAAAAAGGGATGTCGATAATTCAGGTAATTCAGCAATATGCGCTGTTTACAGTGAAGATGAAGAAACCACAAATGAACTAATACAACGGTTTTGGAAGTTAGACGATTTCGAGACAGATAAAAATCTTACAATCGACGAACAAAGGTGTGAGACGCACTTTGCTCAAAACACAACCAGAGACGAAAATGGTAGGTTTACAGTTAGATTGCCATTCTCAGAGAACCCAAGCGCCCTAGGGGAAACAAGAAATATCGCCCTCTCGAGGTTCCAAGCCTTAGAACGAAGGTTATCTAAGGATCCAACTTTAAAATCCCAATACACCGATTTCATGGACCAATATGAAGCATTAGGTCACATGACTCGCATCAACGACAAGGAAATAGAAACACCCCATTTTTTCATCCCTCATCATTGTGTGCTTAAGCCAGAAAGTAGCACCACTAAGCTTCGAGTAGTTTTTGACGCTTCAGCAAAGTCATCATCAGGACTATCACTCAATGACATATTACACACTGGCCCGCAAACTCAGGGTGACTTGTTTGGCATGTTGTTAAGATTTCGACTGCCAAGATTTGTATTCTGTACAGACATAGAGAAAATGTACCGTCAGATTCTAATTGATCCTGCCGACCGACATATGCAGCTGATATGGTGGAGGAGGAATTCAACAGAGGCAATTCAAATATACAAGCTAAATACCGTAACGTATGGAACGTCTGCAGCACCATATCTCGCAACAAAATGTTTACAACAATTAGCAGAACGGAACATGGAAAGATACCCGCTTGGTGCTCATACTTTGAGATATGACTTTTATGTGGACGACGGCATGAGTGGCTCTAACTGTTTAAGAACAGCCATCGAGATGCAGCAACAACTCACTAGATTACTTCAAGAAGCTGGATTTAAACTCAGAAAATGGTGCGCAAACCATTCTCAATTATTAAAGGGCATCCCACCTGAAGACCTGGAGGTTAACCTAGACTTTGACAATCAATCAACCAAGGTTTTAGGATTGACATGGACTCCCAAATCAGATTTGTTCTGTCTTAAGGCAGAAGTCCAAGACAAGAAGACAATAACAAAACGTTCTGTTACATCGGACGTTGCAAGAATATTTGATCCATTAGGAATAGCAGGTCCTGTGGTAGTAGCGGCAAAAATTTTTATACAACAATTATGGGAATTACAAATCACATGGGATGAGCCGTTACCAGCAAATCTGAGTTCATTTTGGACTATATTCCGTCAAAACTTAACCCACTTAAACAACTTGAGGACCAAAAGACATATTTTTGATGGTCACATCCCTACACGCACTCAAATACATACGTTCGTAGACGCATCCGAAAAGGCTTATGGTGCCTCAGTTTATCTACGCTCCGTTTTGAAGGATGGCAGAATTATAGTCAGACTGTTATGCTCTAAGTCACGAGTTGCCCCCCTCAAGAAATTAACTCTCCCCAGGTTGGAGTTATGTGCTGCGGTACTTGGAGCCGAACTGACAACTAGAGTTCGGAAAGAGCTACAATTTGGAAACAATCAAACATACTTCTGGTCCGATTCTGAAATAGTACTACATTGGATCAACTCACCTTCGTCTTCACTCCGTACCTTCGTAGCCAATCGAATCAGCAAAATACAGGAATTAACGATAGACACGCAATGGCGCCACGTTAGTTCCAAGCAAAATCCGGCAGACTTAATCTCTAGAGGTTTAAGCCCCGAGAAACTATCAGAATGCACGTTGTGGTTCTATGGACCAATTTTCTTACATGGTAAGGAAAGTCATTGGCCTCAACAATTCTCAAGAAAACTACAACCGACGATCGAAATGGAATTTAAGCAAAATACAGTTACCACAGCGTCAGTAGCGTGCGCAGGATTAGAAGATATCATATACAAAATCAACCATCGGGATTCCTTCAAGGTCCTTCAACGGGTGGTAGCGTATGCCTTGCGCTTTATTCAGAACTCAAGGCTCAAAAAGGACGAACGAACATTAACCAAGACACTAAGCCCAACTGAATTAACTTCAGCATTAAATATTATCGCCAAAACCATGCAAGCAGCCGACTTCAAAGATGACATAATCAAACTGAAAACAACCAAGGAAGTGAGCAACTCCAGTCCAATCAGTAGCCTATCTCCTTTCCTTGACGAAAACGGTGTTCTTCGAGTCGGGGGAAGATTAGAGGCTTCAAATTTGTCATACAACGCGAAGCATCCAATACTGTTGCCATACAGCGATACAATATCAAAATTGATATTGAAGATGATGCATAAGGACAATCATCACTGTGGTCCACAAGCATTATTGGCAATTTCCAGACAGCAATTTTGGATCATCAAAGGAAAATCAATGGCAAGAAGCATAGTACAAAGCTGCGTACGATGCACAAGGTCGAAACCAAAATTACTCACCCAGGTCATGGGTGAACTACCATCAAGCAGAGTCACACCAGCTCGGCCATTTATCAAGTCAGGAGTCGATTACTGTGGCCCCTTCTCGGTCCATTATAAATTAAGAGGTAAAAGACCACATAAGGTCTATGTAGCAGTGTTCGTCTGGGCTATCTTTTCTAAGACGTCACAAGAAACGATCATCCGATCTTGCAGCAAGGAAAACATCGAGTTCAAATTCATACCCCCTAGAACACCTCACTTTGGAGGATTATGGGAGGCAGCAGTAAAATCCGCCAAACAACTGTTAATGCGAAGTGTATCAACAGCGTCATTAACTCACGAAGAGCTTGAAACAGTTATAACTGAGATCGAAGCCATCCTGAATTCTAGGCCGCTCACACCACTTTCAACGAACCCGAACGACTTAACCGCGTTAACGCCAGGTCATTTTTTAATTGGAGAGCCACTAACAGCTCAGGTGGATACCGGAGCTACACAACCCATCAAATCACTTACAAAAAGGTGGGAACATGTGTCTCAACTTAAACACGAGTTCTGGAGAAACTGGTCAACAGAGTACTTACACCATCTTCAAGAAAAACGGAAATGGAAAGGGTCTTCCGAGAATGTAAAGGAAGGACAATTGGTCATCATAAAGGAGGACAACGTACCTGTTATGCGATGGCCACTCGGAAGAATCATCAAGACTTACCCGGGAAACGACGGTAAGGTTCGGGTGGTAGATCTCAAAACATCGTCAGGAACATCAAGGCGTTCCATTACCAGACTGGCACCATTATTTCACGAAGATGAAGAAGAAACCCCAGTCAGGGAAATATTAAAAATTCGACCTGTGCCTATAGACGAGGCAGAGGTTGTTCCACCAAAGAAACACAAACACGATAAGGCTCATTCAATTAAGAAGTCGACGTTAGTTACCATGCTCATAACACTTTTACTCATCCCAGCAGTCATAAGTAGCAACATCCAGATCAGCAAGTTTCACACTGATCCAGGACTCTACTTTGAAGGAATTGGAACAACGAAATTAGTTACATCTGAATGGAAAATGATGGTGTACTATGATTTAGCTCCGTTTTCATCAGAACTAGAGTCTCTTTCATCAGGAATACAAGCACTACAACAGTTGTGCCCAGAAATCAAACATCAGTCTATGTGCGAAGTCCTTACCAACAACCTTGGCCAAATAAGCAATGAATTGCGCCAAGAGAAGGAGATATTTACAATACATCGAGCAAAAAGAGCAGCATTTAACATTATCGGAAATATAGCACGATCATTATTCGGTGTTTTGGATTCAGACTATGCCGAAGAAATGTCCAGAACCATTAATCAAGCTAAAACCGAGAAAGGCCACATCCTCCAATTATTTAAAAATCAGACATCAATCATAGACTCAACCATAAACGTCATAAAACAAGACGAAAGCAGAACCCAAGAAAGCATTAACAAAATCTTGGAAAGAATCAATCAAGAAGCGATTCTATTAGACAAGGAATCGCAACAAATCAGCAAAACACAACTATTCGGAATTCTGTCAACTCATCTCGCACTAATAGCAACAAATCTTCAAAGAACAGAATCTGAAATCATTAATGTGCTCACAGACGCACATAATGGAAGAATAAGTCCACTGCTATTATCACCTCACCAGCTTAAAGCCGAGTTAGCTACCATCAAGGCTCATCTCCCGGCTTTTCATTCACTTCCAATTGACGACGACAATCTGATTCAGCTCTACAAGTTAATGAATGCCAGGGGTGCTGTTACCAAAGGAGAAGTAGTTTTCGAAATTAAGCTACCACTAGTTGACCAGCAAGTCTTAGATTTATTTAAGATAATTCCGGTTCCAATCAAAAAGAACCAAACCCTCATCGCCATCATACCAGATAGCTCCTTCATAGCAGTAAATTCACACAGAGATCAGTACATTCCATTGTCTACTGAAGATGTCACCAACTGTCTAAAGGCCAAACCTGACATTTACATATGCAAAAACAAGCAATCCAAGTTAGGAAGGGATTCAGACATAAATTCATGTGACATCAACATGTTCAACAACAAAAATACAACTAGCTTCAAGTTAGCCCGACTACCAGGTACATCTGCATGGACTCAACTAAACAACCCAAACAAATGGATATTTTCTATGACAACAACCACCGAATTCTCTGCAGTTTGCGGCACTGAAACTGTACAAGCTACATTATCGGGTTGTGGAATCCTGGAAGTAGGACCAAGTTGTATTATCAAAACCAACACGATAACAATACAGGGCCATTTTGGGGCATCAACCAATTTGCACCTCTCGTATGCCAAATTTAAGCAAATCGAATCAATCAGCACACCTCATGAAATAAGAAGGGTTTTTAATACAACAAATCATCAATTCAAAACCCAACTAGATCAACTAACCGATCTGCAAAAGCAACTAAATGAGTCAGCCCTTATTCATATCCCGAAAATTATCAACTCTAATAGCCAACATCATCATGCAGTAAGTTACACTGCCCTAATCCTTTCAATCCTGTTGGCGCTTATTTTCATAGGAATGAAACTATTACAACGATATCACCGGAACGATCCTAAAAATATTGACCAAGTAACAGCAAGACCAATCCCACAACCAAGGCCAATAACAATCGACATCATAGATACTTAATTCCATTATAACCAAATGGATTGGCATCTTAGTTGAACCTCCGTTCAACGCCGGGGAGAATGTTCAGGCCTACATGGGTTAATCATTGATATGATTCAACAACCTAAATACATTTCAACATACAAACATCTAGACTAAGTTCAATAACTTAAATACTGTTTGTTTGCATAAAAATATAGAATAAAAGTCAACGAATTAAACATGTTATGCCTAGTCAGTAATTCTTGTTATATTAATATTTTTTATACATTAATTAGTTATCATATTACCTTATTGCAATTCTGCATTTTTTACTGTATATAAACCCAAAAATAAATAAATGTTTTCGTTAGTCATTAACACAACGTTCAAGTGTTTAATTTCAACCAAACGATACAATCAATCTTGTTACAGTTAAAGTGCTGTAGGAAGATACAAATCAACAGTCTCGCCTTAGTAAGTTGTACAAGTTCATGTGCTTGGATAACTACAAACTAAAGAGACCCCAAAACAATGGGCTTGTGCTAAGAGGGGGTAAATTACGCTTTGTGATACGTCACAGGACTAACACAAAAAACAGGTCACACAACTAACTTAACAGAATAGGTCACTATTTTAGACAATTTTACTTCCTCATACTATTTACTGGTCAGTTATACATAAATTCACAACTTACGCTATATGCCCTTTGTAATCGGTCTGTTTGCATCAGTCACGGGACAGCTCACGCGGTTTGTCCTTTTGAAATGGTCTTTTTGCACCGGTTTCAGGACAGGGGACTGGCTAACTACTTTCAGTTCAATCCTACTGTAACCAGTTACTTGGTAGGTCTTTTTAAACCGGTTCTTTTTTACCAATCACGTGATATGTTACGAGATATGTAGTTTTAAACCAGTCCGGCTTTCACCGGTCACGGGACAGGTACTTAAATTGAACTGACCTCTTTTTTCCAAAGGACTATACATATACATTATTAATTTAAATTTTTAAACTAAGAATTCACTCGGGTTCAGTTGTAATTTAAATACAAAAATTTACATGCATTTCATTGATAGCCTAATTTATATCATATGAAAGTTCTTTCAAATATCTTTCTAATGAGGTATCATATGTCCCCATAAATCAATTATCGTGTATTTTTTAATTTATGTGTTTTTTACTCTTGTTTTTTCCATGGCTTCCACTCAGAGCTTATTCTTATCGTAAACAATTTTGACAAATCATAAATGTCATGAATTCATCACTTCCACTGAGAGCTTTTTCTTTTCATAAAAAATTATGACAAATATAAACTTTACTTTTAATAATTTAAAAATACATTTCCGTTACAAAAACAAATTTTTATAAAAGTTTTAACAAATTTTAATAAAAATTCAATAAAATAATAAGAAAGTGACTAAAACATGTTTCTTATTTCATTACTTTTTTGACATCAAATAAAAAGCGATGCACACAATCAATGAAATTTGACATTCTATTATGATATTTCAATGCATATGTATCTTACGAAGCAGTAGGGGAAGCAGTATGGATGCAGTAACTGCTTCCAATTTTCTGATGGGAAGTGACAATGTAGCTATTTTTAATCAACGGTTATTTTCATTTAGTTTAGGAATTTAACATGGAGTTAGGAAAATTAATTAAAATAAAAGCGAAACGTTTGCTAGCAAATCGCCATTTAAATGGAAGTTCCATACTCAGTGCAGTGGTACGTCTTCATTTCTACTGCACTAAAGTCGGTACCGACAAAACTTCTTCAGTGTTATGTCCACTTTGCAGCAGTCAAGGGACTGCATAATTTGGTACTAATTTCCACTGATTACGGTTTTGCACCAGTTCAGTGACCAGTTACAACTTCTACTGCAACATCACTAGTTGCTTCAGCACTCTTTGAAGTTATGTCACTTTTTCTCTAGTTACTTGATATATCTCGTAACATCCAGTCAATGTTTTGTCACCATTTCTAGAGTCACATAATTGGTCGTTACACTCAAATTAACACTTTTTGGTACACCAAAACTTAAATTTCACCATTTCTATGACGTGCAACTCAATGACATATCACGCAATTGCCCCTTTTGATCAATCGACCCTTCATTTCCCGCAGGGATATCACATAAATTCTAAAATGATCCTACTTTGACACTACCTACCCTGCGGGAAATAAAGGGTCGATTGATACATAGTGGTAATTCTGGGATGTATGATTACGAAGCACGTCGCGCAACTGGTGAAACCAAAATTGTGGTGCACCAAAACGTGTTAATTCGGGTGAAATGTCCAATCACTTGACTATAGTTATAGTGACAAAACATTCACTGGTTGGTACCAGATATATCACGTTCCTGGAGAAAAATTAATATAACATCAAAGTGTACTGAACCAACTAGGGTCGTTGCAGTTGAAGTTGCTACTGGTTATTGAACTGATTCAAAACCGCTAGCAGTGGATGAAACAACTAAACTCACGGCGACATGTACCCCTTAGACCAGTGCAGTGGTACTTTACTAAACTATTCCACTTAAACTACCTAGGGAACACATTGCGCTTAATATGGGACCAGTTTGCCGTTAACAAATTTTCTCCAGTTCTACGACACGTACCTACACCAGTCATGTGATAATTTTTTTCCTACTGGTTCTGTTGCATATCACATAAATACTAGAATGGTCATACTTTGACACTACCTACTTCTAACTTGTCCCGTAGCATATTCATTTCAGTCGGTACAGTGATAAGTTACCTTGATCAAGTTATTCGCCACGTAACGCAGTGCTCCACATGTAGCAATTGCCACCTGCTATGACAAGCCCATGTTAAAAGTACCGGTCACTTTCATATAACAGAACCGAAGCTAGGACTGGTTCATACACACAAACTTCTAGTCACGTGACCATTCTAGTGACTGGTCCAGTTCCCGCAGGGTACTTCTACCTTGTCCAGTAGCATATTATTTTCAGTCGGTGCGGTGATAGGTTACCTTGGTCAAGTTATTCGCCACGCTGTAAATGGACCAGTCACTGGTATGGTCACTTGACAAGAACTGTGTGTGTATGAACCAGTAATAGTTTCAGTTCTATTATATGAAAGTGACCGGTACTTTTAACATGGTCTTGTCTTAGGAGGTAACAATTGACCAAGGTAGGTTAGGTTAGGTCGGAGTGGTAGCCGGCTCCGTGAGCACCAGCACACTTAGACTCGGAGGTCCGTTGTGATGCCACGAGCCTGACGGATTACCGATCAGACTCCACCCTTGAACCAGTTAGAGCTCCTTACGAAGCTAAGGAGGTGCGGAATACCAGCACCTGAAAGATCCCCAAGATCGTTAAAGAACGCCGATCCAAGTGAGGCCCTCCTACGTAGCGCCAGCGCAGGACACGAACAGAGAAAGTGCTCAATACTCTCCTCCTCCTCGTCCCCGCAGCTCCTACAGAAGTCAGGCGATAGCACCCCAACCTACGAGCGTGCCTGCAAATAAGACAGTGGCCCACCTGGAAAGCGACATTAGCGCCCTCGTTCGCCCCAGATCCAGAGCCGGCCAAATGTGCCTTGTCACCACACAAGACACGCCATTAGCCCACCTAAGGTCAGTCGCCCTCTCAAAGTAGATCCGATTGTTCAGCTTACAGGCTGCTAGGGGAACACCAACTCCAGCAAATTCCGCAGGAACTTGCAGGGTGGTTCCTAGCCTTGCTAGCTCATCAGCTCTACAGTTCCCTTGTATGTCCCTGTGCCCGGGACCCACACGAGTCGAATGTCGAACTGCTTGGCCATCTCATCCAAGGCAGTTACCGTAGTCAGAGACGTTGACCCCAGGGACCTTATCGCGGCCTGACTGTCAGAAAAGACGTTAATGCTCGTCGTGGACAGGACGTTCCGTCCGAGCCAAGCGGCAACCTCTCATATCGCCATCACCTCAGCCAGAAAAACGCTGCAGTGATCGGGCAGCCTCAGAGCCAGTTCCAGACCGAGCTCCTCGGAGTAGACGCAGAGACCTACTCGCCCGCCGAGCCCTGATCCGTCCGTGTAGAAATTGACGCCACGTCTCCTTGCCGGCACCCCACCCGCCCAGGAATCCCTGGACGGTATATGGACCGCGAAGAGATGTTCATACGCCGTCACTGGAGTCACATGATCCACCCATTGCGAAATCGACCGTAGTCTTATGGCCGCGTCAGCCGCTACCTGCTTCCCCAGTATGTCCAAGGGGAAAAGATGCAATATGATCTCCAATGCATCCGTTGGTGTAGTACGGAGTGCCCCCGTGATGCTCACAGAAGCCATCCTCTGTACCCTTCTCAGATATCCCAAGTAGGTCGTCTCATCCAATGCGGGCCACCAAACAATGACCCCGTATAAAATAATAGGGCGAACTACCGCAGTGTACAGCCACCTTGAACCACCTTGGGGCTAAGTCCCCATCGCGCTCCAATGGCCCTCCTACAGGAGTACAAAGCAATCGCCGCCTTCCTCGCCCTTTCCTGAACGTTGTGCTTGAAAAGCAACTTCCTGTCAAGAATCACGCCAAGATAATTGGCTCTGTCAGAAAGATGGATTTCCACACCGTCCAGGATTACAGGCCCAAGATCGGGATCGTTGTTCCCCCTGTGAAAAAGAACAAGCTCCGCGTAGACGGAAACTTCCCTCTTACCACCTGCCGCTTCTTTCCAGGGAAAGAAGCACAGGGTTCAAGGCCAAGTTCCACAGTAGTGGAGAAAGAACCCCCACCTGGGGCGTTCCCCTGTTCACGAATCGGGTTATACTAGTGACACCCAACTCCGCCGTAAAAAAAATAAAAATAAGAGTCAATCATCCTTTCCAGTGTCTTCAACAGAAACAACGATAGACTGATAGGCTTCACCAGGGGGACTTCACCAGGGACCGTGTGTGATATTCTCCCAGATTTGGGAATGAAGACCACCATCGTGTCCCTCCACCTCAATGGTACCACTAGATCAGAGACGTGTTGCAGTTCCGCTGGAATGATTCCATCCAGCTCCGGCGACTTATAGGGCTTAAATCCCTTAATCGCACAGGTGAGCCTAGGCACACTGACTATCCCGGGGGCCGCTCTCTCCGACCGAGACACAGCGCAATCCGCCCTCTGTCCCATTGTCGCGGAATTGCCCGGGAAATGTGCATCAAGAAGCAGGCCAAGAGAATCCAGACTAGACGTTCTCCACGCCCCGTCAGGACCCATGAGATAGCCCAAAGAATTAGGAGAGGTCGCGAGGACCCTGCGCAGCCTCGACTCCTCAGAGACGTTCTCTATATCCCCACAGAACCGTTTCCAAGACTCACACTTAGCCGCTCTAATATCCCTCTTTTAGAGTATCAACTGCAGCTTATAAGCAGCCCAGTCCTCGTCTGCTCTCGTGCCCTTGGCAGCGTTGAAGAGCCTCCAGCAGGACGTTCTGCTCAGTTGCAGCTCGTTCGTCTACCAGGGAGGTTTTCGCTTCCCCCTAGTTTTCCGACTCGGACAAGCAGCATCAAGAGATGCGTTAAAAACGCTCGTGATCTGATCCACGAGCTGGTCTATCTCAGCCCCGGTTTGAGGCTGAGACGTTGGAACAGAGTCAAGTAGGCGCCCGAATGTCCTCCTATACCGGACCCAGTCAGTTCCTAGGGAGTACCTCCGCCGGACTCTTTTCGTCCAGCGAAAATTCCAAGTACCTATGGTCCGAGAATGAGTGTTCGTCACCCACTCTCCAGTCCCTTATCCTCCCGGTAAGAGTGTCGGACGCAAAGGTGACGCCCAGGACCTCTTGTCTGTTCGAGGCTATAAATGTGGGTTCATGACCCCTGTTACAAATATGAAGGTTAATGTTAAGTATAAATTCCAAAAGTGACTCACCTCTTTCGTTCGTACCTGTGCTACCCCAGATCGGATGGTGTGCGTTGGCGTCACAGCACATTATCAGGTGATGCCCAGCGAGTTCAGCCCACTATGCTTCGTTCCCATATAACGAAGGGACAAAAATAGAAGGAGTAGTCAGATATTTTTGAAATTTGGTACACTAGCATAAAATAGCTTAGTTAAGAAAAATAAGAATTTTTGGAAAAATCGGCCCTAGGACACGCCTACCTCCCATGTGTCCTGAAATTGAAAAATATAATTTTAGCTTCAATAATGCCCACAAAATTACAAAGAGTGGTTATGCTGATACACATGCAACTAGCAACGTGTATGTAAATTTTTATTTAAATCGGACTAAGGACTCAAGGTCCTGCTATATATCCTTTTTCTTAAAAACGCTACCACTCCTAAAAAAATTGTCTGATCGTAATAAATTTTGGTATGTAAATTGATATTTGCAAGATTTGTGCCAAATTTGGGTAGAATCGGATTGTCAATGTGGAAAATACAAAAACATCATTTATTGAAAAATAGGATAAACCGGTTAAAATGCTCTTGCAAAAATAAAACTATAAGGATATTTGAAAGATAACATAAATGAAAAAATTAAAGAGGAAAACTAGCAATATAAACGTCATTAAAAAATTATGAAAAAATCATATCGCACTTCCATCAAAATTTTTATTTTTCCACTTTTCGAAAAAAATCGACGAGTAGTATTCATATCCGCTGTAAAAATATCGTGCTATTTTGCCTACTTTTTGATAATGAAATGGTTGGTTTAAAAATTCTTTTTCATGTGCCTTTAATATTAAATTTAAAATTGTTTTGCTTCTACTGAACATTTTGAGTTAATACCCTCCTGTTGATTAAGTGCGATATATATTGATAAAAAAATTAAAATTTTGGATTTTTAAACAAAAATTATAATAGTTTAACTTAATAATTATATTTTATCACTGCTAAAATAAAAAACGTTAAAAAAAATATAAAGACAAACTTATAACAAAGCATCATCGCTACTTGATTCTTCCCAAAACCAATTTTCGCTTAACGAAGAACTCATCTCGTCTTCTGTTATCTCATCTTGGATTTCAACATTTTCTCCAAGAATATATTTCCCAATTTCAGCATCTATTATTTTATTTTTAATCTTAATGTTTCTCTTTGATGATAATACGGGATCTGAAGACAACAACAAATATGTCATTAAATCTTTATTTGTGTTTTCTCGAGACGTTTTTCTAGTGTGAGACAATCGCACTTTCCTCACATTTTTATGGTTGGCTTCCAATGCTTCTTCAGACAAACATCCTTGAATGAAAAAAAGCTAATTAGTTTTTTATTTAATTTGTTTGGGTCTCCGAGTTTATCTTAAATGTTAAACGTGTTAGTGGTGTTCTATGAGGAGGGGCTGAAATGACCCCTAAAAATGGCAGATAGAGGGTTAATTAGTTCTATGAAAAGAACCGTCTTCAAATTTTATTAAAATCATCTATTAACCTTGTATTAGATTTAATACATTTTTTTTGACTTACTCAAAACGCCATTAAAAAAAATTAAAAACTTCAGTGGGCCATAAAAAAGAACTCGAGCTAAATTTTGAAAATACTTCAGTGGTTTTGGTCTACTAATGATATAATTAAATTTTTTTATTTTTTAACATTCAAAATATAAAATCGTGTTGCGCAATGATATTAAACACTCTTAAATGCCTGATATTTGAGTAAAAATCATAAAATTAGGCATTTAAAAAAACGCATTTTTTTTTAAGTTGTGGTAAAAAATAGGCACTAATTTTTGAATACCCTGTTAGATAAGAGTATAAACTTACAAAAACAGAAAAAAAAAAATATCTAATTTTATATAATTTTTTTTTATACTCCATCAAACTTAAATAATTTTTGGATTTTCAACAAAAAAAATGTGTTTTTCAGAGCAATAAAAAAAGTTATTTTGTAAATAAATACTAAATTATAAATTTTAATTTAACTGCAAATATATCAAAGTACTTGAAAACCAAATTTCGAGCGACTTTTTAAAAAAATGAATTTTTCAGAATTATTTTTGTGAAACAACTAAAACTCATTTTTCTGTTAAGTAATTTTTGGAAGAAATTATCTGCTTTTAACGCCCTCTCGTGGTGGCAAAAGCAATCAGAAAATTTTTTTTTGTTAACATTTATTTGAGATACCTTATTATCTTTCAAAAAATCTGTATTTAAAAACAATTTGAGACAAAAATTTTTTTTTGATTTTTGTCTATGGGACAAAGCATAGTGCAGCCTCCTTTACCAGATCCGTTACCTTCCCTGGTGGAAGTGGACCAGCGTCGTCATGGGCAAAATAGGCGGACACGAGCCATTATATATCGCCACTAAGCTCTAAGCTAGCCGCAGTTAGATCCTTACTATTGAAATTGGATAGTAAGAAGATATTAAGGCTATTCTTTGCTAAAATGCATGATCTCGGGTTAAGTTCACTTTTACCAACGATTAGCTTAAAACCAGGAGTCTTCAGTCCGCAAACCTTGCCACCATTCACCCACGGCTCTTGGACGAAGACTATGTCAGCCGCAGCAGCAGTGCAGCCGAGGCTGCTTTAGAATAGTGGAGGTTTATCTGCAGGATCCGCATCATTGATGGTTTCCTCCACCACTCCACCACTCCACCACTGTGTTGTCGGCCTTCCAACTTGCACCTGGGAGATCAGGATTACAGGACCTCAACATGTCGAGTACACCATCAGCGTCGACTGGGAATGCCGGAATCCAGGCATGAGCTCTAGGCCGGGACGGGATTTCGTGCTTGGACACTAAATCCAGTTTAGCCCCGGGAAAGATCTCACCCACCTTGCTGATGGCTGCTTTATAAAGAGCTACTGACCGATTGTCCTCAAACGAGATCAGCTTAACGCGACCTTGATACCACCCAGCATCGTCACACAAGGGAGGCGAGCCTGGCATCTCCTCTAGGACCTGTTTGTAGACCTCCGCTAATTTAGCCTCGACCCACGCCCACTGGCCCCTCGGGATAGTGCCATCCTCGTCTCCCCTGTTTACGATAGCCACACGGTTGCCTTTCACAACCCGCTAAACGACCTAGACTCTGGGTTTGTCCCCGTCTTAGGTCGTTTAGATGATGGTTTCTCGTCTGGCGAGCACTGCCTTTTTCCAGCCGGTTGAAGGCTCTGCTTCGAAGTGCCCAGACTTTCAGAGTCACGTTTTACAGCCCCGGCATCAAGTTCACCTAAAACGCCTTTGGCCCAAGAGAGCGAGGATTTCTGTTGATCAGAAAGCGTATCAGGATCCTTATTGCCAAGTTTTCCTACAATTTTGGAACAGAGCCGCTTCTGGTTGTGTCTCACTTTAGACGGATGGACTTTTTTGCCTGGACCCGGATTATCCAAGCTCTTATCGGCTCTCCCTAACCTAGGTCTAGCGTCAGAATGTGCCGACTGGCCCACTCCCTTAGCGGATATTTTGGGGTGGCCAGAAACTTCTAGCTGCACTCCAGTTAATCTACATGGGACGAGGTTACCAGTTGGCACATTGACCTTGCCTCTCCCGCCCAGACTGCGACCTACTGTCGCAGTCGGCTTTTCAAGGCCCGACTCTTTAGTCGAAGCCTCCGGATACTGGCTGGTAGAACTAGTTGGTCTAGTCAAACCAGCAGCGGACGAAATAAGTTTTTTGTTTTTATTGGGGTTTGAATTAATTTTTTGGTCCCACGAGTGTGGGGGAAGAAATATCCACCGCGTCATAGCCCCCGACAACGCAGTAAGGGCGGCCTCTGCCTCTACCTACTTGCTGAGGTGCCTAGGTATCAGCAAGACTCCGTTAAAATACAGTTGGTTACCCCTAACTGCAAACCTACCGATGAGCACGGGTCGTGTAACACTCCGGTTTAGGGGGAGTGACCTTTGGTCGCGCACCTTTAAAGTCTTCTGCAACAGGACAGGACCAGAACCCTGGAGACCAGATTTTGTCCTGAGACTGGAAACCACAGTGCACTTAAGCCTTCATATCGCGTCAAGATTGTCACTCTTTGGTGAAGGTTGACCAAGGTGACCAAGGTCCGGATGTCGGTTCCGTAATACCAACCAACGGACCACCAGTCAAAAATAGGCAGGCGTCAAGACACTTTCATCATTCGGATTGTTAGACATGGCAGTTAACGGCCTAGAATTTAAAATAGCTTACAATTCAGCAACCACTGTCGCAAGTTCTTCAAAAGTAAGATGCGATTGACCCAAAATTCGAGAAAGGTGATATATTGCGGACTTCACAGCTGCTTCCCATAACCCACCAAAACGGTGTAGCTTTTTGTAGTACGACATCCACGAAGTTTATATGTTGTTGTAATAGAACCACAAAAGTCGACTCCAGTAGTCGTAAACGACTTCGATATGGCAACTCTTGGTTGAGGTAAATCGCCCATTATCTGTGCGCTTAGTTTCGGGTAACATCTAAAACATTGCAGGCAACTACCAGTCACAAAACGTATCAACCTTCTGACGTGGAATATCCATAACCTTTGAATGATGATAGCCAGTATAGTACCAAACTACAAACAATTTCAGAGTTGTTTGGTAAAAGAGTTTGATGTTTTGAATCATACTGTAAATCTGCATTAGCTAACCACCAACACGAATTATCGGTACACGATATCTGTTCTCGACAAAAGCACTGAGGCTTTTGTATTTACTAGTTGATGGCAATTCACGATTTTTCAAAAGCAAAGCAATTTCCTCTCGAAAATAATAATTGTGTATACGCACCAACGCTTCGTCCAATCTCTCGACATGATTCAAAGATTTTGTGCATTTTTTAAACTTAAGTAGATGCACAAATATCCTTTGCAGTTTTTAAAAATCGTTAAAGTTTTGATCCATTTTACAAAAATAGGTTTGGGGTCATCATCTGTAGAAAAAGCCTTATTAGAAACATTTTTATCTGTAGTAACTTCATGAGGAACACTAACAATCAGAGTGTAGGTACGACTTATATCTTGGTCAGTTTCAGTGCCAACCTTGGTAGAGATTGAGTTTTTAACGGTGTAACCTTTGATTTAGCACTCCACAAATGCACTGTGACTTCGCCGTCATTGCTTATTGCGCGAACAATTCTCTTTTTAGACAAAACAAATCTTGGAAAACTTATATTTTCATTTAAATTTATTTTCATCGGGATAAACATTAATTGCATTTATAGTAATTAAATGTGCTAAAGTCCCAAAACTTATTTAACAAATTGTGAAAAGCAATCTGATGTAGGCGTGTCCCTATCCGGATTTCATTCCTGCCTAAGGAAATCTTCAGGGGACTTTGTTATTAGAATTTCTAGAGATATTTGTTATGTTAAATCACAAACTCAATGAGAATTTCTTGTCCTCGTCTAGGAGCGAGACTCAAAATTTAAAATATCAAAGAAAAAACAAAAACAACAACAAAAAATTGTCACAACTTACTTATTTTAATTAATTTCTCTCGAAACGACTTATTTTAATTTCTCTCGAAATTCAAGCCACTGACTGTGCAGGTTAATTGGTAGGGATTTATCCCAATTAATTGGTGCTGGTTCTTAATGATTTCATTGGTGCTGGTTAATGCTTTCATTGGTGCTGGGTCTTAATGATTTCATTTCATTAATTTTTTGCAATGATTTTGCACCAACCTCTTGTTCACCCTCACTACCTGCATCGTCTTCAGCCATATTTTATAATAAAATTTATTTAAATAAATAAATTTTTTAACAAAACACTTATTTTTTTATATTTATTAAAAATTTTCAATGTTTACAAATAATATTATTGTCAGCTAATAATTTGACGACTTGCTTATTTTTGTTTTGTTTAGTTTGATTTCTCTTATTTTTTTATTTGTGCAGTTTGATAAACATTGCTTTCATATTGTTATTTACATAGTTTGAAAACCACTGCTTTCATAAAAGCTCTGATCAGTGTTGGTGTCTTTGCTTATTCAAACAAGGATTTGAATCTTAGTGCTGAATAAAAGCTTATCTTTGTTTATCCGTTTGTTCCCAAAACGAAATGTAAGTAATCACGATTAACATTGATAACACTGCACAAATTGTTGTTTTAAAATATATAATTAAGCATTAATTTTATTACTTTTTGAAGAAAAATAGGATCACTATCCCAGGTTTCGGCACCAAAATGTTGTCGCGTTATTTTACGGACAGAATAAAATATCACGGTTCGTTTTATTTTAATTCAATTTACAATTTATTTAATTTATAAATTATATGAAAATATGGCTGACTTCTGCTGCTACTACTAAATGTAGACTGAAAAGCTGACTTTTAAAAAACCCTAAGCCCACTCTCGTTTATTAGTATGTATATATTCTAGCAGACAGGCTTGCCTATGAAATAATAAAGAAAAACGGTAAAAAATTCAAAATAATACAGTAATACATATTGAAAATATCTAATACTAAACAGCAAAATATTTCGAAGATAATGTGCGAAAATTTAGCAATTTAAATTTATTGAATGAATTGTGAAAAAATCATATTCTGGTGATATATTTCTAGTTTTTTGGTAGCAATATATTATGTGTAAAATCGACAAGAAAATCTCCACTTATTCGAAAAATCGACCGTCGGCGTTTCAAAAATTAACTCGACACACGATTTCTCGTCAAACGTGGCTAGAAATATCGGACAACCATAGTCAACATCTAAACAGTTCTGTATTCAGTTCTTATGAAAAAGTGCAGTGTTAAGTCTTCATTTCGACTGTCACAAAGTCGGTGCAGATCAAATTCCTTCAGGCTTATGTGCGCTTTGTATCAGTCAAGGGACTGAATTCTTTGGCAATAAGTCCAATGTTTTCATCCACTTCTAACGGGTTTGAACTAGTTTAATGACCAGTAACAACCCTGCGGGAAATGAAGGCTCGATTGATCCAAAGTGGTAATTCTGTGATATGTAGTGTGTTTGATAAGTGTATATTGCCATGTACCAGACACCCATACATTCCATGGAATATTGACATACAATATATGGAATGTCCATGCTACAAGCAACCTGTACTGTGTGGACTAATGCATACGTAAGCATTTCCCACACTTTAGTTGTAGCTAGTATTAAGTTAATTTTTATACCTAGATTTAAGCTTTATAGAACAATAAAAATCAGTTGCTCATGAGAGTCCAAACATACCAGTGTTTTAATTAATATATTAGATGGCGATCCTGCCAAATCGGTATTGAAAAAAGTACAATAAGGTTCGGGTCGTTTAAAAAAAACAGTGCTATAAAAATGAAAAATAAATTTGATAAACATTTGCAGAAGAAAAAAAATATACAGTGGTGTTCAAAACATTTGCAACTGAAATCATGGTTTAGGTAATTACAATTTTTTTGATCAAAAAGATTTGTGGTATAAGTTTTTGTTTTTTTTTTTTATCAAATTCAGTTATAGCATATTATTTTACAAATACAAAAAAATTATTCATAACTTCTCAAAAATAAAACAAAAGTAATTTTAACAAAATAAGTCGATAGTCCAGTGTTCAAACCATTTGCAACTCTCAAAGTAATTAACATTAAATACAAACAATGGTTTTAACGCTCAGTATTTTGTAGCGTAGCCATTATTTTTTATAACTTCTGAACACCTCTTAGGCATTGAGGCAATGAGCTTTTTAATCGTCAGAAAATTCATTCCATTGCTTCTCCAACTCGACGAAAAGTTCACCAACATTTCCGAATACTTTATTGCCGATATTCCGTTTTACAGTCATCCACATGTTCTCAATCGGGAGATTGAGCCGGCCACAACATGATATTAATTTCATTTTCCTGCAGCCAAACCTTTACAACCCCCGCCTTGTGTTTTGGGCCGTTGTCGTGCTGGAAGGTCCATGAGAGCGGCATTTCCCATTCAGCATAAGGAGGCATAACTGAACTCAAAAGATCTCTATAGATTGTGGCCGTCATTGTGCTAGTAATGCGGTGAATTGGACCAATCCCATTTCCTGAAAAACACCCCCACACCATAATGTTCCACCTCCGTGCTTCACTGTGGCGGTTGTGCATCTGGAATTAAACTTTTCGCCTCGTGGTCTTCGAACATTGGCTCTTCCATCTGATCTCCGGAGGTTGAATTTAGATTCATCAGACCACAATACATGTTTCCATTGCTGTTGAGTCCAGTTAAAATGGGTGCGCGCAAAGTCAAGCCGAGCTTTTCGGTTTTTTTCCGACACAAACGGTTTTTTTGTACATCTATAACTTCAAATACCATATTCTCGGGCTCTTCATTTAATGGTGGGAAGACTGTCCTCTGGGAACTGTTTTGGGATATTTCGTAAAAAAATTCTTGATTTTCCTATCTTCTCTTACAGTTGTAATACGGGGTTTTCCACCTTTATGAGTTGTGTGGATGTTACCACTATTAACAATTCGGCAAATCGTTGATTTTGGAACGGACTACTTTACTTATTTTCAAAATTCTTTTTGGGAAAGTCCATTTTGAAAATCATTTAAAATTTTTGATTTCAAATCAGAATTGTATTTATTTCCCGCCATTTTTTACAAAAATTATGCTTACGAAGTTTATGCTTTCAACATCTTATTACAAATATTAAAGAACAATAATTATAATAAATTTGTTTAAAAAATGTAACGGCCTGAATCTCATATTAAAAAGGAATGCGATTACAGTTATATCCTAGCATTTGTTAGTATAAATTGTTTCGTTAAGAGTAAGAATAATGAGAGTTGCAAATGTTTTGAACACCTGCATTTTGAATACATCTATTATTATTAATTTTTTTGTTGTTTTAATTTAACGGAATTAATTTTTTTAATTTGTTCAATATAAAACAATGTATGAAGAATTTGTAAAAAATAAATTTTAGTAACTAAGTGTGATTTGAAGAAAATAAATCAATGAAAACAACAAATGCGATCTCAGTTCCACATGTTATAATATCTACACTATGAAATATTTAACGCAAACAATGAATTAAAAAAAATAGAAGTGACAACAAACGCATAACAAAGGCATAACATTGTGAACAGACAAAAAAAGAAAACCTTTTGACGAAAGCTGAAAAAAATGTAGTGTAAAGTGAACTTGCAAATATTTTTCACCAAAAAAAAAAAAAGTTTTAAATTAAATTAAATTGTGTAAAAAATATACAATAAACAAACAAAAATATTTTTAAACAAAACAAAAAAAAAACATTAAATGTTAAATGGGTAACACGCCGAGTTACTTGAAGGAAGATGCTGGTGCGGCCAAGGCACCAGTTATGTAATGACGACCCAAATGAAGCGGAAAATGCGAAGAAGGATAAACTATGTTAAACACCTAAAACTATACCATTAGTCCTATAAAGCTGTTATGACACTGTATAGTTTTTGTATAGTTTCAAGATGTATTGGGAGAAAGAAACCACATTAATGTGCGAATGAAACATATATACAATTTGTAAACAAAACGTTTTGTTTTTTTTTTTAACTGACAGTTCCAAAAAGAAACTGACAACAAACTTATTTGCCTGTGAGAAATGTCAAGATAAAGTTCAAAATTTTCGTTTGCACTTTTGACAGATATCCCAATTTTTCGCTGATTTATCGATAACAAAAGTATTTGTTTTGACATTTACTACAATTTGGCACTATGTGTTCGTACTCTTTACACTAGTTAAAAAATTGAATAACAATATATTTGTACTGCTTTAATTTAGATTGTCAATACAAAAACTATACAGTGTCATACGGGCTTAACGAATTTTGTCTGGGCTACTCGTACACAAACAAAAAAAAATATAAAATTAAAAATTATATTCACTTTATAAAGCTTGTTGCCAGAAATAGAAAAATCAAATTCTAAGATAACTAACCCGAATGCAAACGTGGTAAACGAAGTGAAGGTGATTGAGGATAACTCTAGTTCAATACCATTGTTGCTATGGGCAATAATTTTACTTTTGGCAGTAAATATTTTGAATAAATTACATTTATGGCATAACAAGTCATTGAAAAGAAAATATATGACAAGAGCAGCTTCACTGGCTCAAATTTAAGCAAAGCAAACTAAATGATAATTGTAATTTTTTTTATATATATAAAAAAAATATATATATATATTTGAACCTCTGAGATATTTACGAGTCCCTTCAGAAGTATAAAAGAAATGAATGAATAATCCTATTCGGTTGTCACGGGTAGAGGTAATGTGGTATGTATTACATATTTTTTGTTGTTATGTTTTGTTAGTTTTTTTTTATTGTGAAACAATTTGATTGACCAATTTATGGATTGGCCAACAATTCTATCGAAAATTCGACTATTGAAAGAGCAATTCGATAGATCATACAAATGCTTGAGACCCACAAGACACGAAACTCTAGAAAAATATATTAAAATTTTATTCGAATCCCTCGAAAAAATAAGAGTAATACTCAATACGAATTACTCTCGGCTGACCCAATCCCACAAATCGGCAACCGATAATTTTTTCTCAGACGTTCCTGATAAGTTAATCACCGTCTTGTCAAAAAAATTATTTGGGGTGAATATACCTAACACACTCCACGGGGAGGTAGTATATAACTTGGTGTCTAGAGATCCACAAAGTGAAACTGTTCCGCATGAACAGAAAATTAAACTAGATACAGAAGAAACGAAATATATGCCACTGTCAGTAACTGAATTTTTAGGGGTATCTGCTTTACAAGCGTTTATATAACAAAGCTAAAAGGTACAGCAAGAACCCTAATATCAACTGAACAAACCATAAATGCGATAATTGAAAAACTAAAAGGAGAATCAACTGATGTTCTCACTGCGAAGATCCTCAATGTGAAGCAGAACAATAAATCTGCTAACCATTTCGTAGAAGAAATAGAAAATTTGACGAAAGCATTGACAAATGCATACATTTCTGAGGGATTATCAAATCTACTTGCAGAAAAGCTTTCTACACAAACTGCCATAAAGGCAATGTGTAAAAACGCTTCAAATAACAGGGTAAAACTTGTCATGGAGGATGGCACCTTCAGTAACATGAACGAAGCCATCTCCAAATTTATCAATACTTCCCATAATGAATGAAATGGGTATAACCAGCGTGGTAGACAACGCGGAACCACAGGAATCCCATGAAATTCGACTGAGGGCACAAATCAACAATTAGATAAATCTCTTGGTTTAAACATAGCAAATTGCAAAATAAATAATTTATTTTAAATTTGAGCAGCTATTTTATATTAAAAACTAACATGAACAATGTGTATAATACATTTCTAATTGATACCGGAGCCGATATTTCGATTTTTAAGAACAGCAAATTAGCTCCTAATACAGTAATAAGCACAAATAATACGATCAGAACAACGAAAATTGGAGAATCAACACTAGATTCTCTAGGAAAAATAAAAACGGATTTGGTAATAGAAAATTTCTTGGTTGAACGCTAATTTCATGTAGTTGATAAAACATTTCCAATTCCTAGTGGTGGAATATTGGGTTTGGATTTTATACGAAGGTATAATTGTAACATATTAATTAAAACACAGGTATCTTTGGGCTCTCATGAGCAACTGGTCATTAAGGAACTTAATAATAGCGTTAACGACGAAGATAATTAATATAACTGTTGACGAGCAGAAAAATTAACTTCTGGATAAATACCACAACGATCAGTTATACGGCAATGTCAGAAAAATAAATCATTACCAGGAACAAGAGAACCGATGGTCATAACTGAAACACCAGCACGTGCATTTGATATATGTAGTTGTTATTGACACGATCGGTTCATTTATAAAATCTAATAGTAATAATGAATATGCGATAAGTATTATATGTGATCTAACGAAATATTTAATCACTATACCTATACAGTACAAAACCGTGGCTAGAGCAATTTTTATACTTATTTATGGCAAAATGCGGAAAATTGTATCTAATATGGGAACGGAGTATAGGAATCAGACTATGCAAGAGCTTTACAAAATGTTGAATATTGAATACGCTACTTCTACAGCATACCATCATCATCATACCAGTTGGTACCATCGAAAGATCCCATAGAACATTTAATGAATATGTTCGTTCGTACCTATCATTGAACAAAACAGATTGGGACGAATGGTTAAAGTACTTCACGTACTGTTTAAATACAACACCTTCCACAGTTCATGGATACTGTCCGTATGAATTGATCTTCGGTAAAATGCCACCAACCATACAAGCACTTGGTTCAAATACCGTTGATTTACTATATAATATAGACTCATACGAAAAGGAAGTCAAGTATAGACTTCAAGTGTTGCAACAACGTTTTGCTAAAATGATAATGAAGTCAAAGGACAGAAGTAAATCTCAATATGATAAGACTAAAAACCCTATTAATATTAAAATAGGAGATTTGGTCTTATTGGAGAATGATTCAGAGCATTAGTTGGAAACTTTATTCAGAGGTCCATATTCATTTACGCAAATCGATAGTAACGGCAATTGTACTTTGTTACTTGGCAATGATAAAATTGTCAAGGTTCATAAAAATAGATTGAAAATTTTCAATTCCTAGAAGGGAATATTTTTATACACATATTAAAGTAAAAAATTACTCAGAAACTAAATTACAAAGAGTAAGGCAAATTTACACAACAAGTAAACGAATGAAAAATTTGTAAGAATTGCTAAAATAGATAATACAGCTGATTTTAAATAAAAAATATTAAAAAAAAAATCAACTGGTCATTATGGAAAAGATAAAACTTAATTAAAATTGTATTTTTTTAACTTCTTCCATAGTTAATTCTTTAATATTTTTCACTTTAAATCCATTAACATTTATAATTTAGTTTAATATTTTTTTCTATTTTTTTTTTTTTTTGTTAATAATAATTAATCCTACCTGGGAATTGTTTTTTTACTAAAATTAAATTTTATGTATACGATAAAAGAAAAATTATAATAAAACAAAACTAATATTATGGACAGAGTTCCTTGAATTTTAATAAACAAAAAAATAAGAAAATTTTAATTAAAAAAAAAAAAAAATTATAAATTGAAAATAGAGGAGTGACTTGAGGATCCTGATCAAATACATAAATCATTCTTATCTACTGTAATTTTATACATATTTAATAATTATTATATTTTAATTATATAAAAGATCGATCAACTTAATATTGATCGATCTTTTTCCTGAAAAGGGAGGTGTGGTGTGTTTGATAAGTGTATATTACCATGTACCATTGACAACATCTTAATCGATTCCAACTACAATATTTCGAATTTGATTAGTAAGATCTACACTATTGTTACATACCTGATCTTAAATGAAGACGACATCACGGCTGATGATTATCTTCTTTGTAGCAGTATTATAAAGTCTGGAGGCTTTGCTTTCAGTACTATATCCAACGAAAACACAAGGTGTGGACTTGGCATCTAACTTGGAACGCTTTACTTTAGGAATATGAACAAACGACTTGCATCCAAAGACCCGAATGTGTTTAAGGTTTGGCTTTCTACCCGACCACAATTCTTCTGGACTGATGGTATTTTTTCTACATGGTGTTCTGTTCATCGAATAGGCTGCGGCCACAGCTGCTTCTGCCCAATATTTTTCTTCCAGACCAGCATCTAGTAACATGCATCTTACACGATCCATTATAGTACGATTTAGCCGTTCGGACACGCCATTCTGTTCTGGGGTGTACGAAGCGGTTTTTTGATGAATAATGCCACAGTTATTTAAAAACTTTTGGAATGGTGCATTTATATACTCAGTGCCGTTGTCCGTTCTAAAAATTTTAATTTTCTTTGAACACTGATTCTCAGTAAATGTTGTAAATTTTTTAAATTCCTCGAAAACGTCAGATTTTTTCTTAATTGGCGACAAAAATACTTTTCGGGAATAATCATCCACAAAAATAACAATAAAACGAGCACCTGAGAATGATTTTGTTTTCAATGGTACCATTACATCTGAATGAACAATTTCAAGAGCTTCTGTTGCACGATTACCACTTTCTTTAAACGAGTTTCTTACTTGTTTTCCTTGTATACAAATTTCACATTTGTTTAGATTCATTTGAAAATCAAGTTCATTCGTGTTTCTAATTTTGTTCAAATTTTCATCACAAATATGACCGAAATGTCGATGCTACAAATTAGCAATACTATTTACGATCAACGCTTTTTGTGTGTTGTTCTTAGAAACACAATTTAACCTATATAAATTGTTGTGTAAACTTGCAGTTGCCATACATGTATTATCGCTGTCAAAAATTTCGCAGTGATTCTGCTCAAAAACAACCTTCTTTCCATTTGCCGTTAATTGTCTTACTGACAATAAATTTGCACATAGCTTCGGTACGTACTCAACGTACTCGTCCATAGAGTCACAATCAGACAATTTAAGTTGAACCAATTTTTTTAACAATTCTACTTTTCTGGTGAGACCGGTGTCCTCATACGCACTCATCAAAGATTCCCAAGCATCTTTTGCCGTTGTTGCCGTCGCTATGTGCGCAAAATTACTAGGCTCCACCATTAACGTTAGTTCTGCTAATGCACGTTCATTAGCATCTTTGTCAACTTCCTTGGAATTTGCATTCAAACCTGCTTCAACAATTTTCCAGCAACTTTTTAACACTAAGTACGATTTAGCATGCCGCTTCCAAATATCAAAATTTTCACGGCCACGCAATTTCTCAAATGCAAAACTTAAACTTGTTGCCATTTTTACAATCGTTTCTAACTTTTATTAAAATTATCTGCATTTGTTGATTCCTTTTGTTCATAAAAAATATTGTTTGCCTTAGTAATTTTAAAACTTCCCTCGTACATTTATTTATTTGTTTCTTATTTGTTTTACATACATTTGTTTTTCTTTCCATATTAAAGTAACGGTAGAATCATTCGATATTTCATACTAAATGCTAATATGTAAATAATAGTTTTTAAGAAGTTCTTTGTTATAAATAAATTAGTCTATAAATGAACATCAAACGAAACGCATTGACTTTGTTATTAGACATTTTTGGTGACCCCGACGTGATCGTCGTGAGATTAAAAGAGAGTTAATTGTGTTTATTTATTACTGCGCTTAATAGTAAACTACAAAAAAAAAAACTGTGTTTTATGGTAGCTGCTTATTGTTTAAATAAATAAGTAGTGGACAAAAAAAACTTAATTTTTGTGTTGTTGCATCTTAAAAAAAAAAATTGTAACGGATTGCAAATTCTTTGCCCAGCTGCATAAAGTAAAAACCTTATAACTAAAGGAAAAAATATAGAGTGAACAATTTTACCAAAACTAAACTGTTTTTTGTTTTTAATAAAATATGAGTACTATTGAAACTCTACGTAATAAAAGGTCAAATATTAAGGGTACAGCCACAAGGCTGGAAAACTTCTTATCAAATGTGAACAGTGAAACTTCACTTTTTGAGCTACGTGCCAGGCTTGAAAAATTAGAAATCCTTTATGAAAATTTTCAAGCATTAGATATTGAAATGGCTGCTCATGGCGATGCTGCTAAAGACCGTGATGTTGAATTGGAGGAATTTGAAGCCAAATATTATCGAGTAAAAACTAAATATTGTGAAATTATTGATTCTCGACTCCAAGCTTCTAACGTTGGTGGTGATCCACTAAACTCCACAACAATGCATCAAGATGCCATGCATAAGCTTTTGGAATCCCAAGCAGCGTTTTTAGAAAAATTATCAGCATTACAATCATCTTCTACATCTGCAAGTCCAGCTTCATTATCGCAAACTGCAAATACGTCTATCCAGACTGCTGATGTCCGACTTCCAAAATTAAATATACCAGAATTTGAAGGTAACTATTCTGACTTCAAATCGTTTTTTGATCTATTTAGCAGCTCTGTGCACAACAATCATTCGCTAACTGCATCCCAGAAGTTCCAATACCTTAAAGGTCTGTTAAAGGGTGAGCCTGCTATGCTTATACGACATCTACCTGTGTCCGATCAAAACTATGTGGAAGCTATGAAAAAGATTCAAGAGCGTTATGATAAGCCATCGCTGGTAATTGATTCCTTGATTGAAACGTTTTTATCTATTTCTAAAGCAGATGGTCCTCAAGGCATTAGAAATGTCTCTAATATTGCTGATGAAGTTATACGAGGTCTGCGAGCACAAGGCCCTGAGGCAGAAAAACGCGATCCTTGGCTGATACACCTTTTACTGAAAAAGGTTGACAGAGAAACTCATCAATCATGGGCTGAATACTGTAGTAAAACGACTTTTCCTACGCTGGATAGTTTTATTAATTTTATTAATGAACGCTGTGATGCTCTAGAACGTGTGCCATCTGCAAGTGATAAACAACGTTATACTGCGTCACAAGTAAAAAGTAAGTCCGTACGATCATATAACAGTGTTATGAAAAGAGCGTGTGTGGCCTGTTCACAAAATCATCACCTGGCCTATTGTCCAACTTTTACCAAGAAGCCTGTACCTAGCCGTATAAGTTTTGTTAAAGAGAATAAACTGTGTTTTAATTGCCTAAAATCGGGACATATGGTAACAAATTGACCATCAAAGCACGTTTGTGAGACCTGTAAAGGTCATCACCATTCTTGTATTCATTTGGGACGTAATTTAACTCAAGTTGCAACAGTAAAGAGTGTGGATGCTGGTTTGGCAAAGGATGGTGGTGCTAAAACATCTGAAACTGCTACCAACTCTGCACCTATTTCTGACACATCAGTGAATCTAGCTGCATTAACTGAGGTAAGAAATTTAAATATGCTTTTACCCACAGCCACTGTTCTGGTTAAAGACAACCTAGGTAGCCACCAAAGCTGCAATATTTTACTTGATTCTGGATGTCAAAACACATTAATTTCTGAACGATGTGCTAATAGACTTGGACTACAACGAACACCATCTAAAATATTCGTAAGTGGATTAGGGTGTAAAGTTGGGGTTTCACTTTTAAATATATCCCTACCTAAGGGCTTTTAGCCGGCGTTTCAAACGCCACTGGCTTCTAATTTTAATGCCGGCACTAAAAAGCGCCAAGGCAAAGCACAATTAAAGTGCTGGTTTCTTTTTTAAATAAATGAAAACAATAGCCAATTACTCGGCTTGAGTTCAGATTTAAAACTTAATCTTTATTATAAAATTTGTCTCCTTATAAACTAAAATAACGGTACTTAAATCTAATCCTAATTCTATCATTCTAAATGTAAATAATATGCTTACACATACATACATAAATTAATGTTTATTTACTATTTACAATAAATAACACAGCTGTTTTAAAAAGGAAACACAGCTGATTAAAATATAAATTATACAGCTGATTAGAGATGTGAGTTTATTTAGAGATGTGTAATAAATACACTACACCCTCACCCTCTATTGAAAAAAAAAAAAATGATTTTTAAATATAAAAATAATTTTTTTTTGTATTCTTACTATAATAAATAATACAATTCATTCAATTATATTTTTTTAACATATTATTATGAAATTTTCGTGGCTTGCCGCCTATATCTAAAATAGAATTTACTCCCTGTCTTTCTTTTATTTTATATGGCCCATGATAAGGTGCCTGATTTTTCTTTCTATTAACTGTCCTCACTAGTACAAGATCTCCTGTTTCAATGGTAAGTGGGTTTATGTTCGTATCGTTTCGTATTCTACTATTTTTAGCTATTTCTAGGTATTCTTTTGTTTTTTGTAGTGAGAATTTAAGCCGTTGCTTAAGTTCGTTTGCGAAATTTTCAGTGTTATAAAATCGTTCGTCTCGTCTAACCTCATCGTTTGGCAGATATGGTAATTTTCCAAAGACTAATTCATATGGTGTGTAATTTGTATCTACATGTGGCGTTGTATTGTACGCAAAAGTAAAATAAGGGATCCAATAGTCCCATTCATTGTCTTTACAAAAATTTAATAAAAATTCATTAAGTACCCTATGATTTCTCTCTATCGAGCCCAGAGTTTCATGATGGTAAGGTGCGCTAAAAATTTGTTTAATGTCTAACAGTCTACAAATTTCTGACATTAATTGGTTTTTAAATTCAGTCCCTTTATCTGACTTTAAGATTTTAAAGTTACCGTATTTTAAAATAAACTGTTCTACCAATGTTTTTGCCACTGTTTTCGCCTCTTTGGTTTCCATAGGATATGCCACTACGTATTTTGTCAATTCACATTGAATTGTAAGTATATATCGGCTATAGTTCGACAACCGCAAAGGACCTACCGTATCGATAGATACTACTTCAAAACTGGTCCCTGGAGTGTCTGTTAAAGTGAATTTTTCTTTTGTATGTTTAGTTTGTTTGTTTATCTTGCATTGTTTGCAATTTAATACATGTTGTTTTATCATTTTGCTCATATCTTTCCATATGCAGCGTTGCTTTAATTTCATAGCTGTTTTTCTGACACCTAAGTGTCCGCCGTGTAGTGAATTGTGATATTCATCAATTAATTTCATCTGTGTATCCTTGCACAGTATTCTTTTTGGTTCATTGTATAGTAATATTTTCAAATTAGTTTTCGCTTTAAATTGTAAATCGTTGTATAAAGCTTTAAATTCTTCTATGGCCATAGTATTAAATATTTCATTATTTTTACTCAGAGCTAGCTCGCTTATTCCTAAGTTATGCATTTTCGATATGAGTTTCTCCAAAGTCAACGTTGTGCTCGATGGATTATCACTGCATTTTGCTATAACTTCATAATTTGATGCATCAATTAAAATATCTTTAAAATTTTTATCTATTTCAAACTTAAGTTTTCTTGTTTTGTTCAAATCCGATAATGATGTACAGTCCCAGACAAAAAGTTGATCAGGCCTTTGCTCGGACGTGCACTTTGTATTGCTTGTTATGTCAGGGTAATTTGTACTTTCTAATTGTTTTTGCATATTTCTGGTTATTGCCAATACCTTTTTATCTGTTTCATCCCTATCTGGGATCATAGCTTTCAATGTGTCACTATTTAAGACAATTCTCGACAATGCATCAGCATTGGTATTAATCTTTCCTTTTTTGTATTTTATTTCAAAATTATAATCGGATAAATCCATTCTTATTCGTGTCATTTTTGATGACGGGTTTCTATGTGTAAATAGAGAAATTAATGGTCTGTGGTCGGTGACTACGATAAATTTCCTACCATACAAATAAGGTCTAAAAAATTAATTCCCCAATGAATAGCTAATAACTCTTTCTCTATTGTTGGTTTGTTCATGTCATGCTTCGATAGTGATTTGCTTGCATATGAAATTGGTAAGTCTGAACCTATTTCACCTTGCGATAATACTGCACCAAGAGCATAGTTTGAAGCATCTGTGGTTAAAATAAATGGTTTGTTAAAATCTGGGTATTTAAGTATTGGTGGACTCATGAGTTTCTCTTTTAATGTTTCGAATGAATCTTGACATTCCTTATTCCACTGAAAAGGTTTGTTTTTCTTTAATAGTAAATTTAAATTTTTTGCAATGTCAGCAAATTTAGGTATAAACCTTCGATAATAGTTGCAAAAAGCCACAAATCTTCTAACTTCATCTACATTCATAGGAACCGGATAATTTTTAATAACATTGTACTTTGCTGGGTCTGTTTTAATACCTTTTTCGGTTATGAGGTGTCCTAGATACACTACCTCTGGTTTCAAAAAACTGCATTTGCCTGCATTTAGTTTTAGATTAAATTTTCTCAAACGTTGGAATACTTTTATTAAATTTTCATTGTGGTGCTTCAGACTACATCCAAAAATAATAATATCGTCTACATAAAGGAAAGCTTCAGCATCTAAACCACTCAGTGCAATTGTTAGCATTCTCTGAAAGCTGTTAGATGATATTTTTAAACCAAAAGGTAATCTCTTAAATTGGTAATGACCATTTTCAGTTGAAAAAGCTGTTAGCGGACGCTAACAGCTTTTGTGTAAATTTATCTGGTGGAAAGAGCTGGTCATGTCTAGAGTAGAAAAGTATTTGGCTCTTCCAAGTTTATCAAGAACATCTTCTAATCTTGTTAGTGGAAACTTGTCATTAACTATTTTTTCATTTAATTTTCGAAAATCAACTACTAGACGCCATTTCTTTGTGTCCTCAGTTGACTTTTTTGGTACGACTAACAATGGTGAATTATATGGGCTAACAGAATTCTCTATTATGTTATCTGATAGCAATTGGTCAACTTGTTTATTTATCTCTTCCATTTGAGATTCTGGCAATCTATAATTTTTAATGTATACTGGAGTTGAATCTGTTGTTTGTATTTGTTGTGTATAAAAATTGTTAACGCTTAATTCTCACCTGGAAGATGAAAAACATCTTGAAATTCTTTAAAAATGTTGATTAGAGATTTCTCCGCGTCTGGATCATTCCCTCCAATATCTAAGTTTTTTAAAAGCGTATTCAATCTATTCTCATTCTTATTTTCCTGTTTTGTATAATAAATGTTGTAGTTTTGCAACGGTTGCATTTCGAAATCTAAACTTTTTAAAACTATTTCTTTCTCATTTGTATTTAATATTTTAACATGCGCTACTCCTTTTGCAGGTATTAAGCTGTTGCCTAGAAATACTCCTTCAGTTATCTCTTTACTCAAAACGATACTTTCCTCGTTTACTCGCGTATCAAGAGGAACGATCGCCTCTGATCTTGCAGGTATAATTATATTTGTTCTTAAAATTGGTTTTGAATTTATAGGCACGATAATTTCTTGTTCATTTATGTTAAAAGTTATTGTAAATGTTCCAAAATCTATCTTACATATATATTTTGTTAAAATGTCTCGACCAATTATTCCATCGGTTTGGACTGGAAAATCGTTTTCGACAATATGAAAATTATGTTGAATTGTTTCATTTTCAACAATTAAATTTAAATTCGTTGAACCTATGCAATCTATCGCTTCATTCGTTATTCCAGTTAATGTGACTATATCTGTTGTGTTAATATTTGTAAAATTTTTAATTTTACATATGGAAATGTCAGCTCCTGTATCTACCAGGAATTTTAAATTCTCATTGTTGTTTTTGCACTTTAAAATTACGTACATGTTTGTATTAATTGATATGTTATACACTTTATGTACAAACATATGTAATGTTGGGCAGGATCGCCATGTAAAGTTGGGGTTTCACTTTTAAATATATCCCTACCTAAGGGCTTTTAGCCGGCGTTTCAAACGCCACTGGCTTCTAATTTTAATGCCGGCACTAAAAAGCGCCAAGGCAAAGCACAATTAAAGTGCTGGTTTCTTTTTTAAATAAATGAAAACAATAGCCAATTACTCGGCTTGAGTTCAGATTTAAAACTTAATCTTTATTATAAAATTTGTCTCCTTATAAACTAAAATAACGGTACTTAAATCTAATCCTAATTCTATCATTCTAAATGTAAATAATATGCTTACACATACATACATAAATTAATGTTTATTTACTATTTACAATAAATAACACAGCTGTTTTAAAAAGGAAACACAGCTGATTAAAATATAAATTATACAGCTGATTAGAGATGTGAGTTTATTTAGAGATGTGTAATAAATACACTACAAGGGAACAATAAAGCAGGTGCTACAAGAGGAGTAGTCGAATTACAGGTAAAATCTTTATATAATGCTGATTCTATTGTCATGCTAGCCCATGTTTTTAAGAGTCTTACCTCCCAATTGCCATGCTCTCCTTTTACTATAAACTATAGGGATGATGTAAAAAATTTGTCTCTTGCTGACCCATCTTGGTGGGATACGACTATTTTTTCACCCTTTTAAGAGATGGCCGTATTATTAAAATGGTAAACTACTGGCTCAAAATACTATGTTTGGCTACGTACCATGTGGCGGATGTAATGTCGAATCCAATATGAGTGCTTGCCACGTGATGACACAATACTCATCAGATGACGATTTAAATAAAACCATACAGTTATTTTGGAAAATTGAAAGTGTACCTCAGCTTAAACCCAGCTTTACCGTTGAAGATCAACAAACTGAAGATTTTTATAAATCAACCACTACCCGTGATAAAAGGTATTCTGTTAGGCTTCCATTCTCTCAAAAACTAGATATTGGTGAGTCCTTTACTTGCGCTCTGAAAAGACTAATGACAATGGAGAGAAAATTTAAATCGAATCCAGATTTAATGCTAGCTTATTCAGAATTTATGAAAGAATACCTGTCACTGGGTCATATGAAACTCCATCTAAACAAACTCCATCTAAACAAGTTTATTATCTGCCGCACCATGCTGTGCTTAAAGAAAATAGTCTGACCACCAAACTCAGAGTGGTGTTTGATGGTTCCGCTAAATCTTCTAATGGAAAATCACTTAATGATAACCTACTTAAAGGCCCAATATTACAACAAGACCTAGTGGCAGTAATTTTAAGATATAGGTGCAAGAAATACTGTTTTTCTGCAGACATTAAACAGATGTTTAGAATGATTAACGTTCATGAGTGTGACCAAGACTATCAGCGTATATTATGGCGTGAATCACCTAATGATCAGGTTCAACACTATCGGCTTACTACCGTGACATATGGCACTCGACCTGCGCCCTATCTTTCACTTCGCACTCTTCTGCAACTGAGTGACGACGAAAAGGATCGCTATCCCATGGGTAGTGCAGCCGTCAAAAACTCATTTTACGTCGACGACTGCATGGCAGGCTCTAATACAATAGAGGAGGCACAAGAGCTAGCTGATCAGTTAAACAACTTGCTTATGGCTGGCGGTTTTCATCTAAGAAAGTGGGCTACTAATGATAGCAGAATTCTTCAAAAAATTCCAGATAGTAATAAAATTGAAAGCATAGTAGATATCCCTTCAGACATAACAGTTTGTCTCCTTGGTATTATTTGGGATCCTATTAAGGACTGCTTTTCGTATAAGGTAAAAGAAAAAGACTATTGTCTTGACACCAAAAGGAACTTGCTTTCTGAGATATCTAAAATTTTTGATCCCCTTGGCTGGATCTCACCTGCAATTATTTCAGTAAAAATAATTATTCAACGTTTGTGGCTATCAAATCTGGATTGGGACGAGCCTTTGCCTAATGATATATTACATGAAATCAAATTACTATTTTCAGAATTTCATTTACTTAATAATATTAATATCCCCCGACTTATTTTTTCTATAGAGAAAAATATAACCTTTCATGGATTTTGCGATGCTTCTAGCGTCGCTTATGCTGCTGTGATTTACTGTCGCAAGGTATCAGCGGATGGTAAAGTATCCACCAACCTCGTCATCTCTAAAACGAAGGTGGCTTCAATTGCATCGTATTCAATTCCCCGGCTGGAACTTTGTGCAGCATATCTGCTAACGCAACTATTTGAATATATATCTTCTGTTATCAGCGTAACCTTAGAGGATGTAGTTTGCTGGTCTGATAGCAAAACGGTGCTAGCATGGCTTTCTTCACACCCATCAAAGTGGAAAACTTTTATAAGCCATCGAACATCATATATTTTGGAAACAATTCCAAGATTAAACTGGCGATATGTTCCCAGTAAACAGAATCCGGCCGATGCTGCTAGCAGAGGCATTAGATCCAGTTATTTAATAAGTGACAAAATGTGGTTTAACGGGCCGTCATGGCTGCCTAAAGAAGATAGTTACTGGCCAGTCCAAGACTCCGCGAAAAATACTACCAATGAAGAACTTCGTCCTGGTAATCAAGTAGCTCTTGCTTCCTCCACATACAACCCAGATGTTATTGGTAGAATAAACGAAAGAATTTCCCGTTGGCCTAAAATGGTGAGAGTACTTGCTTACTGCTTCAGATATCTTAGTAATCTTAAATCCTAAACTAAAACCAACTCCCCCCTTCAAGTTAATGAACTAAAACATGCGGAAGTAGAAATTTTTAAATATTACCAGACACAAAACTTTGCTGAAGCTATTGAGACACTTAAAATTGGTCACGCTACCTTAACTAATAAAAACTTAGGAAACTATCACCGTTTCAAGATTCTGATGGACTGCTACGTGTTGGAGGAAGATTAACTAAAGCCGATATATCATACGACAGCCAACATCAAATAATTCTACATAAAGACAGTCCTATTGTACGCAAAATTGTACATGATTTACACATACAAAATCTTCATGCCGGAATAACGTTGTTAATTGCTACACTGCGCCAAAAATATTGGATAATTGGTGCACGAGAAATTGTTAAAGTCATTACTCGGCAGTGTGGAGTTTGTCTTCGCTACAGTCCACGGGTACAAGAGCAACTTATGGGCGACTTGCCCAAGTTTAGAGTCAACGCTGCTTTTCCATTTTACGAAGTTGGATGTGATTATGCTGGACCAATATTATATAAGCAAAGAACTGGACGAAAGTCTCCAATTGTTAAAGCATATATTGCTGTTTTTATTTGCCTGGTGACCAAAGCAGTGCACTTGGAACTCGTTTCCGACTTAAGTACTGATGCCTTTTTAGCTGCCCTTGACCGATTTGTTGCTAGAAGAGGACTATGTGCGCATATTCATAGTGATAACGGCACTAACTTCCGTGGAGCTGCTAGGAAGCTTAATGAAATTCATCAGATGGTAACTTCTTTTAAATCTAACAATAAAATTTCCAATTTTTTGTCTTCCAAAGGTATACAGTGGCACTTTATTCCGCCAAGTGCCCCACATTTTGGTGGAGCATGGGAATCGACAGTCAAGTCGATGAAGTTTCATTTACGAAGAACTATGGGTCAAGCTACTCTTACCTTTGAAGAATTGACAACTCTCTTAGCTAGAATTGAAGCCATATTAAATTCTCGGCCTTTAGTCCAAGCTGACTCGGATGACATTCCATATATATCGCCTGGACATTTCTTAGTTGGAAGACCTCTTAATGCTTTGCCAGAAACAGATGTCACTCATTTGAATACTTCTTCATTATCCAAATGGCGACTAGTACAACAACTAACTCAACATTTTTGGTCTCGTTGGTCAACTGAGTATCTACTCTCACTTCAACCGAAATCTAAATGGCTAAAAAAGAAGTCTAACTTATGTGTGGGACACATCGTCTTGCTACGTGAGGACAATCAACCCCCCGCTTCCTGGAAGCTGGGTCGTATCCTTGAAACTCATGCTGGGTCCGACGGTCTTGTAAGAGTAGTTACTGTCAAGACGGAAAATTCAACTTTCAAAAGGCCTATTGCTAAACTTCACCCATTGCCAAAGGAATGTTGAACGTCGTTCAAGGCTGGCAGAAATGTTCATAAAAAATATTGTTTGCCTTAGTAATTTTAAAACTTCCCTCGTACATTTATTTATTTGTTTCTTATTTGTTTTACATACATTTGTTTTTCTTTCCATATTAAAGTAACGGTAGAATCATTCGATATTTCATACTAAATGCTAATATGTAAATAATAGTTTTTAAGAAGTTCTTTGTTATAAATAAATTAGTCTATAAATGAACATCAAACGAAACGCATTGACTTTGTTATTAGACACCTTTTATTAAACGTTTTAATTTTTAATAGTTTCCTTTCCTTTTTTTTACAAGAACAAAACGCCCATAACCTGATATAATTGTAGAGTAAAACGCAGTGATCTGTTTGAATGTTACAAAGGAACTGAAAAAGTTTTATTGAATTCTATCATTCTATGAGTTACATTAATTAGTGCATTCCATTCATGCTAGTGTCTAATAACTTTTTCTGTGTTTTTTTTTTCTGTCTAATAGTCAAAGTAAATTATCATATAAAAATTATAATTTTTCTGTTAATTTAGAGAAAAATTTGTCATGATCTAAAACCGAACAAATAAAATCTCACACATAAATTTATAGATCAACAATAAAATTCACTATTAAACCACTCACCAGGTACAGTGTAAAAATCGTTTAATGTATATGCTCGACATATGTATTAACAAAAAATCTTTAATGTTTGTTGATATCACTGTTCAAGTTGTAAAATGGTACTAACGTGAAAACAATATGGTTGCGTTTGGGTGAGCCCACTGACTACTACTCCACCGATGAAAGTGCCAATTTGGCTCATTGGGAAAAATTTATGGGGTTTTTTTTTTGAATTTCGGTCAATTCGTCAATTTTTGACCATTTTCAGCCCATTTAAGTCGCTTTTACTGTATTCAAAATTTCTTGTGTTAGCTTTATACGGCTCACAATTACTATTTCCACCATTAGAACGCACATTTCAACTGAGAAAATCAAAATTTTTAGCCTATTTTCATGATTTTTGCCCATTTTTCATCGATTTTCCCCATTTTTTTTGCTGTTTTTATGCGCTTTTTATAGTTCTTGCGCAAACTTATCGACATAATTCTTACCGTTTTTCCTTCTTACAATATATTATGCAATATTATTGCCATTTCAAGTAACTCAACACACTTTTTAATACAAAAACCATCCTTTTTTACGCTTTTTCGGTAATGTGCGTGGACAATTAAAAGGAAAAAAGGAAAGTGTACTTTTTTAATTATTTGAGTTTTTTCCGTTGGCTACCTGCATGATTTTTTTACACAATTTTTTTTTACACAAACGCACACGAACCAGGTATATAGGCATCCTTTTTTTATTTTTTATAGCTGTTCATTGATCGATTTTTGTCATTCAACAAGTGTCTCTGAACGCGTAAAGTACGATTTTTTTAAAGTGACGAAAAAGTAATAAATGTATAAATAAAGTTTCCAGTTTGAAGTGATTAATTTTTACAGTAAAAAATGGATGAATGCCTGAAAAAATTCAATCATTACTGTTATATGTGCGGAAAGTGGACCATTATGTCGTCTAAGAAAAAAATTACTGATGAAATTGTAACATTGTACGAGCAGTACTTCAATATTCCAGTGATTCGTAATGTTGACTGGGTGCCTAAAATGGCTTGTTCATCGTGTGTAGCACGTTTGTATGATTGGCGAACAGGTCGACGGGAAAGCATGTAAAAATAATGTTGTGGGAATGAACAGAAGAAAGGCGATGGAATATATTTACCAAAGTGTTCCGTCAGCTCAAATCACTCTTCCCCATTATCCGCCAGTGCCAATCCCGAGAAAACCGAGTCCAACCGAAGAATACATCCCACCATCTTGTTTTTCGGAGCCAGAATCGAATTTTTCTTTGTATCAGCCATCAAATATTACGCCACCATGCAAAAACATTGAAGTTACACAACAGCGCTTGAACATAATGTCAAGACAACTAAAGTTGTCACAAAATAAAACCATAATTCTTGCTCAACATCTTAAAGCTGTGAACATCCTGTCACCAGAAGTTAAAGTGTTCGGTTCGCGTGGTCGACAGCATGAATTTGTACCGTTTTTTACTCGCAACGAAAACAATTCATTTATGTACTGTAATGATATCAATGGTTTGATGTCGGCCATGAATTACACGTACAATGCGGATCAATGGCGGTTGTTCATCGATGGATCGAAGAGCAGTCTCAAGGCTGTGCTGCTGTATTTCGATAATACAAAAAACTCTGTGCCAATTGCGCTTGCCGTGAAAACAATTCATTTACGTACTGTAATGATATCAATGGTTTGATGTCGGCCATGAATTACACGTACAATGCGGACCAATGGCGGTTGTTCATCGATGAATCGAAGAGCAGCCTCAAGGCTGTGCTGCTGTGCCAATTGCGCTTGCCGTGAAAACAAAGGAAACGTATGATTCCATGAAACTAATCTTGGATTCTGTGAAATACCATGAACATTGTTGGAAAATATGCGCTGATTTGAAAGTGGTTGCACTTATCTGTGGCCTTCAAACTGGTTACACTAAAAATATGTGCTACTTGTGTACGTGGGATTCGCGATATACACCACAGTATCAAAAACGAGATTGGCTATCGAGAACAAATCATCTAATCGGGCAGCAGAACGTTATCCACGAGGAGTTGGTGCCGATGGATAAGGTATTGCTGCCACCTTTGCACATTAAACTTGGGTTAATGAAGAATTTCATCAAAGCGTTACTAGTGCGTGGAAATAGATTGGCATTTGGACGATTGGAGTATATTTTTCCACGCTTGAGTGAAGCGAAAATTAAAGAAGGTAAATAAATATTTGGAATTCTTTTTCCGCCAAACAAAGATGAAGCATTCTTGAAAGTTTTTATATAAAATCATATATTTATTTCAGGTGTGTTGAATGGGCCAGACATTCGCAAACTGATTAAGGATGAAGACTTCAACAATGTCCTTCAAGAGGCGGAACTCATCGCTTGGGATAGCCTGAAAGCAGTGATCGAAAAAGTTCTCGGCATTCATCGAGTGGACAATTGGCGTGCCATTGTCGATGATATGGTGCAATCTTTCGAAAACATCGGTGTTCGAATGTCGTTGAAAGTGCATTTCATGCATCACCACCAGGATCACTTCGAGCGTCAGTTGCCGTCTGAATCAGACGAGCATGGGGAACGTTTCCACCAGGTATCAGCACAGTTGGAACACTGGTATAGTGGAAAAAAATTAGATTCACTTTTGGCAGATCTTTGCTGGAATTTGTTAATGGAATTAGAGGATAACGATTGCTTATTTCTCTATTTCAATTGCCAATTTAAAATGAATTACATTAATACGGAGAAACACGCATTTCCATTAATTGTTATACCTAAAAAATGTATTCAACCACAAAAAATTTATTTAAATCAATAAAAAAACGCAAAAATCATCCGAAAAAGCGTAAAAAAGGATGGTTTTTGTATTAAAAAGTGTGTTGAGTTGCTTGAAATGGCAATAATATTGCATAATATATTGTAAAAAGGAAAAACGGTAAGAATTATGTCGATAAGTTTGCGCAAGAACTACAAAAAGCGCATAAAAACAGCAAAAAAAATGGGGAAAATCGATGAAAAATGGGCAAAAATCATGAAAATAGGCTAAAAATTTTGATTTCCTCAGTTGAAATGTGCGTTCTAATGGTGGAAATAGTAATTGTGAGCCGTATAAACATAACACAAGAAATTTTGAATACAGGAAAAGCGACTTAAATGGGCTTAAATGGGCTGAAAATGGTCAAAAATTGACGAATTGACCGAAATTCAAAAAAAACTCCATAAATTTTTACCAATGAGCCAAATTGGCACTTTCATCGGTGGAGTAGTAGTCAGGGGGCTCATCCAAACACAACCATATGGTTTTCACGTTAGTACCAGAAATTTCGTGTTAAAAACTTGAACAGTGTATGCTTTGCTTATGTAGAAGGTTAGTATATGATGACATTAGAGAAAAGAACTGCCATTTAAAAGTTTTAACTGAAAGTTAAACTGGCAACTATGATAATGACTAGAGAAGAAACAAACACACTATAAATAGAAATCGTTCGTGGTAAATTTCATTCTAACTCAACACACAGAGTAATGTGGGATTTAACGTTACCCAATTTCTTTAACGTGTGAGTTAAATAGAAGATATTTACGATTAACACTAAATGGCACGAAGAATGTTGATGAAGACCGTAGTGGGTCAGAAAATGCATTCCATTCATGCTAGTGTCTAATAACTTTTTCTGTGTTTTTTTTCTTCTAATAGTCAAAGTAAATTATCATATAAAAATTATAATTTTTCTGTTAATTTAGAGAAAAATTTGTCATGATCTAAGACCGAACAAATAAAATCTCACACGTTTGATATAATTTTTATTATAAATAAAAATTATGTTTTTTTCTACCTTCAATTGTGCAATGAAAATGAAAATTATTCAAGTTCGAGGCCATACTCTTTATTTCTTTATTAGGATATTGTCCTAACAAATAATCTATAGAGTTTTTTGTTTTCAAATTTATTATTTGACTCTTTCAGGAATGTGTTGATAGATCTATTTCGGGAATTTTCTAGGTTCCCATCATCAGAACACGTTTTGAAAGCGGTAACAATCCCATGCCAAACATCAAACATTCATGTAACCTAGTTTACTAACTACATGAGAACTAATATATGAGTTTGAATATTAGATTATAACCATTGATCAAAAACTAAATTGAAAACTTCTTTGTTATGTGCAAGGTCCACCTCTGGTGGATATTCAATACACGTTTTTTGTTTTTCTCTCCTTTTTATATTTTGTTTAGTTTATAAACAACACAGGGGGAGTAAACTAGACTGAACTTTGTCAAGTTTGATATAATTGTTATTATAAATAAAAATTATGTTTTTTTTTACCTTTAATTGTGCAATGAAAATGAAAATTATTCAAGTTCGAAGCCATACTCTATATTTCTTTATTAGGATATTGTCCTAACAAATAATCTATAGAGTTTCTTGTTTTCAAATTTATTATTTGACTCTTTCCGGAATGTGTTGATAGATCTATTTCGTTAATTTTCTAGGTTCCCATCATCAGAACACGTGTTGAAAGTGGTAACAATCCCATGCCAAACATCAAACATTCATATAACCTAGTTTACTCACTATATGAGAACTAATATATGAGTTTGAAATTGAAGATTATAACCATTGATCAAAAAATAAATTGAAAACTTGTTTGTTATGTGCAAGGTCCACCTCTGGTGGATATTCAATACACGTTTTTTGTTTTTCTCTCCTTTTTATATTTTGTTTAGTTTATTAACAACACAGGGGGAGTAAACTAGACTGAACTGTGTCAAGTTTGATATAATTGTTATTATAAATAAAAATTATGTTTTTTTTTTACCTTTAATTGTGCAATGAAAATGAAAATTATTCAAGTTCGAAGCCATACTCTATATTTCTTTATTAGGATATTGTCCTAACAAATAATCTATAGAGTTTCTTGTTTTCAAATTTATTATTTGACTCTTTCAGGAATGTGTTGATAGATCTATTTCGTTAATTTTCTAGGTTCCCATCATCAGAACACGTGTTGAAAGTGGTAACAATCCCATGCCAAACATCAAACATTCATATAACCTAGTTTACTCACTACATGAGAACTAATATATGAGTTTGAAATTAAAGACTATAAAAATTGATTGATGAAATTAAAGATTATAACCATTTTCAATTTATTTTTTAATCTATGGTTATAATCCTTAATTTCAAAGTCATATATTAGTTTTCATGTTTACTCACTACATGAGAACTAATATATGAGTTTGAAATTAAAGATTATAACCATAGATCAAAAAATAAATTGAAAATGGTTATAATCTTTAATTTCATCAATCAATGGTTATAATCTTTAATTTCAAACTTGAATAATTTTCATTGCACAATTAAAGGTCGAAAAAAACATAATTTTTATTTATAATAAAAATTATATCAAACTTGTATAAAAGACAAAGTTCAGTCTAGTTTACTCCCCCTGTGTTGTTTATAAACTAAACAAAATATAAAAAGGAGAGAAAAACAAAAAACGTGTATTGAATACACCAGAGGTGGACCTTGCACATAAAAAACAAGTTTTCAATTTATTTTTTGATCAATGGTTATAATCTTTAATTTCAAACTCATATATTAGTTCTCATGTAGTGAATAAACTAAGTTATATGAATGTTTGATGTTTGGCATTAGATTGTTACCGCTTTCAAAACGTGTTCTGATGATGGGAACCTAGAAAATTCCCGAAATAGATCTATCAACACATTCCTGAAAGAGTCAAATAATAAATTTCAAAACAAAAAACTCTATAGATTATTTGTTAGGACAATATCCTAATAAAGAAATATAGAGTATGGCCTTGTGACAAACTTAGATGTTGTGGCTGTGGAATGAGGCACGCTGGTGGTCGCTACGGCTTAGCTCGTCGTCTTGGGGTGGTTCTTTTATCCAAAAGTTTGAACACACTTAAAAATTTCGTTCCAAAATCTAAAATTCACAATATAACACAAAACACTAGACACAAAACACTTGGAATTGAAATCTAAAATTGCAGACGGACATTTGACTTAACCCTTGACTTTGACATGAGCAGGATCTTGTATCCATTCTGGGACTAGATGGAATCATCCCTATAGGCTGCCCTCCCCATATGACTTCTTCAGTCATCCATGGTATTTCCAATGCCTAATTTGAATGAAATACCCCTAATGAACTCCTGCCTAACTTTTCTAAATATTCGCTACATCTTCAACCACTTTAAATAAAAATTACCACATGATTATGTTCTACAATCCATTACAAAAGTATCCAAATTTATTAATATTTAGGTATCTAAAAATATATAATAAAATAATATAGTAAACTTAACTTATTAATTTTCATATAAAATTTCAAACAATCAAAATAATAGAACAATAATTTCCTATTTTACTTTTAATCTATTATTTAATTTGTTCGAATTTTGGCTTATTTAATTTTGTTATATTATTTATATTATTAACAAATTCTATTATTTGTATATATTATATTTTTATAAATGATTTTTTTATTAGTTCATTTATATATATATTATTTTTATAATTTTCTTAGATTTTTTTTTTCTTATTTTTTTGGATTTTTAGTGTATTTTTTTTTCTTTTTAGTTTTTTTGGTTAGATTTTGATTTAAATAAATTTTTAAGATTATTTTATTTATTTATTATTTTAATAAATTTTTAGAATTAATTTATGTTTTTATTAGTTTATTTATTTAGATAGGTTATAACCGAATTCATTTTATTATTATAATGTAATTATTTTCGTTCGAATTTTAATTTCTTTTTGTATTTTTTTTTTAATTAATTCTTCGTGAATTTTTATAACGTACCTTTTTCTATTATAATACAACTTAAATTAAATAACATCTAAGGGCCGGATCTGTATCCAATTTTGAATTTTTTTTTTTATATATAATTAACAAAATAGTTAATTATTAATTAATATGAAGAAAAATTTCATTTTTTTTAAAAAGATTTTATATCAAAATAAAATATTGGATCCACTTCCGGTTAGTTAATAACAATAACAGTTTTTAGGGGCATATGCAAAATGTTGTCAATTAAAAAATTTTCTTATTCTTTTCTTTTTAAATTCTTGCGAGCAAGACAAAATTGTGCATATTAATTTTAAAACAAACACAAAAAAAACTTAACAAATAACTTAAATAATATAAAAAACCACGTGTTAGTATAATACTGTTAGGTTATTTTTATCTAAGTTTTATCAAAATTTTCTTTTTTTCATAAATTTAGCGGTCATCCATAGGATAATAAATTTTGCTGTTCCTTTCCAGGGTTAATTCGTTCAGTTTCAAATTTAACGGCAAACTGACAATTTTTTTGAACAATTCAAGTTACCTTATTTTCCAAATTCGTAATAAAATCGGTGTTATTATCGTCATCAACGAAAAAGGGGTTTTGCCACAGGTTAGGGACAGTTGAACTCGCCACAAAGTGTCTGGGAACTTTATTTCACCACGGGTTGTCGTCAACAATTTGTCTCCAAAATCTTTTCTCACCGTGCAAGGTGGTGTTGAGAATTTCCACACGATGGCGTTAGCTGTACCCTAATTGTACCCAATTGCATTTATTGAAATCGTTGCCTAAACTCAAAAAAAAAAGTTTGTAAAGTTAGCAAAAAATTTTGCTGAGTCAGCAAAATTTTAGTCAGGAGGATGCTTGCAAAAAAGTTGCTAATGTCAGCAAAATCTTTTGCTGAAAATCAGCGAGCTGATTTTTAGCAACAAAATTTGTAGATTCAGCAAAAGTTTTGCTAACACTTAGTAGATTAGAAATACAAAAGCCTTGCTAAAAATTAATAAATTTTTTGCTGAATTTTAGTAGACTGAAAAACATTTGTAGAAAAATTGTAATTTAGTTAATTTATTTGCTGAAAATCATAAAACATATTTTTGTGATTCTTTTAAAAAGAAATATAAAAATTTTCCACATTGACGACATGAATTTATTTAATATCTGAAAATATATAGAAATAAATATATATAACATAACAAAAATTGTCTTTCAATTACTTACATCAATGGTTGTCTAAATGATGCTATCGTTTAAATGATGCTATCGCAACTGCCGAAGATAATTATAGAAACGAAATGAAAAAATAAACAAAAACAAACGAAACGAAAAAAACAACCCTTTTTGCAATAAGAAAAAGGAACCATAAAAAAATCTACCTAAGATGTGTGTCTTTGTGTTTCAATTTACTCTGTCTGTGTGTCTTTGTCTTTCAATTTACTCTGTCTACATTTCATTTTCCTCTTCTCTACTACATCTTGACATGCCGCGACATCTACTTCATTCTGCGTATATCTTTCAATCTTTTTTAGCAAAGTTAATTAGTAAAACATTAGTATATTAGTAAAGCATTAGTATAAAACAGTTAAGTGCTGAATAAGTATAACAAAAATTTTAGCTGAAAACACGATTTTAGCAAAAAATTTTGCTAAAAAATAGTATACCTGATTTACAAGACGTTTTACTAACTTTTCTACTAACTTATTTTTTTGAGTGTATGGCAAACATATAATAAACTAAAATAATTCAATTTACTTTTGCAACTTATAATTCCAATTTGAATTAATTCAGAAATTCAATTGGCTTGAAATAGTAATATGGTGTGTAATTACACTCAAAAAAAAATGTCATCACATTATCATTATAAATTTAATAATTTTTATTTCAAATTTTAGAAACTATCAATTGAAATTGATAAGTTTAATTTTTAAATCAATAAGAATTTTAAATTTTTTTTTGGAATTCGATTTGTAAATCCGAAATCGGTCCTCGTGTCTCAAATTTTTTGGCATCGAAGTTTGGTTAATAAAAAATGACTCTCGGCAGGTGTTCGGTTAAATATTAGCCGAACTTGGCTAAATACCGAGTATTCAAATAAATTGAATGCTTTTCATATTGAATAGTTATGTTTTTACTAAAAATACATGGATTTTTATTGAATTCGTGACTTATGATAATTCATAAGTAAAACACACGAAGATTGTGGTTCATTTCACGAACGGCCATTTTGAAGTTATGACAACTTTTGTAAAAAATACGAATTTGAAATTTAGTTTTTAAAACGAAGTTTCATTTTCATATATTTTATGAAATTTTGTTTTATTATTTCAGGTTTTGCTGAATATAATTTTGATTTGAAATCAAAATTGAAGTTCTCATAAAATTTATGAAAATCTGCTTCGGCTCTGCCAAGCAAAAAAAAAACACATTTCGGTGTAATTCTTGTGATTTATAAAATCACAAAAGTATTTAAGGAAATTATGAACATTTAAGCCATAATTTTGAATAAGTTACAAAAAGTATAAAAAAATAATATAATTTAATGAAATACAATTTATTCTTACCCTTTTCCGTTGTCTCATACAATAAAAGTCCTCAAACAGAGTTTTTAATAAAATTCAAAACTTTTTTAACACTTTTTCCCGTTTAACTAACAATTATAATTTAAATTTAAATAATCTCAGTAAACTTGAGATTAACACTTTATTAATTACACTCAAAAAGAAAAGTTTGTAAAGTCAGCAAAAAATGTTGCTGAGTCAGCAAAATTTTAGTCAGGAGGATGCTTGCAAAAAAGTTGCTAATGTCAGCAAAATCTTTTGCTGAAAATCAGCGAGCTGATTTTTAGCAACAAAATTTGTAGATTCAGCAAAAGTTTTGCTAACACTTAGTAGATTAGAAATAAAAAAGCCTTGCTAAAAATTAATAATTTTTTTGCTGAATTTTAGTAGACTGAAAAAAACGCAAAAAATTTGTAGAAAAATTGTAATTTAGTTAATTTATTTGCTGAAAATCATAAAACATATTTTTGTGATTCTTTTAAAAATAATTTACTATAATAATGAAATAGAACAATTCTCATTTTCCCACATTGACGACATGAATTAATTTAATATCTGAAAATATATAGAAATAAATATATATAACATAACAAAAATTTTCTTTCAATTACTTACATCAATGGTTGTCTAAATGATGCCATCGTTTAAATGACGCTTCTGCCGAAGATAATTATAGAAACGAAAAATAAACAAAAACAAACCAAACGAAAAAACAACCCTTTTTTACAATAAGAAAAAGGAACCATAAAAATCTACCTAAGATGTGTTGGTTTGTCTTTCGCTTTACTCTGTCTACATTTCTGTATATGTTTGTTTGTAATTTGACCACACTATTATTAATCTATAAGTTATATATAATATAAAAGTTTAAATAAATAAATATTTTATTTTGTCTTTTATTTAATTAATAGACAATTATTTTCACAAGCCGGTGACAATGCAAAATTTAAGTTGTTTTAATCCTCAATTTTGTTTTATGTATGAAAAAGAGATACAAAAACTTCCATTGTTGATTTTTTTATATGTCTTATTAGAGTTGTACTTTTTAGTATCATTTTCCTCTTCTCTACTACATCTTGACATGCCGCGACATCTACTTCATTCTGCGTATATCTTTCAATCTGGTTGCCGTCCACACTATTAATGTGATTATCAGCACAATTTTTTTTTAGCAAAATTAATTAGTAAAACATTAGTATATTAGTAAAGCATTAGTATAAAACAGTTAAGTGCTGAATAAGTATAACAAAAATTTTAGCTGAAAACACGATTTTAGCAAAAAAATTTGCTAAAAAATAGTATACCTGATTTACAAGACGTTTTACTAACTTTTCTACTAACTTATTTTTTTGAGTGTAGTTTATTTCCTTTAAATATTTAATTAAGTCACGAATTTAATTAACCTTCCTAGCATTCGACTTGTTCTGCACGTGGGTAAAATATAAATGGACGATTTTGTTCTCACGAATAGCACATCTCTCACGATTATATCCTATAGCATCTCTGTCTTTGTCCTTATAGTAATCTGGAAACCGTGATCTTGCCAGACTTCATAAAGTGACAGAAGTCTATTGTGAATGGCTGACAAGTGTAAAAAAAAACTACAAGTGAGCCAAAAATAAACGTAAAAGTGATATTGTTTTCAAATCCATAAAAAAATACCAAGAAACAATAAATAAATAAAAATTGTGTGAACTAGTGGCCGTCACAGCCTCGAACTTGAATAATTTTTATTTTCATTGCACAATTAAAAGTCGAAAAAAACATAATTTTTATTTATAATAAAAATTATATCAAACTTGTATAAAAGGCAAAGTTCAGTCTAGTTTACTCCCCTGTGTTGTTTATAAACTAAACAAAATATAAAAAGGAGAGAAAAACAAAAATGTGTATTGAATATCCACCAGAGGTGGACCTTGCACATAAAAAATAAGATTTCAATTAATTTTTTGATCAATGGTTATAATCTTTAGTTTCAAACTCATATATTAGTTCTCATGTAGTGAGTAAACTAGGTTATATGAATGTTTGATGTTTGGCATGGGATTGTTACCGCTTTCAAAACGTGTTCTGATGATGGGAACCTAGAAAATTCCCGAAATAGATCTATCAACACATTCCTGAAAGAGTCAAATAATAAATTTGAAAACAAAAAACTCTATAAGTTATTTGTTAGGACAATATCCTAATAAAGAAATATAGAGTATGGCCTCGAACTTGAATAATTTTCATTTTCATTGCACAATTAAAGGTCGAAAAAAAAACATAATTTGTATTTATAATAAAAATTATATCAAACTTGTAATAAAGACAAAGTTCAGTCTAGTTTACTCCCCCTGTGTTGTTTATAAACTAAACAAAACATAAAAAGGAGAGAAAAGAAAAAAACGTGTATTGAATATCCACCAGAGGTGGACCTTGCACATAACAAACAAGTTTTCAATTTATTAATATTATTTTAATATTAGGATACTGTGTAAAATGCTTATCTTTACAGCAGGTCATAAATTCTGCTGTCATAAATTTATTGTTTTCTTACTATACTCATAAGTACAGATTTTTGGGGAAATACTAACATTTTATGATGGAAAATTTGAAGTGTAAATATGACGGCCACTAGGGCCGTCACAAAGCCAGCACTTTATACGGAACCAGTGGAGTATAAAGTGTTGGGCATAGGAAACGTTTCACAGCACCAGAAATAAAAAGTAAGTATAACAAAAAAATGTCTGATCTTGAAGAAAAAAAATGTAAACATTGCGTTGACCTACATAAAAATGTAAATATTGATTTTGTTCTAGATAAATTTTTGACTGATGCATTTTTGAGATGCAAATGAATTCAATAGAATCTGATGGTGAAAACGGCTGGGTTATTGCAGTGGGAGTGTGATCGTCAAATTCTTTCCAACTAACCGCAGTAAGTAAAAAAAGTTAAAATATTTTTCCTTAGAGGGTTGACTGATGCCGCACACAACAAGATGTTGCAATACGCAAGCGCACGTCACCGTTCCCTAACAAATGTTTGCATTTGTACACACAAACAACAGCCGCACACGAAGATATAATGTGTGTTGTTAGACAAAATGGAATGGCCAATTGGAAACAACAAAAAGATAAGTACTTAATGACGATTTGCAAAATTATTCATCTGACTAATATAGTTCTCCCTTCTCTTCCCTCTTTCTTCCAAAAAGGATCTTGTAAGCAACAAATTTAACAATATGTTCTCATATAAACGAGAAACCAGAAGCATCAATTAATATAAAAAACTACAGTATTGTACTGTCAATCGGATGAACAAGGCAACTATGACCAAGAGTTTCCTTTGATTTTATAATACCACATGGGCTGGAGGAAATTAGCTGTTGAATTTAAGTGTTTAAATACACTTAGAGAAACTTCTGCTGAATTAAATGAAAACGTGAGTTCAATGAAAATTCAACAGTTTATAAGTCAAATCAGTGTCAGTTTATCAATCGACTGAATGAGAAACAAATTAAAAATTTCCTCTGTTGGAAATTGACAGGCCTAAATTATGTTTCCTTTTAAATCATTTGTGCATTATTTTGTCGAAGCAAAATTTTGCCGATTTAATTTAAATGATTTACTGCATTACCTATAAAATTTTAATTTTAAAATTTAAATTCTATCCAGAGCTGTAAAAGAATTATTTCAATTTCCGGTACAATCGCAAATTAACAAAAAAAAACAGAAGTCTAATTACACATGCGTAAAAAGAAAACTATAAGGACCATTTTGAAATCAAAACTGCCTCACTTTGATTCAATGATGTTTCAGCCGTTTATTTTATAGAAAAACAAAATTCATTAAATATAAGAAAACTGTTCTCATGTTATAAAAACTCTAGGAAAGAAAAACATTCTAAAAGCTGTAATATATCAAATTAAAGAATTTCTTTTTGAATATTTTATTGAATCCGCACCAATAAAATTTTCAAAATCGCAACTAATTTGAAATATGCAGATTTAGAGCCATGTATCAAAATGTATTTTGTTGTAATATTCTAAAAAAAAATGATATGCTGTGACTTTTACTTTCCTTATACAATGTATACACTGATAAATTAAAAGTGCAATTTATTTCAAAATCAATATCTAACATTTTTGTTAACGACAATTTTCGAATTAAGTGAATCATATTGTATCAAAATTGGTAATAAAATTGTTGTGATTGAATTTTAAATTTCAACAAAAAAATAGTATTGTAGCCCTTCATAAAAAAAACTTTAAAATTTTTATTTATCGTAGTGAAACTTTAAAATTTCTTGAAACTATAAATATTTAAGTGGAAAAGTCTAAAATCCAAATAAATAAAATGATGATTTTGCACAATTCGAGAATTTTAATGTTTGCAGGTCGATAAGATGGCATACTATACAGAATGAAAGTAAAAACTATTTTTGCAAATTTGTTTAAACATTAAACAATTTGTATTTACTAATATTTTCAACGGCTTTAAAAAGAACTCATACATGATTTTCCAAAGATGAGCATGGCGAATAAAATAAAGTTTCTTGATTTTCATGTAATTATCAAAACCCAAGAATTCTTGTGAAACTTTGTTGATCTAATGCCAAAATTTTAAAAATCAGTCATCTTTTTTTCTCAGCGTTAATAAAATTTTTAATAATTAGCTAAACTTGAGGTCTTTATATAATTTTGGTAATTTAAAAAAAAATTAAAATTTTTCCTAAATCCGAACTTGCCCGTTGTGATCGTGAATTGTTTGCAATTTTATAAATTTTGTACTGGTCGTATCCCATAGAAAAATGTTTATTTTATAGAAATTTAGGATTTTAATTAAATAATAATAATTTTCTCTTCGATATTCTAAAATGTTTCTCTGTTTCTGTTTCTGTTTCTTTTTTTTTTTTTTTTTTTTTGTAGGTGGTAAAAAAAATGCAAAAATCTGAAGACAAAGAAAAAAAGTTAAAATCGACAATTATGACAAAAGATGACAAGGCGCAATTGAATCAGCAATGAAGATTTTGAGCGATGGCTGAGTATAGATTTGACTTTCAGTATCATTTTTGTTCAATTTATGGCTTATAAGATTTTGATTCAATTTTTAAATTGTCTTTTTCTGTTTTTATTTCAGATAATTTTTTTGTTGTTCCTTTTTTTGTGTTAACGGGTATTGTTGCAGTTATTACATTTGATAAATTCTTTTGGTGATTTAACAGCAAAAATGCGGCGTTTTGATATGAGTTAGTGAGATTTATTTGATGTAAGTTGAATATAAAATGTTATTGTTGATATTTTGAATTAGTGTATTCAGAGTTTATTGTTTAAGGTGTTGAGCATGTATGACGCCGACGAGTTGACCTTTTAAATTTTCAACCTCATACTGACTTTGTCCGACAGCTTTTCTTATGCGACATTTAAGCCATGGTTTGCACAGTTTTGCATTAACGCCTTTTGAGAAATTGCTCTGCACAAAATTTTTTCTATATACCTCTTGACCTACGTTCGTAGGCTTCGTGAAGTTTATCATTTAGTTTCCTATGTATCAGCTGCATTTGTGATGATTTAGGTAGCACGATTGTTTCACCATCTTCAATTGTTCCAAGCATTTTCAAAATCTGGTATACATCTGCGTGCGTAATCATATTATAGCCGGTTAACGCAAAATACGGTGAAAATCCAGTAGAAGAGTGAATAGTTGTTCGAAGAGAACATTCTATTTTTGATAAGTTTTCATCCCATCTGGTCTGGTCTTCTTTAATGTAACTCCTTATACTGGTCAATATAGTTTGGTTCACTCTCTCACTTGCATTTGCCTGTGGGGAGTGTATGGCTGTTCGTAGATGTCGTACACCAAAAAGCTTTAAAAATTCTTGAAATGCCTCAGCAGTAAATTGCTTACCATTGTCTGAGTGTAAGACTTCGGGTACACCAAATTTATAAAAAATCTCATCTCTTAAAAATTTTATGACTAGTTTGGTTGTAGCTTTTGTCATGGCTTTAAGCAGAACAAATTTTGTTTTATGATCTAAAGCTATAAAAATAAAAGAGTTACCGGACTTGGTTCGCGGATATGGCCCTAAAAAGTCCACATAGAGTTTCTGAAACGGTCTATGTGTTATAACTTTTTTTCCCATTTCTGGTCTTAGCGTTTGCTTTGGGTGTTTAATTTCCTTGCATGTGTCGCACTCTTTCACGAATTGCTGAATTTGTGTGACCATGTTTGGCCAATAGAAAAACTCTCTTACATTATAAAGAGTTTTTGCGGTACCGCCGTGAGAGGTGTTTTCAACGTGAGACCTTTTAATTATTTCATTCGCCAATCCTTCAGGTAACCATATTTTCCAGCAATCTTCTTCGTTTTCTATATTTTCACGATTAAATTTAACTCTGTTGTAGACAATTCCTTCACAGACTTTCAAATCAGGTAGACGCCCACGGTTTTGTTCTATCGTTTCGATTAGTGTCAGATATTTTTCACTTTTAAATTCTTCGGAGTTGAAATTGATGAGTCCAGGGCATTCTACTGTGATCTCTTCCATATCTAGTCTTGACAGCATATCAGGAACGACGTTCTTTGTGCCTTTTCTGTGCTCGATGGAAAATTTGTATCCTTGGAGGCGTAAACTCCATCGAGCCAGACGTCCATTGAGGTCCTGTTGCCTCATCAACCATTGAAGACTAGAATGGTCGGTAATCACAGTAAACTCCATCAATTCGATATACTGCCTGAATTTTTCGATAGCCAGAACCACTGCTAAACATTCCTTTTCTGTTGTCGAATAGTTTTTCTGGGCCGTATTTAGTTTTCTCGAAAAATATTCGATGGGATGTTCGCCACCTTCATCGTCTTTTTGAAATAGTACGGCACCGACTCCGACATTCGAGGCATCACACTGAACAAAAAAGGGTCTGTCAAAGTCAGGGCTGGATAACACAGGGCTGGATACTAAACGCTGTTTTAATTTTTCAAATGACACTAAAGCTTCGGGTGTTAAAATGAATTTAGCAGATTTTTTTAAAGTATCTGTTAGAGGAGCCGTAAGGGTTGAAAAGTCGTGGATGAATCTACGGTACCATCCGACTGTTCTTAAAAATTTTCGAACATCTTTTGGATTCTTTGGTGGTTTGATATTCAAAATGGCTTCCAACTTACTGTTATCAGGTTTCAGTTTACCACCTCCTACGATATAACCAAGGTATTTCAGCTCACGGTAACAGAATTTAGATTTTTCCATATTGATTGTTAGACCGGCTGCTGTTAACCTTTCTCCAACAATTTTTAACATCTGCATATGAGTTTCGAAAGTAGATGACACTACTAGCAGATCGTCCAGATACACAAATATTCGGTCTTTCAACTCTGGAGGAATCACCTTGTCCATCATGCGGCAGAGACGTTGGGCAGCGTTGCACAATCCAAAAGGCATCACTTTGAATTGATAGTGGGGCCTTCCTTGGACTGTGAACGCTGTTTTAGGCCGGCTTGATTCCTCCAGAGGAATCTGCCAGAATGCGTCTTTCAGATCTATAGCAGAGATGTAATGTGTGTCGCCAAGTCTCGCAAGTAAACTATCTATATTGGGCAACGGGTACGCGTCTTTTTTCGTTACCTTGTTGAGTTCTCGTGCATCAAGGCACAAACGATTTTTACCAGGTTTGATCACAAGGGTCGTACGGTTGTTCCATTCGGCGTCTTTTGCTATTTCAATTACATCTAGCTCTAGCATTCTGTCTAATTCTGCCCATATTAATTTTTGGACTGCAGGACTTACGGGGTAATACCTCATTTTTTTAGGTTGGGCATCTCCTGTGTCAATCACGTGTTTTTCCAAGTGGGTTTTGCCCAGACCGTGTTTGGTATAGCATTTGAAAGCTAATTTGGTGTTCTCTAAGATAATTGTTTGTTCAGGTGTGAGTTGGTGTAATTTCGAGTCTACTATTTGAGTAAAATCAATTTCATTTAAAGTGCCAATATCCATATAAATTTTAAAACCAAAAATTTGCCAAAAATCATATCCTAAAATTAAAGTTTGACTTAAATTTGGGACTAAGTAGAAAATCATATTATGTGTTTTATTACCACATTGGACCAATAATTTAACCTTTCCTACTATAAGTTGGCTTCTGCCATCAGCGATTTTAATAGAAGATTTAAAATTTAAAATTGTTACACCCATTTCGCTCATCTTTTCAATACAGTTTTTGCCTAAACAGCTAACCGAAGCTCCGCTGTCCATTAAACCTTTACAATCGATATCGTTAAGCTTTACTTCCTTATACGGTCTTATATCGCCTTCTACACTTAAACAAGATGCGGCAATTAATTTTCTTTCGTTTTTTCGTCTGGTATATCCTCTTCTAGCTTTGCTGATATTCTGAGTCAAATCAGGTATAAAATCTCTAAAAATTTCTTCTCTTTTCTTTTTATAATTTTCAAGCCTTTCTTCGTATGGTATGATTTTCTTTAATTTTACTTTTTTCTTTGATACATCTGCAATTTGGTCTTTTAAAATTTTTATTTCGCTGTCTTTGTTTTTAATTGATATTATATTATAAAGTTGTTCATTATGAATATTTACAGACTTACGGTCTTCTTCTATGAAATGGTTGTTAATTGGGCTATTGTTTTGGTTGTGGGTTGAGTGTTCATTTTCATTTTCGTCATTTACTGAGCCTGATCCTCCTCTGAACATGTAGGCCCAGTCTTCATCATGTTCCTTTGCTGGTTTCCCTTACATTTCATGCAATTAGGACTGGTTACGCCGTCGAACCCACATCTGTAACAGAAAATATTTCTATGTTCTACAGTACAGTCTATGAATGTGTGTCCTGGCTTTTTACAGTTCCAGCACATTAATTGTTTAGCTGGCGTGGTGTATTTTTGTAGTGCCTCTACTTCAAAATTTTCTTCAAGAGGTATTTCACTATAATCTATTTCATTTACACTTCGAAAATTTTGTTGCTGAGGCCTAAATGCGGTTCTTTTTGCAATATTTCGTTCTGCTCGTTTGCATTCGTGTAAAAGTTCGTCAATGCTCTCAATTTCTATCGGGAAGATCAATTGTACTAGTCCATCTTTAAGATTATCTTTTATAATACGGACTAATTCATATTCATGAATCTGAGTACGCATCTGAGTTTTTAATCTTATAATTTCGGTTATATATGCATCTGCAGATTCTGAAGGCAACTGTCTTCTCTCCAATATGCGTCTTTGTATTTCAAAATCGCTCTCAAAATTGCGAAATTTGCGAATAAGATTGTGTTTGAAAACATCCCATTGACAAAATGGATTTTGTCGTCGAAATGTCCAAAACCATTCAGAAGCTCGGCCTTTTAATAAGTGGTGAAAACCTTTCATAAGCACGTCCCAAGGACAATTGTTATCCTCTCTTAAGGCTTCAACTCTGAACACAAAATCTTCGACACTATACGTTTTTGTTGCGCCATCAAATTCAAGACCTCATTTTTGAAGTTGAAGAGGCGTATTCGTATTATACGTGGCAAATGAGTTTTGAGGTAAATTTCGTTGATCATTAGGATCGGTGGTGTTGGAAGTCTATTTGGTTGAAATGGTTGTTGAAATGGTGGTGGACCTTGAGGTTCATTTGGAGTTTGATAATGTTGTTGAGGTATTCTAAATGGTGGATCACGAAAATTTGAATTATTTTGAGAGTTGTTGGTGTTATTTAAATTATTGCTGTTATTGTGGTTGATGTTGCTATCAAAGGATACATTTCCCTCTCTTAAACTACGTCTAACAATCTGTGGAATCATTTGGTTTAAATCTTCTCCAATTCTTCTCATAATATTTGCTTGGGCTGCTCCCACAGAAGCGCTAACGTATTCACGTAAACTCAAACCATCTCCGTTAATTGGCATGTCAGGATCAATATGTTCGTTAACTCGAGGCATTCCCGAAGGTGCTCTCTGTCCATTAGAGGTATTTCTCGACATGTTGTTAAAATCTCTTCGTATACCTAAAGCTGTTAAACTGCTAAATTCCGGTGATACTATAGTGCTAGGAGTTTCCGGTGAGGATGTTGTTGTTGGACCTTGACCTGTTTGTGATGGTATAATAGTGTTATTCAAAACTGATTGATCTAAACCGGAAGTTGTAGGCGGTGTTCCTAAATTATCCGTATTCTGATCATTCGCTGAATTTTCGACAATTGACTGGTTTAACCCTGAGGTAGATTGTTGTGTTTCTAAAGCGGGATTATTATTTTCCTGGTGAATTACTGAGTTAATTTTTGTGGTACTACGGGTTATTCTTCCTCCTCTCATAATGTTTTTAAAAACTTTTTTCTTCTAAAATAATTCTGGATCGCAAAATCCGTACAAACCAAAAAAAAAACTTCTATACAAGAACAGAAATTCTATAATACCAAAATCGAAACTAAAGTGACCTCAATACCCCCGTGAAATTTACTGAAGGCTTTTAAGTATGTAATCGTGAAACGAATAATATAAAAAAATATAGAACTTTTTGTCGAAAAGTTTTCAGACCAAAAAAAAATCTCAGATTCAACAAGTATAAGTTGACAAGTAACTAAGCAAATTATAGTGTAGATTTAATTTGGCAAAAAGGCTATTATAAATTGATATATAAATCGATTTTGAATTACAAATAAAAAACGAAAATTCGAAAATATATACCGAATGCGAAATGAAAGATTTAGTTCAATAGGTATCACGATATGTCAGGTGTAAACTTTTGTCTACGGCCGGTATTTCAAAAAAAAATATTTATAAAATTACTCTTTAAATTAAAGTGTAATAGAAAAATAGAATTAATAATTAATAAGTGCTGAATAAAGATGAGTGCAAAATTTTCTTTAAATTATCCTATAAAAAAATATTTTATGACAAAAAAAAATGTAGGGTTGGTTAAAAAATCTAGCTCTGACTATGAATAATCAAAGAGATTTATAATTAGAAATAAAAATGTGAAAAAGGACGCTAAATTTGTAAATTAGTTTGATATTAGTGTTACAATTTAACACAAGTACTAGAAAAAATGTTATTTGTTAAATATAAAAATTATAAATTTTAGAATTTTAATTTTGAATATAAAAAATGTTATTTTAAATACAAAAATATAATAACAAGTCTACAATTCTACAATTAGTATATAAATATATACTTTTCTAACACACGTTTGTTAATAACTAAAGATAATAAAATACAAAAAAAATATCAACAAATTTATAACAAAATGAGATCAAATTATACTCACAATTGTTAATACCTAAATTTTCCTTTTTTTCAGATAAATACAATACATATATGTGGTTGAATTTGTTTGTAACGAATATTAATAAAGTTGGCGGTTAAATTGAATAAATGGATACATTCCTGAGTGCTCAACAATCATCTTATATCCGCAACATTAAATTTATTCTAAATACTATTTAGAGTAATTAATATTTCAGACTATTGAGTTGCTGATATATCATATTAGTTAAGTTTTAAGGAATAAAACATTTTAAATGAAAAACATGTCAAAAAGATGTTAAATTATTTTTCAAAAACTCAAGGTTTTCGGATTTGCAATGAATAAGGTAAAGTCGATAAAATGTAACAAAACACAAGACAAACACTACATGAAGTTAACTACCCAATATCATATCTCCTCATATCGAAAACTAGCAGCCAATGAATACTTAGCTATATAGCCCTTCGATTCACGTCTCCTCGTTCAGATATAAATTGATTTGAATTGGTCAGTTACTCAATAATCAAAAACTCTAAAACACCGTTGCTACACTGGCATGGTACTTTGTGTACCTTCCGGGACATTCGTTGTTCGAAAGAATTCTCATATTGAGTATAAGGCATTTTTAATCACGCCTTAACGTTGGGGCGCCAAAATGTGACAAACTTAGATGTTGTGGCTGTGGAATGAGGCACGCTGGTGGTCGCTACGGCTTAGCTCGTCGTCTTGGGGTGGTTCTTTTATCCAAAAGTTTGAACACACTTAAAAATTTCGTGCCAAAAACTAAAATTCACAATATAACACAAAACACTAGACACAAAACACTTGGAATTGAAATCTAAAATTGCAGACGGACATTTGACTTAACCCTTGACTTTGACATGAGCAGGATCTTGTATCCATTCTGGGACTAGATGGAATCATCCCTATAGGCTGCCCTCCCCATATGACTTCTTCAGTCATCCATGGTATTTGCAATGCCTAATTTGAATGAAATACCCCTAATGAACTCCTGCCTAACTTTTCTAAATATTCGCTACATCTTCAACCACTTTAAATAAAAATTACCACATGATTATGTTCTACAATCCATTACAAAAGTATCCAAATTTATTAATATTTAGGTATCTAAAAATATATAATAAAATAATATAGTAAACTTAACTTATTAATTTTCATATAAAATTTCAAACAATCAAAATAATAGAACAATAATTTCCTATTTTACTTTTAATCTATTATTTAATTTGTTCGAATTTTGGCTTATTTAATTTTGTTATATTATTTATATTATTAACAAATTCTATTATTTGTATATATTATATTTTTATAAATGATTTTTTTATTAGTTCATTTATATATATATTATTTTTATAATTTTCTTAGATTTTTTTTTTTTCTTATTTTTTGGATTTTTAGTGTATTTTTTTTTTCTTTTTAGTTTTTTTGGTTAGATTTTGATTTAAATAAATTTTTAAGATTATTTTATTTATTTATTATTTTAATAAATTTTTAGAATTAATTTATGTTTTTATTAGTTTATTTATTTAGATAGGTTATAACCGAATTCATTTTATTATTATAATGTAATTATTGGCGTTCGAATTTTAATTTCTTTTTGTATTTTTTTTTTAATTAATTCTTCGTGAATTTTTATAACGTACCTTTTTCTATTATAATACAACTTAAATTAACGGTCTGTTTTTACAATACGTGTATAATTTCAGACGAACGTGTGGCACCCGAACGAATACGTAAGGAATTGAGTTTTTATAATTCGTTCGCCTGACTTACGTTTGAGTACGTATAGCTTTATGTTATGTCAAACAGTAGAGATTGCCATGACATTGCTTTTCGGTTTTTGTTAGTTTATTTCATATACAAATAACTCATTTTTCGTTGCTAGATGGCAACCCAACACTATAATTGAAATATAAACAAAAACAGCTGATTTTTTCTTAAAAAAAAATTAATTTATTTTGTTTAGAAATTAATTTATTTTGTTTTAAAAGTGGAGATAAAAATATAATTTGTATAAAAAAACAAAAATATTTACAACTAAAAATGTAAATAAATATAAATATAAATGAAAATAAAAATCATTATTCTTTTTTTTATTACAATTTTTTGTTAAAAAGTATTACAGTAAAACCCGGTTAAGATGAACTCCGAGGGACCAAAAAAATTAGTTCGTCTTAAGCGAGGTTCGTATTAAGCGGGTATTTTTAACGACTAAAAATATGTATTTATTAAAACAAAAACAAGATTTTTACATAAATAAAAAGTAAAATTAGCATTTCATGCATTCACAATTAAAAATTCAATTAAAATTCTTCATTTAAAACAAAAAAAATATGTTATTTTTTTCTGAATGACTGAATTAACGATTTCATTCGTTATAAGTTTTTCTATTGCCAAAATATGATTGTCAGCTTCTTCGGCACACGATTTTGTTCGAATATATTACTTGACAAATTTTCAACATCGGCAGGATTAACAATTTCCAATATTTCTTCACCTGATAAAGTATGTGACGTTAAAACATTAGCATCTATGTCTAGAAAGTTATCCACGGATATGAAATTCATATTAGGTCTATCCCATTAAACGGATAAAGAGTGTACTAAGCATGGTAATTTGTATGAAAACGAGTTTTTGGGACTGCTTAAAACAGTTCGTAATAACCGAGGGTTCGTATTATAAGATGTATTTTATATGAAAATTCTTGCCAAAACGTCGGGACTATTAAATTAGTTTGTATTAACTGAGGGGTCGTCTTAACCGAGTTTTACTGTATTTTTTTTTTAATATTAAATTGTGTTGCCTTTTTTCTTTGACGAATACTGTTTTGTGAACGTCTGTTTTTGACGTTTGTGACGTTTCAAAACGCATTGTGGAAACCAAAAAAAGAGACGAAAACGACAACTCTTACGTTTTCACTCAATTCAAAGTGACATTTGCATTACAAAACCCCAAAATGAATTTCTTCACTCATTTACACGAATTTTTTGAGTGACACGTCTTACAAAAACAGACCGTAAATAACATCTAAGGGCCGGATCTGTATCCAATTTTGAATTTTTTTTTTTTATATATAATTAACAAAATAGTTAATTATTAATTAATATGAAGAAAAATTTCATTTTTTTTAAAAAGATTTTATATCAAAATAAAATATTGGATCCACTTCCGGTTAGTTAATAACAATAACAGTTTTTAGGGGCATATGCAAAATGTTGTCAATTAAAAAATTTTCTTATTCTTTTCTTTTTAAATTCTTGCGAGCAAGACAAAATTGTGCATATTAATTTTAAAACAAACACAAAAAAAACTTAACAAATAACTTAAATAATATAAAAAACCACGTGTTAGTATAATACTGTTAGGTTATTTTTATCTAAGTTTTATCAAAATTTTCTTTTTTTTCATAAATTTAGCGGTCATCCATAGGATAATAAATTTTGCTGTTCCTTTCCAGGGTTAATTCGTTCAGTTTCAAATTTAACGGCAAACTGACAATTTTTTTGAAGAATTCAAGTTACCTTGTTTTCCAAATTCGTAATAAAATCGGTGTTATTATCGTCATCAACGAAAAAGGGGTTTTGCCACAGGTTAGGGACAGTTGAACTTGCCACAAAGTGTCGTGGGAACTTTATTTCACCACGGGTTGTCGTCAACAATTTGTCTCCAAAATCTTTTCTCACCGTGCAAGGTGGTGTTGAGAATTTCCACACGATGGCGTTAGCTGTACCCTAAATGTACCCAAAAAAATTATGTTACCAATTGCATTTATTGAAATCGTTGCACTATGGCAAACATATAATAAAATAAAATAATTCAATTTACTTTTGCAACTTATAATTCCAATTTGAATTAATTCAGAAATTCAATTGGCTTGAAATAGTAATATGGTGTGTAATTACATTCAAAAAAAAAATGTCATCACATTATCATTATAAATTTAATAATTTTTATTTCAAATTTTAGAAACTATCAATTGAAATTGATAAGTTTAATTTTTAAATCAATAAGAATTTTAAATTTTTTTTTGGAATTCGATTTGTAAATCCGAAATCGGTCCTCGTGTCTCAAATTTTTTGGCATCGAAGTTTGGTTAATAAAAAAATGACTCTCGGCAGGTGTTCGGTTAAATATTAGCCGAACTTGGCTAAATACCGAGTATTCAAATAAATTGAATGCTTTTTATATTGAATAGTTATGTTTTTACTAAAAATACATGGATTTTTATTGAATTCGTGACTTATGATAATTCATAAGTAAAACACACGAAGATTGTGGTTCATTTCACGAACGGCCATTTTGAAGTTATGACAACTTTTGTAAAAAATACGAATTTGAAATTTAGTTTTTAAAACGAAGTTTCATTTTCATATATTTTATGAAATTTTGTTTTATTATTTCAGGTTTTGCTGAATATAATTTTGATTTGAAATCAAAATTGAAGTTCTCATAAAATTTATGAAAATCTGCTTCGGCTCTGCCAAGCAAAAAAAAAAACACATTTCGGTGTAATTCTTGTGATTTATAAAATCACAAAAGTATTTAAGGAAATTATGAACATTTAAGCCATAATTTTGAATAAGTTACAAAAAGTATAAAAAATAATATAATTTAATGAAATACAATTTATTCTTACCCTTTTCCGTTGTCTCATACAATAAAATTCAAAACTTTTTTAACACTTTTTCCCGTTTAAATAATAAAATTTCCCGTTTAAGTTATAAAATTAAATAATTTAAATTTAAATAATCTCAGTAAACTTGAGATTAACACTTTATTAATTAGTTTATTTCCTTTAAATATTTAATTAAGTCACGAATTTAATTAACCTTCCTAGCATTCGACTTGTTCTGCACGTGGGTAAAATATAAATGGACGATTTTGTTCTCACGAATAGCACATCTCTCACGATTATATCCTATAGCATCTCTGTCTTTGTCCTTATAGTAATCTGGCAACCGTGATCTTGCCAGACTTCATAAAGTGACAGAAGTCTATTGTGAATGGCTGACAAGTGTAAAAAAAAACTACAAGTGAGCCAAAAATAAACGTAAAAGTGATATTGTTTTCAAATCCATAAAAAAAATACCAAGAAACAATAAATAAATAAAAATTGTGTGAACTAGTGGCCGTCACAGGCTCGAACTTGAATAATTTTTATTTTCATTGCACAATTAAAAGTCGAAAAAAACATAATTTTTATTTATAATAAAAATTATATCAAACTTGTATAAAAGGCAAAGTTCAGTCTAGTTTACTCCCCTGTGTTGTTTATAAACTAAACAAAATATAAAAAGGAGAGAAAAACAAAAATGTGTATTGAATATCCACCAGAGGTGGACCTTGCACATAAAAAATAAGATTTCAATTAATTTTTTGATCAATGGTTATAATCTTTAGTTTCAAACTCATATATTAGTTCTCATGTAGTGAGTAAACTAGGTTATATGAATGTTTGATGTTTGGCATGGGATTGTTACCGCTTTCAAAACGTGTTCTGATGATGGGAACCTAGAAAATTCCCGAAATAGATCTATCAACACATTCCTGAAAGAGTCAAATAATAAATTTGAAAACAAAAAACTCTATAAGTTATTTGTTAGGACAATATCCTAATAAAGAAATATAGAGTATGGCCTCGAACTTGAATAATTTTCATTTTCATTGCACAATTAAAGGTCGAAAAAAAAACATAATTTGTATTTATAATAAAAATTATATCAAACTTGTAATAAAGACAAAGTTCAGTCTAGTTTACTCCCCCTGTGTTGTTTATAAACTAAACAAAACATAAAAAGGAGAGAAAAGAAAAAAACGTGTATTGAATATCCACCAGAGGAGGACCTTGCACATAACAAACAAGTTTTCAATTTATTAATATTATTTTAATATTAGGATACTGTGTAAAATGCTTATCTTTACAGCAGGTCATAAATTCTGCTGTCATAAATTTATTGTTTTCTTACTATACTCATAAGTACAGATTTTTGGGGAAATACTAACATTTTATGATGGAAAATTTGAAGTGTAAATATGAAAATGTAAATAAAATAAAAGATTTCTTAAGAACTATAAAAATGTAAAACAAAAATATTTTATTATTAAAATATGCATGTTTAATTCTGAACATTCTGCCGGGGGCTATTAAATTGTATAGCTAACAGCCGTCTGTGAAGTGTTATTTGATGAATGATATACACAATAAAAGCGATCATAATTACCGTTGATATACCCAGTGCAGTATGGCCGCTCAAGTGATGAAAGGTTTGGCCCCTTAAATGAACGTCTTCTTTTTTCAGATCTGCTATATGCTTATTTAGTTCATCAATCTCCTTGCCGTGGTTAATTACTACATTTCCTATCGGTTTCACTATGCCGGAATCATCTAGGTTAACGTCTTTCATCAGGAAATTCTCGAATCCGTTTTTTCGCGCGCTTCTAAGACTATGGGTGGCTACTAAGGTGATCTCGTCTATTCGTGCTGTACATTCTTCTTTGAGGGTGAATATGCCTTGCTGTGGCAGTTGTATGATGAACTGCTGAGAATTTGAACATTTCACGTGAGCTGATGTATTTTTGAAAATCTTATATAGCCAATTTCCTTTGCCGCAGTGCTGTTCAAAGCATTTGATGTTAAAACCATACAAAGGTTAAGAAGCGTCATCATCACCAAAGAAGTATTATATCTTGATTGACGTGTGTTTGGCCTTGTTGGGCGTTGCTCTTCACGTTGTGTCGGAATATTGTTTTGTAAATTTCTATCTTCGCTTTTCAGAGGACAAACTTTTGTTATTGGGCGTTGTATGAGACCTCCATTGGTTTTTATCTCAATTACTCGCACCTTTCCGTCTTTTCCAGCATCTGTATTTACTACTACTCCCATCGGCCATTTTGCTGGAGGAGCATTTTCATTTCTTATGAGGACAACCTGGTCTTTCTTCAGATTTTTAGTTTGCTACTTTCATTTGTTCCTTTGCTGAAGTGAATTTAAATACTCCTCTTTCCAACGTCTCCAAAAGTCCCTTTGCATTTTCTGAATAAGCTTCCAGCGATCAAGAGACCCAAGTCGATCTTCTGTCATGGATTCTGGGGATGACAATATTGGTCGACCAATCAAAAAATGCCCAGGTGTTAATACATCTATGTCAGCAATATCGTCGCCTGTTGAATAAAGCGGTCGAGAATTTAGCACTGCTTCAATTTGGTTTAATAGTGTTGACATTTCTTCATAAGTTAGTATGGTATCCCCAATTACTCTTTTTAGATGAAACTTGAAAGACTTCACTCCAGCCTCCCAGATTCCTATAAAGTGAGGAGCTGCCGGGGGAGTAAAATGCCACCTTACGCCATCAGCTTCTAAAGTTGGTGCCAATTTGTTATTATTTTTTAATGCTTTTGTTAAGTCATCATTTAGTATTTTCGTTGCGCCAACGAAATTTGTTCCGTTATCGGAATATATGTTGGAGCTTTTGCCTCTTCTGGCAAAGAATCGCTTTAATGCTGCCATAAATGCTTCGGATGTTAAGTCGCTGACTAACTCTAAATGAATGCATCTTGTAGCCATGCACACGAAAACTGCCACGTACCCTTTGTAGGTTTTTCTTCCTCTTCCCTTGGAGCATTTAATGTTTATTCGCCCAGCATAATCGACACCAGTGTTTTCAAATGGATATATAGCTGACACTCGAGACTCGGGAAGATTCCCCATTATTTGTGTGACAGCTTCTTGTCGGTATCTTATGCAAGTTACACATTTTCTGACATAAGATTTTGACATGTTCCGTAAGCCGATGATCCAATATGAACGCCTGATATTCACCTTCATCAGAGTTATACCACCATGAAGCGTAGCTTTGTGAGTTTGACTCACGATGAGATAAGCAAGATGCGAATTCTTTAATATAATTGGATGTTTGACACTATATATTAAAGAAGAATTTTGCAGCCTGCTACCAACTCTTAATATGCCATCCTTATCCAAAAATGGGTTAAGAGACAAAATCTTATTTTTAGTATCAAGACCTTTGCCATTTTTTAAATTATTGATTTCATTTCCGAAATCTTTTGCATGTTGATTTTTTATTATTAATTGTCTAGCTTGGTTTAGCTCATCTGATGTAAGGTAACTTGGCAAATTCGAGTTTTTATTCTTCAGCTTGAATATAAACCTTAGAGTATAAGCTAAAACACGTTCTAATTATTAAACGATGAATACTTTTCAGCCAGATCATTAATTATATTTGTATTTACAAATGTCGCTGCTATGATCAAACTTTCTTTGGACACGTTTACCACTGGCCATTCTGCTGCTTCTAATGCCAACCATGATGGACCACTCCACCATAAGCTATTGTTGATAAATTTGTTGACACCAATACCTCTAGATGCTGCACCGGATTATCCTCCGATTTAACATATTCCCATGTGATATTAGTGTGTTTTTGGATGTCTGCTCCTCTCGTACGATCGAATTTTTCTTTGCTCTTATTGTTGTTAATCCAAGCAAGCGTGATCTGTGAGTCGCACCATCCAAATATGGAACCACGCCAATTCAGGATGGTAACTATTTTAGCAAGCAGTTTAGCCAATAAATGAGCACCGCAGAGCTCTAATTTGGGAATCGTCTTCCTGTTTTTGATGTGAGTAATGTCACCTTTTCGCCCACTTTAATATATACTGCTGCAGTATAAGCACTGTCCGGCGCGTCAGAAAATCCATGCAATTGGGCCATGTCGTTTGTTGTCGTATAAACCCATCTCGGAATTTTAAACGTCTCCAACTGTTGTAAACTAAGAATATACTGCTACCACTCGTCCTTGAATTTTTCCGACAACGGAACGTCCCAACTGAGACTTGATGACCATAATTTTTGAATAAATAGCTTGCCTATTACTATCACTGGTGAAAACCACCCTAAAGGATCAAATATTCTGGCTAATGTCGCTTGTTCAAACTTGTGATAATTGAGTTACCCTAATATTAATTTTTATTTTGTGAGCCACCTTAATGCTAAGTGTTTCAGATTACACATTATGTGAATAAAATTGTCACATGAATATCAGGTGGCATTAAATGCATGCTTTCAACCATTGGTTGGGAAGACGTAAATTTTATACACCAATTTTAAACCAAATAATGGTAACTCAGCAAGTTTTAGCATTCTCGACTCTTATTGGCTAAAAAGCCATAAATTTTAAGTTAATAGAATTAAGTAAAATAAACAGTAATTTTACTATAAATAATTGAATAAAATTTATTAATATATTAATTTATTGATCACCGAACTCCAAGTTACAAGTGCTTGAAGTTCATCTACAACAGAGAAAGAAAAATTAGCACAGTTCTAATTTATGTGTTAGAACTGAATTTGCTAAATATCTCTTAACATTTTGGTGACCCCGACGTTTTTTGGTAATTTTGAGTTTCCCCCCACCAGCGGTAAGGGACTCGAAACATCCTAAAAACACTTTAAACACGCAACTTGCTGATAATCAGCCAACGGTTTTTGTTTTTGTAATTTTGAGTCCCCCCCCCCCCCCCACCAGCGGTAAGGGACTCGAAACATCCTAAAGGCCGTCTCAACACACAACATTCGGATCATCAGCATTTTGAGGTTTCCATCCAGCGCCCAATTTCCTTCCCTTAAATACAGTAGTTGACATTGTAATAATGACAACAATTGAAAAACTATTAGAACTTCAAAATGAAACCGGCGAAGTTATCCAGAAAATCATCATAAACTTCAAAAAGGATTCACCAGACAGGAAAGCAACATCAGCCTATTTCGAGGAACGGTTGCAGCGTCTACTGGAGTCTTGGGAACAGTTTCAAGAAACAGATTCAGAAATACGGGATAAATGCGATGACCCATTGAAACTGGATTATTTTTCGAAAGGCTACTATGACAAAATCAGTAACATAGCAAAGCAGCACATTTAACTGTTCAGCAATGAAGCCAATCGTCTAAAATTGCTTGATGGCGACCATCATGAGGATTCTACAGACTGCAGCGGAACTTCGAAAACACACAATAATACACACATTCATAAAGATTGCAATAATACGTCTGGTACCATCCGAAGGTTAATGGCTCGTTTAACAGCTCTTAAACGGCTATTAAATGGACTAGATATTACGGAGTATCAACCAAAACAATATTTCGAACTAAATATAAACACCATTAAGAAGTTATGGGAACAAATTGAAACGCTACATGATGAAGCTCTGATCAATTGACAAACCCAGCCGCATATGGCCTAGACCAGAATGAATACAACGCCGTATATGACTCAATGCATCAAAATCTTGTGAGGCTTTCGGTGGAAGCAGACAAACTTCAACACGAAGATAGGCGCAGGCAAACCGAAACACCAGAATCAATGAATAATGGTTTAAATGGGAACTCATTACAGCTGCCAAAATTGACCATACCCCAATTCAATGGAGATTATCTGAAATGGCGTCAGTTCCATGATTTGTTCTCCGCAATGGTAGACAGACAACCAATTCCAGCCATTCAAAAAATGTGGTACCTATAAAACAATTTGTCCGGGGAAGCTGAACACTTAATAAGCCAGTTTTCTCTGTCAGAAACAAATTACGGCACCGCCTGGCAAACGCTACAAGATCGTTACAACAATAAAAGAATTCTTGTGGCCAATCTGGTAGAAAAGTTAGTTAATCAACCTTCTGTGACGTCATCAGCGCCATCAATTAAAGCCCTTCAGCTTTTCCACTGCCAGAAATTTCAACAACTTTCAGAAGCAGAACGGCTGCACTGGGTGCAACAACAAAAACTATGTGTGAATTGTTTCAGATCTGATCATAAGGCGAAAACATGCACTTTAGGTAGCTGTAAAAAATGCGCAAAACCGCATAACACATTACTACATTTACCACAACAAAATAGCTCCCAAAAGAAAAAATCACCCCAAGCAACGAACAGCGTTGCATCTTCTTCGAATGCAGTAGCAAGCACAACGGCAGCATCAAGTGACGCTGCTGGCCGACAGGGGTCTGTCTTATTAGCGACAGCGAGAGTTGTAATAACGGCTCCAAATGGTGTCTCCGGTGAGTTCCGGGCAGTGTTAGACTCAGGCTCACAGGTGAATCTAGTTTCTGAACGTCTCATCAAGAAATTAGCAATCTCACCAACAGAAGCTTCGCTATGCATAAACGGTGTTGGAAAACTCCAAAAACGATCATCGCATAGAGTTAATGTCATCATGAAGTCCCGAAACAGCAGTTTTGCAACCAACTTGGAAGGATATATACTTCCAACTATCATCCCACCACAACCAAGTCAACAGATTGAAATTTCGTCCTGGGTCACTCCAAAACATATCCAATTGGCAGATCCCCACTTCAACAAACCAGAAAAAATCGACATTCTACTCGGCGGCGAATTCTTCTATAACATATTACAAAATGACACAATTAAACTCGCTGAAGATCTGCCAATCCTCCGAAATACGTCACTTGGTTGGATTGTGGGTGGACCTATCAAAAGGAACTCGGTCTCCAGCAACTCATGTATATTAACAAGTACAATATTTAACAAGGCTACATCATTGGAAGAAACGATAGAACGACTATGGAAATTAGATGAGGTAGAATTAGCTGAAAAATGCCTTTCTCCTGCAGAAAAACAGTGTGAGGCACACTTTGCTCAACATGTACACACCAACAGCGATGGGCGCTTCATAGTCAATCTTCCGTTTCGAGAAATCCAGAAGCCTTGGGGGAATCACACACAATGGCATTCAACAGATTTTTAAGCCTTGAGCGCAGACTTCTGAAAAATAAGGCCATCCAAAGCCAGTATATAGAATTCATGCAACAATATGAACAACCATGTGCTTTCCTAAATATATTATACCCCACCACAGCATACTTAAACCAGAAAGCTCCACAACGAAACTCAGAGTGGTTTTTGATGCGTCTGCAAAAACAACATCAGGATATTCTTTAAATGACTTGATGTACAATGGGCCAACTGTTCAAGGTGAACTATTTTCAATCCTATTACGTTTTCGACAACCAAGATTTGTTTTCACTACTGACATCGAGAAGATGTACAGGCAAATTTTGATTCATCAGGACGACCAACAATAATCAGTTGATTATTTGGCGAGAAAATCCGTCGTTACCCATCCAATACTACAAACTCAACACTGTAACATATGGTACACGGGCGGCTCCATATCTTGCCACAAGATGTCTACAGAAAATTGCTGATGAAAATGCAGCACTTTATCCAGAGGGCTCTCAAATGCTTAAACACAACTTTTACGTTGATGATGGTCTTGGTGGTGCGGATAGCCTCAACACTGCAATTGCAACACAGGATCAACTGATTACTATCTTGAAAAGGCATGGTTTCAACTTAAGGAAATGGTGTGCCAACCACCCAAAACTACTTAACAGTATTCCAGTCGGCGATCAGGAAGTCGATCTGGACTTCAACAGCAACAACGATAATACAATTAAAACATTAGGACTACTATGGTTACCTAAAACTGACCAATTTTGTGTCAAGGTGAAACTTGATACACTTCAGATTGTGTCAAAACGGTCGGCAACTTCGGACATCGCAAAATTATTTGATCCTCTCGGACTCGTTGCACCTGTGGTTATCCGAGCGAAAATGTTTATCCAACAATTATGGCAACATAAATTAGACTGGGATGAGCCATTGCCTGAAGAACTAAGGGCAATTTGGGTTAAATTCAGAAACGAGTTAGACAAGTTAAACAATTTGAGGATTTCACGACACATTTTTAAAGGGCAGCTTCCAACAAACACTCAGCTACATATATTTGCTGATGCATCTGAGAAGGCCTTTGGTGCCGTTGCTTACATCCGTGCAAGGCTTAAAGAGGGAAGCATAGTTGTACAACTACTTTGTGCAAAAACTCGAGTGGCTCCATTAAAGCAACAAACTCTACCACGCCTAGAGTTATGTGCAGCACTTCTGGCTGCACAACTTGCGCAAAGAATCAGGACTGATCTCCAAGTAAAAAATCAACCTGTTTTTCTATGGTCGGATTCTGAAATAGTGTTGTCTTGGATAAATGCCCAATCGTCTTTGTACCACAACTTTGTAGCTAATCGAGTGGCTAAGATTCAATCATTAACACTGCCCGAACAATGGCGCCATGTCGGGTCAAAAGACAATCCGGCTGACATATTATCCAGGGGATTACCAGCGCATAAACTGCCTGACTGTAATTTATGGTTTTATGGACCTCTATTTCTACATGGACGAGAAGAACTAACTGTTTCCAGCAATCTTGAATTTGTATATAAAATCAATCACAAAAACTCATTCAGGACTCTGCAAAGGGTTATTGGATATACCCTCAGATTCATAAGGAACTCAAGAATATCAAAGCAGCTTCGTCCTACACATAAATCACTATCACCTGATGAACTGAACTAGGCACTATCCGTAATCGTAAAAACCATTCAGGCTTCCGATTTCTCACAAGAGATAAAACAAATTCGCAACTGCAACGAAGTTGGAAAGAACAGCTCTATTAGCAGTTTGTCCCCATTTCTTGACGACCAATCCATTATTCGTGTTGGGGGTAGACTAGAGGCCTCAGCACTACAGTACGAGGCAAAACACCCAATGGTACTTCCATATAACGATCCTATCGTCAAACTACTATTCGTGATGTATCATAAGGAAAATAAACACTGTGGCCCTCATGCGTTACTGAATACCTTGAGTCAACAATTTTGGCCCGTTAAAGGAAAAATAACAGCAAGAGCAACTATACAAAAACGCATTCAATGTACCAAGGCACGACCGCAATTGTGCCAGCAGATTATGGGTAATCTTCCAAGGACTCGAGTTACTCCAGCACGACCATTCTTCAACACTGGTGTAGACTACTGCGGTCCATTTTGGATACACCATAAAGTCAGAGGTAAAAAACCAACAAAAGCTTATATCGCTGTCTTCTGCCGTTCATCTCGAACTAGTGTCGGACTTATCAACAGAAGCATTTATCGGCGCATTGAAAAGGTTTATTGGTCGGCGAGGTCGTTGTCAGAACGGGTCTATGAAATAACTCCCACGAAATAAGTCCCACTTTTAAAAACGAAATAAGTCCCACCAAAAATTGCTATTTTGAAAGTGGGAGTTATTTCGTTTTTAAAAGTGGGACTTATTTCGTCAATTGGTGGGACTTATTTCGTTACGCGTTTTTATTTTAAGTGGGACTTATTTCGTTTTGAGTGGGAATAAATTCGTTTTGTAAAGTGGGAGTTATTTCATACCCCTAAATTTATATTTTGGTGGGATTTATTTCGTTTTAAGTGGGACTTATTTCATTTTCATAATTTTGCATTTTAAGTGAATGCTTAATAATTTTTCCCGTTATTTGTTGCTCTTCACGTTGTTTCTCATTGAATTTCATAATGTCCTTTTTGTTGCTTTTTAAAAAAAATTTATTGTATTGTAGAATATGCTTTCGAAAAGTTCCGTTATTTCTTGCTCTTTACGAAATGAATGGTATTGTTTCAAATTTGTTGTTAAGTGTGCTAGTTTACAAGACCTTATCATTATATTGATTAGTTAAGTTTGTGAATTTCAATAGTGAACATGAGTGTGACATACGAAATAATTGCAGGGAAGAGGAATAACATCAAGCTTCTTTATATTTTTTTTGAGAAACAATTATATATTAAAAAGTGCACTAAATTAGAAAAACATTTTTATGTTTGTTATGTAAAGGATTGTCCATCACGAATAATGTTATTTGGCAGCGAGTGCATTAAAGCAAAAAATTATAAAGCGCACAATCACGATAATCAAGAGGCTCTGTACAAAGAACTAAAATTTTTAAATAATGTAAAAACAAAATGCGCACGTCTTAATGAAAAGCCAACTGAAAACAATTGCGCTGGAAGTATTCGCAATATTTTTGTGAATACTAGCATGGAGTAAGTACCACCCACATGATAATTATTATTTATTAAGTAAGTACTTAATAAAGTCTTTGCAGAAATCAAAACGAAAGCAAAAATATTGTCTTTGATAAAATACAGCGGAGTTTGCAGTATATTGCGAATAAAAATTTTAAAAATTCTCCCAAAACACCGGCAGAAGTGCAGGAAGTTTTCCAAGACGCAGCAGTTTATAATAAATTCGGTTATTCCAAATTAAATGGAAATAAACAATGGCAGTTTTTCAACATATGCTACCAAGAAAAAGACTTTGCATACTGCGTTTTTTGTTCCGAAAGAACTGTTGAACTGATGAAAGAATGCATTCCTGTTAATTCGAAAAGAAACATTTTAATTGATGGTACTTTTTCTGTACTTCCTCTAGGAAGCTTTAAACAACTATTAATCTTACATTGTGAATACTTTGGTTCGGTAATTAATTTCATTCATAACTATATATAGATTTATATTATGTATACATATGTATATATTTATTATTTTTTCTATTTTAGGTATTCCCCTTTCTTTTCGTATTGATGACCAAAAAGTCTCTAAAAGCATATCAGCATTTATTAAGTTATATACAAAGGAGCATTATTGATCTGTCACAAGCAACTTTTATAACAGATTATGAAACAGGATTGAGAAGCGCAATTGAAAAAAGTTTCCCTGATTCAAAATATTTGGTTGCTGGTTCCATTATTGCCAGGCATTGCGTCGATTCATAACCATGAAGGACAAAAGGCTCGCTCAATATATTCGGCAAAATAAAGAAGCGTCTAGAATTTATCACAAATTTCTATCTCTTCCATTATTACCTGGAATGCACATTTCGGATAGCTTCCAACTACTAACCGAAGATTTAGGAAAATTGAACGCTTTAGATAGATTCGAATCATTTATAAAATATTTTGAGAATCAATGGATGCAAAAGGTACAATATTCCCTTTTACATAATATTTACAAAAAGGTGTTATGATTTCATTATTACAGATCGGTCCACATAACTTTTCAGTTTTCGATTCTGAAATCCGCACTACGTTTGCAATAGAAGCTTACAATAGCGTCATAGGAAAAAGCATTCCAAAGAAGGCTACTTTTTTCAAATTTGTAGCATTTTTACAGATGCAAGAATTTGAAAAAGTAAGAAAATTTGAACTATTGATGAATACCAATGGTAGTGTGGGAAAAAAGCGTATTAAAAAGTCCTGTGTTTTGAAAGCAGATATGATTTCGAAATTCAAGAAGGATCTCTTACAAGGTACTATAACTCCTTCTAAATTCCTTGACCAACTGGCGTTATCAAAAAATAATTTAATTGTACAAATGGAGCCTGATGAAGATCTTTTTGAAGAATTATCATATTTGGAAGAGGACATTGAAGACGAGTCGTTAAACCATATTGAAACCAACCAGAATACAATTAATAATAATATGTGCGTGGTTTGTTTCATAAAGCAGCCAAATATCTTATTTTTTCCTTGTAAGCACTTGAAAATTTGCAGTGAATGCTGTCTTACAATGAAAACTCACAAAATTGATCAAACCAGTAAACTAGTAAGTCCATTCTGTCGTGCAGAAGTTCATGAAACCCTTCAAATATTTATCTGATAAATAAATGATTTTTTATGGAGGGGTGCTATAGAGCCATGAAATATAAGGCCATTATGGCTTTATTTCTCATTTTTTTCTTATCCAAAAAGTTATATATTGGACATTTCGTAAAAGGGACAACCATAATTTTTTGTCCTTATCTCTCATGGCTCTCCTTTTTTTGTTATTAATTACTTTATACTTACTATAATAAAAAACTTTAAAGAAATGTGTACAAATAGGTACCGAACTTAACTACTGGAAAAACAATATTAAAAAAAATTGTTGACGTAATTACGTATGTATGTGTTTTATTATATTTTTAGTAGGAAATTGGAATTCGTGTTCCATGTTTTCTAATATCACCATTACAAAATACAGCTAATCCCAATGCCACGTTAAAACTATAATACCGTCTACCATGCACTGGATCTTCAAGCCATTTATAAAGGTCGATAATTTTAATCTGATGGTCCTTCCGAAACGGTTTCCATCTTAATAATAAGAACAATTGATCTGTACTTAATCCATTTACGAATCCAAACGTTGTTACTAGTAGGCGTTCTCTATACGTTCCTTGACCGAAAAAAGAATTAATAAAAAATTCTGGAACTCCATCAAAATTCGTAATATCCATTCCATTAAGAAGCCTTCTGCAAGCTTGCATACGATTTTTCTTTATTATTCCTCTGCTTTGATTATTCATATTATTCGACGTGTGTTTTTTTCGAAGAGCCAAATACTTCTTATTTGAAATCGCATTAAACAGTGAAAAAGTGGGACTTATTTCGTTTATGAAAGTGGGACTTAATTCATTTAAGAAATATATTATTCAAGGGGGAGTTACTTCATCAAAAGTGGGACTTATTTCGTGGGAGTTATTTCATTTTTTAAGCAATTTTTGGTGGGACTTATTTCGTTTTTAAAAGTGGGACTTATTTCGTGGGAGTTATTTCATAGACCCGTCAGAACATATACTCTGACAATGCAACCAATTTCGTAGGAGCCAAAAATCAGCTATCGCAACTAGTCGACAGCATTTATTCCGCAAAGGCACAGGAAACAATCATGACTACATCCAGCTCGAAAGGAATACATTTTCACTTTATTCCACCAAGAGCACCACATTTTGGAGGATTATGGGAAGCAGCCGTGAAATCTGCGAAGCATCTCCTTCGGCGCAGTGTGGCAACGGCGTCTTTAACTCATGAGGAATTAGAGACGGTCATCGTGGAAATCGAGGCAATACTTAATTCACGGCCATTGGCACCCATTTCAAACGATCCAAATAGTCTTGAAGCCCTAACCCCTGGACATTTCCTGATTGGAGAGGCACTCACGTCGCAAGTAGACAGCAGAGCTTCCGCAGCAAAGTTGTCAGGATTATCTCACTGGAAGTTGGTGACTCATTTAAGACAAGAATTCTGGAGAAGATGGTCCACAGAATACCTGACCGAACTGCAGCAACGTTACAAGTGGAAGAGCCAATTCATTAACCTTAAAATTGGAGACATGGTTATCATCAAAGAAGATAATTTACCTGTCATGAAGTGGCCGTTGGGGAGACTCGTAGAAGTATTCCCTGGTGATGACGGCGCCATCAGAGTCGCTGAAATAAGAACGGCTAGTGGAGTGTTCAAGCGTCCAATTCAACGACTCGCTCTACTACCAATCGATATAGAATCAGAATCTTTGGACACTGTTGAGAATAATGAGTGCCTGAGACCACTGAAGAACCTAGGGCCAAGAAAAAAAAAAACGCTGTCATCCCATCTCAGTCTAGCGTTGCTTATCATAGTTTTGCTGCTGCCAATAACATGTGGAACTCCGGTAAAAAATAAAAAATTTGGATCAAAAATAGGAATCCATTTTGAGCAAGTTGGGACAGCAGCAATTTCAACAACCGAATCGAACATATTTGTATATTATGATCTGAATGCTTACTGGTCTGAAATATCAATTTTGACTAACGGAACAAAATCGCTACAGAAGATTTGTGAAATGATAAAATTAAAAGAATCATGTCTCAGTATCATCGATCACTTCAAAGAAATGGAAGGCGACTTACAGCTGGAAAATCAACTACTACGAAGCAAAAGAGGAGCTCTAAATATCGTAGGAACTATTGCGCACTCATTATTTGGCATATTGGATTCAGAATATGCTGACCAGATATCTAATACGATCCAACAAGTGAATGAAAATGAGCCATATTTGTTGAAGTTGCTTAAAAATCAAACATCAGTTGTGGATTCGACTCTAAATGTCATACAAAACGGCCAAATAGCGACCAGGACAAGATTTGAACAGTTGGAGCAAACAATCAAAACCCTTTCGGACGAAATGGAACGCATCAATAACGTGTTATTCCAAGTACACCTCACTCAACTATTTAATTCTGGAGTCCTGGACTTAACCACAATTGCAAACAACGTCCAAAAAATACAAGCTTCAATTATCAACAGTCTCATTGACACCCGTCATGGAAAAATCAGTCCGCTGTTATTACCTCCAGATCAATTACAGAATGAAGTGAATCAAATTAAGCTCCATTCACCAAACTCAGTAATCCTCCCTGTGGATGACAAAGATGATATATTACAATTATTCAGACTAATGAAGGTACAAGGTAGACTTACGCAACGTCATGTAGTGTTCAAGGTAACTTTACCGTTAATTGAACGTGAACCATTTAAACTAGTACATTTGATTCCTGTGCCTAACATTATCAACAAGACCTTGGTAGCCATCAAGCCATGTTCAAGATTCCTAGGTATAAGCGCATCCCATAAACAATACGCACTTTTCACAAAGGCGGAGTTGAACTCATGCGACATAACTAAACCCGGTGTGTTCTTGTTTTCTAACGTTCAAATCCGATACACCTACGGGTCAGAGAGGTGTGGGTGTGAAATAAACTTGTACAACAACAAAACATCACCAACCTGCATACTCGAAACCACTACTACAAAATGGTTCCCACTCATCAGCAGAAATCAATGGATTTACGCCTCATCATCATCACGTTCCACTGCAGTTTGTGATAAAGAAATCATAAATATCTCGTTAAAAGGGTCGGGGTTGCTGGCGCTTGATCCAGGATGTATTCTTAAAAATGAATTTATCACCATGACTGGACAACAAACTGTATCAAGCACATTAGAATCATCATTCACAAGCCTTGGAAAAATCTTTGACCTAGCGGGATACGAGAATGTCACACATCTAATAAACCACAATCGATCTACAAACTTGAATAATGCGTTTGCCAAAAACATTGATGAACTAACAATCTTGCATCAATCATTGAAGGAACAAGAAATCATGGACCTACCAAACAAATTGAGGTCCCATCAACTGCACAGCCATACGATTGGCACTCACAGTCAGTTTGGTAGCACTCATAATTCTGCTAACTAGATACGTAACATGCAAAAACAAACGGGAACCGCCTATTGAAGGTGTCACGGAGACCATCGAATTTCCATCATGTGGATCAACCACTAACAACCCAACACCTTCACCAGCGCCACGTAGATTCACAGTGAATACCTAGCTGGCATATAACAACATTGTTGAACGTCCGTTCAACGCGGGGGAGAATGTTCAAACTTGTGACAATTAAGTTACCCTAATATTAATTTTTATTTTGTGAGCCACCTTAATGCTAAGTGTTTCAGATTACACATTATGTGAATAAAATTGTCACATGAATATCAGGTGGCATTAAATGCATGCTTTCAACCATTGGTTGGGAAGACGTAAATTTTATACACCAAATAATGGTAACTCAGCAAGTTTTAGCATTCTCGACTCTTATTGGCTAAAAGGCCATAAATTTTAAGTTAATAGAATTAAGTAAAATAAACAGTAATTTTACTATAAATAATTGAATAAAATTTATTAATATTGTCAGTAATAAAAAGAACATTCTTTAATTTATTGATCACCGAACTCCAAGTTACAAGTGCTTGAAGTTCATCTACAACAGAGAAAGAAAAATTAGCACAGTTCTAATTTATGTGTTAGAACTGAATTTGCTAAATATCTCTTAACATCGCTAGCACTTTTCTTTTGGTGAATTATTTTTGAACAATATTAATTTTGAAGAAAAATGTGTCTCTTATCGGGTCCCAATGAAGACCTAGAGTTTTCACCGTTTCGTTTTCTTCTATTTGTATAATCATATTCTTCTCGATGTTGTTGATGATTTGATTGCTGTTTGAAACCCATTTACGCAAACTGAAACCATATTTTTTCAGTTCATTAGAAACTTCAGTTTGGATTCTTCGGCACTCGTCTATGTTATTGGCTCCAGTCTGCAAGTCATCTATGTAGAAGTCATCTTTGATAATGGAGGACACCTCACTACTTGTAGTTTTTGCTCGCTCAGCAATATCTGCTAACACTTCGGTTGCCAGAAATGGTGCAGCTGCTGTACCGTACGTTACTGTGGTTAGCTTGTACTGTTGAATTCTCTTAGTGCTGCAATCTCTCCAAAGTATTTGTTGATCTTCGGCAACCCAGATCTGCCGGTACATCTTTTCAATATCTGCCGATATTACGTACTTCCACATACGCCATTTTAAAAGTATATCAAACATGTCCTTTTGCAACTTAGGACCCACCATCATGACGTCATTTAGGCTTCGACCATTTGTTGTTTTGGGCGATGCATTAAAAACGACGCGTAGCTTTGTAGTTAAAATCGACTCTCGAATGACAGCTTGATGTGGTAAAAAATAGCCATCTGATGATGATTTAACTTTTTTCATATGCCCCAGGTTGATATATTCGTTTATAAAATTTGTATAATCTTCTTTCAATTGGGGTTTTCTCTCAAATTGCATCTCTAAACTGAGTAAGCGAGCCATAGCCTGTTTCTTAGAATAACCAAGCGTATTATCTTCTTTAAATGGAATTTCAACAACATACCTGTCATCACTTTCAAATTTGGCTGTTCTGGTAAAGTGCTCCTCACATGCATTGGCTTCCATAACATTTTCAATGTCAGGCTCCTCAAATTCCCAGAATTTGTTTAGGTCCGACATATTTATAGTTGTGACAGCAGATATTACGGATTTTGTAGTTTTTTACGTACCCCCACAGATGATCCATCCAAGCTCAGTGTTCTGCGCATGCATGTTGTCGTTTCTTATGACGCCATTCAAAATTATTTGTGGATCCAAATCTAAGCCAATAACTACATCTACGTGGCCTGGTTGATCAAAGTTGGAATCAGCTAAGCGGATATTTCCCCAACAGTTCTTCATGTTGGAAATAGGCTAATTTGGCAGCGTTTTATACAAATTAGGCACTACTAAAACTACTATTGCAGCTTTAAAATCTTCGTTTATTGTTGACAAAATTTCAATATCCATTCTGGTGGTTGACTCATCTGTCATTCTTGTTGTCATGCCTCTTATTTCAGTTGTTTCTCGAATGCGCGGTAGTCGTAACAGTTGAGCAGTTTCTTCAGAGATTACCGTTTGTTCTGAAGCACAATCAATCAAGACTCTTAGAATTTCAGGATGCCCTTCACGATTTTTTATTTTGATCATGGCTGTTGCGAACAACGCACTTTTTTGTGGTGTTGTATTATGCGTTACATTAGATGATACTTTTCTGACCTCCATGTGAATAAGTGAGTGGTGTGGTTTTTTATAGTGCAACAAACATCTGTTGCAAAGTTTATTGCTTTTCGTAAATTCAGTTCTTTTACTAACCTCTTGATTTTTAAATTTTTTGCAGATTGGTTTATTATGCCCCGAATATTTGCAATAGGCACAAACTTGAGTTTTCTCAAATTTCTTTGAGTTGTTGTTTGAAGAATTTGATGACGATGATGATGAAGTTGATGCTGTTGATGAAACTGTTGAATATAACCGCTCAAGAAAATCTAATACTGATTGCAACTGCTGTACATCTTTCGGATTTTCTAACAGTTGATCATATTGGTACATTGTAGCTCTTTCAAATTTTCTCAATATAAGTTGCGCTATTACAGCATCAGCCCTTGAACCACCATCACCATTCTTTTTTATTATATGGATAATTTCGTTAATAGTATCTATAAATTGTTTTACTTCCTTCTCTCCTTCTTTTAATTTTGGAAGTGATAATAACATTTCAGTGTTATCTGAGAATAATTTTCTATTATTCTCAAATCTGTTTTCGAGCAGCTCCCAGATGCAACTATAATTGTGTGCGGAGCCATCTATTAAGTGATGCACCATCCTCAGTGCATCGCCTCCAAGTGAAGCTTTTAAATAATGGAATTTTGTGGTCACACTGCATTCCTTTCCATTGTGAACCAATTCCTTAAACAGGTCACTATAAATAACACATTTGTTTTGCTCTCCAAAAAATTTAGGGATTTCAATTTTTGGTAGCGGATATTCAGCCTCTTTTACATTGTTTGAAGCTTTTTTGATCCTCTCTTCGACTGCGTTGATGGCGTCTGCGATGCGAATTCTCATTTCTTGGTAGAACTTCGATACCTTGAACGTCTTATTTTCTGATTGCTGAACCGTTTCAACAATTGCCTCAGATTTGATCTGTAGTCTTGTCAGAATCTTTTTTAATTCTATCGACTCCAAATTTTGCCAGTCGGAGGATTCATAGGAGTTAATATATTCATTTAACTCCTTACTTTGTTCCCATATAGGGTTTGTAACCGTGGTAGCCGCACTGGCTATTGTAGAGGTTACTTTTGCCTTTGTTCTGGCCTCAGTGATTCTAGATTTGAGGTCGTCAAAGACTTTGTCACTTATATAATTGTGACTTGCAATTTGAGGAAACTTTAGGAGAACACTGAGATTTTTCTCGAAGTCCGTCCATTTTTCATCAATTGTTAATGAAAATGGCTCTGAACTGACGAGATTTATAATCTCCTTAAATATTTCTTGCTGCTTCAACAGTAATTTTTCCATTTTTATTATTTTGTACAACGGATTTTTAATAATCTCCAATGTTTTTTGGCACTGATTTTTTTTTTCTCGAAGAAGACCACTTGTTAATAAGACTAACCGATTGCCTCAGCTAAAATAAGTAACAACGAACGGTGTGAGCCGTTTGGTTTTGAGTTTAATAGTAAATTTATTTATAATTATTTTCTACAAACTAAGTTACAAAAATCACTTAAAACTAATAGGAATTATATTTTACATAACACTGCATGTGGTTATTATTTGCTATGTACAGCGCATGTTTTATCGATTCAGTATGTACGCATGTGTTATCAACTGACCTCACGGACAGTTTTGTGATAAGTCTTCAGCGTACCTAGGATACTGTGTAAAATGCTTATCTTTACAGCAGGTCATAAATTCTGCTGTCGTAAATTTATTGTTTTATTACTATACTCATACGTACAGATTTTTGGAAAATACTAACATTTTATGATGGAAAATTTGAAATGTAAATATGAAAATGTAAATATTAAAGATTTCTTACGAACTATAAATATGTAAAACAAAAATATTTTATTATTAAAATATGCATGTTCAATTCTGAACATGTAGTGAGTAAACTAGGTTATAAGAATGTTTGATGTTTGGCATGCTATTGTTACCGCTTTCAAAACGTGTTCTGAACCTAGAAAATTCACGAAATAAATCTATCAACACATTCCTGAAAGAGTCAAATAAAAAATTTGAAAACAAAAAACTCTATAGATTATTTGTTAAGACAATATCCTAATAAAGAAATATAGAGTATGGCCTCGAACTTGAATAATTTTCATTTTCATTTATAATTTAGTTTAATATTTTTTTCTATTTTTTTTTTTTGTTAATAATAATTTATCCTACCTTGGAATTGTTTTTTTTTACTAAAATTAAATTTTATGTACACGATAAAAGAAAAATTATAATAAAATAAAACTAATATTATGGACAGAGCTCCTTGAATTTTAATAAGAAAATAAGAAAATTTTAATTTTTAAAAAAAAAAAATTATAAATTGAAAATAGAGGAGTGACTTGTGGATCCTGATCAAATCCATAAATCATTCTCATCTACTGTAATTTTATAGATATTTAATAATTATTATATTTTAATTATATTAAAGTTCGATCAACTTAATATTGATCGATCTTTTTCCTGAAAAAGGAGGTGTGGTGTGTTTGATAAGTGTATATTGCCATCACGGATGTTAAAGTTGGTACAATTGTACTTTTTTTGGTACATTTTGACCTTCTAAAGTACCGTGGTACTACCGCGACTCATTTGGTACAATTTAAAAATTTTTAATTTTTCCCCCTTTTTATTATAGCAAACAAATTGTTATTGTGTCCATTTTCATTGCATTTATTCGTTTTATGTAATGACCGCTTAAAATATATGCGACCATATCCGATTTGACGATTTATCATCATTATGAGGATTTTGTAGAATAAAATTTTCGATTTTTTTTTAAATATCGCAAATTTGACGATTTTTAACAAAATCTATCTGGCAGACTGGTATTGTGGTGTTAGAGCTCTTACATATATTGACACTTGTTGCAGCCAACTTTCATTTTGAATTTATTAAAATTCTGAAGAAGTGAAAATTAAATTAAATTATTGTTAAAGAAATGAAAGAAAATGCCACACAATCTATAACTATATAAGAGTAGCGTGACTGAGATACTGAGTGACTGAGTGACTGAGTGACTGAGGGCTGAGTGACTCAACATCGCCCAGCCAAAACCTCTGGACCTAGGAACTTAAAATTTGGTACATATGTTCCTCCTCCGACTTAGACCTCCACTAAGAAGCGATTTTTTGATGTTCCAACGGACAAGGCCAAAAAGTGGAAAAACTCCTCCTTTTTCGGAAAATATTGTCCATTTTTCCTAGCCAAGACCTCTGGACCTAGGAACTTGAAATTTGGTACATATGTTCATCCTCCGAATTAGACCTCCACTAAGAAGCGATTTTTGGATATTCCTACGGAGAAGGCCAAAAAGTGGAAAACTCCTCCTTTTTCGGAAAATAGTGTCCATTTTTCCAAAAAAAGTACCTTTTTCCAAAAAAAAAAAGTACCGAAAACGAAGTCCCAAAAAATGTACCTTCTTCAAAAAAAAGTACCGAAAAGCATTGGAAAAAAGTACATTTTCCAAGAGAAAAAGTACCGAAAAAAAGTACCAAAAAATTTTTATTTTTACCAAAAAAAGTACCAAAACTATTCACAAAAAAGTACCAAAAAATTAAATTTTCTAAAAAAGTACCAATTTCAAAAATGTTCCTTTCCAAAAAAAAAAGTACCGAAATTTTCAAAAAAATAATTACCGAAAAAAGTCCCTTTCGCAAAAAAGTACCAAAAAATGTACCCTTTGCAGAAAAAAGTGCAAAAAAAAACGTACATTTTCCAAGAGCAAAAGTACCGAAAATGTTCATTTAAAAAAAAAAGTACCAAAAAATTTTTCTTTTTACCAAAAAAAAGTACCAAAAGTATTGGCAAAAAAAGTACCAAAAAAATTAAATATTTTAAAAAAGTACTAATTTCTAAAATATCCCTTCCCAAAAAAAAAGTACCGAAATTTTCAAAAAAAAAATAAATACCGAAAAAAGTCCCTTATCGAAAATAAAAGTACCAAAAAATTTAATTTTCTAAAAATGTATCAATTTCAAAAATGTCCCTTTCCAAAAAAAGAGTACCGAAATTTTCAAAAAAAAAATAATTACCGAGAAAAGCATATTCCAAAAATGTACCCTTTTCAGAAAAAAGTACAAAAAACTATTGGAAAAAAGTACCAAAAAAATTTTCTTTTTCTAAAAAAGTACAAATTTCAAAATAGTACTTTTTCCCTAAATAAGATCCTTTTTCCAAAAAAAAGTACCTTCTTTGAAAAAAGTACATTTTCCAAGAGAAAAAGTACTGAAAACGTTAATCTTCAAAAAAAGTACCAAAACTGTTGTCAAAAAAATGTACCAAAAAAATTGAATTTTATAAAAAAGTACCAATTTCAAAAATGTCCCTTTCCAAAAAAAAGTACCGAAATTTTCAAAAAAAAATAATTACCGAAAATAGATCCTTTTCCAAATAAAAAAGTACCAACAATTTTAAATTTTCCAAAAAATTTTCCTTTTTACCAAAAAAAGTACTAAAACTATTGGCAAAAAAGTACCAAAAAAATTAAATTTATTTATAAAAAAGTATCATTTTCAAAAATGTCCCTTTCCAAAAAAAAGTACCGATATTTTCAAATAAAATAATTGCCGAAAAAATACCCTCTTGCAAAAAAAGTACCAAAAAATGTACCATTTTCAGAAAAAAAGTACCAAAAACTGTTGTAAAAAAAGTACCAAAAAAATGTTCTTTATCTAAAAACGTACCAATTTCAAAATAGTACTTTTCCAATTTTATGACCATTGGCTAAGAAGAAATATAGGTTTTTTGTGATGTGGGCTAATACACTGAAAATGCACTTATTGAATTTTCCGCTGAAAACGTGGTATAAAAAAGTATCATTTTCAAAAATGTCCCTTTCCAAAAAAAAGTACCGATATTTTCAAATAAAATAATTGCCGAAAAAATACCCTCTTGCAAAAAAAGTACCAAAAAATGTACCATTTTCAGAAAAAAGTACCAAAAACTGTTGTAAAAAAAGTACCAAAAAAATGTTCTTTATCTAAAAACGTACCAATTTCAAAATAGTACTTTTCCAATTTTATGACCATTGGCTAAGAAGAAATATAGGTTTTTTGTGATGTGGGCTAATACACTGAAAATGCACTTATTGAATTTTCCGCTGAAAACGTGGTATTAGCGGGATTTAAAATGTTTAAGAAGTGCTCATCTTAATCAAACTGTTAAGCTAAATCTGAAATTTAAAACTTAAGTTGTTTGCAAAATTGGCAGATCAGTAAAAATTTGGTATTTGAAAAATTTTATAAGAACGGGGAAACTCGATTACTGGATCGTCGAAACATTAAATTTTATATGTAGTTATAGAAACATGCGCACTGAGAAGAGCTAATTAGGAATTCGGAGTTGAAGAGGATAGAATGTAAAAAACTCCTAAAATAATTAAATGTTTGCCTTTAAGACATCGAAAAAGTTTTTGCATAAATTGATACCATTTTTTCACAAAAATATTATATATAAATTTCAATATTTCAAGTAGTTCCAAAATAATAGTCTTTTGAACTAAAAACTTCATTCACATTGTATGTATTTTTTAATTTTCATTAGCATTGTTCTCAAACCATATCTTTCGTAAAGCAATTTTAATCTAAATTGAAAAAAAAAAAAACAGAAAAAATTACAAAATGTATTCCTATTTTTTGGCTCAGAAAAAGTATTTTTGTTAATTATTACAATTATTAATTAAAGTACAAAATAAGTACATCTACAGTCTTATTTCTACTTCTAATTTACACACAATTTTATTCAAGCTTAATACAATGCTACATTGATGTGAAATATAATAATAAAATTTGGTCTTTCATTTGCGGCATTACATTTTAGTTTTGGGCTCTTTGTATTAGGTAAAGGGTCGCGGAAGCTTTCCCAGACCTGGTTCATATTTATTTAGGACATTTGTGGATACTCCGAAGAAACGAAAATGTTGTCCGTTTTATAAAATAGAATATTTTTGGAAAAATTACGAGGTAATGGTCCCCACCAAGGTCCAATTTCGGATATGGATGTCATTAGCACTGGCGTATGGTGAAGCTAGGAGTAATACAAATTTTCGTCCATTTTTCTTTAACTTTCTCAGTTTTCAAGCTATGTTTCATATTTTAAAATAAGAAAAGGAGAAAATAGCGCCGTCTTGAAAACTTCAGATAAGCTAATGGCGCCATTTACCAGGTAATATCACATTTTAACAATAAATTTTAACAAATAAATTCAAGAGAATATTTTTTCAAAAATAACACACAAAAATGGTTAAAAAATTGGTTCAAAAATAGTCAACTCTTTTTTGAAACCCATTTAATAGATTTTTAATGTTTATTGTTTTGAAAATACATGGAATTTTGTTCTGAAATTTTAGTATAACAATTTTTGTGTTTTAGTATCGATTTATGCAAAAAAAAATCGAAATCTAGAAGGCTCATAATGAGGATGTTTTCTTAAAATTGAGAAGTGAAAAATTTAAAAAATAAATTTAGCATCGGGAGATAAAAATCGTCTTGGACCAAATTTTGTTTACAGGTTCCAAAATTTCGTGCTTTTGTGTTTATTGGTTGCCTAGGACCAAATATTTTTTACAGGTTCCCAATTTCATGCTTTTGTGTTCATTTGTTTAAAAGAGAAAATAATTTTTCTGCAGTTGTAAATATCTTTCAGAGTTGTAAAGAGTACCATTTATCACCTTTTGCTCTTTTTTATACCCAAAACTTCTGAATATTCAAAATCTCCTATATCTTAAAAATCCTAGACGCCGTTAACGGTAGATTTTAATATCGGAATATATTAAGAATTCATCTTTTAATAATTAAACATTAAAATTGCTTGCTTTATTCCAAGTTCCTAGCTCCAGTGGTTTGAACTTTGTGATTAATGGCCATTTATCCCTTTTGAGTCCTATATTACTATGGTTTTATGATAAATTCCAAAAAGTTTTTCTTTAGCGAATTACCTGAAGTGTTTTGGACTAAAGGAGACTTTTCCCCGTACACATTTCCAAAAATCCCATCTTAGTGGATGTATATGCGAGGGGATGAACCTACATGCCAAATTTCAAGTTCCTAGCTGCAGCGGCTTGGTCATGGTGATTAAGGGGACATTTTTTTCTTTGTACCACATTTTCATTGAGTTTTTATTGGGAATCCCAAAAAGTATATTTTAAGTGCATTAGCTATTACTCTATTTGAAATTTCAGATTTCTAGCGAATGTTTTTATCAGGGGCCGTAATCATTACACAATAATGATTATATTATGAGTTTTAAGGATTTTCTTCAATGGTAATGATTATTTTTGAGTAATATTAATAAAAATCAGCCATAATCATTATTTTTGAGCAAAAAAAAATACAACTCAAAAATAATCATTATTTATGATTTTTATTTTTTTCGCTCAAAATAAAACTCACTTTCATAGAATTTTTAAGGTGCATTTCACAAAAATCCTCGAACTTTTGGAGTGTGTTGAACATATGAAATGTTGAATTCCAACGAGTTGCAACATCAAGCAATGGTTGCGGTAATTTACTATATTATAAGTTTGCTTTCAATTTGAATTATAACAGCTTGCTGTCTTCGTGACATTGATTTTTTATTTTTTTTTTAAATTGGGTATAGATTTACATACCAGCTTTACTATTCTTAATGCCCAGTATACATGCATATTAGGGCTATAACCATATTTTTGGCATAGTACCACGTGTTGGTCAATGAAAGTGAGTTTTATTTTGAGCGAAAAAAAATATAAATCATAAATACTGATTATTTTTGAATTTTATTTTTTTTTGCTCAAAAATAATGATTATGGCTGATTTTTTTTTATTATTACTCAAAAATAATAATTACCATTAAAGAAAACTTTAAAAATAAGAAATTTAAAAATCATGACGGATATGTAAAGATTGTCAAAAAATAATAATAATGGTGCAATAATTTTTTTTTATGTCTGTTCTAAGTGATTGATTTTTTGACTTAAAAAACGAACAATAATCATTATTTACGGTCCCTGGTTTTTATTTCAAAAAGTAGTTAATTAGTCTGTACATCAAGGAACACGTATTTGATATTAGCGGACAATGCCCACAAGGTTGTTGGCTTAGATAAGAGTTTTTTTGGGTTAAAGTTCAAAACGTAATTTTTATTGGACAAAACAATAAAGTAATGCCTATTTTATTTTACAGATTTGCAGAAATTTTTTACTCAGCGAAGCCTGCTTCGGACATACCACAGAGTAAAAAACCCTTAAGTCCGGCCGCAGGCCGGCTACGCAGAAAAACTTTCATATTCTCACAATGTTCCTTTGAAAAATTTGTCTATGAAGAATATGTCTCTTTTTACTGGGGATTATTCGCATAATCATGTTAGGCATATTTCGCATGTTAGTTTGGGGGTTACGATAGATACATTTTAATCCATAATCCCCAAATTGGAAATTGGGATAATGTCATGTCATTCCTGCCTAAAAATGTAGATCCCCAAAAGATTAACTTCTTATAAAAATCGTCCAGGACCAAATATTTTTTTTTAACAATTTTGTGCTTTTGTGTTCATTTGTGAAAAAGAGTATATAATTTGGCAGCACTTGGAATCCAAAAATTTCAAGAGAATGGGAAAATGTATTTAAAAGTTATGAATTAGTACCAACTTTTACCCCTTTTTATACAGTTAACATCTAAATACATAAAATATTTTATAATTAAATTTTTATTATTACTCGACTACCCTTACCAATACTTTTTAATGTCGGAATACATTAAAAAGAAAATGATTTCCTGTTTTAATTATTTTGTTTAACTATTTCGAAAAGATGTTTTAAATTTTAAGCATAAAGCAATTGTACATGTGATTAAGAGAACATTTTTTCCCTTTAAATCTCTATTTATGACAAGTTTTGATCAGAAAAGCAAAAAATTTATCTTAAGTGAACTACAATATAATTACCTAATGGTTTTGGTTATGAGATTGACCGTTTTTTGCTCCTCTATTGGTTGATGTCTACGCGTAAGGAAGTACATGTCCAATCTTAAGTTCCTAGCTCCAACGATTTGAGGCGGGCTATTAACGGATACTTTTCCTTTTTTAACCCCATTTTTACAAGTTTTAATTAGAAGTTCAAAGAAACACATATTTTAAAGGTCAGATTTGTAGCCAAATGTTAGTTGGCAGAATATTTTTTTTTTTACTTTAGTAATTTAATAATCATATAATTACAAATTACATACTATTACCCTAACCGAGCACTAGCTATTATGGCCTTTGGCGCGTTGTAGCGAAAACAGACCATTGCCTCTGCTGGGAATCGAACCCACGACCCCCGCACTGATAAGCCAGCACGCTACCAACTCATCTTAAGGAATTTCACCATATAAATTTCTTCTTAGATAATGTATGTGCAGACGAGGAATCTTCAAGCCAAATTTCAAGTTCCTTACTCCAGCGGTTTGAGCTTTGTGATTAATCCCAATTTTTCTTATTTAAACCCATTGTTTTTGGTGAGTTCCAAAAAATTTTTGGAACAGAAGGAGACTTCTTCCTTTTTGTCCGTCCCCTAAAAAGTTTACAAAAACCCCTCCTTAGTGGATGTCTAATTTAATCCAAATTTCAAGTTCAATATTTTTTACAATTTTTACCACGCCATTATTGGAAATTCTCTCTGGTAAATTAGCCTATACCTCAGGGAATACATATTATAAAATTTAGATTTCTAGACAAAAGGGTTTGGGCAGTAAATCAGGAATAAACCTGTTCGCTCCATTACGTAAACATTTCCAATAATCCCATATTTGTGGATGTCTACGCCAGAGGAGGAACATATATGCCGAGTTTCAAAATCAAGCGGTTTGGGCTGAGTGATTAAGCGAAAATTTGTTTTTGTGCCACATTTTTATCAAGTTTATCAAGAACCTCAATGACAAATTTTAAATTCCAAGCTCCAGCGGTTTAGGCAGCGTAAATAGGCGGTAGTAATTCCCTTTTGATTACCATTTTTACTAAGTTTTTTTTGCATATTACCTTTTCAGTAAGACCATATACCAATGAGCACATAAGTTATGGTAACGGGCAAGCCCACTAGGTTGTTATCATAGATAACACCTTGATTTGCCTTGAAGTTTAAAATGTAATTTTTATTGGACAACGGAATAAAGTATTAATTTCTCATTTTACAGCCTTCCATAAATGTTTTACTCAGCTAAGCCGGCTTTGGAAATACCACACATTAAAAAAATAATAAACATTGCCGCAATCCGTCTACGCAGAAATACTGTATTATTCACACAATATTCTTTTGAAAAACGATCTTATAACTATGTAAGACATAGCTCCCATTTTGATTTGAGGGTTAAGACATAAATATTTTCATTCGTAGTCCCCAAATTTGAAATGGGGATAATGCCATTCCATACCTACCTAAATGTTTGGATACCAACACTAATACATTGTGTTTTATTTTCCTTAAAAGATTAAATTCTTATCCAAAATCAATTACACTTTAAACTTGAAGGCAAAACAAGGTCATACCCACGCTAACAATGCAGCGGGCATACTCCCTATTAGTACTAAAAATAAATCTTAATCCGCTATGGGTTGGACCATAGTGTGTACGTATCACTACGTCATGGGGATGAGCCCTCTCGGTTGGTTAAGGTGGGTAGACGTTCGTAAAAAAATGTTTAGAAATTTTTTAATTAGTAATAAAAATACATCTTAAGCCGCTATGGTTCGGACCATAGTGTGTACGTATCATGGGGTATTTTGCAAATGGCATACTATCTCATTATAAGAAGGCATGTACAATGACTCAAGTCGATCTACACATCTTTATTGGGCATCGATAGAATGTGGACTTATCACAGTTTCATTAATTATCAAAGGTTACTAACCATAAATATAAATGTTTTATACAAACAAAAACGAATTAAAATTATTAATTATAGGTAAATAAAATCCAAACACAAACTACATTGTTATGAAACTTCAAACTCCTTCAGCTAGAGTTTACAGGCAAGGATCTGGATCTGCGATCAACATCACGTGAATTCTGTATAATATTCCACATGTTAGTCATTATATAAAAAAACTCCTTAAATATTTACAAAACTTACAATGAATAAGAACTACACGCAGAAAAAAGATCATCGTTTTATAATAGTTTAAGAGCATCATGTTATGACTACAATTCGTAGCAATCAGATTATGATCCTAAATGACGATAAAATCGACTTCGGTAATCGTAATATGATCATCCAGAGTCATGTATATGATAATTAGAATCAAAATATGATAATTTTGTGTCCATAATCATCTTCAATCATACCTTTTCTCTGCGTGTAGGTGCACTCCGGGCAAGCCCGGCTTTAGCCGGCTTTCTTATATAAAATTATGCGAAGTTTTAACAACCAAAGTCAATTTTAATAACGAATTATTAATGGGGTTCCATAAGTTAAACTAGTAGTATTGTACATATTCTAGTAAAAATGTTCCCGAATGAAATTGCAAATTTCGATTCAATAAATAATCTATTTAGAGCTTTCGCTGATGTTGAGCAACTGAAGTCGTTAAAAAATAAAAACATTTGTAGTTAATGGTCGGTAGTAGCTTATTTTGAAAATTCTAGAGTCGTTGCTGGAATTTTATCCATTCCACACTCATCTGCAAATGTGGCGAGAGTTTTTTCTTTTCAAAATATAATAAAAACTAAGGAAAGAAACAGACTACATGTGCATTATCAAGTCTCATACAGACAAAGGATTGGTTAAGATCGACAAATTCGTGCTGCTATGATGTAGAAATTCCAAATAGTTTATTAACTAAACAAATTATTCCATGATTTTGACCTCATATAGTCATAAGACTTTTTTGTACCTTCTGTTATTGTTAAGTTTTGTTTTTTTTTTTGTGTACAAGTGAATTTTTATGAACTTGTTTTCTGGTTTTAATAAATTAAAAAAAAAATGGTACCATGAAGGTCCAAAAAGTACAATTTTTTTTGGAGGTTGGTACAAAACTGAAAACCCCATTTAACATCCCTGATTGCCATGTACCAGACATGATAACACCCATACATTGTATAGAATATTGACATACAATCTATGGAATGTCCATGCAACAAGCAACCTGTACAGTGTGGGCTAATGCATACGTAAGCATTTCCCACACTTTAGTTGTAGCTAGTATCAAGTTAAATTGTACAATAATATTGTACAATAAAAATCAGTTGCTCATGAGAGCCCAAAGATACCTGTGTTCTAATTAATATATTACAGATATATGATTGGAGACCACGTCACGAAACTGGTGAAACCAAAATTGTGGTGCACCAAAAAGTGTTAATTTGGATGAAATGACCAAAATGAAATGGACAAGTCACTGGTATGGTCACGTGAGTAAAACTTTGTGTAGATGAACCTGTTCTATTTTCGGTTCTGTTATATGAAACTGACCGGTACTTTTAACATGAGGTTGTCATAGGAGGTGACAATTTCTACCTGTGGAGCACCGTGTGTCGTGGAAAATAACTTGATCAAGGTAACCTATCACCGTACCGACTGAAATTAATATGCTACGGGCAAGCTAGATTTTCCTATCTTCTCTTACAGTGTTAATACGGGGTCTTTCACCTTTATGGGTTGTGTGGATTACACTATTAACAATGCGGCAAATCGTTGATTTTGAAACGGAGTACTTTAAAGAAATTTCTTTTTGGGAAAGTCCATTTTGAAAATCATTTAAAACTTTTGATTTAAAATCAGAATTGTATTTATTTCCCGCCATTTTTTACATAAATTATGCTTACGAAGTTTATGCTTCCAACATCTTATTACAACTATAAAGAACAATAATTATAATAAATTTGTTTAAAAAATGTAACGGCCTGAATCTCATATTACGAAATGTGGAATATAAAGTGGGAAAGCGAACTTAAGAATTTTTTTGTTTAAATGTTTTTAATGAATTGAAAGATAAATAAACGGTAAAGGTAAATAAAAATAATATAAATTTCCATCGATTCACATTCGTAGTTATTATACTTTGTGTAATTCCATTGTTTTTTATTTTCGTAAATTTTCGTGAAAATTAATTTTTTTTTGTATGCGAATTCCATGAAGGGTTGGAGATAGAGGGTTAGTTTGTTCTAAACAAATATTGGGGATACAAAAATAATGGGGGTTGCTCATACTTTTCACCTCCATAGGTGTGACTCCGGAGTAGTTGCTAGTGTTTTTCTATCCATTTTGCCCAATTTCGTTCTCATGAACTTTAACCCTCGTGCGGCACGCCAATTTTTAACCGATCGAGCTCAAATTGTTTACAGATTGTTTTTATCCTAACCTCACACAAAACTGCCCGTCGTTTTTGGAAAATCGAAAATAAAAAAATAAGGACCACCTTAATCTACACTATGAAATATTTAACGCAAACAATGAATTAAAAAAATAGAAGTGACAACAAAAGCATAACAAAGGCATAACATTGTGAACAGACAAAAAAAGAAAACAAATTGACGAAAGCTGAAAATGTAGTGTAAAGTGAACTTGCAAATATTTTTCACCAAAAAGAAAAGTTTAAAATTAAATTAAATTGTGTAAAAACTATACAATAAACAAACAAAAATATTTTTAAACAAAACAAAAAAAAAAAAATCATTAAATGTTAAATGGGTAACACGCCGAGTTACTTGAAGGAAGATGCTGGTGCGGTTGTGTAATGACGAGCCAAATGAAGCGAAAATGTTGAACGCCTAAAACCATACCATTAGTCTAATAACGAATTTTTGTCTGGGCTACTCGTACACAAATAAAAAAAAAAATTAAAATTAAAAATTATATTCACTTTATAAAGCTTGTTGCCAGAAATGGGAAAACCAAATTCTAAGATAACTAACCCGAATGCAAACGTGGTGAACGAAGTGGAGGTGATTGATTATAACTCTAGTTCAATGCCATTGTTGCTATGGGCAATCATTTTACTTTTGGCAGTAAATATTTTGATAAAATTATATTTATGACATAAAAAGTCATTGAAAAGAAAATATATGACAAGAGCAGCTTCACTGGCTCAAATTTAAGAAAAACAAAATTAATGATAATTGTAATTTTTTTATATATATATAAAAAAAATATATATATAGATATTTAAACCTCTAAGATATTTACCAGTCCCTTCAGAGGTATAAAAGAAATGAATGAATAATACTATTCGGTTGTCAATTGATGATAACCGGTACATGCCATATATTTATATTTAGATCGGTGATCCTGAGGACACGGGTAGAGGTAATGTGGTATGTATTACATATTTTTTGTTGTTATGTTTTGTTAGTTTTTTTTTATTGTGAAACAATTTGATTGACCAATTTATGGATTGGCCAACAATTCTATCGAAAATTCGACTATTGAAAGAGCAATTCGATAGATCATACAAATGCTTGAGACCCACAATGGACGAAACTCTAGAAAAACATATTAAAATTTTATTCGAATCCCTCGAAAAAAATAAGAGTAATACTCAATACGAATTACTCTCGGCTGACCCAATCCCAGAAATCGGCAGCCGATAATTTTTTCTCAAACGTTCTTGATAAGTTAATCACCGTCTTGTCAAAAAGAGGATTTGAGGTGAATATACCTAACACACTCCACGAGGAGCTAGTATATAACTTGGTGTCTAGAGATCGACAAAGTAAAACTGTTCCGCATGAACAGAAAATTAAACTAGATACAGAAGAAACGAAATATATGCCACTGTCAGTAACTGAATTTTTATGGGTATATGCTAAACTCCTTCCCGAGTTTGACGGTAAACCCGAACATTTACAAGCGTTTATAGAGGCATTACTACTTGTGGACTCCATAAAAGATATCCATGAAGCAATCGCTGTAAATGTCATAAAAACAAAGCTAAAAGGTACAGCAAGAACCCTAATATCAACTGAACACACCATAAATGCTATAATTGAAAAACTAAAAGGAACGGTAAAGGGAGAATCAACTCATGTTCTCACTGCGAGGATCCTCAATGTGAAGCAGAACAATAAATCTGCTACCCATTTCGTAGAAGAAATAGAAAATTTGACGAAAGCATTGACAAATGCATACATTTCTGAGGGATTATCAAATCCACTTGCAGAAAAGCTTTCTACACAAACTGCCATAAAGGCAATGTGTAAAAACGCTTCAAATGACAGGGTAAAACTTGTCATGGAGGCTGGCACCATCAGTAACATGAACGAAGCCGTCTCCAAATGTATCAATACTTCCCATAATGGACGAAATGGGTATAACCAGCGTGGTAGACAACGCGGAAACTACCAAGTAAGGTGCGCCCAGGAAAACCTACAGGAACCCCAGGAAATTCGACTGGGGGCACAAATCAACAATTAGATAAATCTGTTGGTTTAAACATAGCAAATTGCAAAATATATTATTTAAATTTAAATTTGGGCAGCTATGTTATATTAAAAACTAACATGAACAATATGTATAATACATTTCTAATTTTTTTTTTTTTTTTCTCTTTATTTAAACAATTATTACAATATGTTTAAATTAAATTACAACTAGTCTACTAAGACTAACTAGTAATTTGATTCTAGTAGTTTAATGAGGTAAAGTACAGCAATAAAGATTTAGCTATAAATCTCCGTGCTGGTTAAAGCGCCTCATCAGTTCATGGGGCTGGAAACGATTTAGTCTTCTAGGAATTTGATGGTTCTCTAAAAGCAGCGGAATTAGTTGGTTTGAATGCTGCTCTAATTTTTGGGAGTGTTTATTAGCAAAGTGTTGTATTTCCTCCCTGACAGTTTTTACTTTAAGGTCTCGGTGTAGATCATGATTGCGAACATACCATGGAGCTATCACCATATCTTTTAAAACTTTGTTTTGAAATAGTTGGATGATATCTATAGTCGAATTACTTGCGCAGCCCCATAATTGGAGACCATAAGTCCAAACGGGTTTGAGAATTTGGTTGTAAACCATTAATTTATTATGCAGCGGTAAATTTGATTTTCTTCCTATTAGCCAAGTAAATTTGCGATATTTTATTTTTAACTCTTCATGTTTTTTTTGACATGTTCTTTCCAACGTAGCTTAGTATCTAACGTCATACCAAGGTATTTGGCAGAGTTTGATATGGGTACTTGTAAGTTATCTATATATACTGGAGTTTGGTTTATTAATCTATTTGTAAAGTAAACGTGAGTTGAATTCATACTGTTAAGGGTTATTTTCCATTTTTTGGTCCATTGGACAACTTCATTTAGGCATAATTGCAGCTTTTCATTGGCAATACTGCTACTTTTTCCGGAGCACATTATTACTGTGTCATCAGCAAACGTTCCTACTACGCAGTCTGGGTAGACTGGGAGATCACAGGTAAAAATAAGATATAGTATTGGACCTAGAACACTACCCTGTGGTACTCCAGAAGTTATTGGATATATGTTTGAGTAGTTATTATCAATTTTGACTCGAAAATATCTATCGGACTGGTAAGATTTTAAGAGATTGTAATAATTTCTTGGTAAGTGTTCATTTAGTTTATACAATAAGCCAAGGTGCCAAACAGCATCAAAAGCCTTTGATACATCGAGAAAAACTGCGAAGCAGACTTCTTTATTTTCAATTGCTCGTTCAATTTCATGTGTTATTCTGTGTACTTGTTCTAATGTTGAATGTTCTTTACGGAAGCCAAACTGATGTTGAGGAATTAGATTAATTGTTGAAATCACTGAATTTAATCTTTTACTTATAACCTTTTCAAAGAGTTTTCCAATAACGGGAAGAAGTGATATTGGTCTATAAGAGCTGACTTCATATGCGTCTTTTCCGGGTTTGAGGATCATAATAATTTCAACCTTCCAATAAGTTGGAAAGTACTGCATGGATATAGCTGTGTTGAATAGTGTTGTTAAAAGCAATAGTGCTTTATTTGGAATGTTTTTCAACAGATCTGCGGTAATGAGATCGTATTCAGGAGATTTCTTGTTTAATAAAGTTTTTATTTCAATTTGAATTTCTTGTACAGTTACGCTTGGAATAACTGCCTCATCGTAGTTTTCTTCTTCTTGGAGGAATTGAGTGGATTGGTCATTATCTTTATTAAGAATAGTTTCGAGATATTCAGCGAACACTTTAGCTTTTTCTATATTAGATTTTGCCCATATTCCTTCACGATTTTTTATTGGTAACTTTTGTTCAACTGGTCTATTCAGTTTTTTAGTAGCTTTCCAAAGCGAATAATCTGTTTTGCTGTCGCAGGAAAGTTCGGACAGATATTGGCTGAAATTTTCATTTTTGAGTTTTTGGATCTCTCTTCTTAGATGTTGAGTGGCATTGTTAAGAACGTTTTTATCGCTTGGGTATCTAGTTTGCTGCCATTTTTTACGAAGCTTTCTTTTTTTTGATACTAGTGCTTTGATGTACGATGGATAACTATTTTGAGAATAAAATTTTCTATTGGTGGGTGTGCTATTCCATGCTGCTTGTTGCAATACTGTAGTGAAGTTAATGACTTGATTATCAAGATCCTCGGCAGATAATGGGTTCGATATAACAGTAATGTTGTTATTAACTTCATATTTAAAATAACTCCAGTCAGTATGCTTGCTTGAAAGTTTTGGGTCTGGTAGTTTTTCATCTAAATCGCCGTATAAAGACAAGTAAATTGGGGAATGATCAGAGCTTAAGTCGTAACCTTCGCTTATTTTCATACTTTCTCTTGATATTTTTCTTGTTATGAAAAAGTCGATCAGGTCAGGCGTTTTATTTGGATCTGATGGCCAGTATGTTGCTGTACCTGTTGAAATGGATTCGCTTCCTGTTTTTTTAATTGCTTTGAGTAATTTTTTACCTTTTGGGTTTGATAACCTAGAACCCCATTGTGTGTGTTTAGCGTTAAAGTCTCCACCCATGATGAATTTATATGGATGTTTATTTATTAACTCGATATATTTTTCACATGTTATATTGTGTCTTGGAGGGCTGTACACAGAGGTAAATGAAGTCCGTGAGCCATTCGTTAAAACTGTAATAGTTGTTTTTAACAATAATTGCACTTCCTCCTCGCGCATTATTGCTAGGGTGAATTGTATGGTAGGTGATGTAATTTTTGAATTGTATATAAGATTCTTTAGTGAAGTGGGTTTCACTTATAAGGCATATGTCGATATTTCTGCTCTCAAGTACGGCTTGTAATTCGTTTTTATGTTGCTGCAGACCATTTGCATTCTGTTCACTTTGGTGAACAATGAAGTAACCCCAACCCTGACTTTAACAGCGCCCTCTAGTGTGCAAACCCCACTCAAATGCAACTCAGCATAAAGTTTAGCTGTCAGCATTTGCGCTGTGATCACACACTTGTTCGTGAACTTTTACCCAAGCAACATCAGTCGACTTATTTTTATAACTCGTAGCATAACAACACCGTGATTTAAAAAAAACCCCAACAAAAACCCAGTGGAAATAAATTAGTGAAATTTATAAACCTAAAATATAAAATATAAAATTAAAACTTAAACCTAAACATTTAATAAAACCCTAAATCTAATGAAATTAAAACCCTAAAACTAAATCGAACTTAGAATAAACTTAACCTCAAATAACTTTGTATATAAAACTTTATATAAATAAAAATCCTTTTATTATAACGTTTGCTAAAAATATATATTCTTTTTATTTACGTTGAAATTATATACACGGTAAAGTGCACTAACCTCAACTCTATACCCTAACCCCTCTAACCCGTTTAAACATGGTCCATACGAACCGACAAGTGAGAGAGTGAAACAGTGACAATACTTTAGAAATTTGTCCATTAAAACTAAATAAATATAAATAAAATTGGCGCTAAAACTTAAAAAATAAATAGTTACAACACAAAACATATATAGCACAGAATATATCACAGTTTTTTTCCCCTTATAACCTAAAAAGTTAAAAGCAGACAATACAAAAAAAAAGAAAAAGCCAAATTAAAAATTTTAATTAAGAGAAACAAAAAGAACAGTGCCATGTAAAACAATAATAAATATTAAAAGCAGTGTTTAAAAAACATATTTGAACTATGCATTGAACAGTTTAAAAGAAAAATCAAAGTTAAAAAATTGTTAAAAGAAATTTTATATTAAAAACCCACCCCTAAAACATACAAAATCAATTTGTGTTAAAAAACAAAAAAATATAGATAAACAACAAAAACAATACAGTCCACTAAAAAATAAATTGTGAAAAACCCCAGTTAAAATCAAGACTTAAGACGGTAAACACGTTAAAAACATTTTTACAAAAAATTTTGTTAAAATTAAACAAAACCCTACCCTAAAGAAAAAATTATAAAGTTTTTTAAAATAATTTACAAAAAACAAAAAAAAGAAGCAGTGTTGCAGTGAAAAAAAAAAAAAAAAATTGTTTAACAAAAAATTGTAAAAAAAAATTGTAATTGTAAAAAAAAAAACAATAAATAAAGTGTAAAACAAAACAAAAGCTAACAACACATAGTGACAAACAAGAATACAATTTAAAAACAGAATAAACTGTGGAAAAAGAGACAAAAAATAAACAGTGAACAAGTGAAAACAAATTTTAAAACTATTTAAAATTAAAACACAAACAAATTATATTTTCAAAAGCTAAATAAAAAAAAATATAAAATCATAAACCCACCCCCGAAAAAATTTACAAAATTTTTTTAAGAATATTTATTAAATAATAAATAACATTAAATAAAACAAAGTTACAAATAAACGTCACAAACAATAATTACAGACCCTACTACACTGCAACTTAAGCGGGAAGATGCTTCAAAGAAGAATCAACAAGAAATGATTACAAACGCACACCTACACGTAAAGTATAATACCCTACCCTACCGGAGTCGGTAAGTTGAATTCTTTTCAATTTATGTAAAATTCCACAGTGGGAATTTTTACACAATTTACCCTTTTTACACAGCGGTCAGCTCGAATTTAACTAAATATCTGCATATAACCACCCACCCACCCTTTTCGTTGTTAGTTGGCAGATAATTTAGTCTTTCGTCTGACGAACTGATATTGACGACTACAGTGTGTAGCGCATATCAGCTGTGTAAAAAATACCCAGTTAAAAATTGGTCATATATATGTTCTTTAATTTTTCGTGTATTTTTTGCCAATTTAGATTGTGGAACATTTATTAACCCTTTTTACTCAGAGTCAACCCGTGTTGTTCCACTATCAGCCTAAATAACCCTTTTAACACCGAACTCTGGTTTTGGTTATAAAATTAACCCATTCGTTTCCGCAGTGATAAAATTACCACTTTAACCTTGTTTTTTCCGCTTAGCAAAATTGTACCCCAATTTAACCCATTTTGTCCCGCAGTTGGAATTTTTTATACAATTAACCCTTTTTGTACCGGTAATTTACTTTTAACCCACATTTTAACAGCCTTTTAAGAAAACACCCAATTATTACTCAAAGTTAACCCTTTTTATGCCGCAACACAGCGTTTAACCCAATATTACCCACAAACCTGTTATTAACCCTTTTTCACCCGCACCCTAAAAATGTGTCCTGAAAAGATGGCAGCCGATTTAATGCCATGCATTAACCAGGACTTAGCTTCATTTGATGATGAATGGCGAAGATCGGTACAGGGACCGCAAAAAGTGTACAGACTCAGATCCCAAGAGTGCCGACTGCAGAAATTGTGGGATAAAATACGTAATGACTACCAGAACCTGTTTGAAAATGTTGATATTGATGACCCAAGTGAATCTATATTGATAAATGGGGAAAATATTACACGGATGTATAGAGAAGCTAACAGGTATTGTAGACGTACAATGGTCTCAATCCTTGAGGAAATAGATGAACTTCGCTTATGCAGTTCACAACCCACCCTAATATCGAGCGAAGAAGAAAGCTCGCAACCCACCCTAATACCCACAGATACTTTAACCCAACTACCCGCAATACAACAAAATCAAAATGCTTACCCTAATACTTCAGAAATTTTATTAGGTGCAAAAAGAATGTTCGACAATTTAAATGCGTCCACACAACCCAATGAGGCCGAATCTCACGGGTCCATTACCCCAACCCTAACCTCACCCACCCCACATATCAAGTTTGAGGTAGTCCAAGATTTTTACAATATTCAGATTTTAAAATCTGATGTTCAAAATGAAAATTTGAACAATATTTTAAGTCAAGATACCCAGTTTAGTAGGATCTTGACTGGACCTTGTGAAAACTCAACCCAACCTCCGTACAGATCACACACCCGATCACTACCCCAACTTTAAAAAGTTTGAAGTATGTTGAGGATAATTCGGCTAGCTCGCCCACCCACGGCGAAGCTAAATGTACCAAGTTACCCCATGATCTCGTATTAATTACAGATCAGATTACCCAACCAGAAGATATTTCTGGAATTCTTCAAATGACGAAGAATAAAATTTTTAATTTTAAAAATCCCAAATTGTACCAACACACTCCATTTATGGTGTCCCAATTTTTTTCGGGGCGGGGATGTCCTGCCGCTACATTTACTAAAGGAGTTAGAAAACCGCGGCAGAAATCACCAAGTTGTAGAGGTTTAGTTGTTTCTACATGCAAATTACACAAAAGATATCTGGAGTTTATTCAGCTCACAAAATTATTCTTAAAAATGCAATTTAGAGCAAGAGCAAAGGAACAAACAACCTTTATGAGAAGATTTGCTAACTTTAAGACTCAAGCGGAGTCTGTTCAATATCGGACTATCATGTGCACAACTAAACCCTCGAACTTAAACACTTTTACCCACGGTCAATTTGGTGCTGGTACATTCTCATACCCAAGACGCAAGTGGAAGTATAAAATTCATTGGTTCAAATGGAGAAAGAAATGGAGATGGATTTTTGCCAATGATTACGAATTTCATTCTACTTATAACTCAAGTTTGTGGTCTTACCCACCCATCAGTCTAATATTTGGACATATATCCACTTGCGCATTACCCTACCTACACATACCCAAGAAGAATTACCCGAGCTCTGCAGATGAATTTATAAATGGAAAGTTTTCGCAGATTTCTACACCCGATTTCGAATTCTACTCAAACTTACCTGACGCAACGGACCTCGCGGGTGATCTCTACGTCACCTTCTTTTTAACGAGCTCCATGTTGATGAAGGATCACTGGATACCCAAGACTGGGCTGATTGGAATCCATTTCCAACAAAATACCCCATTGACATAAGTATTTATAATACAGTCTCAACACCCTACTCTACCCTTTATTTCATATTTCGACATATAAAAATAATTGTCTTTTTGTTCACAGGTTGCCTGGCCCGGGAGGATGTTCACTTTGGTGAACAATGAAGTAACCCCAACCCTGACTTTAACAGCGCCCTCTAGTGTGCAAACCCCACGCAAATGCAACTCAGCATAAAGTTTAGCTGTCAGCATTTGCGCTGTGATCACACACTTGTTCGTGAACTTTTACCCAAGCAACATCAGTCGACTTATTTTTATAACTCGTAGCATAACAACACCGTGATTTAAAAAAACCCTAACAAAAACCCAGTGGAAATAAATTAGTGAAATTTATAAACCTAAAATATAAAATATAAAATTAAAACTTAAACCTAAACATTTAATAAAACCCTAAATCTAATGAAATTAAAACCCTAAAACTAAATCGAACTTAGAATAAACTTAACCTCAAATAACTTTGTATATAAAATTTTATATAAATAAAAATCCTTTTTATTATAACGTTTGCTAAAAATATATATTCTTTTTATTTACGTTGAAATTATATACACGGTAAAGTGCACTAACCTCAACTCTATACCCTAACCCGTTTGTTCACATTCCATGTCATTAAATTAATCATTTTCATTGTGTATGATAAGCTGAAAAATTACGTTCTAGAGCCAACAAGCGGGATTTAATAGCATGATTACCTGACTCAAGGTTTTCTAATTTTTAAAATTATAGCTAGCAAATTATTTTCTTCAGTGTTGTTTGGTTGATTGTTCGGGTTTGTAACTTCTGAGTACAATTTTCTACCGTTAGGTGAGTTTTGTTTTTCGTAACGTTGTTTTTGAAAATTTTGTGGCCTTTTTGTATTTTGCTGAACATATTTTTTGGGCTGCTGAACTTGTTTTTGAGAATTTGGTTGATGATCTTCTATTACAGGTTGCTGTTGTTTTGATTGTTGTTCATTTTGTTGGCGTTTGGGTGGAAGTAAATTTTTTTTGGGAGGTATTATTTGTTGTAAATTGGTTTGGCTTTTAGGTTGTTGAAGAAAATATTGTTGATTTGTTTGCTGATATTTTTGAACATTTTGTTCAGATGTTTGAATTTGAGGCTGTTGCCCATGATGAATTTTCTTGTTTCTTAATTTTTGCAACACTTTAGCAACTATACATCCACGATAGCTGGCTGGATGGTTTTCGCCGCAGTTGCAGCATTTTGGATGGGAATTCTGCGGTTTATCACAGCATTTAACATCATGTTTCCCAGCACATCTTACGCATCTAGGCTGCTTGGAACAATAGTTTTTTGTGTGATTGAAAGACTGGCAGTTTTTGCATTGGGGTATTTGTTTTGAGAATCGAATTGGTTCTATTTTTACAATTGTGTTTAGAATTTTATCTATTTTATAAATGTTGTTAACGTTTTCTGATGAGTCGAATGAGAGAATGAACATATCCATTGGTTTTTTGGTGCCGTTTTTGTACTTATTAAATGCATTTAGTATTTTAAAACCTTGCTGTTTTAAATCCAAAATTATTTCTTCTGGATCACATGTGTGGTGAAGGTACTTTACTATAACTCTAATTGGTCTGACCTGCTTATCTTCATATGAATGCCACGGATTTCTTTGTTATTTCTCTATAGTCAGAGCTGTTAAACGTGTTAATTTTAAACATGTTTAGGCTTAAAACCTTAATTGTAAAGTCGCATTTAGCTATTTTTTTAATATCATTATGAAGTTGCGAAAAGCTTTCGCTAGAATTTTGTGACAAACTTGGGAGTAACGGATGTGGCATGCTGTTGGTAGCTGCGGCATTAGCTCGCCGGATGTGTGTGGGTACTTTTCCGTTTATTTGTCATCATTTAAAAAGAGTTCATGCCAGTAACAAACGATAAAAAAAACGCTAAATTCGCAACACTGGGTATTTTTAAGAAATTACAATAGGAAACGGACGGACATTTGACAGTTACTTTTCAAATGCTTGCCTTAATATGAGCCAGGATAGGATTCAGGGATGGGACTGAGTTGATGGTGTCCCATTAGGCTGCCCTCCCTTAAATGACTCTTCGTAGTCATCCATTACACCATGACTGCCTATAAACAGATATTATTACATGGTGCCCCTAAACAAATATTCACTTGCCTTTCCTACACTTGCCCTACTACATTTCAACCAACAATAAGAAGACTAACACATGTTTTCCATTTTACCAAATATGCAAAAATACAATATTTTTATTTAATAATAACATTAATAAAACATTAACAATTTGAGAAATAATTTATATCCATAGTGATACAATAAGGTAAATTATTATTATTCATCAAATATTCAAAGTTAAGTATAAAATAAATTTTAATAATTATAAATAATACTGTAATTTTTTAAGATTTACGATTCTCTCTCCCCCAGTAGATTTTTATATTATTAATTTCCTTCTTTATTTATTGAATTAGATTATTAATGAATTATTAATTTGATTTTGTTTTTATTTTATAGGTTTTTGTTGGTATTATCAAATTATCATTAATTGGTTATCGGGTGATTTTTATGGTTTATTTTAGTTATAAATTTTTCAATAATTATGTAAAACAACCTTTTATATATATATAATAAAAACGTTAAGTTGTTTTAGATAGTTATTGATATGATTTTGGGAATTTTATGTTTGTGTGTAAATTTCTCATATAGTTAAATTTGGCCAAATTAGTATATATATGAGTTAGCAACCTTTGGGTAAGTACGAATGTATAATATTTTTGTTAGGTTATCTTCAATTAGAATTGATTCCCGATTTTAAATTCCCCTCTTAGATAAGATTTGGGTTTTTCTCTGAAATTTTGAAGTTCCGATTAGGAACTTTAATTTCCCAGTCAAAATTAGCAAAATTTCAAAGAAAAACCGATAAGATAAGTGTAATATTAAAATTTAGGGTAAGTATAGATTTAATTTTAGGTAAGTATAAATTAGGTTAGGTATAGTTTTCTTCTTAGGTAAGTATAAATTAGGTTAAGTATAATTTTTAGGTAAGTATAAATTAGGTTAGGTATAATTTAAATTTTTTTCTAGGTCAATAATTTGTAGGTCAGGTTAAGTATAATTTCCTAATTCCGGGTATAATTTTAAATGTAATTTTCCTGTTTTAGGTTAAATATAAATTTTGGATTAGGTGGCATATATATACAATTTTCTAATTTTACGTAAGTATTATAGGTGTGCTTTTCCATTTTAGGGTATATAACTATTTTTCACAAATTTCAACTCAAGGGCATGTTGACTTTCGATAAATTCCAGAATTTCTGAACACTTTCGGTCTTTATACAGTTTATACATACGGTTTCCCTGTTAGATACCTTCCCCGAACGGGTTAATCTCACTCGATTTGATTTCGCCTCACAAGGTTGCCGTCCTCACTTATTTGGGGATGATATAATAATGGCAAAAAATGTGCCATAAGCTGGTGGTGAAAACAAAGTGTCCAAGATCGCTAGACTAGCACTGCCAGCCTGGCCGGTAATCGAAACCACGTTACCAGATGACACAGATGACCCTCGATTGACTGCTTTGCCAATAGTATTCCGTACAGAATTGAAAATTAGTTTTTCCTATTGAATTTAAATAATAAGTACAAATCCAGACAATTAAAATTGTACTTCGAAAGGAAAAATTGACTTGCTAATATGGGTTAAGCTCTGCATATAATTCTATACAAATTAATAATAAGGAAAATATTAAACCGACGTGGTTTTATTTCATTAACAAAAAGGGATTCCATCTTGCCCATAATTCATGTTATTAACTCTTAACACTTTCTAAAATGTATATTAAAAAATCCAATTTTTACATTAGTACAATATTTCAGAAATTTTCAATAAAACTTAATGAAAATTTCACTAATATTTTTGTCCTCATAATATTTTCATATTAAGCCGGAATTTACAGAACGTATCCCATACAGCGATTTACATATTATAATTCTCACCGTTTATATACAGTAGACACCCAATTCCAAGTTTTATTTAACCAATTTGGTTAATTATTCACAATTTACACAGAAAATATTTAATATTTCCAATATTTTACCAGACCGAGTACTTTTTAATTTCGATGACTTTTGTTCTTAATTTATTATTCAAATAATTCACTTTTACTTTTAAAATTTGTTCACTTTACTGTACTCATGCGTGGCTTAACCGTACGATTGAACTCATTATCCATTTACCTCTCTAATTCTAAGAAACCATGCGATTATTCTTATGTACTCATTTATGTACTCGTATGACCGTTTTGACCGACACGATTCTCAATGACATTCCGGTCAAATTGTGAACTGACCATAAAATATTAAAACAATATGGCAACACTAAAGATGTCATGGAGTTTCGTGTGGATGGCAACATAGAAAAAGAGGAAGAATTGAAGGTTCTAGTGTCATTGCCATCAAGCAAATTCAATTTGCTTTAAAACAAATTGAAAAATTATATTTGTAATAAAATACAAATAATAATAAAAAAAATATAAAAAGAAACGACCGTCACAAAGCCAATTTTCTTTTCCGCAACCCGTGAAGTGAAAAGAAGTTGGGAAAAGTTCACCGGGAGTGTATAAATTGAGTATGTGGTAAGTACCAAATGGGACGCCATTGCAACAATATAAATATTGGCAACTCAGAAGAAAATTCAACAAATTATTTCCAATTTCAGACGCGTATACCTTACAAATAGATTTCCCCGAGTTCCTGGTAAAAGCTGTACCTGGGCACAAGATCCAGGGAAAGTTGCACGGTGGCCGCAACCACAATATCTGCCAGCCATAAGGGTGGCATTAGTTTGTCGTACAAACAAAAGGAATCGGCCGCACTTTTAGGAACCAAAAGGCAATGGGCATGCGTTGGAGAACCTGCACGGCGGCGCAGAAGCATTAATAGCCCATTGTCATCGCTTACGGGTGTTTGTGTGTCCACTTAGTCCCCATTTAGACGTGCGAACATTTGGAAGGAAAACATTTGGAATTCTCTTTTGTTTTTTCTTTCGCGTTCACACAGTCGAACATGTTGCCGGCAACATTCCATTATTATTATTTGCTTTTTTGACATTTGTCTTATTTGTGCTGTGTTTTTTATCTTTAATAAGTGTTTTGTTATTTTAAATAAAAAAAAATAATAAAAATAAATCAAGATTTTAATAAACAAATCTAAAAAATAAAATCATGGAAAACCAAGAAAAACTCCGCCTAATTGAAGATATTGCGGACTGTATTGGAGAAACTATGGAGTTGGATTCCGGCGATAGCGACAAAGAAGAAATACTTTTAGGTGATTAAATGTTAAAAATATAAACTCGAAGTTAATATTAATATTTATAATGAAAATGAAAATTATTCAAGTTCGAGGCCATATACTCTATATTTCTTCATTAGGATATTGTCCTAACAAATAATCTATAGAGTTTTTGTTTTCAAATTTATTATTTGACCCTTTCAGGAATGTGTTGATAGATCTATTTCGGGAATTTTCTAGGTTCCCATCATCAGAACACGTTTTGAAAGCGGTAACAATCCCATGTCAAACATCAAGCATTCATATGAACTAGTTTACTCACTACATGAGAACTAATATACATATGATTTTGAAGTTAAAGATTATAACCATTGATCAAAAAATAAATTGAAAACTTGTTTGTGTGTATGTCTACCTTTGGTAAATATTCAATACACGTTTTTGTTTTTTTCCTCCTTTTTATGTTTTGTTAAGTTTGTAAACAAAACAGGGGAAGTAAACTAGGCGGTACTTTGCCTTTTTTCACAAGTTTGTTATAATTTTTATTAAAAATAAAAATTATGTTTTTTCGACCTTTAATTGTGCAATGAAAATGAAAATTATTCAAGTTCGAGGCCATATACTCTATATTTCTTCATTAGGATATTGTCCTAACAAATAATCTATAGAGTTTTTGTTTTCAAATTTATTATTTGACCCTTTCAGGAATGTGTTGATAGATCTATTTCGGGAATTTTCTAGGTTCCCATCATCAGAACACGTTTTGAAAGCGGTAACAATCCCATGTCAAACATCAAGCATTCATATGAACTAGTTTACTCACTACATGAGAACTAATATACATATGATTTTGAAGTTAAAGATTATAACCATTGATCAAAAAATAAATTGAAAACTTGTTTGTGTGTATGTCTACCTTTGGTAAATATTCAATACACGTTTTTGTTTTTTTCCTCCTTTTTATGTTTTGTTAAGTTTGTAAACAAAACAGGGGAAGTAAACTAGGCGGTACTTTGCCTTTTTTCACAAGTTTGTTATAATTTTTATTAAAACAAACTAGTTCATATGAATGCTTGATGTTTGACATGGGATTGTTACCGCTTTCAAAACGTGTTCTGATGATGGGAACCTAGAAAATTCCCGAAATAGATCTATCAACACATTCCTGAAAGGGTCAAATAATAAATTTGAAAACAAAAACTCTATAGATTATTTGTTAGGACAATATCCTAATGAAGAAATATAGAGTATATGGCCTCGAACTTGAATAATTTTCATTTTCATTGCACAATTAAAGGTCGAAAAAACATAATTTTTATTTTTAATAAAAATTATAACAAACTTGTGAAAAAAGGCAAAGTACCGCCTAGTTTACTTCCCCTGTTTTGTTTACAAACTTAACAAAACATAAAAAGGAGGAAAAAAAACAAAAACGTGTATTGAATATTTACCAAAGGTAGACATACACACAAACAAGTTTTCAATTTATTTTTTGATCAATGGTTATAATCTTTAACTTCAAAATCATATGTATATTAGTTCTCATGTAGTGAGTAAACTAGTTCATATGAATGCTTGATGTTTGACATGGGATTGTTACCGCTTTCAAAACGTGTTCTGATGATGGGAACCTAGAAAATTCCCGAAATAGATCTATCAACACATTCCTGAAAGGGTCAAATAATAAATTTGAAAACAAAAACTCTATAGATTATTTGTTAGGACAATATCCTAATGAAGAAATATAGAGTATATGGCCTCGAACTTGAATAATTTTCATTTTCATTGCACAATTAAAGGTCGAAAAAACATAATTTTTATTTTTAATAAAAATTATAACAAACTTGTGAAAAAAGGCAAAGTACCGCCTAGTTTACTTCCCCTGTTTTGTTTACAAACTTAACAAAACATAAAAAGGAGGAAAAAAACAAAAACGTGTATTGAATATTTACCAAAGGTAGACATACACACAAACAAGTTTTCAATTTATTTTTTGATCAATGGTTATAATCTTTAACTTCAAAATCATATGTATATTAGTTCTCATGTAGTGAGTAAACTAGTTCATATGAATGCTTGATGTTTGACATGGGATTGTTACCGCTTTCAAAACGTGTTCTGATGATGGGAACCTAGAAAATTCCCGAAATAGATCTATCAACACATTCCTGAAAGGGTCAAATAATAAATTTGAAAACAAAAACTCTATAGATTATTTGTTAGGACAATATCCTAATGAAGAAATATAGAGTATATGGCCTCGAACTTGAATAATTTTCATTTTCATTGCACAATTAAAGGTCGAAAAAACATAATTTTTATTTTTAATAAAAATTATAACAAACTTGTGAAAAAAGGCAAAGTACCGCCTAGTTTACTTCCCCTGTTTTGTTTACAAACTTAACAAAACATAAAAAGGAGGAAAAAAACAAAAACGTGTATTGAATATTTACCAAAGGTAGACATACACACAAACAAGTTTTCAATTTATTTTTTGATCAATGGTTATAATCTTTAACTTCAAAATCATATGTATATTAGTTCTCATGTAGTGAGTAAACTAGTTCATATGAATGCTTGATGTTTGACATGGGATTGTTACCGCTTTCAAAACGTGTTCTGATGATGGGAACCTAGAAAATTCCCGAAATAGATCTATCAACACATTCCTGAAAGGGTCAAATAATAAATTTGAAAACAAAAACTCTATAGATTATTTGTTAGGGACAATATCCTAATGAAGAAATATAGAGTATATGGCCTCGAACTTGAATAATTTTCATTTTCATTGCACAATTAAAGGTCGAAAAAACATAATTTTTATTTTTAATAAAAATTATAACAAACTTGTGAAAAAAGGCAAAGTACCGCCTAGTTTACTTCCCCTGTTTTGTTTACAAACTTAACAAAACATAAAAAGGAGGAAAAAAAACAAAAACGTGTATTGAATATTTACCAAAGGTAGACATACACACAAACAAGTTTTCAATTTATTTTTTGATCAATGGTTATAATCTTTAACTTCAAAATCATATGTATATTAGTTCTCATGTAGTGAGTAAACTAGTTCATATGAATGCTTGATGTTTGACATGGGATTGTTACCGCTTTCAAAACGTGTTCTGATGATGGGAACCTAGAAAATTCCCGAAATAGATCTATCAACACATTCCTGAAAGGGTCAAATAATAAATTTGAAAACAAAAACTCTATAGATTATTTGTTAGGACAATATCCTAATGAAGAAATATAGAGTATATGGCCTCGAACTTGAATAATTTTCATTTTCATTGCACAATTAAAGGTCGAAAAAACATAATTTTTATTTTTAATAAAAATTATAACAAACTTGTGAAAAAAGGCAAAGTACCGCCTAGTTTACTTCCCCTGTTTTGTTTACAAACTTAACAAAACATAAAAAGGAGGAAAAAAACAAAAACGTGTATTGAATATTTACCAAAGGTAGACATACACACAAACAAGTTTTCAATTTATTTTTTGATCAATGGTTATAATCTTTAACTTCAAAATCATATGTATATTAGTTCTCATGTAGTGAGTAAACTAGTTCATATGAATGCTTGATGTTTGACATGGGATTGTTACCGCTTTCAAAACGTGTTCTGATGATGGGAACCTAGAAAATTCCCGAAATAGATCTATCAACACATTCCTGAAAGGGTCAAATAATAAATTTGAAAACAAAAACTCTATAGATTATTTGTTAGGACAATATCCTAATGAAGAAATATAGAGTATATGGCCTCGAACTTGAATAATTTTCATTTTCATTGCACAATTAAAGGTCGAAAAAACATAATTTTTATTTTAATAAAAATTATAACAAACTTGTGAAAAAAGGCAAAGTACCGCCTAGTTTACTTCCCCTGTTTTGTTTACAAACTTAACAAAACATAAAAAGGAGGAAAAAAACAAAAACGTGTATTGAATATTTACCAAAGGTAGACATACACACAAACAAGTTTTCAATTTATTTTTTGATCAATGGTTATAATCTTTAACTTCAAAATCATATGTATATTAGTTCTCATGTAGTGAGTAAACTAGTTCATATGAATGCTTGATGTTTGACATGGGATTGTTACCGCTTTCAAAACGTGTTCTGATGATGGGAACCTAGAAAATTCCCGAAATAGATCTATCAACACATTCCTGAAAGGGTCAAATAATAAATTTGAAAACAAAAACTCTATAGATTATTTGTTAGGACAATATCCTAATGAAGAAATATAGAGTATATGGCCTCGAACTTGAATAATTTTCATTTTCATTGCACAATTAAAGGTCGAAAAAACATAATTTTTATTTTTAATAAAAATTATAACAAACTTGTGAAAAAAGGCAAAGTACCCGCCTAGTTTACTTCCCCTGTTTTGTTTACAAACTTAACAAAACATAAAAAGGAGGAAAAAAACAAAAACGTGTATTGAATATTTACCAAAGGTAGACATACACACAAACAAGTTTTCAATTTATTTTTTGATCAATGGTTATAATCTTTAACTTCAAAATCATATGTATATTAGTTCTCATGTAGTGAGTAAACTAGTTCATATGAATGCTTGATGTTTGACATGGGATTGTTACCGCTTTCAAAACGTGTTCTGATGATGGGAACCTAGAAAATTCCCGAAATAGATCTATCAACACATTCCTGAAAGGGTCAAATAATAAATTTGAAAACAAAAACTCTATAGATTATTTGTTAGGACAATATCCTAATGAAGAAATATAGAGTATATGGCCTCGAACTTGAATAATTTTCATTTTCATTGCACAATTAAAGGTCGAAAAAACATAATTTTTATTTTTAATAAAAATTATAACAAACTTGTGAAAAAAGGCAAAGTACCGCCTAGTTTACTTCCCCTGTTTTGTTTACAAACTTAACAAAACATAAAAAGGAGGAAAAAAACAAAAACGTGTATTGAATATTTACCAAAGGTAGACATACACACAAACAAGTTTTCAATTTATTTTTGATCAATGGTTATAATCTTTAACTTCAAAATCATATGTATATTAGTTCTCATGTAGTGAGTAAACTAGTTCATATGAATGCTTGATGTTTGACATGGGATTGTTACCGCTTTCAAAACGTGTTCTGATGATGGGAACCTAGAAAATTCCCGAAATAGATCTATCAACACATTCCTGAAAGGGTCAAATAATAAATTTGAAAACAAAAACTCTATAGATTATTTGTTAGGACAATATCCTAATGAAGAAATATAGAGTATATGGCCTCGAACTTGAATAATTTTCATTTTCATTGCACAATTAAAGGTCGAAAAAACATAATTTTTATTTTTAATAAAAATTATAACAAACTTGTGAAAAAAGGCAAAGTACCGCCTAGTTTACTTCCCCTGTTTTGTTTACAAACTTAACAAAACATAAAAAGGAGGAAAAAAACAAAAACGTGTATTGAATATTTACCAAAGGTAGACATACACACAAACAAGTTTTCAATTTATTTTTTGATCAATGGTTATAATCTTTAACTTCAAAATCATATGTATATTAGTTCTCATGTAGTGAGTAAACTAGTTCATATGAATGCTTGATGTTTGACATGGGATTGTTACCGCTTTCAAAACGTGTTCTGATGATGGGAACCTAGAAAATTCCCGAAATAGATCTATCAACACATTCCTGAAAGGGTCAAATAATAAATTTGAAAACAAAAACTCTATAGATTATTTGTTAGGACAATATCCTAATGAAGAAATATAGAGTATATGGCCTCGAACTTGAATAATTTTCATTTTCATTGCACAATTAAAGGTCGAAAAAACATAATTTTTATTTTTAATAAAAATTATAACAAACTTATTAATATTTATATATAAATATATATCTACATTTAAACAAGGTTTGGCCAGTTTCGGTGAAAAGGTAGCTTCATTGCCTGTGAAAAGGACGAGAGGACAATGGATGAAAGAATGGAGGAACCAGAAGCCGGAACGCGGCTCGTACGCATTTTTAAGCAAAGAATTGCTTGTGCTTGACGAAGAGAGTTACAAAAACTACTTAAGGCTTTCTAAGACACATTTTGACTTCTTGTTGTCATTAATAAAAGACGATATACAGCGCTCTGATACTGTTATGAGAAGTGCGATTCCCGCAGAGGAAAAATTAGCCATGACGCTGCGATTTCTTGGCACCGGTAGGTTGAGCAAGATTCTGATTTTATATTGCTGTTAAAATCTATATTCCTATAATGATAAAATCTATAAATTTATACAGGGGAGTCTTACATCAGTCTGGATTATCAAAGCCGTTTGTCAAAATCGGCAATTTCTTGTTTTGTTCCTGAGGTGTGTAATGCTCTTTACAGGCGATTAAAATCCTCGTATTTAAAGGTATATACAAGGAGATACACATACTATATTCATGCATATACATGTGTGTATATTTTTACGTATAAATTTGTAAATTTCAAAAAATTTCTTTTGCAGTTTCCACGCAGTCCCTCAGTTTGGGAGGCCATAGCAAAAGAATTTGCAGTTAAATGGCAATTTCCCAATTGCCTAGGAGCGTTAGATGGGAAACACATAAGTTTTCGTTCTCAACGCAAAGACGGGGCATTTTTTCACAACTATAAGGGAACAAATAGCATAATTCTGCTGGCTCTGGTAGATGCTCATTGCAAATTTATTTTTGTTGACGTTGGCTGCAATGGTCGTAGCAATGATGCTGGAGTATTTTTGCAGAGCAAGCTGAATACTATTCTGCAAGAAGAGAAATCGCTACCGCAATCTGCTGCAATTGGAAACAACAGATTTCTTCCTTACGTCGTAGTCGGCGACGATGCATTCCCTCTGCAGGCACATCTTATGAAGCCTTATCCTTACCACTCGCACTGCCCAAAAAAACAAGTTTTCAATCAACGGCTCTCCCGTGCAAGGCATGTAGTAGAGCATGCGTTTGGCATTTTTTCGAACAGATTCCGAGTTTTTCTAGCGCCAATGTGTCAAAAAGTGGAAACAGTTCAAACTATTGTTCTTGCATGTTGTGCTTTACACAATTATTTGATAGAAAGTGGTGAGACAAGCACAGAAGGAGTAGGGAACGTACAGGATACTGGCAACATCAGTTCTGCTGCTTCCAGTTCGACATACAACCCACGGAAAGTAGAGGCAGAGATCATTCGCCAAAATTTTTCGAATTATTTCAATGAAGAAGGCAAAGTAGATTGGTTGAAGCCTTAATATTAATAAAAAAAACTTTTTAACAAATGTAATGATTATTATTTTTTTATTATAATAAAATAAAATAATAAAAAAAATATATATATATATAATAATAATAATTCTAAAAACAATATCAGTCCTCATTGTGTGTGTTTTTAACACTCAATATCAATTTATTTTTTATTTATTTATTCTGTAATATGAAGCCTTCTCGGCCACAAATATAATAGCACAGTTAAATAACCTGAGATCAAATAAATTCATAGAAAATATACATATTAATGTATTACACTGTTACAAAATAGAAAAAATTTCATATACTTTTAAAATGACCTAGTCTACGTTGTAAGCCTAGTTAAGTGAATCAGTTTCTAATTTTCAAAATTTTTAATACACCCTCAAAATCTGAAGTTATCGCGAAAAACGTTTTTTCAGGACTTCAGGGACAAAAATATTTTGAACTTAATCAGTTCTGAACCGATTTCGAATTTTTGAACGGTTTTGGAAAGATGCATAGCTAAGCTTTATATATATATTTATTTATATGTTTATACTGTTAGCAAACCCATGTGAAAGTATTATACAAAATATTTAAAATTTTAATTTTTTTAACTTTGGCTCCTTTTTTTCCTATACATTACTTTAAAACCTATTTTTTAGTTATTTTGATTTAAAAGAACGTTTAATAAAGAGTAAATTGACACCTTGATTTTTTAAATCGGTAAAAAATGGATAATGTTACATTTTTTTAAAAATATAAAATTTTAATTCCTATTATTTGCGATATATACATTAGAGTGAGATTTTTTTTTGTATAAAAAAGAACTTTTTTCTAATGTATATATCGAATATAATAGGAAAAATTTTAATTTTATATTTAAAAAAAAAATTGTAACATTATCAATTTTCAACGGATTTCGAAAATCAAGGTGTCAATTTACTCTTTATCAAACGTTCTTTTAAATAAAAATTACTAAAAAATAGATTTTCAAATAATGTATACGAAAAAAAGCCGCCAAAAAAAATTGAAAATTTGAAATATTTTATATATTATTTTCACCTGGGTTTGTTAAAAGTATAAACATATATAAATATTTGGAAAGCTTAGCTATTCATCGGTTCAGAACTGATTAAGTTAAAACTAATTTTGTCCGTAAAGTCATGAAAAAAGGTTTTGTCGCGATAACTTCAGATTTTGAGCGTGTATTCAAAATTCGGAAAATTGAAAAGTGATTTACTCAACTAGGCCTACAACATATACTAGGTCATTTTAAAAGTATATTTTGACTGTAACACCTGGTTATCAAAAAAAACAATTTACAAAATTAATTCAGTATCAAAAAATAAAAAACTTGAAGCAAAACATTGGATTATCAATATAATAATTTTTTAACTTTCAAAATCAGTCTCATAAAAAATACCATCCATTGACATCTGCTGCAGGTCGTGCGATGAGTTGACATTCGATGTGGAGGTGGAAGAATTGAGTTGCTTCGGAAAATTTTCAATGTAATGTTGAATTACATTTTGTATTTCCCAAGCAGCTTTCTGCTGATGTTCAACATCAATTTCTTCTAACTGTGATGCAACCAAATTGCCCAGCCAGCCGTATTTTTGAGCATTTTTCTTTTTGGCTGTTATCACATCTTTAAAAGCCGTAAGTTCGCGTCGTATTTCGGAAAATGGGTTGCTTTTCTGTAATATAAGTATTTACATATGTATGCATATTAAAAAATTTCATAAATGAATAGTTAATGAAGTATTAGTTTATAGTTAATAAAATGTTTGCCTTAAGTCTAGTTTAGCAGCATTTCTCAGATCACTTAAAAATTTTTACCCCGAATAGAGTTTTTAGAGCTGATTCCGAGAAACCAAAAATTTTTTGTCGGCGGCGCCCCCTTGCGGCTAGGCAGGGCATTAAAGTTGGAATAGTTTGTTTCGATTATCTCAAAAACTACAAGTCCTATCACAACAATATGCATATCATAGGAAAGCTCTTTAAAATAAATTTACATAACTTGATAGCCAATTTCACAAGCTTTCATTTAAGGTATAATATGCTACCATATCTCTTAAAATAAAAAAGTTATTAAAGGTTAAATTTGGACAATGTTTATGTTTTGCAGTTTTTGGTTTCCGATGGTGCTTAAATCATCACAATTGGTTCACAAGTTTTGCTAAAATCGCAAAAGAAATTTTCACCTTTGAAGCAATCCCTTCCGGATAGGGGGCGCGTCCGCCAACTTCAGATTTGAACTTAGTGAGGTCAAATATTCATGGTCAAAGAATTTTATCAATTTGTGTGATGTTCAGTTAAACTTTATTTGTTCCAAACCGTTAACTTAGTCATGGATAACTTACGCATATTAATTGTACCAAAATCGCAAAAAATCAGCATTGTCCAACTTTAACATTTAATAACTTTTTTATTTTAAGAGATATGGTAGCATATTATACCTTAAATGAAAGCTTAAAAAAAGCTAAATTGGCTATCAAGTTATGTAAACTTTTTATGTACTTATATACACGTTTTTTTCAATGAGATAGCTTTTTGTCAAAAAAAAAACAGAATAAAAAATTATAAAATCAAGATTTGGGCTGTAATGGGTTAATTTGTAAAGACATATTGCACATCATTCGAAAGGTATTTTAAAGAGCTTTCCTATGATATGCATATTGTTGTGATAGGACTGTTTTTGAGATAATCGAAAAAAACTATTCCAACTTTAATGCCCTGCCTAGCCGCAAGGGGGCGCCGCCGACAAAAAATTTTTGGTTTCTCGGAATCAGCTTTAAAAACTCTATTTGGGGTAAAAAAAAAAAAAAAATCGGGGGTATGCTGCTAAACTAGACTTGTTCCAAATGTTTAGGCTGCGTTAAAGCTAAAATTAATTTCGGTACCTTTAGACGTTTTCCGCTGGGTTCCTCATTGGTGCTGAAGCAGCTTTCGTCAGTTAGCGATGTTGAACTAGCTTGTCCTTCGAATTTATTAGATGTTGAACTTCTTTGTCCTTCGAATTTATTAGAAGTACAATCAGTCTAAAAAAACAATTTTCTTAACTTTATGACAATTTCTGCAATTATTTGTATATGTGGAAATTACCTCAATGTTATCTTCACTCTCCCTGATGCAGGCATGTGGTTCCAGAAATGATAGCTGTTGAAAGCACCAAAGCTTTGGCACATACAAATCACTTCTTCCACTGCCGCTTTTTTTAGAGTTTTTTATTAACCTCAACTCCCTAATGTATTGGCTTCGTAGACCTTTCCATTTATTTTTAATATCTGCTACAGTCACACCAAACATTTCTTTTTCCAAAATATTTTTTACATCATTAAAAGCCTGTGCCTTTTTTATGCGGTCCATATACTCCTTGGATCGCACACTATACAAATATTCTCTTTCCTGCACAAATAAAATCAATTTTTCTAAGTAGGTGGTTAATGAGAGTTCTGGAAACAAGAGCAGGGAGCAAAAATTTTGTACTAGTTTTGTATGGCAAATCTAGCAAATCCAATACAAATTTCAATCTGGCAACCCTGTCAATCAAAACCGCAAAATTATTCCTTTACTGTTCATGTGGGGTCTTTTATGTCTCCAGATTTTATTTTTTATGGGTAAAGGGGTTGGAGGGGGTTTAAATTAGCGAGATGTATTTAAGGGTTAATGTGTATTTACCGCAAAATTATGTTAAACATAAAATTATTCCTTTAACGGCCGATGGGGTCAAATTTGACCCCATGATTTTTTGTGTTATGAGGCGGTAGTGTGTTCGGTTTTGATTGAAGTGAAGTCGTGGTGGTCGGTGTGGAGGGTGGGTGTGTGGGGTTGGGGTGGGGGTTGGGGTGGGGGTTCGGTTTGGTGGGGGTTCGGTTTTGCTTAAAGTGAAGTCGTGGTGGGGGTTCGGTTTTGGTTAAGTCGTGGTGGGGGTTCGGTTTGGTGGGGGGTTCGGTTTTGGTTAAAGTGAAGTCGTGGTGGGGGTTCGGTTTTGGTTAAGTCGTGGTGGGGGTTCGGTTTTGGTTAAGTCGTGGTGGGGGTTCGGTTTGGTGGGGGGTTCGGTTTTGGTTAAAGTGAAGTCGTGGTGGGGGGTTCGGTTTTGGTTAAAGTGAAGTCGTGGTGGGGGTTCGGTTTTGGTTAAGTCGTGGTGGGGGTTCGGTTTTGGTTAAAGTGAAGTCGTGGTGGGGGTTCGGTTTTGGTTAAAGTGAAGTCGTGGTGGGGGTTCGGTTTTGCTTAAAGTGAAGTCGTGGTGGGTGTTATTTTTATTGAAGTGAAGTCGTAACATTTAATGTGTTCATTAGAGGGTTAATACAATATGAATTAAACCACATTAGGGATGTTTACGAAAGTCTGTGATTTTTTGCTAGTATTTAATAAATAAAATTCATTTACTGTGGTATATATGAATTTCCCTAATACTATTTGTTATCAGTATAAAATGTTTATCACATTATTTAAAAAACAAAACATTTTTATTTTATTTTTTAGTGTTAATCATATACCTACATACTTATAAAACATATGTATATTAGCAACAATTCTATATTTTTGTAGACCAAATAATTTACAATTATACATAACACTCGAATCAACCGTAATTTGTTTCAATTTAAAACAATTTTCAACACGAACATAAAACTCTTGATTTGCTATGAAATGGGGTGATGGGGGAGGTTGAGGTGGAGATTGAGGTGGAGGCTGAGGTGGAGGCCTAGGAGGCAGAGGTGGCCCTGGAGTGGCAGAGGTTTTAAAATATTTTATGAAAACAGAAAATTAAGTTGTTGAAATGCAAAAAGTTTGTACTTGACCATGAACAACTAAGTTGTTATCGTTTAGTAATAAAAAGCAACAAAACAATATTATTTATATATATATTTTATTTATTAATTTGTTTGAGAATTTTGTAATATAATAATATAATCATTAAATATCTTAAATTTATCTATTATCTATATTATATTTATCTATTTTAAAATGTCCTCAAGCGTAGGTATTAATACCATCTTCTCTTATATAACGCTTATCATCATCATAACTTAATACAACTTTTGATATTTGTTGTGTATAAATTTCATATAGAATAGATTTAAATATATACATTTTATTATGATATATAGTTTTATCTATCAGACAGTTACGATAATCATTAATAGTTAGTTTTTTTAAAGCCGAGTTTTTTACACCTTTCGCTTTTTTTATTTCTTCTTTATCGGCAACAGCTATTGAATATACTTTTGATCGAAGTCCAATAAATTCTAACATTACACACCCACTATTCTCGTCTTTCATCATTCCCAACACCTTTTTGTTTTGCAAGGGAAAATTGAAAACATTATTAATTGAATAGTCTGATGTATCAAAGTTTAGATGAAGATCATTGTAAATATCTTTATAAAAATCGTCTGTTCTTATTGTATAAATAAACGAGTCAGTATCCATATAATTTAGTGTTAAATTTTCATTAAATTTTGGTTGCATATACTGATAGTGGAAATCATACATTTTATATTTAGATAGTTCTAGAACTGTAAACCCTAAATATATAGGTTTATTGAACGTCACCCTATCCATACTCATTTGAATTGCAATCATATTATCGGTAAAATGTGTTGAACTATGAAAATTAGGTTTTGCTATAAGAGCTCGAGCACCCAAATGGTTATGTTCACTCTCCCAAGCATTGACGATTTTCACATTTTTACGTTTTTCAACATTTTCCATAGTTTTACCGTATACCGCATTATTCAAAAGTTTAAAAAAATTTTTTTCAAATTCATTTTTTAGCATTGATTCGATGAAGAGTATTTAAGTCGATATACTGTTTCAACCAAGTTGATTGTCTAAATCTTAATATTCTATGAATTTTAACTAATTTTAAACCATTTCTAATACACTGCTGAAGATTTCGATAGTGAATTATATATGATTTTTTGTTAGTTAAATCGGGAATCAGGTTCTTTATATTGTGATGTTTTATTGGATGACTTTTAAGTTCAGCACAGAATGGTAAATCATTGTGACTATCATGAAGTTCTTCAGGATAGTCTAAATCAACTTCTAAAATGTAACTAAAATTAGAGTTTTCGGATACTTTTGAAATATCAAAGCTATCTATATCTTCAATCCATTCAAATTTACCTTCTGATAAAGATTCAGACATTACCCAACCATATAAATTGTTTGCATCTAAATACATAAGATATTGTGAGGGTGTAGAACAATCATATGTTTTCATATATTTATGATTTGCAACTGTTCGACGTGTTGAACATTGAACAATACCACCTCTAATTCCTTTTTTCATGAAATTATACATATTTATATCGGTGAACAATTCCAATTTAATTTTCGTTATTTTTAACATGGCATCCCACGATAAACCAGGTGTTGTATAGTAATGACATGGATCAAGATGATATATCGATTTACAAACAGAACGAAAATTTTCAAATACATCAGTTAAAAGAAGTACATCCGTTTTTAGATATAAAAGCATATACTCATTTAGAGATTGACAGTTAAATGTAGACCAAACACTTAACGCATGCTCATAATCAGTAATAGTACATTCTGTATTATTTAATGTAGAGAAAAACTGTTCGCGAGGAGGTAAAACATTTTCGTTTAATTTTTCAACTGAATCGATATACTCATAATATACCTTTTCTTTTCAAAAGATTAAATTCTAAATGATTTGGATATATCGATTTTAATATTTTAAAATCATCATTATGTAAATGATTGGCTAAACTATCTAAACTTGATGACATAAATCTAAAAGAATCGAGAAAACGTAATTCTAAATTATATTCATCGGTAATTTGAATACAGTGATGGCAGAAAATAGACACATAGTATATTTTTATCCTTTAAAATAGAAAAGTTATAGTTTAAATGTGGGTAATTAAGAATCGTGGAATAAGTTTTATTTTATTTTAATAAAGTACTTGTTCATATAATATTCGGAGTTTCAAAGTTATCAGAAGCTAAAACTTTCATACTTTTAACTGACTGTGAGAAATCGGAGAGAAACTGTGGTAGTTTCTTGTATTTTTAATTGTACAAACATCAATAAATCTTTTTGACAAGAAGTTTTCGATAGCATCAACATCAAAAATGGATACAAAAAAAATTTTTTTATACCAGCAATTTGGATGGAACAAAAATCAAACATTGCTGTAGGTGTTAGGATATGATGATTCGAAGTTCGCTGTAGACTTGCTTTCCGTACAATCCGCTTAATTGTACCTCCTGCTCCGTCACAAGGACTTTTGCCATGAGAAGTGGCAAAAAAGTGCCACTCTGCTTCTAAGCCGAAATCGTCTTTGTGATGACAAATGTTGATAAAATTTTTTTTATTTTTGTATTGAGCTGCCGATCCATTGCTAAAGTAATGGATTTTTTAAACTGGGATACTTATTTTTTGTATAATCGATAAAAGTTTTTTGAAATGAATAAAATGATATGGTATTATGATTCAAACAATCACTAATTACGCACAATGTTTCGGTTTTGATTGATATATTTTCTTTATAATAAATTACAAAAGGATGTAGAGTAGCTTGATCGTTTGTCCCACATTTAACTATACCCACATTTAAACTATAACTTTTCTATTTTAAAGGATAAAAATATACTATGTGTCTATTTTCTGCCACCACTGTAATATTTTTTAATATAAAAAATCTCCTGAATTTATTAAATATATTTTTTAGTCCATAATTATTCTTTGTTACTTCATAATACTACTTGTTTTTATTTTAATTTCTCTGTATATAACAATTGAGGAAAGTATAAAAATACATACAAAAAATCAAAAAGGCTTTTCTTTATAACCCCGTAAATCCGAGAGTAGTGAAAATAACTAAACGGGTCTTGAAGTGTTATAAAGTTAAAAGTAGGGGAGTAAGTACTCTGTAATTTTCAAGTTTGTATCTGCTAACAAACATGATCAAATTGTAGCCTGAAATATACAAATTTTCAAAATTTCAAGTAACGATTTTTTCATAACGAGTTGCCAGATTGGGCCAATTTTAATTTTGTATTTTTCTCCGACATGTCTAATTTGTATCTGAGAATTATTATGCTTTTATATTCATTAGCGGCGACACTGGAGTTAATTGAAAAACATAAAAAAACAATGAAATATGCTTATTTTCAATACCACGTTATTTTTCGGATGTATGAATTAAGTCAAATTTTATATTTTTGATAGAAACTATAATCCTTCAGCTTTAAAACGATGCCTTCATCTTGTAGATATCTCTAGCAGCTCAAACCACTACCCACAAAAACAAGACTTTTTAGTTTTTTTATTTTGCGTGAACCGGTTGTGTGTCGTGTGCAAAAATTTAATCCTCTTGGATTTTGGTTCTGGAAACCCTTAGGAACATTTCCACAAAATTTTAACAAAATCCAAAATGATCCAGCAACAATTTTTCATTTTTTTTTCGGTGTTTTCATATAGAATAACTCATACTGGTTTTTATCAAATTTTAAAATCATTTTTTTATTCATAATTTTATTACTGTTATTGTTTTTGCATATAAAAAAATACATTTTTTATAACCATTTTATTTTCTCACTTGTTAAAATTTTCACTTTCCTTTTCACTATGTTAACTTTTTCCATCAATTTATTTCTTCTGATTTCAATATCAACTGAAGGTAAATGCCAACTAGAGAAAAAGCAAGACTGCTGGACAACAGAAACCAACCAATTTAATAAACGAGAGTACAAAAACAAAGAGCGCTAGGGAAAATCGCCAAATAGGGAAAAACCAATTTTAACAAAACAAGAAAGACAACAAACACACTATTAAAAATAAGTTTTGATTTGCTATGAAATGGGGCGAAGGCGGATGTTGAGGTGAAGGCTGTGGTGAAGGCTTCCAAGTCCAGAGATAAGAATAAAAAAATTTTTTTTGTTTAATCACATTTTTAATTAAGTACGTATGTCATACTATACTATTATAAACATAATAACAGAATATTAACCTTGTCTCTTCAACATACAGCTTTTTCTATCACCTCTTTCATGAGTGTGCTGGTGTCTGAGATTTGTTTATTGGTTTCATTCATATAGTTCTGTTAAATGGTTTCAAGACTCATATGCTATTAAACTAAAATGTTATCAAAAAATTGTAATCAAGTTCAAGTTTTTACGATCTAACAAAAATAATAACAAATATTTTTGATTTTATATTAATTTTTTTATTTTATTTTTTTTTTATTATACATAAAGTTTCTATTTAAAATGTGTTTTCTACTTCTTCATCATCAGTACTGGCATACAAGTTGTTGTAGAATACATATTGTTTCTTCTTTTTAATGATTAGACTATACATTATTTTAATTATAATTTCTCGCTATGCGAACTGTTACCTTTTTATTAAAATTAAAGTTATTATTTCTCGTTATGCGAGCTGTTACTTTTACAATTTAAACTAAACTTCAATGGTGATTCTAATAAGACTTTTTTTTGAGCCTATGAGCTTGCTTTTAATTAATAATTTTTGAAGTCTTAATGTGATTTCTTTATCATTAATCCAACTTAGATTCCATACAGATTCAATTTTGACTAAACGTGTTTTAAACTTTATTTCGACTTTGATCTCATTTTTATTAACGGCTTTTATCTTGACTAATCCAGCTTATACATTGATATTTAAACTTGATTAATCGTGATTATGTCTTAAGTACAAATAAGTTTTAATAGGGAATTTAACTTTCACTTATCATGTTACACGCTTTTGAGGTCTGACTATAGCAACATTATTATTTAAATTCTCGGGAATATTTTGATTAGATTGAATGTCATTTGTTGTTTTGAGTGTTGAAGACATAGGTTGAACCGTTTTGGTAGATTGATTAAATGCTCTCTCAATTCTTTGTATTTTGTAATTCAATTCTTCAATAACACGATTTTTCTTTTTCTCTAAATTATCTTTAGTAAACAAACATAGTTTAATGATCTCATTTGTATGGGCTATCTCATCTTTAAGTTTTGCAAATTGAATATCATTATTTTCATCATACATTCTCTGTTCCTCTTCTACTTTAGTTATATATAATGCAAAATCGGTTTGTTGTCGTCCAAAATCTGTTATCGCGTGTTCAAAATTTCTCATTGCTTCCAATAACTGTTCATTTAATATCATTACTGTTTGAGATTTATCTAGCAATTGCTGTTGCAAATCGTTATGGCTATAGGAAAGTTCTCGAATTTTATTATTTGCCTCGGTTTGATGTTTATGAAGTTGTTCTTTTAGTTCCTGATTTTCACTATTTAACATTTGTGCTTCACCTCCGCGAAGCACAATTTAACCCACCGCCGACGCCTTCACCTCCGCCTAGGCCTCCACCTCAGCCTCCACCTCAACCTCCGCCTTCGCCCCATTCACATATCAGTAAAACCACAACAAATTTTAACAACTGAACAACAGAACTGTTATCACACATTTGTTAGATTCTCATACAAAATTAATATAAAATTTTTGCTCATATTTGCTTGATTCACATTTTGTTGAACAGACATAAATGCTGTGGAATCGTTTACTGAAGTTGTGGGCTTCTTTATTTAATTTTATTTTCAATAAGTCAGTCTAGAAATAGAACTCAAGCTCACATAGCGAGTCACAAATAATAAATAAAATACAATAAAAGTAACAGCTCGCATATCGACGCAAAGAATCAACAAAAAAACTATTCAAAAAAATTCAAAAAAAAAAATCAGCTGATACTTTTTTTAAAATCTCAATAAAATGTTGTGATTCAACTTAAAAATGATTTAGAAACTTTCAGTATGGAATTACAAAAATCTTTGTCATTAATTGAGGTAAAAAATTCCTGCATTGACGATTTGGAAAAAATTTTACAAGAACGAAACTCAGAAATTGAAAAGCTTCATAGTGACTTAAAACTATTAAAGGAAGAAAATATACAAACCCTAAAAGATTTTTCATTTTTCAGAGATAAATTTTATGAACTTGAAACGCGTTACGATAAATTGACTCAAATGTTAAATAGTGAAAATCAGGAACTAAAAGAACAACTTCATAAACATCAAACCGAGGCAAATAATAAAATTCGAGAACTTTCCTATAGCCATAACGATTTGCAACAGCAATTGCTAGATAAATCTCAAACAGTAATGATATTAAATGAACAGTTATTGGAAGCAATGAGAAATTTTGAAAACGCGATAACAGATTTTGGACGACAACAAACCGATTTTGCATTATATATAACTAAAGTAGAAGAGGAACAGAGAATGTATGATGAAAATAATGATATTCAATTTGCAAAACTTAAAGATGAGATAGCCCATACAAATGAGATCATTAAACTATGTTTGTTTACTAAAGATAATTTAGAGAAAAAGAAAAATCGTGTTATTGAAGAATTGAATTACAAAATACAAAGAATTGAGAGAGCATTTAATCAATCTACCAAAACGGTTCAACCTATGTCTTCAACACTCAAAACAACAAATGACATTCAATCTAATCAAAATATTCCCGAGAATTTAAATAATAATGTTGCTATAGTCAGACCTCAAAAGCGTGTAACATGATAAGTGAAAGTTAAATTCCCTATTAAAACTTATTTGTACTTAAGACATAATCACGATTAATCAAGTTTAAATATCAATGTATAAGCTGGATTAGTCAAGATAAAAGCCGTTAATAAAAATGAGATCAAAGTCGAAATAAAGTTTAAAACACGTTTAGTCAAAATTGAATCTGTATGGAATCTAAGTTGGATTAATGATAAAGAAATCACATTAAGACTTCAAAAATTATTAATTAAAAGCAAGCTCATAGGCTCAAAAAAAAGTCTTATTAGAATCACCATTGAAGTTTAGTTTAAATTGTAAAAGTAACAGCTCGCATAACGAGAAATAATAACTTTAATTTTAATAAAAAGGTAACAGTTCGCATAGCGAGAAATTATAATTAAAATAATGTATAGTCTAATCATTAAAAAGAAGAAACAATATGTATTCTACAACAACTTGTATGCCAGTACTGATGATGAAGAAGTAGAAAACACATTTTAAATAGAAACTTTATGTATAATAAAAAAAAAAAAAAAATAAAATAAAAAAATTAATATAAAATCAAAAATATTTGTTATTATTTTTGTTAGATCGTAAAAACTTGAACTTGATTACAATTTTTTGATAACATTTTAGTTTAATAGCATATGAGTCTTGAAACCATTTAACAGAACTATATGAATGAAACCAATAAACAAATCTCAGACACCAGCACACTCATGAAAGAGGTGATAGAAAAAGCTGTATGTTGAAGAGACAAGGTTAATATTCTGTTATTATGTTTATAATAGTATAGTATGACATACGTACTTAATTAAAAATGTGATTAAACAAAAAAATTTTTTTTTTATTCTTATCTCTGGACTTGGAAGCCTTCACCACAGCCTTCACCTCAACATCCGCCTTCGCCCCATTTCATAGCAAATCAAAACTTATTTTTAATAGTGTGTTTGTTGTCTTTCTTGTTTTGTTAAAATTGGTTTTTCCCTATTTGGCGATTTTCCCTAGCGCTCTTTGTTTTTGTACTCTCGTTTATTAAATTGGTTGGTTTCTGTTGTCCAGCAGTCTTGCTTTTTCTCTAGTTGGCATTTACCTTCAGTTGATATTGAAATCAGAAGAAATAAATTGATGGAAAAAGTTAACATAGTGAAAAGGAAAGTGAAAATTTTAACAAGTGAGAAAATAAAATGGTTATAAAAAATGTATTTTTTTATATGCAAAAACAATAACAGTAATAAAATTATGAATAAAAAAATGATTTTAAAATTTGATAAAAACCAGTATGAGTTATTCTATATGAAAACACCGAAAAAAAATGAAAAATTGTTGCTGGATCATTTTGGATTTTGTTAAAATTTTGTGGAAATGTTCCTAAGGGTTTCCAGAACCAAAATCCAAGAGGATTAAATTTTTGCACACGACACACAACCGGTTCACGCAAAATAAAAAAACTAAAAAGTCTTGTTTTTGTGGGTAGTGGTTTGAGCTGCTAGAGATATCTACATGATGAAGGCATCGTTTTTAAAGCTGAAGGATTATAGTTTCTATCAAAAATATAAAATTTGACTTAATTCATACATCCGAAAAATAACGTGGTATTGAAAATAAGCATATTTCATTGTTTTTTTATGTTTTTCAATTAACTCCAGTGTCGCCGCTAATGAATATAAAAGCATAATAATTCTCAGATACAAATTAGACATGTCGGAGAAAAATACAAAATTAAAATTGGCCCAATCTGGCAACTCGTTATGAAAAAATCGTTACTTGAAATTTTGAAAATTTGTATATTTCAGGCTACAATTTGATCATGTTTGTTAGCAGATACAAACTTGAAAATTACAGAGTACTTACTCCCCTACTTTTAACTTTATAACACTTCAAGACCCGTTTAGTTATTTTCACTACTCTCGGATTTACGGGGTTATAAAGAAAAGCCTTTTTGATTTTTTGTATGTATTTTTATACTTTCCTCAATTGTTATATACAGAGAAATTAAAATAAAAACAAGTAGTATTATGAAGTAACAAAGAATAATTATGGACTAAAAAATATATTTAATAAATTCAGGAGATTTTTTATATTAAAAAATATTACAGTGGTGGCAGAAAATAGACACATAGTATATTTTTATCCTTTAAAATAGAAAAGTTATAGTTTAAATGTGGGTATAGTTAAATGTGGGACAAACGATCAAGCTACTCTACATCCTTTTGTAATTTATTATAAAGAAAATATATCAATCAAAACCGAAACATTGTGCGTAATTAGTGATTGTTTGAATCATAATACCATATCATTTTATTCATTTCAAAAAACTTTTATCGATTATACAAAAAATAAGTATCCCAGTTTAAAAAAATCCATTACTTTAGCAATGGATCGGCAGCTCAATACAAAAATAAAAAAAAATTTTATCAACATTTGTCATCACAAAGACGATTTCGGCTTAGAAGCAGAGTGGCACTTTTTTGCCACTTCTCATGGCAAAAGTCCTTGTGACGGAGCAGGAGGTACAATTAAGCGGATTGTACGGAAAGCAAGTCTACAGCGAACTTCGAATCATCATATCCTAACACCTACAGCAATGTTTGATTTTTGTTCCATCCAAATTGCTGGTATAAAAAAATTTTTTTTGTATCCATTTTTGATGTTGATGCTATCGAAAACTTCTTGTCAAAAAGATTTATTGATGTTTGTACAATTAAAAATACAAGAAACTACCACAGTTTCTCTCCGATTTCTCACAGTCAGTTAAAAGTATGAAAGTTTTAGCTTCTGATAACTTTGAAACTCCGAATATTATATGAACAAGTACTTTATTAAAATAAAATAAAACTTATTCCACGATTCTTAATTACCCACATTTAAATTATAACTTTTCTATTTTAAAGGATAAAAATATACTATGTGTCTATTTTCTGCCATCACTGTATTCAAATTACCGATGAATATAATTTAGAATTACGTTTTCTCGATTCTTTTAGATTTATGTCATCAAGTTTAGATAGTTTAGCCAATCATTTACATAATGATGATTTTAAAATATTAAAATCGATATATCCAAATCATTTAGAATTTAATCTTTTGAAATGAAAAGGTATATTTCCTTATGAGTATATCGATTCAGTTGAAAAATTAAACGAAAATGTTTTACCTCCTCGCGAACAGTTTTTCTCTACATTAAATAATACAGAATGTACTATTACTTATTATGAGAATGCGTTAAGTGTTTGGTCTACATTTAACTGTCAATCTCTAAATGAGTATATGCTTTTATATCTAAAAACGGATGTACTTCTTTTAACTGATGTATTTGAAAATTTTCGTTCTGTTTGTAAATCGATATATCATCTTGATCCATGTCATTACTATACAACACCTGGTTTATCGTGGGATGCCATGTTAAAAATAACGAAAATTAAATTGGAATTGTTCACCGATATAAATATGTATAATTTCATGAAAAAAGGAATTAGAGGTGGTATTGTTCAATGTTCAACACGTCGAACAGTTGCAAATCATAAATATATGAAAACATATGATTGTTCTACACCCTCACAATATCTTATGTATTTAGATGCAAACAATTTATATGGTTGGGTAATGTCTGAATCTTTATCAGAAGGTAAATTTGAATGGATTGAAGATATAGATAGCTTTGATATTTCAAAAGTATCCGAAAACTCTAATTTTAGTTACATTTTAGAAGTTGATTTAGACTATCCTGAAGAACTTCATGATAGTCACAATGATTTACCATTCTGTGCTGAACTTAAAAGTCATCCAATAAAACATCACAATATAAAGAAGCTGATTCCCGATTTAACTAACAAAAAATCATATATAATTCACTATCGAAATCTTCAGCAGTGTATTAGAAATGGTTTAAAATTAGTTAAAATTCATAGAATATTAAGATTTAGACAATCATCTTGGTTGAAACAGTATATCGACTTAAATACTCTTCATCGAATCAATGCTAAAAAATGAATTTGAAAAAAATTTTTTTAAACTTTTGAATAATGCGGTATACGGTAAAACTATGGAAAATGTTGAAAAACGTAAAAATGTGAAAATCGTCAATGCTTGGGAGAGTGAACATAACCATTTGGGTGCTCGAGCTCTTATAGCAAAACCTAATTTTCATAGTTCAACACATTTTACCGATAATATGATTGCAATTCAAATGAGTATGGATAGGGTGACGTTCAATAAACCTATATATTTAGGGTTTACAGTTCTAGAACTATCTAAATATAAAATGTATGATTTCCACTATCAGTATATGCAACCAAAATTTAATGAAAATTTAACACTAAATTATATGGATACTGACTCGTTTATTATACAATAAGAACAGACGATTTTTATAAAGATATTTACAATGATCTTCATCTAAACTTTGATACATCAGACTATTCAATTAATAATGTTTTCAATTTTCCCTTGCAAAACAAAAAGGTGTTGGGAATGATGAAAGACGAGAATAGTGGGTGTGTAATGTTAGAATTTATTGGACTTCGATCAAAAGTATATTCAATAGCTGTTGCCGATAAAGAAGAAATAAAAAAAGCGAAAGGTGTAAAAAACTCGGCTTTAAAAAAACTAACTATTAATGATTATCGTAACTGTCTGATAGATAAAACTATATATCATAATAAAATGTATATATTTAAATCTATTCTATATGAAATTTATACACAACAAATATCAAAAGTTGTATTAAGTTATGATGATGATAAGCGTTATATAAGAGAAGATGGTATTAATACCTACGCTTGAGGACATTTTAAAATAGATAAATATAATATAGATAATAGATAAATTTAAGATATTTAATGATTATATTATTATATTACAAAATTCTCAAACAAATTAATAAATAAAATATATATATAAATAATATTGTTTTGTTGCTTTTTATTACTAAACGATAACAACTTAGTTGTTCATGGTCAAGTACAAACTTTTTGCATTTCAACAACTTAATTTTCTGTTTTCATAAAATATTTTAAAACCTCTGCCACTCCAGGGCCACCTCTGCCTCCTAGGCCTCCACCTCAGCCTCCACCTCAATCTCCACCTCAACCTCCCCCATCACCCCATTTCATAGCAAATCAAGAGTTTTATGTTCGTGTTGAAAATTGTTTTAAATTGAAACAAATTACGGTTGATTCGAGTGTTATGTATAATTGTAAATTATTTGGTCTACAAAAATATAGAATTGTTGCTAATATACATATGTTTTATAAGTATGTAGGTATATGATTAACACTAAAAAATAAAATAAAAATGTTTTGTTTTTTAAATAATGTGATTAACATTTTATACTGATAACAAATAGTATTAGGGAAATTCATATATACCACAGTAAATGAATTTTATTTATTAAATACTAGCAAAAAATCACAGACTTTCGTAAACCTCCCTAATGTGGTTTAATTCATATTGTATTAACCCTCTAATGAACACATTAAATGTTACGACTTCACTTCAATAAAAATAACACCCACCACGACTTCACTTTAAGCAAAACCGAACCCCCACCACGACTTCACTTTAACCAAAACCGAACCCCCACCACGACTTCACTTTAACCAAAACCGAACCCCCACCACGACTTAACCAAAACCGAACCCCCACCACGACTTCACTTTAACCAAAACCGAACCCCCCACCAAACCGAACCCCCAACACGACTTAACCAAAACCGAACCCCCACCACGACTTAACCAAAACCGAACCCCCACCACGACTTCACTTTAACCAAAACCGAACCCCCCACCAAACCGAACCCCCACCACGACTTAACCAAAACCGAACCCCCACCACGACTTCACTTTAAGCAAAACCGAACCCCCACCAAACCGAACCCCCACCCCAACCCCCACCCCAACCCCACACACCCACCCTCCACACCGACCACCACGACTTCACTTCAATCAAAACCGAACACACTACCGCCTCATAACACAAAAAATCATGGGGTCAAATTTGACCCCATCGGCCGTTAAAGGAATAATTTTATGTTTAACATAATTTTGCGGTAAATACACATTAACCCTTAAATACATCTCGCTAATTTAAACCCCCTCCAACCCCTTTACCCATAAAAAATAAAATCTGGAGACATAAAAGACCCCACATGAACAGTAAAGGAATAATTTTGCGGTTTTGATTGACAGGGTTGCCAGATTGAAATTTGTATTGGATTTGCTAGATTTGCCATACAAAACTAGTACACAATTTTTGCTCCCTGCTCTTGTTTCCAGAACTCTCATTAACCACCTACTTTTCTATACTTTTTCTTTCCCATTTATATTCCATTTTTATATTTATAAAATAAATTTGGAATAACAAAATTTTTCTTTTTTCGCAAAATTTGTTTTACTGCGAACTTCTTTTAAATTGCACAAAAGAACGCCAGAAAAAAGTAATAAAGCAAATGTCAAAAAGCAAATTAAGAAAACGGCAACAAAGCGAGTGTCCGAGTACCGGAGACAAAATTGATACTCTCTTCCACACTCGTAATTTGCTACGTCCCCATTTAGACGTGCGAACATTTGGAAGGAAAACATTTGGAATTCTCTTTTGTTTTTTCTTTCGCGTTCACACAGTCGAACATGTTGCCGGCAACATTCCATTATTATTATTTGCTTTTTTGACATTTGTCTTATTTGTGCTGTGTTTTTTATCTTTAATAAGTGTTTTGTTATTTTAAATAAAAAAAAATAATAAAAATAAATCAAGATTTTAATAAACAAATCTAAAAAATAAAATCATGGAAAACCAAGAAAACTCCGCCTAATTGAAGATATTGCGGACTGTATTGGAGAAACTATGGAGTTGGATTCCGGCGATAGCGACAAAGAAGAAATACTTTTAGGTGATTAAATGTTAAAAATATAAACTCGAAGTTAATATTAATATTTATATATAAATATATATCTACATTAAAAAAAGGTTTGGCCAGTTTCGGTGAAAAGGTAGCTTCATTGCCTGTGAAAAGGACGAGAGGACAATGGATGAAAGAATGGAGGAACCAGAAGCCGGAACGCGGCTCGTACGCATTTTTAAGCAAAGAATTGCTTGTGCTTGACGAAGAGAGTTACAAAAACTACTTAAGGCTTTCTAAGACACATTTTGACTTCTTGTTGTCATTAATAAAAGACGATATACAGCGCTCTGATACTGTTATGAGAAGTGCGATTCCCGCAGAGGAAAAATTAGCCATGACGCTGCGATTTCTTGACACCGGTAGGTTGAGCAAGATTCTGATTTTATATTGCTGTTAAAATCTATATTCCTATAATGATAAAATCTATAAATTTATACAGGAGAGTCTTACATCAGTCTGGATTATCAAAGCCGTTTGTCAAAATCGGCAATTTCTTGTTTTGTTCCTGAGGTGTGTAATGCTCTTTACAGGCGATTAAAATCCTCGTATTTAAAGGTATATACAAGGAGATACACATACTATATTCATGCATATACATGTGTGTATATTTTTACGTATAAATTTGTAAATTTCAAAAAATTTCTTTTGCAGTTTCCACGCAGTCCCTCAGATTGGGAGGCCATAGCAAAAGAATTTGCAGTTAAATGGCAATTTCCCGATTGCCTAGGAGCGTTAGATGGGAAACACATAAGTTTTCGTTCTCAACGCAAAGACGGGGCATTTTTTCACAACTATAAGGGAACAAATAGCATAATTCTGCTGGCTCTGGTAGATGCTCATTGCAAATTTATTTTTGTTGACGTTGGCTGCAATGGTCGTAGCAATGATGCTGGAGTATTTTTGCAGAGCAAGCTGAATACAATTCTGCAAGAAGAGAAATCGCTACCGCAATCTGCTGCAATTGGAAACAACAGATTTCTTCCTTACGTCGTAGTCGGCGACGATGCATTCCCTCTGCAGGCACATCTTATGAAGCCTTATCCTTACCACTCGCACTGCCCAAAAAAACAAGTTTTCAATCAACGGCTCTCCCGTGCAAGGCATGTAGTAGAGCATGCGTTTGGCATTTTTTCGAACAGATTCCGAGTTTTTCTAGCGCCAATGTGTCAAAAAGTGGAAACAGTTCAAACTATTGTTCTTGCATGTTGTGCTTTACACAATTATTTGATAGAAAGTGGTGAGACAAGCACAGAAGGAGTAGGGAACGTACAGGATACTGGCAACATCAGTTCTGCTGCTTCCAGTTCGACATACAACCCACGGAAAGGAGAGGCAGAGATCATTCGCCAAAATTTTTCGAATTATTTCAATGAAGAAGGCAAAGTAGATTGGTTGAAGCCTTAATATTAATAAAAAAAACTTTTTAACAAATGTAATGATTATTATTTTTTTATTATAATAAAATAAAATAATAAAAAAAATATATATATATATATACATATATATATATAATAATAATAATTCTAAAAACAATATCAGTCCTCATTGTGTGTGTTTTTAACACTCAATATAATTTATTTTTTATTTATTTATTCTGTAATATGAAGCCTTCTCGGCCACAAATATAATAGCACAGTTAAATAACCTGAGATCAAATAAATTCATAGAAAATATACATATTAATGTATTACACTGTTACAAAATAGAAAAAATTTCATATACTTTTAAAATGACCTAGTCTACGTTGTAAGCCTAGTTAAGTGAATCAGTTTCTAATTTTCAAAATTTTTAATACACCCTCAAAATCTGAAGTTATCGCGAAAAACGTTTTTTCAGGACTTCAGGGACAAAAATATTTTGAACTTAATCAGTTCTGAACCGATTTCGAATTTTTGAACGGTTTTGGAAAGATGCATAGCTAAGCTTTATATATATATATATTTATATGTTTATACTGTTAGCAAACCCATGTGAAAGTATTATACAAAATATTTAAAATTTTAATTTTTTTAACTTTGGCTCCTTTTTTTCCTATACATTACTTTAAAACCTATTTTTTAGTTATTTTGATTTAAAAGAACGTTTAATAAAGAGTAAATTGACACCTTGATTTTTTAAATCGGTAAAAAATGGATAATGTTACATTTTTTTTAAAAATATAAAATTTTAATTCCTATTATTTGCGATATATACATTAGAGTGAGATTTTTTTTTGTATAAAAAAGAACTTTTTTCTAATGTATATATCGAATATAATAGGAAAAATTTTAATTTTATATTTAAAAAAAATTGTAACATTATCAATTTTCAACGGATTTCGAAAATCAAGGTGTCAATTTACTCTTTATCAAACGTTCTTTTAAATAAAAATTACTAAAAAATAGATTTTCAAATAATGTATACGAAAAAAAGCCGCCAAAAAAAATTGAAAATTTGAAATATTTTATATATTATTTTCACCTGGGTTTGTTAAAAGTATAAACATATATAAATATTTGGAAAGCTTAGCTATTCATCGGTTCAGAACTGATTAAGTTAAAACTAATTTTGTCCGTAAAGTCATGAAAAAAGGTTTTGTCGCGATAACTTCAGATTTTGAGCGTGTATTCAAAATTCGGAAAATTGAAAAGTGATTTACTCAACTAGGCCTACAACATATACTAGGTCATTTTAAAAGTATATTTTGACTGTAACACCTGGTTATCAAAAAAAACAATTTACAAAATTAATTCAGTATCAAAAAATAAAAAACTTGAAGCAAAACATTGGATTATCAATATAATAATTTTTTAACTTTCAAAATCAGTCTCATAAAAAATACCATCCATTGACATCTGCTGCAGGTCGTGCGATGAGTTGACATTCGATGTGGAGGTGGAAGAATTGAGTTGCTTCGGAAAATTTTCAATGTAATGTTGAATTACATTTTGTATTTCCCAAGCAGCTTTCTGCTGATGTTCAACATCAATTTCTTCTAACTGTGATGCAACCAAATTGCCCAGCCAGCCGTATTTTTGAGCATTTTTCTTTTTGGCTGTTATCACATCTTTAAAAGCCGTAAGTTCGCGTCGTATTTCGGAAAATGGGTTGCTTTTCTGTAATATAAGTATTTACATATGTATGCATATTAAAAAATTTCATAAATGAATAGTTAATGAAGTATTAGTTTATAGTTAATAAAATGTTTGCCTTAAGTCTAGTTTAGCAGCATTTCTCAGATCACTTAAAAATTTTTACCCCGAATAGAGTTTTTAGAGCTGATTCCGAGAAACCAAAAATTTTTTGTCGGCGGCGCCCCCTTGCGGCTAGGCAGGGCATTAAAGTTGGAATAGTTTGTTTCGATTATCTCAAAAACTACAAGTCCTATCACAACAATATGCATATCATAGGAAAGCTCTTTAAAATAAATTTACATAACTTGATAGCCAATTTCACAAGCTTTCATTTAAGGTATAATATGCTACCATATCTCTTAAAATAAAAAAGTTATTGAAGGTTAAATTTGGACAATGTTTATGTTTTGCAGTTTTTGGTTTCCGATGGTGCTTAAATCATCACAATTGGTTCACAAGTTTTGCTAAAATCGCAAAAGAAATTTTCACCTTTGAAGCAATCCCTTCCGGATAGGGGGCGCGTCCGCCAACTTCAGATTTGAACTTAGTGAGGTCAAATATTCATGGTCAAAGAATTTTATCAATTTGTGTGATGTTCAGTTAAACTTTATTTGTTCCAAACCGTTAACTTAGTCATGGATAACTTACGCATATTAATTGTACCAAAATCGCAAAAAATCAGCATTGTCCAACTTTAACATTTAATAACTTTTTTATTTTAAGAGATATGGTAGCATATTATACCTTAAATGAAAGCTTAAAAAAGCTAAATTGGCTATCAAGTTATGTAAACTTTTTATGTACTTATATACACGTTTTTTTCAATGAGATAGCTTTTTGTCAAAAAAAACAGAATAAAAAATTATAAAATCAAGATTTGGGCTGTAATGGGTTAATTTGTAAAGACATATTGCACATCATTCGAAAGGTATTTTAAAGAGCTTTCCTATGATATGCATATTGTTGTGATAGGACTTGCAGTTTTTGAGATAATCCAACTTTAATGCCCTGCCTAGCCGCAAGGGGGCGCCGCCGACAAAAAATTTTTGGTTACTCGGAATCAGCTTTAAAAACTCTATTTGGGGTAAAAAAAAAAAAAAAAATCGGGGGTATGCTGCTAAACTAGACTTGTTCCAAATGTTTAGGCTGCGTTAAAGCTAAAATTAATTTCGGTACCTTTAGTCGTTTTCCGCTGGGTTCCTCATTGGTGCTGAAGCAGCTTTCGTCAGTTAGCGATGTTGAACTAGCTTGTCCTTCGAATTTATTAGATGTTGAACTTCTTTGTCCTTCGAATTTATTAGAAGTACAATCAGTCTAAAAAAACAATTTTCTTAACTTTATGACAATTTCTGCAATTATTTGTATATGTGGAAATTACCTCAATGTTATCTTCACTCTCCCTGATGCAGGCATGTGGTTCCAGAAATGATAGCTGTTGAAAGCACCAAAGCTTTGGCACATACAAATCACTTCTTCCACTGCCGCTTTTTTTAGAGTTTTTTATTAACCTCAACTCCCTAATGTATTGGCTTCGTAGACCTTTCCATTTATTTTTAATATCTGCTACAGTCACACCAAACATTTCTTTTTCCAAAATATTTTTTACATCATTAAAAGCCTGTGCCTTTTTTATGCGGTCCATATACTCCTTGGATCGCACACTATACAAATATTCTCTTTCCTGCACAAATAAAATCAATTTTTCTATACTTTTTCTTTCCCATTTATATTCCATTTTTATATTTATAAAATAAATTTGGAATAACAAAATTTTTCTTTTTTCGCAAAATTTGTTTTACTGCGAACTTCTTTTAAATTGCACAAAAGAACGCCAGAAAAAAGTAATAAAGCAAATGTCAAAAAGCAAATTAAGAAAACGGCAACAAAGCGAGTGTCCGAGTACCGGAGACAAAATTGATACTCTCTTCCCCACTCGTAATTTGCTACCAAACTAAATGTTTCCCTTCCAAATGTTTCCTCGTCTAAATGGGGACTACCAAACTAAATGTTTCCCTTCCAAATGTTTCCTCGTCTAAATGGGGACTTACTCTTATTGTAAGTTTGTTGACACCCCATTATGTTTCCCATAGTTAGCGTAGAGATGTACGCCCACCCGTTTCAGCCGTTCAGACGCCGCTTGTTCGTGCAATCATTACCGTTCATAAAGATAAGTATAAATGAGTTTTAATTGCAATTTTCCTCTACTAATATTTCCTTTTTCTCTCTCCCATAGGTATAACAATGTTACACATTACTAATAAAGCCCGTATGACACTGTATAGTTTTTGTATTGACAATCTAAATTAAAGCAGTACAAATATATTGTTACTCAATTTTTTAACTAGTGTAAAGAGTACGAACACATAGCGCCAAATTGTAGTAAATGTCAAAACAAATACTTTTGTTATCGATAAATCAGCGAAAAATTGGGATATCTGTCAAAAGTGCAAACGAAAATTTTGAACTTTATCTTGACATTTCTCACAGGCAAATAAGTTTGTTGTCAGTTTCTTTTTGGAACTGTCAGTTTAAAAAAAAAAACAAAACTGTTTGTTTACAAATTGTATATATGTTTCATTCGCACATTAATGTTGTTTCTTTCTCCCAATACATCTTGAAACTATACAAAAACTATACAGTGTCATAACAGCTTAAGGCTTGTAATCTTTTCCTTGCAGGTGTCGATAGTGACTTTGAATCGTGTTCAAAAATGTGTTGACCACTATGCAAAATTCAAAATATTTTTCCGTGGAGGTTTTGAAGGAAATATGTCGCCATCAACAACGTGTATTAATTTACAGCCGTGGACCCAAGTAGATGGTCATACACTGCACTTAAATTGGCGCTTAACTCACTCATAGTGAAACAAACAAAATTTTCACTACACTGAGAAAAAATATCTCAGCAATGGAAACGACAATGTTCCCACCACACTGAAAAAAATATATTAGCTGAAATTATCGAATGGGGAAAAAAATAGCTGAGATGTCAAAGTGAATGAAAAACAAAAAAGTGAATTTCGGTCATAATAAGGACTTGTTCTATGCATATGCACTCAAAATTACCAAAAGCTGCATTATGGATATAAAGATCTGCTTACAGAATCAATCTTCAAAAGTTTTGTGCGGATGAGATGAACTTTTCGGATCTTGACATAAATTCAGATAAGTTTTATACATAATTACTTTTGCAAACAACCACTAATAATTTTTTTGTTCTGTCTTTTTTTTTTTCAGCTTATTTTTCCTTTGAGCGTTTACTAATAATTGTCCCTTTCTTTCAGGTGCATCTGGTATACCTTTTACTTTCCGTTTTTAATCTGGTCGATTTTCAAATGTAAAGCTGCAAACTGATGTTGCCGAGAAAGTATTTGATGCAGATTAACTAAACATTTTATGAACGTCAATGTTGGTAAGAAACGTCTTCCAGAGATTATAGTTTTAAGGTAGTTAGATGGATTTAGATATAAGCTAGGGAATTTAGGGCCTATTGCTTTAGGTGTTGGCCATGAAGTGTTCCAATTAACTGACCTTTAAGGTTTTCGACCTCGTATTGATTGTTACCGACGCGTTTGCGTATACGGCATTTTAGCCACTGTTTACATAGCTTTGCGTTTAAACATTTTGCAAAGTTACTTTGCACAAAATTTTTGCGGTAAACTTCCTGTCCGGGAAGAAAGATTATATTACGGCTTCTTTTGTTGTACGTTCGTTCGTTTCTTAAATAAGCATCGTGTATTTTCTCTTTCATTTTCTCATGAATTAGCTTGATTTGTTCATTTTTTGGTAGTATTAGTATCTCGCCGTCTCCTAGTGCGCCTATTTTTCTTAGAATTTCGTATGCCTGCGCGTGAGTGATCATGTTGTAGCCAGTTAGGGCAAAATAGGGTGTCACTCCCGTTGATGCATGGAGTGTGGATCTTAAGGAGCACTCGATTTTAGAGAGATTTTCATCCCATCTCGTTTGATCGTCTTGCAAATAGCTTCTTATACTACTCAAAATCGATTGATTTACTCGCTCACTAGCATTTGCTTGTGAGTTTTTCTGGTAACCAAATTTTCCAGCAGTTTTCTTCTTCTTCAATGTCGCCTCTGTTAACTTTTACTCTTTTGTACACTATTCCCTCTTTTACTTTCAAATCAGGTAGCCTCTCCTTATTTTGTTCAATAGTGTCTATTAGCGTTAAATACTTTTCACCCCTAAATTCGTCAGAATTAAAATTAATCATACTAGTATTTTCCATTGTAATTTCCTCCATGTCTAGCCTTGATAGCATGTCAGGTACGACGTTTTTACTCCCTTTCCTGTACTCGATATTAAATTTATATCCTTGGAGCTTCAAACTCCATCGAGCCAGGCGTCCATTTAGGTCCTGCTGCTTCATAAGCCACTTGAGGCTAGAGTGATCAGTTATTACTGTAAAATCCATTAACTCTATGTACTGCCTAAATTTTTCTATAGCGAGTACAACAGCCAGGCATTCCTTTTCAGTTGTTGAGTAGTTCCTTTGTGCTGTGTTGAGTTTTTTTGAAAAATACTCAATAGGGTGTTCGCCGCCGTCATCATGCAATTGGAATAAAACCGCTCCAATTCCTACGTTTGACGCATCGCATTGAACAAAAAATGGTCGACTAAAATCTGGGCTGGTCAATATAGGGCTAGATACGAGTTTTTTCTTAAGTTCCTCGAAAGACTCAAGTGCTTCGGGTGTTAGTACAAATTTGGTAGATTTTTTTAGTGTGTCTGTAAGTGGTGCAGTCAGTGTGGAAAAATCGCTTATAAACCTGCGGTACCATCCTACAGTGCCAAGGAATTTCCTTACATCCTTAGGGTTCTTTGGTGGATTTATTTTTACAATGCTGTCTATTTTGCTGGTATCAGGTTTTAGTTTTCCTCCTCCTACTATATAACCTAAGTATCGCAGTTCTTGATAACAAAACTTAGATTTTGCCATATTTATTGTTAGGCCTGCCGCTGTTAGCTTTTCTCCTACAATCTTAAGCATTTCCATATGGGTGTTAAAATCCGGTGACACTACAAGTAGGTCATCTAAATAGACAAAAATTCGGTCCTTTAATTCAGATGGAACGACCTTATCCATTAGTCGGCAGAGACGTTGGGCAGCGTTGCACTGTCCAAAGGGCATCACTTTAAATTGATAATGTGGTCTCCCCTGGACTGTGAACGCAGTCTTCGGTCTACTAGAAGGCATCTTTGAGGTCAATCGCCGAAATATAATGCGTGTCTCCGAGTCTAGCCAATAAGCCATCTATGTTTGGAAGCGGATATGCATCCTTCTTCGTCACTTTGTTCAGCTCACGGGCATCCAAACATAAACGGTTCTTATTTGGCTTGATAACGAGCGTCGTGCGATTGTTCCATTCGGCCTCTGTAGCGATCTCGACAACATCCAACTCTAGCATGCGGTCTAACTCCGAGTATGTTAACTTTTGTATAGCCGGACTTACAGGGTAGTAACGCATTTTCTTTGCTGGGGCATCACCTGTTTCTATAGTGTGTGTTTCTAGATGGGTTTTTCCCAGTCCATATTTTGTATAACAACGAAAAGATGATTTAACGTTTTCCAGTATTGTGGCCTGTTCTGGCGTTAATTTATGCATTTTCATTTTCTCTGCTTGTTCAGCAATATCTATTTCGTTTATCGAATTGGACTGTATGCAAATTTTAATGCCGAATCTTTGCCAAAAGTCATACCCCAAAATTAGTTCTTGTTTTAAGTCGGGTACTAAATACATCCGTATCTGTTTTTCTTTATTTCCACAATTTACTGTAACGTTGACTTTTCCTATTATGGCATGTTTGTTTCCTCCTGCTGTTTTAATTGACGATTTAAAATTTTGTATTGGGATATTCATTTTTGCTATGTTTTCAAAGCAATTTTTTCCTAAACAACTTACTGATGCTCCACTATCCATCAGGCCTTTTAATTGTAAATTGTTTAAATTAACGTTCATATAGGGGCGAATGTCATCATCGCAACCTAAAATGGCTGATGCTATTATTTTTCTTTCGAGCTTTCTCTCATTGTATCTATTTCTGATTTTAGCTATTTTCTTAGAAACTTTTGCATTAAAATCTTTAAAAATTTCATCCCTTATTTTATTGTAATTTTCTAGTCGAATTTCATAAGGTATAATTTTCTTTAGTTTAACTTTAGGGCTGTTGTTTTTTGTTGGATTTTGAATAGTTATATTTTTTTGTTGAGCTTGGCCATTTTTATTAGACAAAATTTGAAATGGTGTACTATTGTTAGTTACTGTGATACTATTAGAATTTTTTATGTCCAGATTATCGTGATTTATAGTACAGGGTTTTTGAAAAGTTGTCTGCTCTGTTTTCGTAGGTGTTATAGGGTTATTTAAAGGTTTGATATTCGAAAAATTTGGTTTCAGAAAACTTTCATTTTGGTTATTATTGGTGTTGTTTACATTTTGAATCTGCTTAGCAGTATTTTCCAAATGTGTTTTGATATTTTGTCGCTTTTCTTTACAAACGGTTTGACCATTTACAAGGCTATTATCGTTCTGAATATTTGTTGTTTTTGAATCAAATTTTATAAGAAAATCTTTGCTAATGTTGTTAGAATTTAGTTGTTCTAAAGGGCTATTGTTGTATACAATTTTATCGTTTAAATTGTCCGAAAGTTGTCTGCTCTGTTTTCGTAGGTGTTATAGGGTTATTTAAAGGTTTGGTATTCGAAAAATTTGGTTTCAGAAAACTTTCATTTTGGTTATTATTGGTGTTGTTTACATTTTGAATCTGCTTAGCAGTATTTTCCAAATGTGTTTTGATATTTTGTCGCTTTTCTTTACAAACGGTTTGACCATTTACAAGGCTATTATCGTTCTGAATATTTGTTGTTTTTGAATCAAATTTTATAAGAAAATCTTTGCTAATGTTGTTAGAATTTAGTTGTTCTAAAGGGCTATTGTTGTATACAATTTTATCGTTTAAATTGTCCGAAATATTCTGTTCCGGTCTTGATTGATTTTGCAAAGTTTTCCATTTGTTTGACTATTGTAGGGTGTATTTGATTTTCGATTGTGGTCCGTATAATCGGCATTTTGAAAAAGATTAACGTTTTCTGTTGTAAAATTGGTATTTTGATGGTCCTGTAGGCTGTATGTCTGATCATGGGTAAATTTGGACTCAGGTTCTAAAATTTTGTAATGGTTGTTTCTGGTTTCTGCTTTTCCAATAACATATTCTGTAAAATTGTCCCTTACTAGACTGGATCTTGTTTTGAACATGTAGGTCCAGTTTTCTGCATGTTCTTTGATTGGTTTCCCAAACAACGTGGGCAATTAGGGGAAGTTACACTGTCGAACCCACATCGGTAGCAGAATAGATTCCTCGGAACAGTGCAGTCGACAAAAGAGTGTCCGAGTTCCTTGCAATTCCAACAAGTTAGTTGTTTGGTTTGTGTTGTAGGATATCTTATTGCCTCAATTTGAAAACAATCTTCTTCCGGTTTATAGTTATCGAATTCTAATTCATTTACTCGTCTGTAGTTTGGTATTTGACGATATGGTGTTCTTTTAGCGATATTACGTTCGGCTCTACGACATTCCTCAAGTAATTGAGAAATAGTGTGAATATCCATAGGGAATACGAGTTGCGATATTCCGTCTTTTAGATTGTCCTTAATAATACGCACTAGTTCATCTTCAGGGACTGGAAATCTCATTTGATTTTTAAGCTTTACTATTTCGGCCAGATAAGTGTCAGACGATTCTGAGGGTTGTTGTCTTCTTTCCATTATTTTTCTCTGGATTTCAAAATCACTTTGAAAACGTCTAAATTTTCGAATTAAATGGTATTTTAATTGGTTCCATTCACAATATGGATTTTGTTGTCTAAAACTCCAAAACCACTAATATGCATCTCCAGTGACTTAATGATGAAATCCTCTCATTAACGTACTCCATGGACAATTGTAATCTTCTCGCAATGACTCGACTCTAAACACGAAATCTTCCACGCTAGTATTTCTAGTTGACCCATCAAATTTAAGGCCCCACTTTTCTAATTGTAAAGGGGTTGTAGAAGGGTGTGGTGTAGCATATTGATGCGGTGTTGGGTAATTTGTTTGTTGTCTCTCTTGTTGCTGGCTAGGAGGTTGTTGTAGGGGAGTGCGATAATTTTGATCTTCTTGGTGTCTATTTTGGGCTTGATTTTGATTTCCAAATGCTGAGTTTCTTTCGGATTAAGATCTCACGTATAATGTGTGGGATCACTGTATTTATATTCTGTTCAACTTGCCTCATTATCGTAGCTTGTGCCGCTCCTACTGTTGCACTGACGTACTCTCTTAAGGATAGACCATCCCCGTTGATAGGCATATCTGGGCTAGCGTGTTCGCTTAGTCTTGGTAATCTAGAATTTCTTCGTGGCATTTGTGAATGTTGTTGAATTATCTCTTGGGCTGTTAGGCTACTATACACAGGGGTACGTATTGTACTATTTGTCTCCGGTGAAGAGGTTGTTTGTGGGCCGTATCCCACTGGAAATCTTAAATTCATTAATGGAGTTATATTGTTAGTAGTAGTCGTCTGCCTTTGTTCGTTTAAACCGCCAGGACCAGAAGTATTTGCTCCTAAGGTTTCGTTAGGATTCCCACCTGATGCGACGTTGTGTAATGTATCAGTTATTGCCGGGTTATCTGTTAATTCCTCTGCTTGTATTACGGTCTCGTTTAGGTATTCTTCTCCCGTGCCGATGGGTACTGTTTGGCTATTTGTTCTTCCTGCAGTGTTAGTTGTCGTATTTTCTGACTTCGATCCTGCAGTAAGGCTAGAAGATCTGATAGGTTCTTGCGCTCCACGGCCTCCTCTACCCATACTGATCCAGATTCCCTTACTTATTTTGCTTTATTAAAGCAAAACATCTACTGTGGTCAGATATGTACCAAATTATTGCTTCCCCCCTAGAAAAAAAAGGCTTTTTCGAGGAAAGTTTATAAGGCCAGTTTTGGGGAAATGTAACCCGTGTGATAAAAAAAAGGTTTCCGAGCAAAATTGTGGTAAAAGTCGGTACTTTCGATTCGAATAGGGTACGCCGATTTCAATTCAAATCCAGATAACACAATAATAAGTCTGTTCAGATATTCAGAAAAATAGACTGTTCCAAAAAAAAATTTTAATCGCAAAATCCTAGAAGTTATTGTATGAGCTATCGCCCTTTTTATTCAAAAAAAAACCTTTTTCCTTTTGAACAAAAAATATTTTCGAAGATTTAGGGTATAGAAAAGTAAAGTTTCGGTATGAAGAAAAATATGATTATGAAATATTTATATAAAGGACAGTTTAGGCAGTTAGTGTACCGAAGTTAGAAAAATTATCTAACGACTTGTACTTTTAACGATATGTGAAAGTTTTGTATTGAATAATAGTTAGAAGACATATCAAGAGATTTAGAATGTGATAGTTTTAGATTGTTTTAAGTGTTAAGATTTTGTTAGTAAATACATATAGGGAAATATGTTAATATAAGGTATATTGATAAGACAAAAAATATTACCAAAATTTAATACTCACGAATTATAAATACTGTAATAAATTGATATTTAAATATAGTTTTTTTCTTTTTTTAGATAAACAACATACGACATATAGGTTGAAATTGGTAGCTCAGTAATAAGAAGGAAGTGAATCAAATAGAATCAAAAATATCCTGGTATTAAACAATTTATATTATCTATAACATTTTTCTATTTTCTGCTATATACAGAAAAATTAATATTTAGAGTATTTTATTGTCCGTAAAATTATAAATTAAAGTTTTAATAAAAAAAACGAAGTAAATTTTCCATATTAAAAGATATTGTGTAGTTATTTAGTTGTTTTTGAAAAGGTTTGGTCAAATTAAACAAAAATTTTTAGAAATTAAGAGAAAAACAAAATTATAAGAGAAATTCTTTGAAATTGAAAAAAATTAGAAGAAAGAATAAATCATTTGAAGTCTTTTCTCCTTTTATAATAAATCGGTAGCAAATGGACACATAGCTTCTTAGCCTTTTGGACCATGACTCTGATTTACATAAAATTTGACTAGAATTTAAATGATTCTCCAATAGTTGGATTCCTCTCGTAGACGTAGCAACGCAGGCATGGTAATAAAGTACCTTCCGGGACACACGTTATCGAAGACCGAATATTCCTGTTGGGAATAAGCATTTCCTTAAAAATGCTCGAACGTCGGGCGCCATAAATGTGACAAACTTGGGAGTAACGGATGTGGCATGCTGTTGGTAGCTGAGGCATTAGCTCGCCGGATGTGTGTGGGTACTTTTCCGTTAATTTGTCATCATTTAAAAAGAGTTCATGCCAGTAACAAACGATAAATGCGCAACACTGGGTATTTTTAAGAAATTACAATAGGAAACGGACGGACATTTGACAGTTACTTTTCAAATGCTTGCCTTAATATGAGCCAGGATAGGATTCAGGGATGGGACTGAGTTGATGGTGTCCCATTAGGCTGCCCTCCCTTAAATGACTCTTCGTAGTCATCCATTACACCATGACTGCCTATAAACAGATATTATTACATGGTGCCCCTAAACAAATATTCACTTGCCTTTCCTACACTTGCCCTACTACATTTCAACCAACAATAAGAAGACTAACACATGTTTTCCATTTTACCAAATATGCAAAAATACAATATTTTTATTTAATAATAACATTAATAAAACATTAACAATTTGAGAAATAATTTATATCCATAGTGATACAATAAGGTAAATTATTATTATTCTTCAAATATTCAAAGTTAAGTATAAAATAAATTTTAATAATTATAAGTAATACTGTAATTTTTTAAGATTTACGATTCTCTCTCCCCCAGTAGATTTTTATATTATTAATTTCCTTCTTTATTTATTGAATTAGATTATTAATTAATTATTAATTTGATTTTGTTTTTATTTTATAGGTTTTTGTTGGTATTATCAAATTATCATTAATTGGTTATCGGGTGATTTTTATGGTTTATTTTAGTTATAAAGTTTTCAATAATTATGTAAAACAACCTTTTATATATATAATAAAAACGTTAAGTTGTTTTAGATAGTTATTGATATGATTTTGGGAATTTTATGTTTGTGTGTAAATTTCTCATATAGTTAAATTTGGCCAAATTAGTATACATATATATGAGTTAGCAACCTTTGGGTAAGTACGAATGTATAATATTTTTGTTAGGTTATCTTCAATTAGAATTGATTCCCGATTTTAAATTCCCCTCTTAGATAAGATTTGGGTTTTTCTCTGAAATTTTGAAGTTCCGATTAGGAACTTTAATTTCCCAGTCAAAATTAGCAAAATTTCAAAGAAAAACCGATAAGATAAGTGTAATATTAAAATTTAGGGTAAGTATAGATTTAATTTTAGGTAAGTATAAATTAGGTTAGGTATAGTTTTCTTCTTAGGTAAGTATAAATTAGGTTAAGTATAATTTTTAGGTAAGTATAAATTAGGTTAGGTATAATATAAATTTTTTTCTAGGTCAATAATTTGTAGGTCAGGTTAAGTATAATTTCCTAATTCCGGGTATAATTTTAAATGTAATTTTCCTGTTTTAGGTTAAATATAAATTTTGGATTAGGTGGCATATATATACAATTTTCTAATTTTACGTAAGTATTATAGGTGTGCTTTTCCATTTTAGGGTATATAACTATTTTTCACAAATTTCAACTCAAGGGCATGTTGACTTTCGATAAATTCCAGAATTTCTGAACACTTTCGGTCTTTATACAGTTTATACATACGGTTTCCCTGTTAGATACCTTCCCCGAACGGGTTAATCTCACTCGATTTGATTTCGCCTCACAAGGTTGCCGTCCTCACTTATTTGGGGATGATATAATAATGGCAAAAAATGTGCCATAAGCTGGTGGTGAAAACAAAGTGTCCAAGATCGCTAGACTAGCACTGCCAGCCTGGCCGGTAATCGAAACCACGTTACCAGATGACACAGATGACCCTCGATTGACTGCTTTGCCAATAGTATTCCGTACAGAATTGAAAATTAGTTTTTCCTATTGAATTTAAATAATAAGTACAAATCCAGACAATTAAAATTGTACTTCGAAAGGAAAAATTGACTTGCTAATATGGGTTAAGCTCTGCATATAATTCTATACAAATTAATAATAAGGAAAATATTAAACCGACGTGGTTTTATTTCATTAACAAAAAGCGATTCCATCTTGCCCATAATTCATGTTATTAACTCTTAACACTTTCTAAAATGTATATTAAAAAATCCAATTTTTACATTAGTACAATATTTCAGAAATTTTCAATAAAACTTAATGAAAATTTCACTAATATTTTTGTCCTCATAATATTTTCATATTAAGCCGGAATTTACAGAACGTATCCCATACAGCGATTTACATATTATAATTCTCACCGTTTATATACAGTAGACACCCAATTCCCAGTTTTATTTAACCAATTTGGTTAATTATTCACAATTTCCACAGAAAATATTTAATATTTCCAATATTTTACCAGACCGAGTACTTTTTAATTTCGATGACTTTTGTTCTTAATTTATTATTCAAATAATTCACTTTTACTTTTAAAATTTGTTCACTTTACTGTACTCATGCGTGGCTTAACCGTACGATTGAACTCATTATCCATTTACCTCTCTAATTCTAAGAAACCATGCGATTATTCTTATGTACTCATTTATGTACTCGTATGACCGTTTTGACCGACACGATTCTCAATGACATTCCGGTCAAATTGTGAACTGACCATAATATATTAAAACAATATGGCAACACTAAAGATGTCATGGAGTTTCGTGTGGATGGCAACATAGAAAAAGAGGAAGAATTGAAGGTTCTAGTGTCATTGCCATCAAGCAATTTCAATTTGCTTTAAAACAAATTGAAAAATTATATTTGTAATAAAATACAAATAATAATAAAAAAAATATAAAAAGAAACGACCGTCACAATTTATTACTATTGGTGGGGGACGCGTATCTATACGCATTTGGTTTTCAAAAGTTTTCGTTTGGCTAATTGTTTGCCGGTAAGTCTGAAATTTCTGGTTGCGGAGAATTATAAGTCCGCTTTCTATTTGCACGATACTTCTGTAAAATCCATTCTGTTTCCTTTGAAAGTTCCTCTTCATCCGTTTCATAGACATGTTGAAGTTGGGCAGGCTGAATATCATCTTCATCTGATTCATCTTCCTGTATATTTTGTTCGAATTGATTTCTCGGAGCTAACCAATCTAGTTCATTTGCAAGTTCTTCGTCATCTGTCTCGTAGACTTGTTGGTTTTGTGCTGCATTTTGTATATTTTTTTCATTTTGAGCATTAGCTTTTTGGATTTTTTGAAAGTCAACTCTTAGTTGGTTGTTCTCTTTTTTTAAAACTATATTATCTTGTGCTAGCTTGGAACATAAAAGTTCCAGTTCATTTAATCTTGCAAGGAGCTGGATATTTGAAGCCTCCAACTCCTTCATTTTACTCACTCTGAACACAGTGAGACTATTTCTTGGTGTATCATTATGGGCAGGATTATCCACATCCATACCTCATAACGAGTTAATTTGGACGGTAATGCAGTGCTTAATATACACTATGTTTGTAATTGATATGGCAACACTCTGCTTGCTACAGATGTTTTATTTGACACTTTGTATTCAGCTCTTTTTTTTTTTTTTTTTTTGTTAGTTTTACCGCGACTAGAATGAGTATCCAATTGAGTGATGTTATTTAATGATAATTAATAAAATATTGTCTTTTATAATTATTTATTTGTGAAATTTTAAGTCCTGATTAATTAGAAATTAACGCGAGATTTACAAAAGCGATAACATCTACAGAACCAGACTAATATATCTGTGGTTTCGTGTAAATAAATGTAAGTAACACTTTATAATGACAAACAATTTGTTATTTATAAAGGAGCCCGACACACGTACGTGTTGATATGTTGAACTTTTTTTTCTTTTCTAATTGATACCGGAGCCGATATTTAGATTTTTAAGAACAGCAAATTAGTTCCTAATAAAGTAATAAGCACAAATAATACGACCAGAATAACGGGAATTGGAGAATCAACACTAGATTTTCTAGGGAAAATAAAAACGGATTTGGTAATAGAAAATTTCTTGGTTGAACACTAATTTCATGTAGTTGATAAAACATTTCAAATTCCTAGTGGTGGAATATTGGGTTTGGATTTTATACGAAGGTATAATTGTAATATATTAATGAAAACACAGGTATCTTTGGGCTCTCATGAGCGACTGGTCAATAAGGAACTTAATAATAGCGTTAACGCCGAAGATAATTAATATAACTGCTGACGAGCAGAAAAATTACCTTCTGGATAAATAAAACAACGATCCGTTATACGGCGGTCATCCCGGAGTAACAAGAATGACCGCGAAAATGCGTGCTAGATATTTCTGGAATGGAATGTTGAGAGATATAAGAAAAAAACGTAAAGAAATGCAAGCAATGTCAGAAAAATAAATCATTACCAGGAACAAGAGAACCGATGGTCATAACTGAAACACCAGCACGTGCATTTGATATAGTTGTTATTGACACGATCGGTCCATTTAATCTAACGAAATATTTAATCACTATACCTATACAGGACAAACCAGACAAAACCGTGGCTAGAGCAATTTTTGAAGATTTTATACTTATTTACGGTTCAATGCGGAAAATTGTATCTGATATGGGAACGGAGTATAGGAATCAGACTATGCAAGAGCTTTACAAAATGTTGAATATTTAATACGCTGCTTCTACAGCATACCATCATCATCATACCAGTTGGTACCATCGAAAGATCCCATAGAACATTTAATGAATATGCTCGTTCGTACCTATCATTAAACAGAACAGATTCTGACGAATGGTTAAAGTACTTCACGTACTGTTTCAATACAACACCTTTCACAGTTCATGGATACTGTCGGTATGAATTGATCTTCGATAAAATGCCACCAACCATACAAGCACTTGGTTCAAATACCGTTGATTTACTATATAATAGGTCCATTCGTTTACTTTTCCAGTAAAATCCAGTAGATGAGTAAATTTTGGGCAAAATGAAAATTTTACTCTCAGAACTGGCTCTTGCACAAAAAAGTGAACGAACGGAAAAATTGCAAAAACTTGCAGGTTAATTCAAACATATGAGCGCTAAAAAGCTTAGTGATGTAAATAATGTGTTATTTAGACTACCCAGTATATATTGTTTTTGGTACTTGATGCATTGCATATTAATAATCATAAATTCGTAGGAATTGTATTTATTAAATAAACTTTTGTGGAAGCTTTTAGACTTGTTTAGTTTGTACATGATTTTTAATTTTGTTTCTAGTTAAATAACATACGAAAATACATGAATACTTGATTTTTGATATTCGGTACCCTGAATAATATGCAGTAAGAAGTATTCATATATTCATTAGCTTTACATCTCTAATATATTAATGTAAATAAAAACAATTAACACAGATATTAGAAAACTGATTAATTGTTACTATAATAATTGAAACTGACTACTTTAATTTGATTCATGTTGAAAATAATTATTTTTAGTGTTTGCCGCCCTTTTAATTCAGCTTTTAATCTTTTAAATGTTTTTATTACTAAATGTATGCTTATTTTTGTTTGTTTACTTAATTTAATCATATGTTTTTGTTTTCTACTGGATTTTACTGGATTTTACTGGCAAAAATTTATCCAGTAAAAATTTGCAGGTTTTTTGCTGACAACTGTCACTTTACTCTCTTAGTAGATGCTCTCTTTTGCAAATTTATGTGTACGCGAACGCATTTCAGTAAAATCCAGTACAAATTTGCACAAATTTGTGCAAATTTTGGTGTAAACGAATGGACCTAATATAGGCTCATACGAAAAGGAAGTAAAGTATAGACTTCAAATGTTGCAACAACGTGCTGCTAAAATGATAATGAAGTCAAAGGACAGAAGTAAATCTCAATATGATAAGACTAAAAACCCTATTAATATTCAAATAGGAGATTTGGTCTTATTGGGGAATGATTCAGGGCATTAGTTGGAAACTTTATTCAGAGGTTCACATTCATTTACGCAAATCGATAGTAACGGCAATTGTACTTTGTTACTTGGCAATGATAAAATTGTCAAGGTTCATAAAAATAGATTGAAAATTTTCAATTCCCAGAAGGAAATATTTTTATACACATATTAGAGTAAAAAATTACTCAGAAACTAAATTACAGAGAGTAAGGCAAATTTACGAAACAAGTAAACGAATGGAAAATTTGTAAGAATTGGTAAAATAGATAAAACAGCTGATTGTAAATACCAAATATTAAAGAAAAAATTAACTGGTCATTATGGAAAATTGTGTTTTTTTAACTTCTTCCATAGTTATTTCTTTAATATTTTTCACTTTAAATGCATTAACATTTATAATTTAGTTTAATATTTATTTCTATTTTTTTTTGTTAATAATAATTTATCCTACCTTGGAATTGTTTTTTTTTTACTAAAATTAAATTTTATGTACACGATAAAAGAAAAATTATAATAAAATAAATAAATAAGAAAATTTAAATTTTTTTTAAAAAAAAATTATAAATTGAAAATAGAGGAGTGACTTGTGGATAATGATCAAATCCATAAATCATTCTCATCTACTGTAATTTTATACATATTTAATAATTATTATATTTTAATTGTATAAAAGATCGATCAACTTAATATTGATCGATCTTTTTCCTGAAAAGGGAGGTGTAGTGTGTTTGATAAGTGTATATTGCCATGTACCAGACATGTAACATAACACCCATACATTGTATGGAATATTGACATACAATCTATGGAATGTCCATGCAACAAGCAACCTGTACTGAGTGGACTAATGCATACGTAAGCATTTCCCACACTAGTTGTAGCTATTATCAAGTTAATTTGTATACCTAGATTTAAGCTTTATAGAACAATAAAAATCAGTTGCTCATGAGAGCCCAAAGATACCTGTGTTCTAATTAATATCCCTGCAGGAAATGAAGGGTCGATTGATCCAAAGTGGTAATTCTGTGATATATGATTGGGGAGCACGTCACGAAACTGGTGAAACCAAAATTGTGGTGCACCAAAAAGTGCTAATTTGTGTGAAATGTCCAATCACATGACTATAGTTATGGTGACAAAACATTCACTGGTTGGTACTAGATATATCACGTAACTGGAGAAAAAATAACATTACATCAAAGTGTACTGAAGCCTTTACAACAGAACACATTGCGTTTAATATGTGATCAGATTTCCTTCGACAATTTTTCTCCAGTTCTACGATACGTACATCTACACCAGTCACGCGATAATTTTTTTGCCACTGGTTATGTTGCATATCACATAAATCCTAAATTGGTCAGGCTTTGCCACTACCTACTTCTAATTTGTCCCGTAGCATATTAATTTCAGTCGGTACGGTGATATGTAACCTTGGTCAAGTTATTCGCCACGTCACGCAGTGCTTCACAGGTAGCAATTGTCACCTCCTATGACAAGCCCATGTTAAAAGTACCGGTCACTTTCATATAACAGAACCGAAACTAGGACTGGTTCATACACACAAAGTTCTAGTCACGTGACCATACCAGTGACTGGTCCATTTCCTGCAGGGATATTATAGATATATGATTGGAGACCACGTCACGAAACTGGTGAAAATAAAATTGTGGTGCACCAAAAAGTGTTAATTTGGATGAAATGAGCAAAATGAAATGGACAGTCACTGGTATGGTCACGTGAGTAAAACTTTGTGTGGATGAACCTGTTCTAGTTTCGGTTTTGTTATATGAAACTGACCGGTACTTTTAACATGAGGTTGTCATAGGAGGTGACAATTTCTACCTGTGGAGCACCGTGTGTCGTGGAAAATAACTTGATCAAGGTAACCTATCACCGTACCGACTGAAATTAATATGCTACGGGCAAGTTAGAAGTATGTACCCTACGGGAAATGAAGGGTCGATTCATCCGAAGTGACAAATCTGTGATACTTGAAAAGGAGACACGTCGCAAAACTGGTATAAGCGAAGACTTCGGTGTTTCAAAGAGTGCCAATTTCAGCAAAATATCCAACCACGTGATTATTTAAATGGTGGCAAGACTTTGGCTGGTTTATTCACGATATATCATGCAACTCGAAAAAAACTAACATAACGCTAAAGCGGACCAAAGTAACTAGGGCCGTAACAGTAGAAATTGTGAAGTAACTCTGAACTGGTGCAAAATAATTAGGTGTGTATAAAAAAATGGCAATCGGTGCAGAAACAACAAATCTATTGACTGTTACACATCGGACCTAATAATGAAATGATTAAAAAAAATCACATATCATAATTGCATGTGCGACTGGTGGAAATATTATTTGAAAATCAATAAAGAAATAATTCTAACAAAAGTCCATGTCACAAAACTATTCTAAAAGACAACGTTCGAAGACATGTCCCAGGTTAGGTCAGTGACATGTTACATGATATCAATTTTCCTCTTCCATGATAGTGCCTTGTTAAAGTGACAGGCCCGTTCCATATAAAGTTATTGTCTTTGTCTTAATTTCCCACAGGGTAGTCTGCAAAATTATAAAATTATTAAGTCCGACCAAAGAGTTGGGTTTAAAAACAGCATTTGGAAACATTCATGTTTCTGTTATTTAATAAAAAATAATTTTTTTGTTAATGTGACATAATTTTTTAGGAAAGTTCAGTGATTGGATCCGTTCGGATTCTTTTTGTAACCCGTACATAATATGACACATGCGGAATAAAAAGTAGCAGGTGACATACCAATTACTTTTATTTTATCCTGTAACTTGTTCGCTTATCGTAGTTTAATGATATGTCACGAAATTTTTTATTTTTGTACAAGTTCGTAACATAAAGCATTGCGATTAATTCTTAACTAGTGTTTTACTAAATAGATTTCTTGAGTACTGTGATTTGTACGCTTAAACCAGTAACGTAATAATTCATTTCGAACTGGTCCTCCTACATATCAAATAATGCCTAATATGAGACTAGTTGCATACTAGATACTTTCAACTCGTTCTGTTGCGGATTCACTTAAACCAGTTCGGTGATATGTTATATTCGACAAGTTCTCCGATATATCTCAATTAGCTCAAAAGGTGAAAATTGTCACCTCCTATGACAAGCCCATGTTAAAAGTACCGGTTAATTTCATATAACAGAACCGAAACTAGGACAGGTTCATGCACACAAAGTTCTAGTCACCTGACCATACCAGTGACTGGTCTATTTCCCGCTGGGTAGTTTCAAAGTAGGAACATTTTAGAATTTGTGTGATATGCAACAGAACCAGTGGGAAAAAAAATTATCACGTGACTGGTGTACGTATCGTAGAACTGGAGAACAATTTTTTAAAGAAAACTAGTCACATATTAAGCGCAATGTGTTCTGTTATATGCGTAGTTTGAATGGAATGCCTGTGGGAAATGAATTGTCGACTGATCCAAATTGGTAATTCTGTGGTATATGATTGGGGAGGACGTCACGCAACTGGTGAAACCAAAATTATGGTGCACCAAAAAGTGTTAATTTGGGTAAAATGTCCAATCACGTGACTATAGTTATGGTAACAAAACATTCACCGGTTGGCACCAGATATCCCTGCAGGAAATGAATTGTCGATTGATCAAAAGTGGTAATTCTGTGATGAATGATTGGGGAGAACGTCACGAAACTGGTGAAACCAAAATTGTGGTGCACCAAAAAGTGTTAATTTGGGTGAAATGTCTAATCACGGGATTATAGTTATGGTGACAAAACATTCACTGGTTGGTACCAGATATATCGTGTAACTGAAGAAAAAGTAACATAATATCAAAGTCTACTGAAGCAACTAGGGTCGTTGAAGTTGCTACTGGTCATTGAACTGGTCCAAAACCGTTAGCAGGGGATGAAAACATGGCAAATAGTGTCAAAGGATGCAGTTCCTTGTCTGCTACAAAGCGGCCACAACACTGAAGGAATTTTTTCTGTACCGACCATGTGGCAGTAGATATGAAGACGTAACACTCCACTGGTTTTAAATAACTGAATACGGAACTATTTAGACAGTGACCAAGTTTGTCAGATATGGTGATAAAACTCGTTTGGCAAGTTAATTTTCAAAATGCCAACTGGCGATTTTTCGAGTGAATGGCGATTTTACACATAAAAAATCGCTACCAAACTTAACTTGAAAACTTGAAACACTTTTAATTTAAATTTAGAAATTTCTGCATATTGGTTTCGAAATATCTGGTTTATATATTTTGCAAGATTTTTGGGAACGATTTTTCTTTCTTTGGGAACAAAATTGAAACTGAGTATATATTTTGTTACTCTGCTTTATAAGATATACATTAAATTTGTGCCGAATTGTTGCAGCTCCTTCTTTTTATAAATGTATTATTGTGAACTAGAATTATAATACAGAATGCTAAATTAAAATGTTTATGAAGTGCTTTTTAGAAGTATTGGAAAAGAAAAATTAGTAGAAAATGTTAGCAAATAATGAAAAAACTTGCAAAAAATCTATATTTTGAACATCCGAACTTCTTGTCTAGTTTATGTACTTTTCCAAATTTAAATTGTTATAATGAATTTGATGTTGTAATAGTTTTTAAATGGGTATAGACAATATAAACTAATTTTAAAATTGATTTTTGTTGTGCCTTTTTGAAGGTTTTTTGAACAGGTGGTATGACACTCTGTTTTGAAAAGGTGCAGTCACTGGTTCCGGACGGGCTAGTTAGCAACCCGTTCATATGACACACGCTAAATAAAAGTTACTTTTCGCATGCCCGGCGACGTGTACTATAATGAAAATACCAAGTGAATGAGTAATATTTTAAACTCAAATATTTAATGTCAATGACTGACATTCTTTCAGTTCAACTACCTAATGCCAACGAACGATACACTTTCAGTTTAAATATTTAATACCGTCGTTGAATCACCTTACATATTATTACTGTCTAGTCATTATATATTTTCACTTACCCTCACATTCGCTTAGTTCTAAGATTAATTATAATTATAAATATAAATTAAACTTTAATAAAGAACAACAGTTGAGTAAAAACCAAACGACCGTATTGATCACTTTTAGTAAATGTTAGGCCATGAACGCCAAACATAACATGGTGACCGTGAAAAATACTAAAAATTAGCAATTAAAAGTGAAAAAAAAAATTTATGTGTGAAATAAAGAAAAACAAAATTTTAAAAATTAATGATTTTAGGTGAATCTATACGCAATTGTGAACAAATAAAAAAAAAAGATTGTGAAAGACAACGACAACTAGCAACAACATTTATTATATACAATATATACCAAAATTAAAAGAAACAATAAAAGTGTTAAAAAAAAATAATTTTTTTTAGTCATCAAAAAAAAAATGACTTGGTGAAAAAAGTGTTGGCTACTATTCCACTTCTTCTCACTGGATATGAAGTAGGAAAGTCAAAGGAAGAAAATGAACACAAAGAAATTGTAGAAATCTTAAGAAAAAATGGTCAACAAAATAATGAACCAAATACTAATAAAACAAAAGACGAAATGAACTATATTGAAATGTTGTCAATAATAACGCTAGTCATAATAGCTGTTATTTACATAATAAAAACTATCTGCAAAACATTAAGAAGCAGAAATAATAACAACGCACGTCTACAACAGATATAAACAACATCTTAATCAACAACCGTCATCTTAATCAACGGCATCAACTTAATCAGCACCATCAACAACCAAGGATGCAAACCTAGAAAATAATGTAGGCCTAGAAACTAGGTTTTACTTTAAATTTTTTTTATTATTTATTTTATACTAAAATATGAAATGGGAGGATATATTAAATAATTTAGAAACTTTAAAAATTAGATTTAAACAATCCTATAAATGTGTTAATCAAAACAGGCCAATAAATAAAATAAATATTCAAATTCTAATAGAAACTTTTAATGCTATTAGGGCTACATTACATGGGCAGTATGATAGATACACTAAACCACACAAAGAAGAAGCCCAGAAAATCTTTCACACTTTTAGGGCTCAGGTAATAAAGATATTCCATAAACATAATGTAGTGTGGTTGATAAGCGTACGTTGTCGTATACAAATACCCGGGCAACATGACACGCATTGTGTGAATTGCTTTACTTGATTCACACAGTCTGGTTCTCACGCTGTCTGCTTCACAGACAGTTGTGTAATGCAACACCCATAAGTTGGTGAAAATATCCACATTGCAACTACCTGAGTGAACTTGCTCTGTCAGCAAGTTCACACGTTATTTTTAGTAGTTTTAAGCCTAGAATAAGATTAAAGAATATAATAAAGTTAGTTTCAATTCAATCATAAAGCGGAGTGTTTCAATAAAATTATCTCATGGCGACCGTGACTAAAAGTTAAAATTGTAAACTTTAAAATTGAACAAAAAGACAATTAAAAAAAAAAAAATATAAATAAGCCAAGTTATAAGTGAAGAAAAAAATTAACTCTATAACTAACAACAAACATACAAACACAATTGAAATATGTGACTATAAAAATATAAAAAAAAAGTTTAAAGAACAAACTCAAATATTTAAACAAACATAAATATTATATCAATTACATCAAAAACTATTATACAAAAATTATATCAAAACCAATTATACAAAAACAATATAACAATTATGTCAAAAAAGAAATGTCCATTATTGCAACCCCAACCGCATCTGCAACATTTTATAACATTGCTGAGTCAACAAACTGACCAAGCTCGATGGGTACATCAATAGTAATTACAACAACAACGGCAGCAACAGTTAAACAATGCTCTTAGTACGCCATTAACGGCAGCTATTTTAAATTTAGTAGCCCAACAGCCGCATCAATTGATATTAACAGCAGCAAATACCACTGGAGCACAGGCAGCAAAGGTGGCACAACAGCAACAACAAGCAACCCTATTACAAAATTTGGCCCAACAACATCATCAACAACAACAACGTCATCAGCCAGCGAATTTTTAACACCAATAGCAAAAGGTTACACCTCCAACGTAGATGGCTATATCGACGGTCATAGGAAAAAGATAAGTGAAAATTGAATTTAGAATATTCTAGTAAAACTTGAATTGCAACTCATAGACATTTTTATATTATAAAAATAGTGTATTAGAGATACGTAATAAAAATCCAAGTTTAAAAAAAAAAAAAAAGAAACAAAAAAAAAATTTTTTTCCTAAGCTCATCCTTAAGATGTTTTCAAATAGTTTTTATCAAAGATATTTTTGAATTTCAAAAAAAAACACTATATTCTTTACAAGTTTGGCATTTTGAACATATCGTTAATGACATATTTAATATTAGATAAAAAAAAAATTTAACTAAAAATTTTAAAGAATTTTATTAGTAAAATCTAGAATTTTAAAATATTTTGAAGTTAATTTTTTAATTTTTTTTTTTCGAGCATCTGATTAAAATTTTAAATACTTGAAATAAGAAAATTTTTTTTTAAATATATTCTAATTTAATATTTAATTTTATATTTAATATTTAAAAAAGTTTCGAAAATGTTTTCGAATTTTGGTTCAAGTTCGGTATTTTTTTATTATATTTTAATTTCCAATTTGTTTTAAATAGTTAATGACATCTAACGACATTTTTCAAAATGTTGTATAAATCAATATTTTGATTTAATACGAAATTTGAAGCAAATTTTTTATACATAACGAATTTTCGGAAAATTTAAAAAAAAACATTTATATTTATATATTTGGGCAGTTTGAAATTTGAATATTTCAGTAAAAGAAAAAAAAAAAAAACAAAATCGCGAATCTTTCAAAAATTTTAGAATGTGTATTATAGGCTACATAGAGAATATATATATTAACTTTTTTTTAGGGACCTATTATAGAAAATAAAATGGGGTTCAGACAATCCAAAGTGGAAAAAACCGACCGCAAATGTAATAAATGACGTGAATGTGGTGCAAATCGAACCACCACACATTTATTTAATAATTATTATTGTCATCCAGGCCATTCAACTGCTTACCACCTGGTATCAGTTGCATAAAAGATCTTTGAAAAAGAATTATAGAAGATCAATGGCCACCGACCTAGATAAAATCTAGGGAGGTAAAATAAATATGAACAAATTAATCCCTATCAGGGATGCTAAACGGGTTGTAGGCCCAAATGGAATGGGAGAAAATCCTATTCAAAGCAAGGGAGATTAAGGAGGTTTTTGCGAAATCCTACAAGTGTTTAAACACCGATAGCGAAACGGGAAAAGAAACCGTCGAGAAGCATATAGGGATTCTTGTGGAACAAGTAGAGCGCATAAGAGTATTGTTCAATGTATCATACTCGCGCCTAACATCGCACCACAAAGTCAGAGAGAAATTAATCTCTGTCGCATTAAGGAAAGGAGTGGAATTGGAAATACCTTTTTCACTTCAAGAACCTATTACCCCACTAGAGAAACAAACCCCAGATAACAGTGAAATTAAAGTCCCTATCCCAAAGAACATCGAGATGCCACAGACCGCAATCGAGTTTCTGAGCTTCGCCTCAAAACTCATCTCAGAGTTCGATGGACGACCTGAAAACCTTCAGGGCTTCGTATCGGCACTGGAATTGGTAGAAAGTGTCTGCGACGGCCACGCTATAATTGCTGTTAATTTAGTGAAAACTAAATTAAAAGGCACAGCAATTAATTTACTAACAGGAACCGAGACCGATTTAGCCCAGGTTATAACTTCCTTGCGTGCGAACGTGAAAGGAGAATCAATCGACGTGGTTACGGCCAAGCTGATGAATGTCAGGCAAGCAAACAAAAATGCGAACGCCTACATGAAAGAAGTAGAGGATTTAACAAAATCCCTACAGTCAGCCTATATTTCGGATGGCTTAACACCATCACAGGCCGACAAATATTCCACCAAAACTGCCGTCAAGGCAATGGTGAAGAACGCGAACAACGAACGCGTGAGGCTAATAATGCAATCGGGCAAATTTGACAATTTCAATGAGGCAGTGGCTAAATTTGTTGAATGTTGTACTGAAACATACGGACAACAGAACGCTGTCTTATACATGCACAACCAAGGGTATCAAGGTAACGACCGTAGGAACAGTCGCGGAGGTTACCGAGGAAATACCCGTAATAACTCGAATAACCGCGGTAGGGGTGCCTACCGTGGTGGCGGTATAAGACGATATGATAATCGTAATAATAGGAGCCGCGGAAATAACCGTAGTTCCCACAATAACGGACATATACGAATGGTCAATGACCAAAATAATGGTTCGGAAAACCGGGACCATCCCCTGAGAGAATAATCAGAAGGGTATACACCCTCAATCTAAGTTTCGGCGTGTTTGTTAAATTTTACAACACAGCTAATAAGTTACTAACGTTACTTGTGGATACAGGAGCAGATATATCACTGCTAAAAATTGCGAATGTGAACAATGAGCAGATTGACTCTGGTGAAATAACGACCCTTAGTGGTATTGGTATAGGTACCATCGAATCAATCGGCAGTATGCGGATTGACCTCAGAGTTGAAAATATTTTGGTGACGCATACATTTCATGCGGTACCAGACGATTTTCCAATACCATGCGATGGAATCATCGGTGTGGATTTAATGAGGGAATTCAATTGCAAATTGGATTTCATGGAAAATAAGGAATGTCTTGTTTTTCGACCCAAAAAATTTTCAACATTTCGCGATTCCAATAAGGAATACCTGTACTAGTAACTTGATCATGCTTCCAGCAAGATCACAAGTGGCACGCAGAATACACATAGGCTCTGAACAGGAAGAATTATTGATACCGAATCAAGAAGTTCAGCCTGGCGTATTCATTGCAAACACAATAGTTCAAGGCAATGACGCATATGTGAGAATTCTGAATACGAATAGCAGTGACGCGACAGTAGATATTACAAAGGTGGTAACGGAGAAATTATCGAATTACGATATATTACGAACAACAAACAGAACCGGAAAAAGATCGGAAGAGGTCCTAAAGCGACTGAAAAGGAATTTTCCCGATCAATTTAGGGATGAATTAATAACACTCTGTTCGAAATTTAGCGATATATTCTCCTTGGAAACCGAAAAGATTTCCACAAATAATTTTTACAAACAAAAACTTAGATTGAACGACAAAACACCGATCTATATAAAGAACTATAGAATACCACACGCTCATAAAGCGGAAGTCAATAGGCAAGTGGAGAAACTAGTAGATGATGGCATAGTGGAGCCATCAATTTCGGAATATAATAGTCCCTTACTACTAGTGCCTAAAAAATCATTGCCGAACTCGGATGAGAAAAGGTGGCGATTGGTAATCGACTACCGACAGGTAAACAGGAAATTGATTGCGGACAAGTTCCCACTTCCAAGAATAGACGATATTCTTGACCAATTAGGAAGGGCAAAATATTTTTCCTGCCTGGACCTAATGTCTGGATTTCACCAGATAGAGTTGCATGAGGACTCGAGGGATATAACATCCTTTTCAACGGGGAATGGCTCTTATCGTTTTAAAAGGCTCCCTTACGGGCTTAAAATTGCTCCAAACTCATTTCAACGCATGATGACTCTTGCGTTTTCTGGCTTAACGCCATCTCAAGCATTTTTATACATGGATGATTTAGTAGTGCTCGGATGTTCTGAAAGACATATGTTGAGAAATTTGACTGATGTTTTCGAACTATGCCGAAGGTACAATCTTAAGCTACATCCAGATAAATGCACATTTTTTATGCATGAGGTAACTTATCTCGGGCATAAATGTACTGACAAGGGCATCCTACCGGATGACAGCAAGTACGCAGCAATCAAAGATTATCCAGTCCCAACTGATGCTGATGGAGCAAGACGATTTGTTGCCTTTTGCAACTATTATAGAAGGTTCATTAAAAATTTTTCTGATTATTCTCGTCATATATCGAGATTGACAAGGAAAAATGTTAAGTTTGAATGGACCAAAGAATGCCAAAAGGCATTAGATCATTTAAAGAGAACATTAACAGACCCCCAAATTCTACAATATCCCGACTTTAGAAAACCATTCTGTATTACTACAGACGCTAGCAAATATGCTTGCGGTGCAGTACTAAGTCAGGAATATGAAGGCAGACAACTTGCAGTCGCCTATGCTTCGAAGACATTCTATAAAGGAGAAAGCAATAAGTCCACAATTGAGCAGGAACTCACTGCAATTCATTGGGCAATCACGCATTTCAGGCCATACGTATATGGTACACATTTTTTGGTCAAAACGGACCATCGCCCATTAACCTACCTGTTCTCTATGACAAATCCAAGTTCGAAATTAACTCGAATGAGTTTAGATCTCGAAGAGTATGACTTCACGGTGGAATACCTCAGGGGAAAAGAGAATTTTGTAGCAGATGCTCTATCGAGAATAACGATAGAGGACTTAAAGGAAATGTCCAAGGACATAACAAAGATACTCAAAGTATCTACAAGATCATCTGCAAAACAAGAAAAATCCAAAGAAAAGCACCTCACTCAGCAGAAAAAGTACGAAAAGCCCAATATATTTGAAGTCATAAACTATACTGACGTCAGAAAATATCCAAAATTGAAAATGACTTCAAACCATTGCTTCTTAAAGCATGGAAAGAAAATTATCCTTAGGATAATGATAGACGACCTGTTCGTCAATGGGAAAATTGACCTAGGACAATTCTCCCCAAGGCTAGAATCATTAGCCTGCGAAATAGGTATCGTCAAAGTACAAATGGCACCCAGTGAACAGATTTTCGAATCCGTCACAATAGATGAATTTAAGGCCTTGGGCAATGAAAAATTGATAAATTTAAAAGTAGCGCTACTTCCAAGGGTGACCCAACTGAGCAATGAGGACGAAATTTTGAAAACTATTAAAAGATACCATGATGACCCAGTGCAAGGCGGTCATTCTGGGATTACAAGGACACTAAACAAGGTGAAGAGATACTTCTACTGGCCACACATGATTAAAGGCATAACAGAATACGTTAAATCATGTCAGAAGTGTCAAAAAGCCAAAACGACACGACATACAAAAAGCCCCATGATAATAACTAAGACTCCAACCAACGCTTTTGATACTGTATTGGTAGATACAATTGGACCATTACCTCGTACGGAAAATGGCAATGAATATGTGGTTACACTAATATGTGACCTAACAAAATATCTGTTCACTATACCAATACCAGATAAAAGTGCGAAAACGGTTGCGAGGGCTATATTTGAATTTTTTATACTATTGTACGGTCCAATGAAGACGTTCATTACGGACATGGGAACAGAGTATAAAAATTCGATAATGGATGACTTGTCGAAATACCTGAACATTGATAACATAACGTCCACGGCTTACCATCACCAGACCTTGGGAACCGTTGAACGTAGTCACCGAACTTTTAACGAATATGTACGATCATACATATCAGTTGAAAGAGACGATTGGGATGAGTGGACAAAGTACTTCACGTACTGTTTTAATACCACCCCATCGGTGACACATGGATACTGCCCATATGAGCTTGTATTCGGAAGAATCCCAAATGGATTCCATGAATTTAACTCGATAGAAAGGGTAGATCCTCTGTATAATATAGATAGCTATAGTAAGGAAGTTAAATATAGGTTAGAAATAGCTTATAATAGAGCAAAGTCTCTATTAGATAAATATAAGGTTAGTAGAAAAAACTACTATGATCAGAATAGTAGGAATTTAGATATTAAAATAGGAGACCTGGTATTTCTTAAAAATGAAACGGGTCATAAGCTAGAAAATAAATATTTATTACCTTTCAAGGTCATAGCTCTAAAAGAGAATAATAATGTAAAAATAGAGAATGAAAAAGGAAAGGCACAAACTGTGCATAGAGATAGAATTAAGATCTGTAAAGTTTAATTTTTTTTTGGTGCACCAAAAAATAAAAGGTTGTAATACAATTTTTTTTTTAAGTAAATGAGAATATTAAAATTGTATCGTTCTAATAAACTATAAAAGAAACTACAAAAAATTGTAATAAGTATAAGGTATATAAAAAGATCGATCACTTTATGATCATTTGATCGATCTTTTTCTCTGAAAAGGGAGATGTAGTGTGGTTGATAAGCGTACGTTGCCGTATACAAATACCCGGGCAACATGACACGCATTGTGTGAATTGCTTTACTTGATTCACACAGTCTGGTTCTCACGCTGTCTGCTTCACAGACAGTTGTGTAATGCAACACCCATAAGTTGGTGAAAATATCCACACTACAACTACCTGAGTGAACTTGCTCTGTCAGCAAGTTCACACGTTATTTTTAGTAGTTTTAAGCCTAGAATAAGATTAAAGAATATAATAAAGTTAGTTTCAATTCAATCATAAAGCGGAGTGTTTCAATAAAATTATCTCAATAATATTAATATTAAAGTCCCAGCAACATTAACCTGTGAGATAAATAAGGAAATCACAGAGACGGATGAACACGATAACGTAGATTTACAAATGGAAATAGACGAGAAAATAAAAACAATCAACATGCCACGAACGGAAGATGATGTAATGGATAAAACCACAAAAATTGTCCCCGTATTTGATGGTAATGTGAATGAGCTACAAAGCTTCCTCGATGCCTTAACGCTGATCGACAGAATAAAGGAAACACGTGAAGTAGTCGCAATAGAGGTAATAAAAACTAAATTAAAGGGGCACGCAAGAAATACAATTACAAATGGAAATACCATCCAAGCTATTAAAACCAAACGTACAGGGAGAATCGTCAGAATTACTGTGTTCAAAGCTCATGAATATAAAACAGCTATCGAAATCGGCCACTGCATATGCAGAAGAGATTCAAGAAATTGCTAAAAAACTAGGTGGTGCCTATTTACGGGAAGGTTACCCGCACGATATTGCTAAAAAATTAATAAAGCAAAATGCAGCTAAAGCCATTTCTCGAAATGCCGCAAGTGATGAGGTAAACCAGGAAATTTCATGTCACTAAATGAAGTGGTATCCAAATTCATAGAAGCCAGCACTGAGGCTTCCATTTCAAATTCTTCGGTGTTCTATTTTAAGTGTCATGGATCTACTAATCCGAACTACAGGAATGACGGATTCAATAACCGCGGACGTGGCCAACGTGGTCGGAATAACAATTCTAGAAATTATAATAATTTCAGAAATTATAATGATAATAACCATTACAACGGGCAACGCGGGGGTCAAAGCAACAACTATAGAAATCAATGCAATCGGCAACAAAGCAGAGGCAGTGGAAGAATGGCACAGGAGGTCTCGGAAAACGAGACTTCCCTCCAAAATGCGGGGGTCATCATCAAAATTAAATGAGCATCAAATATTCCACTTAAACCTCAATTTAAATAGTTTTATTGAAGTTCAAATATCGACTAACAATAACTTAAGTACGTTCCTGGTGGATACAGGAGCAGACATCTCACTAATTAAAATCAGTACACTGAACTCATTAAAATTCAAAACGAAGAATATTATTAATTATCTGGAATCGGAAAAGGAATTATTAGATCTTTAGGAACAATTGAAATTCATTTAAAAGTGGAAAACTTCTTAATTCCTCATAGATTCCATGTAATTTCAGATACGTTTCCAATACCATTCCAAGGTATATTAGACTTAAACTTTTTCAAAACTTATAATGCTTCCATTCAATATGGACAAGATGCAAACTCAAATTTACTTGCTTTAAGACCATTTAATTTCAATTATCCCATAAATATTCTAATACTCGAAAGGCTGGATGATGGTGCAATGACACTACCAGCTCGAGCTGAAGTTTTCAGGACTATAACAATTAACAACGAAGTCTCTGATATTGTAGTTCAACATCAAACTATACAATATGGAGTATATGTAGCTGGATGCATAGCATCCCGAAATTTTCCATATGTAAGAATTGTTAATACAAATTCTGAAAATACATATTTACATAAAGTTTCAATAACGTATGAAAAGCTATCAGATTATGAAATTATTAATACAATATGAAAAAACAAACAATTTTGAAAAGTTAATAAAAAATTTTCCTGAAATTGTAAAATCTGAATTGATTCAATTATATTCAAAATATATTGATATCTTTGCTTTGGAAAGTGAACAATTTTTATACTCAAAAATTTTCCTGAAATTGTAAAATATGAATTGATTCAATTATGTTCAAAATATATTGATATCTTTGCTTTAGAAAGTGAACAATTTTTATACTCAAAAATTAAGAGTCTCTGATCATAATCCTGTATACATTAAAAATTATCATACGCCACACTCACAAAAGGACGAAATAAAAAGACAAGTTGAAAAACTACAGCAGGACGGAATAGTCGAACCATCGGCGTCCAACTATAATAGCCCTATTATGTTCGTACCAAAGAAATCGTTGCCAACAACCCTGAAAGTTGATGGCGTTTAGTAGTTGATTATCGACAAATAAATAAAAAGCTCATAGCGGACAAATTTCCGTTACCCAGAATTGGGGACATTTTAGACCAATTGGGAAGAGCAAAATTTTTCTGTTGTTTAGATTTAACCTCTGAATTTCATCAAGTCGGATTAGATGAAAAATCGAGAGACGTTACTTCCTTATCTACAGAAAATGGTTAATATCGGTTCACCCGTTTACCATATGGTTTAAAAGTAGCCCCAAACTCCTTTCAGAGAATAATGAATCTAGCACTTGCAGGATTAGCTCCTTCAAAAACTTTTATATATATGGATGATGTTATTGTCACCGGATGTTCGATAAAACATATGCTTAATAACTTAAAAATTGTTTTCCAAAGATGCAGGGATTGTAATTTAAAATTACATCCAGATAAATGCACTTATTTCAGATCTGAGGTTACATATTTGGGTCATAGATGTACTGACAAGGGTATTTTACCAGACAGTAGCAAATATGATTCAATTAAAAACTACCCCAGACCAACAAATGGAGACGAAGTTCGTCGATTCGTAGCTTTCTGTAATTATTAAAGACGATTTATACCAAATTTCGCATTCTATTCTGTCCATTTAACTAAACTGACTAGAAAGAAAGAACCCTTTATATGATAGGCTGACTGTGAGCAGGCCTTTCAGCACCTAAAAACAGCCCTACTTTCTCCACGAATTCTTCAATGCCCAGATTTGACAAAACCTTTTACATAACAACTGACGCAAGTAAAATCGCTTGTGGTGCAATATTATCACAAGAGACAGATGGTATACAATTTCCGATGGCATATGCGTCACGTGTATTTACAAAAGGTGAATCCAACAAAGCACCTATAGAGCAAGAATTGATAGCAATACAATGGGCAATCAATCATTTTCGACCCTATGTATATGGGAAACAATTTTTAGTACGTAGCGATCATAAACCACTAACATATTTATATTCCTTAAAAAACCCATCCAGCAGATTGACAAGAATTCGTATGGACCTGGAGGAGTATGATTTTGTTATAGAACATATTAAAGGTAAAGACAATTCAGGAGCGGACGCGCTGTCTCGAATTGCCTTCAATGATATTAAATCGATACCTTCAATCAACAATACTTTCATGGTAACTACACGCGCACAAACAAGAAACAAAATTGAAGATAAAATGAAGAACGATAATAAAGTAATTAATGAAAAGCCTAAAGTTTTCGAAACTATTGGCTTGGATTGCGTAAAAATATGGGTCAAGCTTAAGGTAAATATTGACAGAAGCAACCCCACACTTTATTTTAAGCGAGGTAAACAAGTGCTAGCACCAAAAATTAATATACAAAACACTTTTGCTAATGGAAATATCGATCTAGATCAATTTTTACCAATTCTTGAAAAAGAAGCAACAAGTAGAAATTTGAATAAAATACAATTGAATTTAAGTGATAATTTATTAACCTCGCATCAATCAAAAAATTGAAACAAAAAGCAAATCACCATTTAAACAAATTACAAATAGCGCTAACACCGAAAATATGCATAATAACTAACAAGGATGAACAAAAATATTTATTGGAAAAATTTCACGATAACCCTCTTTTCGGAGGACACCCTGGAACAATTAGATTACTTAAGAAGCTTAGACAATTTTACTATTGGAAAAATATCACTAAGGATGTGAACCAATACGTAAAGAAATGTGTTCATTGTCAAACCAATAAGATCACAAAGCACATAAAACCAGACATAATTAACACCCCAACACCGCAGAAACCCTTCCAAACTGTAATAATAGATACAGTAATACCCCTTCCTGTATCAGAAAACGGAAATCAGTACATTGTAACTATAATATGCGACCTTACTAAATATTTGGGGGCAATACCAGTACCTAATAAAAACGCCAAAACGATAGCTAAAGCCTTAGTAGAACATTTGATATTAATTTATGGACCCATGAATAAAATAGTCAGTGACATGGGTGCTGAATACAACAATCAAGTTCTTGTGGAACTTCTTACACTTCTAAAAATAGAAAAGTCTACATCGGCACCTTATCACCATCAAACAGTAGGAACAGTTGAAAGATCACATCGAACATTTAATGAGTACATACGCTCATACATTCACGATTCCAGAAACGATTGGGACGTATGGATAAAGTATTTTACGTATACTTTTAACACAACACCCTCTACAGTGCATGGATATTGTCCATTTGAATTAATTTTTCCAAACGTACCAAATCAAAGTCCACTAATACAAACCGATAAAATAGATACTATATATAATTTTGATACTTATACAAAAGAAGTAAAATTCCGTCTACAAACAGCATTTATTAGAGCACAACACTTAATTAACAAAACAAAACACAACCAAAAATATTCACATGATCAAAACATCAGCAATACTAAAATTACAATAGGTCAAGAAGTATTCATTAAAAATCACACAGCACACAAACTAGAACCAATTTATAAAGGGCCGTTTAAAGTAATTGATATTGATGATAAAAACAATGTATTTGTAGAGATAAAAGAGAAAATTAAAAAGATTTATAAGGGAAATATAAAAATTTTTAACAAATAACATTTATAATTTTATCTGACCATAGCATATAATTAAGATGATAACTTATATTAAGATTAAAAAAAAAAAATACATTGATTTAATTTTTTTTTAATTTATTGTAATCGTGATTAAGCAGCCTATTTTTTTTTTTTTTTTTTTGAAATAGACGTTAAGAAAATATTATATAAATATATAACTGAAGAAAGCTCTTATCAATATCACTTGATCACTGATTTCTATAAGACCTTTCTCTTTAAAAGGGGAGTTGTAGTGAAAATACCAAATGAATGAGTAATATTTTAAACTCAAATATTTAATGTCAACGACTGACATTCTTTCAGTTCAACTACCTAATGCCAACGAACGATACACTTTCAGTTTAAATATTTAATACCGTCGTTGGATCACCTTACATATTATTACTGTCTAGTCATTATATATTTTCACTTACCCTCACATTCGCTTAGTTCTAAATTCATTATAATTATAAATATAAATTAAACTTTAATAAAGAACAACAGTTGAGTAAAAACTAAACGACCGTGTTGATTACTTTTAGTAAATGTTCGGCCATGAACGCCGAACATAACCTTAGACTAGGGTTGCCATCCGTCCTCTTTTCCCCGGACACCGTCCTCTTTTTTAAGGCGTCCGGGGCAGTCCTCCTTCTTTTTCAGCAAGTGTCCGGGGTTGTCCTACTTTTTGCGCTTTTCTCCATAATTTTTTTTTAATTGCATCGAAACAATTAAATTGTTGGCATCCCAGTATTGTCGCTGTTATTTCAAATGACTTGGCATCACTTACTTTGATTGCCAACATGTGAAGCTTATCAGAAGTGATGCCAACTTTTTAAAAGCAAAACGAGCACACAAATTTATAAAAGTCATATATTTCGAGTAAAAAAAGCACTCAATGTAGTGCAAAAAGCTCTACGTTGGCACCACTTATCAGCTGTTGTGTGTCTTAAAGATTTCTCTCCGAAAAAGAAGTAAGTTGTTTAACATAATTTGAATGTTTAAAAATTCATTAATTTTCTAATTTTAGAATGCCGAAACGCAAGTGCACGTTTAATGAGGAGTTAAAAAAGAAATTTCCCTACATGAAAAAGGGAAATGCAGATTGGATAGTCAATTGCACACTCTGCAATTCTACAATTTCCATTGCAAATAAAGGAGTACAAGACATCACCAGTCATTTGGAAACGCAGAAACATAAAAAGGGGTTTACCAGCCAGGATTGTTCCAACAAAATTAACACAATTTTTCCAAAAACTACTGTCGACAATGAACTTCGGGCCGTCGAGGGTTGCATTGCATATCACACCATTGTTCATAACATGTCTTTTTTATCACTGGACTGCACAATTGGATTGAATAAATTACTCTTTAATGATTCGAAAAGAGTTAAAAATATATCTTGCAACCGTACTAAGGCTACAGCAATAACTAAGAAGGTTCTTGCACCCCTTTCAACAGAAATGGTAAGGAAAAATATTGAACAAATTAACTTTGTGAGTGTATCATCCGACACGAGTAATTTCGGCGCTACTAAGTTATTACCAATACTTATTCAATACTTCGATGCACAAAACAATGGAATCCAGACAAAGATATTAGATGTATTATCAATTAAAAATGAAACGTCCGAGACTATAACGGATACTATTCTTATGGAATTGGAAAATTATTGTTTAAAATCAAAATGTGTTGCTTTTAGTGGTGACAATTGTAATACCAATTTAGGTGGCATGCACAGAAACGGTCAAAATAATGTTTTCGCAAAGCTAACTATTGCTTTGCATAAACAAATAATTGGTGTTGATTGTCCAGCCCATATAATCAATAACGCAGTTCACAAGGGTTGCGATACATTGTCTTTTGATGTGGAATCTATTGTTTTAAAAGTTTATAATCATTTCTCTATTTATACTGTAAGAACGGAAACATTGAAAGAATTTTGTGAACAGTCAGAAATAGAATACGCAAAGCTTCTTAATCATAGTAAAACAAGATGGCTTAGTTTATACCCTGCTATTGAGCGAATACTTAAATTATTTGAACCCTTGAAGAACTATTTTCTGGACATCGAGAGCACACCTAAAGTTATTACAAACTTTTTTGAAAGTGATATAAGCGAGGCATATTTGTTTACAATACATTCCTCGATGAATATAATTCAAACGAATATTAAAAATATCGAAAGATCAGACATTTCCTTGCTTGAAGTTAAGAACATTCTAAAGGAAATATCAGAAAATTTAAACGAAAGAATAAAAAATAATTTTATTCCAATGAAAGTTAAAGAAATTATTAAAAATGTGACTGATGAACCAAAAAAAAATTCTTCTAATGGAAGAAACTAAAATATTTTATAAGATTATTAAAGATTATATTGAATCATGGACATTACCTCTCAAGAATTTGGAAGTATTTGACTGGCTATGTTTTGAAAATGCTGCTACTGGTAATTGGACTGATGTACAAAAGTCTGTTGAATTTTTAAAAAAATTTAACATTGCTTTCAATGATGAAAATTTATTTAATGAATTCCTTGTTCTGAAAAATTATATAAAAAACTTAAATTTAATCAACACGACTACTAACAAGATTTGGTGCGATTTTTTTATTAAAAATGATGGTTGCTATGAAATTAAAAGACTTGTTGAATTTTATTTTTGCTTACCAGCACATAATGCCAACGTAGAACGTATATTTTCTTTAATCAAGGCGCAGTGGACGCCAGAAAGAAATAAACTGAATCCAGAAACTATTTCTGACATTATTAGGGTCAAATATAATTTTGATATGAATTGTCAAGAGTTTTACGAATATTTAAAGAATTGCGACAGTAATATATTGATTCAAATTGGAAGCGTTGAAAAATATTCATGAAACTCTTGACAATTCGTATCAAAAAATTATATAAATGTACATTCCCGAAAAAGTATGCAATGAATTTGTTGTTTTTTTTTTGTTTATTTATGTTTTTTTTTTTCTTTGTTTATTTACTTATGTATTTATTTTATTACTAATTTTAAGTTCACACTGATTTTTTATGTTTTTTGTGAAGTTTTATTTTTTAGTGGGAATAAAAATTGTTTTCTTTAAAAAAGTACATTTTATTTGTATATTTTATAGCCAGGCTGATTTTTTAAAAATTATTTTATTTTAAAAAATTGTCCTCTTTTTGTAGACAAATGTCCTCCTTTTTTGAGTTTGATGTCCACTTATTCTCAAAATGGAAATGGCAACCCTACCTTAGACCAGTACATTGGTAATTTACAGAACTATTCCACTCAAACTACCACTGTAACAGAACACATTGCGCTTAATTTGTGACCAGTTTTCCTTCAACAATTTTTCTCCAGTTATACGATACGTCCACCTACACTAGTCACTTGATAATTTTATTCCCACTGGTTCTGTTGCATATTACATAAATCCTAAAATAGTCATACTTTGACACTACCTACTTCTAATTTGTACAGTCGATACGGTGATAGGTTACCTAGGTCAAGTTATTCGCCACGTCACACAGTGCTTCACAGGTAGCAATTGTCACCTCCTATGACAAGCCCATGTTAAAAGAACCGGTCACTTTCATATAACAGAACCGAAACTAGTACTGGTTCATACACACAAAGTTCTAGTCACGTGACCATACCAAAGACTGGTCCATTTCCCCGCAGGGATATTTCCTGCGGGAAATGAAGGGTCGATTGATCCAAAGTTGTAATTATGTGATATATGATAGGGGAGCACGTCACGAAACTGGTGAAACCAAAATTGTGGTGCACCAAAAAGTGTTAATTTGGGTGAAATGTCCAATCACGCGAGTATAGTTATGGTGACAAAACATTCACTGGTTAGTATCACGTTACTGGAGAAAAAGTAATATAACATCAAAGTGTACTGAAGCAACTAGGGTCGTTGCAGTTGAAGTTGCTATTGGTCATTGAACTGGTTCAAAACCGCTAGCAGGCTACAAAGTGCACACAACACTGAAGGAAATTTTTATGTGCCGACTATGTGACAGTAGAAATGAAGACGTAACACTTCACTGGTTTAAATAACTGAATACGGAACTATTTAAACAGTGAAGAAGTTTGTCAGATATGGCGATTTTGGCAAGTTAATTTTCGAAATGCTGACTGGCGATTTTTCGAGTGAATGGCGATTTTACAAATAAAATATCACTACCAAAAAACTGTCGCCAGAATATAATTTTTGCACAACTTATTCAAAAACTTGAAACTGTTTACAAGAATTGTAGTTGTTATTTATTCGACATTTCCAATTTAATTATAAAAATAAAATGTTTGAGCTCGAGGCCTGGATTTTTCTTTAATTAAAATTCTTCTTTATTATTTTTCAATATTTCGAAACTCTTCGAGTTTCATCCTCAGGGAGTATCTTTAAATTAAATATAAGAACAATGTTAAAGGTAAGTAAAATGTGGTATATAGTGTACGAACAATAATACATTTAAGTGTAGTTAACAATTTGTATAAACAAACAACAAACACAGTATGATAACAGTAACACAACAACAATTTTTAACACAATATTTTTTATATTAATAAACGTACTTACAATGGATTTTAAATAAAAACACAAAATTCTAAAAATTAACGTTGTTTATAACTAGTCATCATCTATTGCACTGAACTTAAAAATATTATTGCATTTTTCTATTCCCTTTGTTGACTAACGGCTTGTTTTTACAATACGTGTATAATTTCAGACGAACGTGTGGCACCCGAACGAATATGTAAGGAAATGAGTTTTTATAATTCGTTCGCCTGACTTACGTTTGAGTACGTTAAGCTTTATGTTATGTCAAACAGTAGAGATTGCCATGACATTGCTTTTCGGTTTTTGTTAGTTTATTTCATAACATAATAACTCATTCTTCGTTGCCAGATGGCAACCCAACACTATAATTGTATGTATGTATGTATGTATCTTTATTTGGAAATATAAAATTTACAATAAAGAAAAAATATAAGTAACAATGACATATAGTCGTCTGTTATAATTATAAATAAATATAAAATCAATGTATTATATATAGTGTAAAAAAAGTATTGAGATATGCTTGACATAATGAATTAATATGAAAAATTAAATCTTTAATATTTAAAAAAGTTCTTGAATGATCAAATTTCTGTAGTTTAATGCAATGTTAACATAATTATAAAGCCTAGTCCAACCGTTTACAATTTGGCCATTTAAGATACGTATCAGTTCTTGTTCGCTAAGACTATCTTTGCCAAAATATCTGTTTCTGAATTCCCTAAAAATGGGACACATTGCCATAAAATGCTGTAAATCTTCGTCTTCACCTGTATTACATAATGTACAGGTTCTGTTTTCAGTGGCGTTAAAATTATTTGAGTTTAATGGTAATAAATCGCATCTTGCCTTAAAAATTATTGAAATTTGTTTCAAATTTTTTAGATTTTGTAGATAATGCATTCCCATGTTATGGTCTAAATGTTTATAAAATCGAGATCTACTATTCTGTGCTCTGTAGTTAGTTTGCAAGAATATTTTTGCTTTTAGTTCTTGAATCAAAGTGGTTCCACAACGAAGAAACTCTTGCGCCGAGATATTTTCATCTTCCAAAGCAACTCCCAGGTCAAGACCAATATTATTAATTTCCTTTGCCCAAAAAATGTTGTCCCGTAATGCCATCAAGGATAATTTGTGCGGTAGTCTATTCTGGTTATATTGAAAAAGTGTTTTGTAAATATAATTTAAATGTAGGTTAAGTGTGTAGAAATAGCTACATTCCGTGCTCGTTTCTAGAAGCAAGGCATAATTTGGCGTAGAATCTGGTAGTCTTAATATTCTTTTCAAAAAATATCGCTGCAGTTTATCTACCTCTTCAAACAGCCCATAACCCCAAACTTGTGCAGCATACGACTGTATGGAACGACAGACAGATTGGAACAGTTTCCATTTTGCCCCAAGAGTAATATTTGGCTTGTTTAAGAAACATTTCCAGGTTGCATTAATACTGTTTTTCGAAGATATATTTCTTTTTTCGATATGTTTTTTAAAACTCAACTTAGGTGTCAAGATAACACCTAAATAATTATACTCGTTCACTATTCTTATTTGTTCGTTTTTGTATGTAATATTTTCTCTCGCTGATAGTCTACCGCCAGTTCTAAATACCATGAGCTCTGATTTAATCATATTAACTTCCATATTCCATTTGTCGCAATAGCTTTCCAATTTATTTACCATGATTTGCATTGTTTTTAAACTATCTGATAGTAGCACAATATCATCAGCATAAAGAAGTAAACGCACGTTTATGTCTTCGATCATCAGACCACCTCCCAGGTATTCGTGTAGGTCATTGAGGTACAGAGTAAAGAGCAGTGGTGAAAGAAGGCACCCTTGCTTTACACCAGTAAAAGTATCAAAATATTCGGATAAATCGTTTCCTGTCCATACCGCAGTTTTTGTGCTGCTGTAAACGTTTTCTATAAAGTTGACAACTTTTGTTGATATACCTAGGGTATGTAACTTATATATAAGCAGTTTTCTTGGTACTCTATCGAACGCTGCTTTAAAATCCACGAAAAATGCATAGATTTTCTTTTTATCTTTGAACTTTTTTTGTACTATAACGGACAGATTGTAGATGTTGTCGACCGTTGAATAGCCAGGTCTAAAGCCAGCTTGGAATTCGTTTAGGATATTATATTTTTCGACCCACGCTGTAAGTCTAGCATTTATAATTCCCATGAGTAATTTTGCCACACAGTTCATAAAGCAGATTCCTCTATAATTGTTTGTGCAATTCACATCCCCTTTTTTGAATATTGGAAATATTATGCTTTTTTCGAACTCTACGTCCACCTTTCCTGTTTCAAAAATAACATTAAAAGCAGTTGTTAGTTCGTTAATGAACTCATCAGTAGCATATTTAAATGTTTCATACGGCACTCTGTCGTTTCCAGGAGCTTTATTCGGCTTGGTTTTTTTGAGCATAGTCTTTATTTCATAAGCAGTTATGTTTTGATCTAAATCACAATCTGTATGCCTCATTGGAGCGTATTGAATATCTTTTGAAAGTTGTGGTTGATTTAATAGTGATTCAAAATATTCTTTAAAATTATTTGCTGTGATGGAGTTACCAATTTTAAAACAGTCGCCTCTTATTTCTTTTGCTAAGGTCCACCATTGTTTGGAATCAGTTATTTTATTAATTTTATTATTGATTTCGATTGTATACTCTTCTTTGCTTTTCTTACAAACATTAACGTACTGATATTTGGCTTGGAGATAATTTTCTTTGTCTTGCTGGTCATTTGTTTTTCTAAATTCATTGAGTAACTCAAATGATTTATTTCTGGCTTTAAGACATCTATAATTGAACCATTTTGATTTAAATATTGGTTGATTATTTGTATTTTGAGATTTGGGAACGGACATATTGATAACTTTAATAAGTTGTTTCAAGTTCATAAATTCGCCATTTGTTTTAAACGCAATTATATTTTTATTAAGATTTTGTCGATATTTTGCAATATTTGACTCTTTCAACTTTAATTTTGGCAGTAAATTTAATGGTTTATGACTTTCTTTATCATTTTTAAACCAGAGTTTTAGTTTTAGGGGCATGTGGTCTGACCATATTTTTGGTTCAACTTGAAAATTTTCTACGTACTGAAGGGCCTCTTGCGATATTATACATAAGTCATTTACAGAGTTGCCTTGTTGACTTACAAAAGTAAATTCACCCATTTCATCTCCAACTGTACAACCATTGAGAACTACTAATCCAAAGTCATTACAAAAATCAATTAGTTTTTTTCCTTTGGCATTAACTGTTTTATCTCTAGATTTTCTCTCATCTAAACATATTTTAAAATTGGTTCTATGAATTTCTTCTATTTTCTGTTGTAATTCACCAATGCGCACATTCATATCCCCTACTACTATAGCATTTTCGATTAAATTATTTGAAAACAAGTTTCTTAACAACATAAATTCTCTGTTCCAATCTGCTCCTCTAATGTATACTGGTATAATACTAAATTTAAATGCGTTTAGGTGTACCATAAGTATTTCTGTTCCATTTATAATATTAAATGAATGTTTAAAATGTTTATTTACTAAATTCTTTTTGAAGCCATAGACACAACCTCCACTTGCTCTACCACGATCACTTAAACGAGTTGCCGGTTTCCAATATAACTCAAAATTACTGAAGTATTTTTTCCATTTATCTATATTTTGGTTTTCTATATGTGTTTCAAATAAAGCAAATAAATCACAATCCGCCACGTATTTAAAAAATTCTGGAAACAGATATTTATTGGCTAAGCCATGAATATTATATGCTATTACATTTAAATAAATATTTTCAACATTTAGTTTTTTGGAATTAAGTTTTTTAGCAAATTACTATAATTAATATTAATTTTATCAAAATCATTTGAATATAAATCTTTTAAGACTTCGCATCCCTGTTTTTGGCCGCAAATAAGTGCTTTTTCCTTATTCCACCACATCCATTTATCTTTTATTTTGATCCTGTCGTTGACCACAATCACTTTATGCAATTTACTAATAGCGAGTATTTCTTTTTTCATTTGGATCATAACTTTTTTGTTCATCTGTTTATCTGCGCTCAAATCCTTTTCTATATAAATTGAAGTTCCAGCCAGTTTATTCGCATTTCGTAAAGTATCTCGAACACTTTGATCAGAGTCCATTTCTACTAATACTGCCATCTTTCCATCTCTTTCATACAATTTTCTGGTAGATCTTATGGTAACTGTATTGGGAACGTTCAACCTTTGGAAACATACTTTACGGACTACTGCACTCACTGAGCTTTTTGAATTTAAACCTTTAAATATTAAATTTTTGCTTTTGAGTTGTTCCTCTAATTGCGTTATACGTTTTCTATCCAAATCCTTGTCTGCTTTTAAACACTCCACTTCATATTGTAGTTTATTATTTTGCTCCTTCAACTTGTCCACATCATCAGTAACATAGGATAATTTTTCTAAAACCTCTTTATTAGCATCCTTAATAATCATTTTAAGATCTGCCACATCTAGGTCTGATACTTTTCTTCTTCCTTCATCTGTCTCTGGCGATAACTCAAGCAAAGGTCTTTTAGCTATATTGCCGCGTGCCTCAGTTGAGACAGTACTGATTGGAGTATTGCTTTGCATATTTTTTATTTTTTTTTTTTTTTGTATTAGTAAACGATCTAACAGTTTTAAAAGATTTTTAACAGTGTAAACGATCTAATAGTTTTTGACTAAACTTGGCAGCACTTTTCTGTTTAGTTATCGAAACTTACTTCCAGGATTATCGGTAAAAGCGAAACAGCTGGTAGTGTATTTATTTACAACAAATTTTTCTTATTTGATACACCAATTGTCTCTTTTTCCTTTGAGTGGTTTTGTTAGATAAATTTTTAAGTGAATTTTTATAAAAATTTATCAAAATAATGTGTAAAATAATTAAGAAAAACGGTGGAGAACTTAAAATATCAACGAGTTTAACACCTCACACCAAGAACGTCATATGGGTCTTACACAACTTCAGCAATTTTGGCCAATTCTTCAGGTTGATAACGCAATTTTTTTGTAAGTATTTAAGACTTCAGGAAAAACACGTCTGACTCTATTTACACTTCGTGTGAAGAAAAAACTATAATTGAAATATAAACAAAAACAGCTGATTTTTGCTTAAAAAAAAAATTAGTTTATTTTGTTTAGAAAACAATAAAAGTGGATATAAAAATATAATTTGTATAAAAAAAAAAACAAAAACATTTACAACTAAAAATGTAAATAAATATAAATATAAATGAAAATGGAAATATAAATAAAAATCATTATTCTTTTTTTTATTACAAATTTTTCTTAAAAAGTATTACAGTAAAACCCGGTTAAGATGAACTCCGAGGGACCAAATAAATTAGTTCGTCTTAAGCGATGTTCGTATTAAGAGGGTTTTTTTAACGATAAAAAATATGTATTTATTAAAACAAAAACATGATTTTTACACAAATAAAAAATAAAATTAGCATTTCATGCATTTACAATGTAAAATTAAAATAAAATTCTTCATTTAAAAAAAAAAAATCTGTTATTTTTTCTGAATGACTGAATTAACGATTTCATTCGTTATAAGTTTTTCTATTACCAAAATATGATGGTCAGCTTCTTCGGAACACGATTTTGTTCGAATATATTACTTGACAAATTTTCAACATCGGCAGGATTAACAATTTCCAATATTTCTTCACCTGATAAAGTATGTGACGTTAAAACATTAGCATCTATATCTAGAAAGTCATCCACAGATATGAAATTCATATTTGGTCTATCCCATTAAACGGATAAAGAGTGTACTAAACATGGTAATTTGTATGAAAACGAGATTTTGGGACTGCTTAAAACAGTTCGTAATAACCGAGGGTTCGTATTAACCGAGTTTGTATTATAAGATGTATTTTATATGAAAATTTTTGCCAAAACGTCGGGACTTTTAAATTAATTCGTATTAACCAAGGGTCGTCTTAACGGAGTTTTACTGTATTTTTTTTTTAATATTAAATATTGTGGAAACCAAAAAAAAGAGACGAAAAGGACAAATCTTACGTTTTCACTCAATTCAAAGTGACATTTGCGATACAAAACCCCAAAATGAATTTCTTCACTCATTTACACGAATTTTTTGAGTGACACGTCTTACAAAAACAGACCGTAAATGTTTATAGCTATTGGAACAAGCACTCTCTACGTCGCTCTTAAAATTAATACGCTGTGTTGTTTTTGTTTTTATGATATTTAGCATCTCTAGCATGTACCTTCGTTTGTAGTTAAGTTCGGTTTGTAAAACTTTGACATCGTTATAATTAGGGTAGTGTTTATTTTCAAGACAATGTTTTACCAATGCAGTTTTTTGTATTGAATTACTGAGTTTTAATTTATTGTCAGATTTGTCACCAGCGATTCTAGTTCTCAGTTTATTCTTTGTAGTACCTACATAAACCATATCACATTTCTCAATTAAACTTCCACTACATGGTATTTGGTATATGACATTTGACTTATCCATCATTTCAATTTTGTCCTTTGTCTTGCTAAATATTTTAGAGAGATTTTTGTCAGTTTTTTGTGCTATTGTAAAGTTTTCACCATTAAATAATATAGATTTTCAAATCTTTCTGATATATCAGGTACATATGTAAGTGACTTGTATATTTTTGGTTGCACGATTACTTTACAACTATTTCCTACTTTTTTATCGTAATCACGAATTAGTATGATAACAGTATGATAACAGTATGATAACAGTAACACAACAACAATTTTTAACACAATATTTTTTATATTAATAAACGCACTTACAATGGATTTTAAATAAAAACACAAAATTCTAAAAACTAACGTTGTTTATAACTCGTCATCCTCTATTGCACTGAACTTAAAAATATTATTGCATTTTTCTATTCCCTCTGTTGACTAAATGTTTATAGCTATTGGAACAAGCACTCTCTACGTCGCTCTTAAAATTAATACGCTGTGTTGTTTTTGTTTTATGATATTTAGCATCTCAAGCATGTACCTTCGTTTGTAGTTAAGTTCGGTTTGTAAAACTTTGACATCGTTATAATTAGGGTAGTGTTTATTTTCAAGACAATGTTTTACCAATGCAGTTTTTTGTATTGAATTACTGAGTTTTAATTTATTGTCAGATTTGTGACCAGCGATTCTAGTTCTCAGTTTATTCTTTGTAGTACCTACATAAACCATACACATTTCTCAATTAAACTTCCAATACATGGTATTTGGTATATGACATTTGACTTATCCATCATTTCAATTTTGTCCTTTGTCTTGCTAAATATTTTAGAGAGATTTTTGTCAGTTTTTTGTGCTATTGTAAAGTTTTCACCATTAAATAATTTAGATTTTTCAAATCTTTCTGATATATCAGGTACATATGTAAGTGACTTGTATATTTTTGGTTGCACGATTACTTTACAACTATTTCCTACTTTTTATCGTAATCACGAATTAGTATGATAACAGTATGATAACAGTAACACAACAACAATTTGTAACACAATATTTTTTATATTAATAAACGCACTTACAATGGATTTTAAATAAAAACACAGAATTCTAAAAATTAACGTTGTTTATAACTCGTCATGCTCTATTGCACTGAACTTAAAAATATTATTGCAACTGGTTTAGAAACTTGACCAACACTAAGATACCTTAGGATATACAGTGGATTTTCTCTCTGGGGAAAAAACATACACTCCCTGTAACTAACGATGAATTTCCAATGTTAAAATTTATAGCAGGTGGCGAGGATTTCATACAGACGATACAAGAAAAAGAAGAACAGGAAATAGCAAGGATGAGATTTACATCCATTGTTGACAATCGCCTTAATAAGTTGAAAATTAATAACAGGGACAAATTAACATTGAACGTAATGAAAAAGGCGAAAAGGTTTTTAAAAAAGAACGATAATGTTTTGATATTAAACGGCGATAAAGGTAACGTTACCGTAGCCATGGAGAGAGTGGAATATGATAAGAGGATGAAACACATTGTTGGAGACATGATGACGTACCAAAGGGTAAATAAAGATCCAACAAACGGACTACAAAAGATTAATAATGATTTAGTAGAGGAAATATTTATTAAAAATTTAATATCGGAACGCGAGAAGAGAAAATTAAAAACGGATGTTGCTACAGCACCAAGGATATATGGTCTTCCTACAATCCATAAAGAAGACCACCCATTAAGGCCAATATGTTCATCCATTAACACTCCAGCAAGTGAGTTGTGCAAATATATTACTGTGATATTGAAAATGACTACTGAAAAATCAAAATTTAATGTTAAGGATTCAGTGCAATTTAGAAATAGGATTGAAGACTTGACTATACAGGACGATGAAAGATTAATTTCGTTTGATGTTGTCTCGTTGTTCCCCAGTATCCCGGTCGACTTAGCCTTAGTAACTATAGAAGAAAAATGGAAAGAAATTTCAAAGTACACAAAAATGGAAAAGAATTTATTTCTGCGAATTGTAAAATTCTGTATTAAGGACAATCGTTCCTTCAAATACGACGGTAAAATTTATACGCAGAAAACAGGTCTTCCGATGGGCTCACCAGCATTACCCATAGTTGCAGACATCGTGATGGAAAAACTTTCAGAGACGGTGTTGAATAATTTAACGATAAAACCCAAAATCTTGACGAAGTATGTGGATGACATTTTTAGTATATATATATATTTTTATATAAAAAGTATTGACAAATTTGAATAGTTTTCACCATAGAATTAAATTTACTGTGATACTATTGTAATTAGGGAAGGTAACGTCTTAAAGTTGGATTGGTACCAAAAACCAACGTCTTCTGGTAGAATAATAAACTACTTTTCTAAACACCCTAAAAGAGTTATTATAAATACTGCCAATAATCTAATAAAAAGGGTGCTAAGCCTAAGTGACGTTGAATTCCATAGAAATAATAAAAGAAAAATCCTTAATATATTACGGAACAATAATTTTCCGATAAAACTTGCTGACAAACTAATTCGTGATTACGATAAAAAAGTAGGAAATAGTTGTAAAGTAATCGTGGAACCAAAAATATACAAGTCACTTAATATATGTACCTGATATATCAGAAAGATTTGAAAAATCTAAATTATTTAATGATGAAAACTTTACAATAGCACAAAAAACTGACAACAATCTCTCTAAAATATTTAGCAAGACAAAGGACAAAATTGAAATGATGGATAAGTCAAATGTCATATACCAAATACCATGTAGTGGAAGTTTAATTGAGAAATGTGATATGGTTTATGTAGGTACTACAAAGAATAAACTGAGAACTAGAATCACTGGTCACAAATCTGACAATAAATTAAAACTCAGTAATTCAATACAAAAAACTGCATTGGTAAAACATTGTCTTGAAAATAAACACTACCCTAATTTTAACGATGTCAAAGTTTTACAAACCGAACTTAACTACAAACGAAGGTACATGCTAGAGATGCTAAATATTATAAAAACAAAAACAACACAGCGTATTAATTTTAAGAGCTACGTAGAGAGTGCTTGTTCCAATAGCTATAAACATTTAGTCAACAAAGGGAATAGAAAAATGCAATAATATTTTTAAGTTCAGTGCAATAGAGGATGACGAGTTATAAACAACGTTAATTTTTAGAATTTTGTGTTTTTATTTAAAATCCATTGTAAGTGCGTTTATTAATATAAAAAATATTGTGTTAAAAATTGTTGTTGTGTTACTGTTATCATACTGTTATCATACTAATTCGTGATTACGATAAAAAAGTAGGAAATAGTTGTAAAGTAATCGTGCAACCAAAAATATACAAGTCACTTACATATGTACCTGATATATCAGAAAGATTTGAAAAATCTAAATTATTTAATGTTGAAAACTTTACAATAGCACAAAAAACTGACAAAAATCTCTCTAAAATATTTAGCAAGACAAAGGACAAAATTGAAATGATGGATAAGTCAAATGTCATATACCAAATACCATGTAGTGGAAGTTTAATTGAGAAATGTGATATGGTTTATGTAGGTACTACAAAGAATAAACTGAGAACTAGAATCGCTGGTGACAAATCTGACAATAAATTAAAACTCAGTAATTCAATACAAAAAACTGCATTGGTAAAACATTGTCTTGAAAATAAACACTACCCTAATTTTAATGATGTCAAAGTTTTACAAACCGAACTTAACTACAAGCGAAGGTACATGCTAGAGATGCTAAATATCATAAAAACAAAAACAACACAGCGTATTAATTTTAAGAGCGACGTAGAGTGTACTTGTTCCCATAGCTATAAACATTTAGTCAACAAAGGGAATAGAAAAATGCAATAATATTTTTAAGTTCAGTGCAATAGATGATGACGAGTTATAAACAACGTTAATTTTTAGAATTCTGTGTTTTTATTTAAAATCCATTGTAAGTGCGTTTATTAATATGAAAAATATTGTGTTAAAAATTGTTGTTGTGTTACTGTTATCATACTGTTATCATACTAATTCGTGATTACGATAAAAAAGTAGGAAATAGTTGTAAAGTAATCGTGCAACCAAAAATATACAAGTCACTTACATATGTACCTGATATATCAGAAAGATTTGAAAAATCTAAATTATTTAATGTTGAAAACTTTACAATAGCACAAAAAACTGACAAAAATCTCTCTAAAATATTTAGCAAGACAAAGGACAAAATTGAAATGATGGATAAGTCAAATGTCATATACCAAATACCATGTAGTGGAAGTTTAATTGAGAAATGTGATATGGTTTATGTAGGTACTACAAAGAATAAACTGAGAACTAGAATCGCTGGTCACAAATCTGACAATAAATTAAAACTCAGTAATTCAATACAAAAAACTGCATTGGTAAAACATTGTCTTGAAAATAAACACTACCCTAATTTTAATGATGTCAAAGTTTTACAAACCGAACTTAACTACAAGCGAAGGTACATGCTAGAGATGCTAAATATCATAAAAACAAAAACAACACAGCGTATTAATTTTAAGAGCGACGTAGAGAGTACTTGTTCCTATAGCTATAAACATTTAGTCAACAAAGGGAATAGAAAAATGCAATAATATTTTTAAGTTCAGTGCAATAGATGATGACGAGTTATAAACAACGTTAATTTTTAGAATTTTGTGTTTTTATTTAAAATCCATTGTAAGTGCGTTTATTAATATGAAAAATATTGTGTTAAAAATTGTTGTTGTGTTACTGTTATCATACTGTTATCATACTAATTCGTGATTACGATAAAAAAGTAGGAAATAGTTGTAAAGTAATCGTGCAACCAAAAATATACAAGTCACTTACATATGTACCTGATATATCAGAAAGATTTGAAAAATCTAAATTATTTAATGTTGAAAACTTTACAATAGCACAAAAAACTGACAAAAATCTCTCTAAAATATTTAGCAAGACAAAGGACAAAATTGAAATGATGGATAAGTCAAATGTCATATACCAAATACCATGTAGTGGAAGTTTAATTGAGAAATGTGATATGGTTTATGTAGGTACTACAAAGAATAAACTGAGAACTAGAATCGCTGGTCACAAATCTGACAATAAATTAAAACTCAGTAATTCAATACAAAAAACTGCATTGGTAAAACACTGTCTTGAAAATAAACACTACCCTAATTTTAATGATGTCAAAGTTTTACAAACCGAACTTAACTACAAGCGAAGGTACATGCTAGAGATGCTAAATATCATAAAATCAAAAACAACACAGCGTATTAATTTTAAGAGCGACGTAGAGAGTACTTGTTCCTATAGCTATAAACATTTAGTCAACAAAGGGAACAGAAAAATGCAATAATATTTTTAAGTTCAGTGCAATAGATGATGACGAGTTATAAACAACGTTAATTTTTAGAATTTTGTGTTTTTATTTAAAATCCATTGTAAGTGCGTTTATTAATATGAAAAATATTGTGTTAAAAATTGTTGTTGTGTTACTGTTATCATGCTATGTTTGTTGTTTGTTTATACAAATTGTTAACTACACTTAAATGTATTATTGTTCGTACACTATATACCAAATTATACTTACCTTTAATATTGTTCTTATATTTAATTTAAAGATACTCCCTGTGGATGAAACTCGAAGAGTTTCGAAATATTGGAAAATAATAAAGAAGAATTTTAATTAAAGAAAAATCCAGGCCTCGAGCTCAAACATTTTATTTTTATAATTAAATTGGAAAGGTCGAATACATAACAACTGCAATTTACTAAGACGGAGAGCACGCCGTGATAACATCAAAATGGTTTACAATAAATTTAAGACGAACAATAACGTCAGGACTAATATAAATAAGTATAAGACAACAAGAGACAAACACTTAAAGTTAAAAGCATCGATCACGTTTCTTATAAGGTGTAGAAATACAGGTATAATACCATCTTTTATAGTAAATTCTACCAAAAATATACACAGCATCTTCGATACGACAATATGTACAAAATCCACAACAAGACAAACACTAACAATTAAATTGGAAAGGTCAAATAAATATCAACACAAAGAAAAATTCGAAAAACTGAAGGAAATACAAAAAAGAACTAGAAACAAAATTTAATAGAAACTGGTTTAGAAACTTGACCAACACTGAGATACCTGAGGATATACAATGGATTTTCTCTCTGGGGAAAAAAACATACACTCCCTGTAACTAACGATGAATTTCCAATGTTAAAATTTATAGCAGGTGGCGAGGATTTCATACAGACGATACAAGAAAAAGAAGAACAGGAAATAGCAAGAATGAGATTTACATCCATTGTTGACAATCACCTTAATAAGTTGAAAATTAATAACAGGGCAAATTAACATTGAACGTAATGAAAAAGGCGAAAAGGTTGTTCAAAAAGAACAATAATATTTTGATATTAAACGCCGATAAAGGTAACGTTACCGTAGCCATGGAGAGAGGATGATAAGAGGATGAAACACATTGTTGGAGACATGATGACGTACCAAAGGGTAAATAAAGATCCAACTAACGGACTACAAAAGATTAATAATGATTTAGTAGAGGAAATGTTTATTAAAAATTTAATATCGGAACGAGAGAAGAGAAAATTAAAAACGGAAGTTGCTACAGCACCAACGATATATGGTCTCCCTAAAATCCATAAAGAAGACCACCCATTAAGGCCAGTGCAATTTAGAAATAGATTCAGTGAAATTTAGAAATAGGATTAAAGACTTGACTATACAGGACGATGAAAGATTAATTTCGTTTGATGTTGTCTCGTTGTTCCCCAGTATCCCGGTCGACTTAGCCTTAGTAACTATAGAAGAAAAATGGGAAGAAATTTCAAAGTACACAAAAATGGAAAAGAATTTATTTCTACGAATTGTAAAATTCTGCATTAAGGACAATCGTTACTTCAAATACGATGGTAAAATTTATATGCAGAAAAAAGGTGTAGTGAATGCATGAAAGAAATAAACAAATGACAATTAGTCATGCATTCATTGTGTTCGATTGCATTCAAACCTATACACACACACACTACAAGTAAAAGTAACAGTAAAGCATAAAAATATGAATGTACTATATGACTATACATTGGTATTATTCAAGGTCAGTATATTGAACAAATATTTAAACAGTTCAACGTTCTACTCTATAATTGGGTCAAAGATTTTGGGTTTCACTTAGAAACCAAAATAGAACGAAATAAACAAATGAGCTGGGGACACTTGATCTACACAAAATATAAAGAATGCATTTAACATACGACTGGTGGAATTTGAATTACACTCAATATACACTCAATATTTAAAATGCAGTCGATATCCGATCGATGGAATTTTTGAAATGCACTCAAAATATCAAATCGATGATTTGATATTTTGGTTACTGAAAATCATGTGACCCTGGTAGAAATGTTCAATAACTCTATAGAACTTAATACCAATGTTTAGCAATGCCATAGAAACAAATATAGAACCAATGTAATATAATCACTTTTAAGTTATTTGAGTGACTTTAGAAAGTAACTCAATTTTAGGCTAAGCGTTATTCTCATGTTAGCTTTATAAGCAGGGTAAAATCCAAATAAAGAATCAATTCTTGACAAACCAACAAACCCGCCTCATAATATCATTTCATATTACAAAGGTCTTCCGATATGCTCACCAGCATCACCCATAGTTGCAGACATCGGGATGGAAAAACTTTTAGAGAAGGTGTTGGTTAATTTAACGATAAAACCCAAAATCTTGACGAAGTATGTGGATGACATTTTTAGTATAGTTCGGGAAAGTGCAATTGAGGAAGTATTGACAAATTTGAATAGTTTTCACCATAGAATTAAATTTACTGTGGAAGAAGAGTGCAATTTAAGATTACCCTACCTAGATACTATTGTAATTAGGGAAGGTAACGTTTTAAAGTTGGATTGGTACCAAAAACCAACGTCTTCTGGTAGAATAATAAACTACTTTTCTAAACACCCTAAAAGAGTTATTATAAATACTGCCAATAATCTAATAAAAAGGGTGCTAAGCCTAAGTGACGTTGAATTCCATAGAAATAATAAAAGAAAAATCCTTAATATATTACGGAACAATAATTTTCCGATAAAACTTGCTGACAAACTAATTCGTGATTACGATCAAAAAGTAGGAAATAGTTGTAAAGTAATCGTGGAACCAAAAATATGCAAGTCACTTAATAATTGTACCTGATATATCATAAAGATTTGAAAAATCTAAATTATTTAATGGTGAAAACTTTACAATAGCACAAAAAACTGACAACAATCTCGCTAAAATATTTAGCAAGACAAAGGACAAAATTGAAATTATGGATAAGTCAAATGTCATATACCAAATACCATTTAGTGGAAGTTTAATTGAGAAATGTGATATGGTTTATGTAGGTACTACAAAGAATAAACTGAGAACTAGAATCGCTGGTCACAAATCTGACAATAAATTAAAACTCAGTAATTCAATACAAAAAACTGCATTTGTAAAACATTGTCTTGAAAATAAACACTACCCTAATTTTAATGATGTCAAAGTTTTACAAACCGAACTTAACTACAAACGAAGGTACATGCTAGAGATGCTAAATATCATAAAAACAAAAACAACACAGCGTATTAATTTTAAAAGCGACGTAGAGTGCTTGTTCCAATAGCTATAAACATTTAGTCAACAAAGGGAATAGAAAAATGCAATAATATTTTTAAGTTCAGTGCAATAGATGATGACGAGTTATAAACAACGTTAATTTTTAGAATTTTGTGTTTTTATTTAAAAATCCATTGTAAGTGCTTTTATTAATATAAAAAATATTGTGTTAAAAATTGTTGTTGTGTTACTGTTATCATACTGTGTTTGTTGTTTGTTTATACAAATTGTTAACTACACTTAAATGTAGTATAGTTCGTACACTATATACCAAATTATACTTACCTTTAATATTGTTCTTATATTTAATTTAAAGATACTCCCTGAGGATGAAACTCGAAGAGTTTCGAAATATTGGAAAATAATAAAGAAGAATTTTAATTAAAGAAAAATCCAGGTCTCGAGCTCAAACATTTTATTTTTATAATTAAATTGGAAAGGTCGAATAAATAACAACTACAATTTACTAAAACGGAGAACACGCCGTGATAACATCAAAATGGTTTACAATAAATTTAAGGAGAACAATAACGTCAGGACTAATATAGATAAGTATAAGACAACAAGAGACAAGCACTTAAAGTTAAAAGCATCGATCACGTTTCTTATAAGGTGTAGAAATACAGGTATAATACCATCTTTTATAGTAAATTCTACCAAAAATATACACAGCATCTTCGATACGACAATATGTACAAAATCCACAACAAGACAAACACTAACAAAATACATTCAGAGCTTCCATAATAAAGTACTTTACTTATTAGTTACACACAAACATGAACTTTTAAAGCACACTGAAAAGGAAAAAGAAATCATTAGAACTTCTATCGACAATCTATTAACAGAAGAAAAAGCAACGGTATTGTGGAATAGTGCAAACATTTTGAAAAATATAATGAACGAAAAATTAAAAACAAAACACAAAGAAAAATTCGAAAAACTGAAGGAAATACAAAAAAGGAATTAGAAACAAAATTTAATAGAAACTGGTTTAGAAACTTGACCAACACTGAGATACCTGAGGATATACAGTGGATTTTCTCTCTGGGGAAAAAACATACACTCCCTGTAACTAACGATGAATTTCCAATGTTAAAATTTATAGCAGCTGGCGATTATTTCATACAGACGATACAAGAAAAAGAAGATCAGGAAATAGCAAGGATGAGATTTACATCCATTGTTGACAATCACCTTAATAAGTTGAAAATTAATAACAGGGCAAATTAACATTGAACTTAATGAAAAAGGCGAAAAGGTTTTTAAAAAAAGAAGATAACATTTTGATATTAAACGCCGATAAAGGTAACGTTACCGTAGCCATGGAGAGAGTGGAATATGATAAGAGGATGAAACACATTGTTGGAGACATGATGACGTACCAAAGAGTAAATAAAGAGTATATAAAGATCCAACAAACGGACTACAAAGATTAATAATGATTTAGTAGAGGAAATGTTTATTAAAAATTTAATATCGGAACGCGAGAAGAGAAAATTAAAAACGGAAGTTGCTACAGCACCAAGGATATATGGTCTTCCTAAAATCCATAAAGAAGACCACCCATTAAGGCCAATATGTTCCTCCATTAACACTCCAGTGAGTTGTGCAAATATATTACTGTGATATTGAAAATGACTACGGAAAAATCAAAATTTAATGTTAAGGATTCAGTGCAATTTAGAAATAGGATTAAAGACTTGACTATACAGGACGATGAAAGATTAATTTGGTTTGATGTTGTCTCGTTGTTCCCCATTATCCCGGTCGACTTAGCCTTAGTAACTATAGAAGAAAAATGGGAAGAAATTTCAAAGTACACAAAAATGAAAAATAATTTATTTCTACGAATTGTAAATTTCTGCAATAAGGACAATCGTTACTTCAAATACGATGGTAAAATTTATACGCAGAAAAAAGGTCTTCCGATGGGCTCACCAGCATCACCCATAGTTGCAGACATCGTGATGGAAAAACTTTTAGAGACGGTGTTGGATAATTTAACGATAAAACCCAAAATCTTGACGAAGTATGTTGATGAAATTTTTAGTATAGTTCGGGAAAGTGCAATTGAGGAAGTATTGACAAATTTGAATAGTTTTCACCATAGAATTAAATTTACTGTTGAAGAAGAGTGCAATTTAAGATTACCTTTCCTAGATACTATTGTAATTAGGGAAGGTAACGTTTTAAAATTGGATTGGTACCAAAAACCAACGTCTTCTGGTAGAATAATAAACTACTTTTCTAAACACCCTAAAAGAGTTATTATAAATACCGCCGATAATCTAATAAAAAGGGTGCTAAACCTAAGTGACGTTGAATTCCTTAGAAATAATAAAAGAAAAATCATTAATATATTACGGAACAATAATTTTCCGATAAAACTTTCTGACAAACTACTCCCTGATTATGAAACTCGAAGAGTTTCGAAATATTGGAAAATAATAAAGAAGAATTTTAATTAAAGAAAAATCCAGGCCTCGAGCTCAAACATTTTATTTTTATAGTTTACAACAGGGGTGCCCAAGGCCTATGCGCTTGGTGCTCATTTGTTTTTGTAAAAACACTTAGCTATAGGCTGTGTGTTTTAATACACATATAGAGCGCTCAGCACTAGCAATACGAAATACACAAACAACTTTGTCTTATTAGTTTTTTTGTCGTTCTTCACTGTATACACGCAAGCGCAAAGCAACAACACTTTCGTAAGCTTTGCTGGTAAAGATTGAAATATTTTTTTCTTTTTTCTTTGTATGTATTGGTTTTTACAACAAAAAATATTGAATAAAAATTAGTTTTTCTTTAAATGTATTGGTGTTTGCTCTTCCATAAGGAACTTTTGGGCACTCCTGGTTTACAAGAATATAAATTAAAATTTCGAAATTTCTGCATATTGGTTTCGAAATATCTTGATAAGATATTTTACAAGATTTTTGGTAAAAAATTTTTATGTATAAGTAATTGGCGATTTGTAAGAATTTCTTTGGGTACAAAATTGACACTGAGTATATATTTTGTTATTCTGCTTTATAAGTTATACATTAAATTTGTGCTGAGTTATTGCAGCCCTTCTTTTATAAAGATTTTATTGTGAACTAGAATTATAATGCAGCATACAAAATTCATGAAGTGCTTTTTAGGAGTGTTGGAACATAAAAATTAGTAGAAATTGTTTGCTAATACCAATGTTAGCAAATAAAGAAAAAACTTTCAAAGTAAAAACATTATAACGAATTTAATGTTATAGTTTTGAGTTGGGTATAGACAAAATAAACTAATTTTAAAATTGATTTTTGTTGTGCCTTTTTGAATGTTTTTTGAACAGGTGGTATGACACTATGTTTTGAATAAGTGCAGTGACTGGTTCCGAACGAGATATTTAGCAACCCGTACATAATATGACACACGCTGAATAAAAAGCAACAGGTTACTTGCTAATTACTTTTCGCATGCCCGGCGACATGTACCCCTTAGACCAGTGCAGAGCTATTCCACTCAAACTACCTCTATAACAGAACACATTGCGCTTAATATGTGATCGGTTTTACTTTAACAATTTTTCTCCAGGTTTACGACACGTACACCTACACCAGTCACGTGATAATTTTTTCCCCACTGGTTCTGTTGCACATCACATAAATCCTAAAAGGGCCATACTTTGATCCTGCCCTGTGGGAAACGAAGGGTCGATTGATCCAAAGTGACAAATCTATGATACATGATTTGGGGGCACGTCACGAAACAGGTAAAACCAAAATTGTGGTGCACCAAAAAGTGTTAATTTTGGTGAAATGACCAATCACGTGACTATAGTTATGGTGACAAAACATTCACTGGTTTCTACCAGAAATATCATGTAACTAGAGAAAAAGTAACATAACATCAAAGTGTACTGAAGCAACCAGGGCCGTTGCAGTTGAAGTTAATAATGGTCATTGAACTGGTTCAAAACCGTTAGCAGTGGATGAAAACATAGCAATTAGTGCCAAAGGATTCATTCCTTGACTGCTACACAGCAGACATAACACTGAATACATTTTATCTGTACCGACTATGTGACAGTAGAAACGAAGACGTAACACTCCACTGGTTTAAAAGAACTGAACACGGAACTGTAACCAGGGCTGCCAGATATGGCCAGTTGGGTATAGACAAAATAAGCTAATTATAAAATTGATTTTTGTTGTGCCTTTTTAAGGTTTTTTTGAGCAGGGGGTAAGACACACTGTTTTGGAAAAGTGCAGTGATTGGTTCCGGCTATTTAGCAACTCGAGCATAATATGACATACGCTGAATAAAAACTGACAGTTTACTTGCTAATTACTTTTCGCATGCCCGGCGACATGTACCCCTTAGACCAGTGCAGTGGTACGTCTCAAAACTATTTCAGTCAAACTACGCCTGTTACAGAACACATTGCGCTTAATATGTGACTAGTTTTCCTTCAAAAATTGTTCTCCAGTTCTAAGATACGAACACCTACACCAGCCACGTGATAATTTTTTTCCCACTGGTTTTGTTGCATATCACATAAATCTTAAAATGGTCATACTTTGACACTACCTACTTCTAACTTGTCCCGTAGTATACTCATTTCAGTCTGTATGGTGATAGGTTACCTTGGTCAAGTTATTCGATACGTCACACAGTGCTCCACAGGTAGCAAATTGTCACCTCCTATGACAATCCCATGTTAAAAGTACCGGTCACTTTCATATAACAGAACCGAAACTAGGACAGGTTCATACACACGAAGTTCTAGTCACATGACCATACCAGTGACTGGTTTATTTTCCGCAGGGTGCCTACTCTTAACTTAACTTGTAATGGATATTCATTTCAGTCGGTACGGCGACAGGTTACATTGGTCAAGTCATTCGCCACGTCACACAGTGCTGCACAGGTAGCAATTGTCACCTCCTATGACAAGCCTATGTTAAAAGTACCGGTCACTTTCATATAACAGAACCGAAACTAGGACTGGTACATACACACAAAGTTCTAGTCACGTGACCATACCAGTGACTGGTCCATTTCCCGCAGGGATATTCCACTCAAACTACCTCTATAACAGAACACATTGAGCTTAATATGTGACCAGTTTTCCTTCAACAATTTTTCTCCAGTTCTACGATACGTACACTTACACCAGTCACGTAATAATTTTTTCCCCACTGGTTCTGTTGCATATCACATAAATCCTAAAATGGTCTTACTTTGACACTACCTAGTTACTTCTAACTTGTCCCGTAGCATATTCATTTCAGTCGGTACGGTGATATGTTACCTTGGTCAAGTTATTCGCCACGTCACACAGTGCTCCACAGGTAGCAATTGTCACCTATGACAAGCCCATGTGAAAAGTACCGGTCACTTTCACAACACAGAAACGAAACTAGGAACTGTTCATACACACAAGGTTCTAGTCACGTGACCATACCAGTGACTGGTCCATTTCCCGCAGGGTTATTACTGGATAAAAAGTAACATAACATCAAAGTGTACTAAAGCAACTAGGGTCGTTGCAGTTGATGTTGGTACTGGTAATTGAACTGGTTCAAAGCCGCTAGCAAAGGATGAAAACACGGCTTTTAGTACCAGAGGATGCATTTTCTTGACTGCTACAAAGTGGCCACAACACTGAAGGATTTTTTATGTACCGACTTTGTGACAGTAGAAATGAAGGCGTAACACTTCACTGGTTACTGAACACGGACCCTGCGGGAAATGGAACAGTCACTGGTATGGTCACGTGACTAGCACTTTGTGTGTATGAACCTGTTATAGTTTCGGTTCTGTTATATGAAAGTGACCGGTACTTCTAACATGGGCTTGTCATAGGAGGTGACAATTGCTACCTGTGCACTATGGCCGAAATCGCGATTTTAGCGGCAAATAATACTTCCCGACAAGCTAGCTTCACAGTAGATAGGAAATGGGGTCTTTGTAACGAAAAAAGCAGCGCAGTCGGCAGAGGCTGAAAAATGCATGGGGTATTAGACTGGCTCAAAATGCAAAAACATTAAAATCTTGTGCTCCACACGGCTGCCCCTATTCCAATAGACAAAATAAATATATATTTCAAATTTCAGACAAATCGGCCAATATTTAGAGGGTCGCTAGAAATTTACGATTTTTTGGGGTTCATGTCAAATTCAAACAAAAATTTAATTTTTATAAAAAAATGTATTATTTATGTATATAAAATTTACATATTGACAAAACACTTTTAAGTGTTGCTTATATTATTTTTTTAGTGGTAATAATTACATTTCTAACGTTATTTTTATTCTCCGAGTTTCATCTTTTGAATGTTGCCTTTTGAAGCCACAGGATACGTCTTTCTACGTAAATCAACTAAGCGGAGCAAATATTGTTTCTTTTCTACATTTTTTTTGATCGAATTGTTAAATTTGGTAACCAAAGCAACACCACGCTCTGCACAATCGTTCACAACTCTTAAAAGGCTCGCTCTTTCTTTTATCTGAATATAAATTGCATCATCCTTCCACACTGCAGGGTCCTTTGTAAGGAATGAATGAGCCTTTTCATGTCCATCATCCATTAATAAATCAAATAAAATACTTGTGAGTTTAGTAACAAAATTTTAAAGAGGATTGTGATGATTAAATCCTTTACTGTCAAGCCTCTTTAAGACGGTTTCTTGTTCGTTGTATTGTACTTCGTGATAAAGTCATATCGGACACAGGTTTGCCCAATGCCTGAGAAACAGCTCCGACAACAAACATTGCTTTTCTATCAGAAAGATTTACGCGATTAATTGATGCAATAACGTCTTTATTTAAAACTGATTTGGTTATGGTTGATTTATTTTTCTTTCATAACAAATAAATTCATCACTCGATGAATAATACGACTCGGTTTCGGTGAAACCATCATAACTGTTTAATGCAGAAATGGAGCTAACAACAACTTCACTTGCTTTCTGTTTTTCGACGTATCGCAGCTTACTGGCTTCAGCTTTTGATTCTCTTATCTGCTTTCTACTTTCCGCCTTCTATTCCAGCTACACTATTGCTCATGTTGTCTTCTCTTTGCATTGTCCTCTTCATTTTCCATTTTGCTGTAAGCATTTTTAATGGCAATATCAAATATTTCAGTCGAATTCTCTTTAAACATTTCTTCTTTGATGCGACACCTTTCAGAATTGGTTTTTCGATTCTTCTTTAATAGGATAAATTCGGATAGCAGATTGCGGAGTTTTCTTTCGATGGTATCGAACCTTTGAGTAAGAATTTTAGCTTTCTTCCAAATATCCAATACTGTAGTTACTGTCTCCTTAATACTAACCTTTTCAGTCCTTTTTTTCAAAGTGATGAAAATTAAACATTTTAAGCACATCAATTTTTGATGGAAGCCTTGCTGTGGAAAAATTTTCAATTGGATTTCCACGCTGTTGGAGAGTTTCTTATAAATTTTAAACCAGTATTAAAAGTCATGACTTTTATCTAAAAAGATCGCGAAAATAAATAATCGTTTACAAAAACAATATTTCTTTCGCACTACTCACTCTTTTAACCATTAATAAAATGAACAAAAGTAACACTTAAATTTGCTTATTGCCTGTAGCAGAAATTATATAATAGCACCTTTATGTTTAAAGAATTCTTCTTTTTTGATTAAATATTAAATTACAGGGGATTTCCCGTATTTTAATTTCTTTAAGTAAAGTAAAAATAAGTATATCTATGCTGGAAATAAGAAGAAAAAGGATGGCTATATTCGTTTTCATATAAACTTAACGCTATAAGTAAGAGTAGGACAACTATTGACAATGACGGAACTTATTAAATACACTGTAAAAACATATGTACACTAACAGAAATTTATACTAATATAAACAAAGCAGAAATATAGTACTACACTATAAAATGTACGTAACTTGAAACACAAAACCAAAAAGTTGAAATTTCTAGCGACCTCTAAATATGGTCCGATTGTTCCAATTTTTGGTATGCACACTTCTTTTGATGACTGCAACAGGGGCGGCCTTGTGGAGACAAAAAAAAATTACATCTGCAAATTTCATACACTCTTGAGCCAGTCTAATGGGGTATTTGTAACAAGGTAAAAAGTGATGGGGTATTTGTAATGAAAAGCAGCGCAGTCGGCATGATGATTTTGCCCTAGTGAAAAAATAAATTTTCTGGCGCAGTGAAAAAAATAAATTTTCAAAAAATTTGCGCAGTGAAAAAAATAAATTTAAAAATAAATTTTCAAAAAATTTGCGCAGTGAAAAAAAAAATAAATTTTCAAAAAAATTTGTGCAGTGAAAAAAATAAATTTAAAAAAATTTGCGCAGTGAAAAAAATAAATAAAAATAAAAAAAAAAAATAAATTTTCAAAAAATTTGTGCAGTGAAAAAAATAGATTTAAAAAAATTTGTGCAGTGAAAAAAATAAATTTTCAAAAAATTTTGCGCAGTGAAAAAAATAATTTAAATGAAAAAAGTGAAAAAAGATAAATTTTCATAAACATCTGGCCCAGTAAAAATTCTGTGTGTGGAAAATTTACATAGAGATGTGAAAATATAGCTTATTTTAAAATATGTGTGTGTGTGTGTGTGGAGAATATTTTTATTACACAATTATGTTTTACCGACGGCTTTTCACAATTTTACATCTATGAAAAAAAGAAGAATTTTTTATGAGAATATTTTTGAGTGAACAGATCAAATCATGATCAAACACATCTTGTACGTCGCGTTGATATACATGTAAAATTTTTTATAGATATCAAAAACTCAGCCAAAAGACATAATGTGTCAAGTGTTTTAGGTGACATAGTAAAATTTGCCTAATATTTAAATTGTGTTTACATTATGAAAATATTTTTGAGAAGAATTTGTACACAATATAATCAAATTAGTGTAATATTTAAAATATGTGGATGACAGTATTATGTCAAGATTTTAGGCGACATGATAAAAATTTGTCTAATATTTAAATTGTGTTTACATTATGAGAATATTTTTGAGTGAACAGATCAAATCATGATCAAACACATCTTGTACGTCGCGTTGATATACATGTAAAATTTTTTATAGGGATCAGCCTACAGACATAATGTGTCAAGTGTTTTAGGTGACATAGTAAAATTTGTCTAATATTTAAATTGTGTTTACATTATGAGAATATTTTTAATCAAACACATCTTGTACGTCGCGTTGATATACATGTAAAATTTTTTATAGATATCAAAAACTCAGCCTACAGACATAATGTGTCTGTAGGCTGAGTCTTGTATACTATTTAAAATAATATACAAGACAGTGTATTTTGTATATTTTTCATTTTATTCATTTATTAAACGCTTAGATGTTTATAATACATTTCAATAAAATTAATTATAGATCGTTTTCTCTGTCTATAGACAAAACAGCTACAAGTATCAGGTCCCTCTCCGCAACTATCAATAGACCATGGACAATCAATGAAGTGTTCCCCATGTATCGAGTCTAGGCACTCCTTATTTTCAAATTCATCCATTATATTCGTAAAGTTTAATATATAATGGAGATCCTCAAAAGAAATGTATCCATCATATTTAAAAAGAAAGGTGTCAATTCTCTCTCTCCTAGTGTTGGTATTAATATCATTGTTTCTGATATTTGAAAATAATAATTTAAATATTCATAATAATATTAGTGATATGTTTATGGAGATTGATAGTGATGATGATATATTTACAAATATTGATTTGGAAGATGTAAATAAAACATTGTATTAATTTTTAATTGTATTATAATTTTTATTTTATTTAGATTTAAATTAATTTTTTTAAATATTTCTTATGTAATAGATGATATTTTATAAAGATTTTAGAAAAAATTATGAAAATAACTGTGTTATCTATCTATCTAAAACCAGCTATCTATCTATCTAAAACCAGCAACCACCATAACCGAACAAGTGGCAACATCAACTTCTAATCTTGAAATTTCGTTTACCTCATCCAAATTTCCATTTGGCTAATCCTCTTATTCAAATATTCTTGGTTCTAGTCACGTGACCATACCAGTGACTGGTCCATTTCCCGCAGGGCATTAACAGCCCTGCGGAAAATGAAGGGTCGATTGATCCGAAGTGACGATTTTGTGATATATGATTGGGTGGCACGTCACGAAACTGGTGAAACCGAAATTGTGGTGTACCAAAAAGTGTTAATTTGTGGGAAATGACCAATCACGTGACTATAGTAATGGTGACAAAACATTGACAAGTTGGTATCAGGTATATCATGTAACTGTAGAAAAAGTAACATAACATTATAGTGTACTGAAGTAACTAGGGCCGCTGTAGTTGAAGTTCTTACTGGTCATTGAACTGGTTCAATCCCGTTAGCAGTTGATGAAAACATGGCAATTAGTGCCAAAGGATTCAGTCCCTTGACTGCTACAAATCGGATATAACACTGAAAAAAACTTATTTTAAAATTGATTTTTGTTGTGCCTTTTTGAAGGTTTTGTGAACACTGTTTTGGGGAAGTTTAGTGACTGGTTCCGGACGGACAATTTAGCAACTCGTATATACTATAACAGACGGTGAATAAAAAGTAAAAGGTTATTTGCTAATTATTTTTCGCATACCCGGCGACATGTGCTCCCTAGACCAGTGCAGTGGTACTTCACAAATCTAATCCATTCAAACTACCTCAGTAACAGCTAACATTGCGCTTAATATGTGACTAGTTTCCCATCAAAAGCTGTTCTTCAGTTCTGCGATACATAGACCTACACCAGTCACGTGATAATTATTTTTCCACTGGTCCTGTTGCATGTCACATAAATCCTAAAATTATCCTACTTTAACACTGTCTACTTCTAACTTGTCCAGTAGCTTAAAAATTTCAGTCGGTACGGTGATAGGTAACCTTCGTCAAGTTACTCGCCACGTCACAAGGTGCTCCAAAGGTAGCAATTGCCACCTCCTATGACAAGCCCATGTTAAAAGTACCGGTCACTTTCATATAACAGAACCGAAACTAGGACAGGTTCATACACACAAAGCTCTAGTCACGTGACCATACCAGTGACTGGTTCATTTCCCGCAGGGAGCTGTTTGTACATAAACAGGGTTGCCAACAGTAAATTTTTTTTTTAAGTTTTTTCTTATCCATATGTTATCCATACCATCAAAAAAACTGTAGAAATTTAAAGTTGAAAAATTGACTTCTTGCCGCTAAATCGCGAATTCGGCTATAGTGCTGTGGAGCACTGGATGAAGTGGCGAATAATGTGACCAATGTAACCTATCACCGTACCGACTGAAATGAATATACTACGGGACAAGTTAGAAGCAGGTAGTGTCAAAGTATGACCATTTTAGGATTTATGTGATATGCAACAGAACCAGTGGGAAAAAAATTATCACGTGGCTGGTGTAAGTTTACGTGTCGTAGAACTGGAGAAAAATTGTTGAAAGAAAACTGGTCACATATTAAGGGCAATGTGTTCTGTTATAGAGGTAGTTTGAGTGGGATAGTTTTGTAAAGTACCACTGCACTGGTCTAAGAGCTACATGTCGCCGGGTATGCGAAAAATAATTAGCAAGTAACAAGTCACTTGTTATTCAGCGTGTGTCATATTAAGTAGGGGTTGCTAAATAGCCCGTCCGGAACCAGTCACTGTACTTATTCAAAACAGCGTGTCATACCACCTGTTCAAAAAACTTTCTAAAAGGCACAACAAAAATCAATTTTGAAATTAGTTTATTTCGTCTCTACCCAACACAAAACTATAACATTAAATTCATTATAACAATTTAAATTTGGAAAAGTACATAAACTAGACATGAAGTCCGGATGTTCAAAATATAGAATTTTGCAAGTTTTTTCTTTACTTGCTAACATTGGTATTATCAAACAATTTCTACTAATATTTATGTTCCTACACTTATAAAAAGCACTTTATGAACATTTTAATTTTATATTCTGCATTACAATTCTAGTTCACAATAATATGTTCATAAAGAAGGAGCTGCAACACTTCAGCACAAATTTAATGTATAACTTATAAGGAATAATAACAAAATATATACTCAGTTTCAAAAATTCTTACAAATCGCCAATAACTTATACATAACAAACCGTTGCCAAAAATCTGTAAAATATCTTAACAAGATATTTTGAATGGAGATTTTACACATAAAATATCGCTAACAAAAAACCAGAAATATATCACCAGAATATGATTTTTTGAACAACTTATTCAAAAACTTGAAACGCTTTACAAGAATATAAATTAAAATTTTAAAATTTGTGCATATTGGTTTCGAAAATGTCTTGTTTAGATATTTTACAAGATTTTTGGAAACGATTGTTTAGGTGTAAGAAATTAAACATCTTTGTTTGTATAACGTTTGAATTTTTCATTTTAAGATCACCTGTGAATGGAAATTTAATTATTTTTTAAATATTATATTTGTATTATAAATATTATAAATTCTACCTAATATGGTTCGTGAACCCCACTGGGGTAATTTCCTTGCAATATTAGTATGTGCGTTAAAACATATGTGACGAACCTCCTCTTGAAATTGCGTGGAAACGGCACGACTGTTGCTGCGGCTCAGCTCGCCGGAATGGCTGGGTTCTTTTCTACTAGATGTCGTACATTAAATTTTGTGTGCGTGCCATATACTTAAAATTAAGTATGAAAACTATTTTATGTTTCATCTATACGTTCAAATTATAAAAAATAAATAACGGACAAGAAGCGAAAATGGTAAGAACTTCCGTTAAAGTTGACCGGAAATGAAAATTTCAAATTCTAAGATAAAAAAAAAACAGACAGACATAAAAGTTCAACTACAGACGTTTTCCACCCTTGACATCGTTAGGATTTACTCTCTCGAGGACAGAGATCGAATTGTCCCCCAGGTCGCCCACCCACATGACATAAGTGGTCATCCATGGTACCTTGTGACCCACAAAATATGTTACCCTAAGGTACCCCGAAACATATCCACCTCACTTTAAGGGTACGTTACATTTCCAACCACGAAAATAAACCGATTACCACATAATTAACTGTAACTTCAAAATACAAAAATTTGTTTTATTAGTAGTTTTTGTTGATACATAGTTTAATATATATATATATTTTTTTTTTTTTATTTTATATTAAGTTAGGGATTAAGTAATAATAATAAAAAAAAGTAATAATAAACTAAATTAGTGTAAGGTTTAAGATATCAAAATAATTAGAGCTTTTCGACAAAAGTTTAAAATAATTTTCTCTAATCATTTTTATATCCGTTCATTCAATCAGTAGAATTTACTTAAAAAAAATTAATTATAGGTAACCTATTTTACTGTTTTAATGAAAAATAATTACGTTTATATGTTTATAATATGTTTAGTTTTTTTCCAATTCTTAATTCATTTTTTTTTTTATAATTTTATTTACCAAATTTTAGTTACATTTATGAATCTTAAATCAAAATTTCATTTAAGTTTTTAGAATTTTTCAAACAAAATTTTATTTATATTTTCATGATTTTAAAAAATAAAATTTTATTTATTCTTAAAGTTTTATTAAACAAAATTGTATTTATTATTTGATGTCTATTTATTTATTTTTTTGTTTTAAGCAAAAAATTTTATTTATTTAATTCTAATTCTTAATTTTGTTTTAAACCAAAATTTTATTCATTTCAAGTTTGTTTTTAATTTTGTTTTAAATCAAAATTTTATTTAGTTAATTTTTGTTTATTCTGATTTTATTTTCAACCGAATATTCTTATTTGTGATTTTTAATTATTTAGTATCTATTTATCGTTATATGGTTTTAAGTCGATTTTCTTTATTTTATTTTAAAATTGGTTTAAACTAAAATTTTGCGATTTTTTTTTTTTTTAATTTTTCAGTTTAAATCGATATTTTAGTAATTTTCCTAATTTTATGATATTTATATTGGTTCGAATTAAAATTTCTGAATTTTTAATTTTTTTGGTTTAAATTTTAAGTTATTTTTTGGTTTATATCGGTTTAAACTAAAATTTCATAAATTTATAATTTCTCTTTAAAATTTTTTTAGTTTAAATCAATATTTTAGTTATTTCCCTAATTTTTATTATTCTTATATTGGTTTAAACTAAAATTTTATGAATTTTCTAGTTTTTTAGTATAAATCAATATTTTAATTATTTCTAATATTCAAGTATTCGCAGAAATAATTAAGTTAAATAATGACCTTTTCTGGTTGGTGGTAGTAAAATTTATTCAATTTCTCGAAGCGACTAAAATTATATAGTTTAGCTTCTAGAAATTGAATAAATTTTCTTTTTAGTAAATATTACTCCAAACTACAGTATAAGATTTACAGTTTAAGTTAAGATTATAGTATAATTTTTTTTTTCTATAGGATTTAGTAAAATATGTAAGAAAATAGTGTTAGGTTTGTGTTTTTTTTTATCGATCTACGATCGCTAATTTCAAACTATGGGTCGTAATAGCCAACGGTAGTAAATTTTCGTTTTTCGTAAATATCTGGTCTTAGGTGGAATCCCCCATATGGTTTATATAAATTTTAGCGTTATAGTAGTTTACCTTATTTTGCGGCGTAGTTTACCTTGGCTATAGTGTTTGACAGATATTCACCCAAAACGTTGTTGAATTGCGCTTTTCCGTAATCACAGATGGCTCTGTTGCAGGTTGTTGTCCCTGTTGTAATTGGATTTTTCGGCGATTCACACCGAACCCAGTGTTGGAAAGACACGTTTAATTAGAGCTGGTGTTGCCAGGCACAGTGTTTCCACGTGGATGTGGCAAGACTTTGCCTATTTCAATGAGACAGTTGCCAATGTTAAATGAAATAATTTTAGGTTAAAATAGAAAAAATCTTTTGGCATAGGATCAGGCATTAAAATTTGTTGGTGAATTTTAGCGCATTCACTCCGAGAGGTTTAGAAAAGTACCAGAAACGATATGAATACTTTTTTTTGACTTAGAATCAGAAAAAATGCGATTCTAGTAAATAATTTTGCCATTTGAATTTCAAAACAGGTATATATAAAAAAATAAAAATCAATGAAAATATTATTCTGAAATAATTAACTCTTTTTAATATCAGTTTTCAGGATCCGAAATTTTTAAAACAATTTCCAAAACCACAAATAAACCGTATAGGTTAGGTTTTATGGCCATTTTGTTTCCTCGTGGCGAGGTGTTTCGAACAAAAGTCCAAACCTGCTAAGATTGAATAAAACTTTTTTTTTTCTTTTTAAAAATTTAATTCAGTTTTTGTCAGAAGTTTTTGAAATTTATTTGAAAATAAAGGGTGAATAAGAAAATTTTTCGAAATCTCAAAATTTCAGAATTGCAAATTCAAGGGCAATTCAAGGTGACCCTTCGGTCAAAAAAAAAGGACAGATGTCAAAAGACAAATGTTATATTCTATCACAAGAAACGAATTAAAAGAAAATTCATTTTTCTTGGGTGTAGCTGCAATTTCAAATTGACGTTAACTCAATATTTTGGTAAGAGTAATATTTGTAGAGTTAGAGGTATTTTTAACATTTTTGTTGAAGGTCGGTTTTAATATTTGAGATGTTGTGAATGTACAACCCCAATTAGTTTTCCCTTTAGATTTTCAATTTCATATTGGCAGTTTCCTACTGCTTTTCTTATTCTGCACTTTAACCAGGGATCGCAAAGTTTAGCGTTTATTCCTTTCGAAAAATTGCTTTGTACAAAGCTTTTACGGTACACTTCCTGTCCAGGTTTAAAATTAACTACTCGGCTACGTTTATTGTAGGACTTAACATTCCTTTCATAGGCTTCGTGAATCTTTTTATTGACTTTTTCATGTAATATCTGCATCTGGGCATTTTTAGGTAAAATTTCAATATTACCTTCTTCAAGTGAACCGATTTTTCTCAGTATTTCGTATGCCTGAGCATGCGTGATCATATTATACCCCGTAAGCGCAAAATAAGGAGATACTCCAGTGGATGAGTGAACAGCAGACCTCAGAGAACACTCAATTTTAGACAAGTTCTCATCCCAGCGTGATTGGTCCGCCTGGAGAAAGCTTCTTATACTGCTTAGTATAGTCTGATTGACACGCTCGCTAGCGTTAGACTGGGGCGCGTGTATGGCCGTTCTTAGGTGTCGTATTCCATAAAGTTTTAATAAGTCCTGAAAAGCCTCCGAAGTAAATTGCTTTCCGTTATCTGAGTGCAGGACTTCAGGCACTCCAAACTTATGAAATACTTCACTCAGAAGGAATTTATTAACCAACTTTATTGTAGCTTTATTCATGGCCCGCAGTAAAACAAATTTCGTTTTGTGGTCTAGTACGATGAAGATAAAGGTGTTACCGGATTTAGTTCTTGGGTAGGGACAAGAAAGTCGACATAAATCTTTTGAAAGGGTCGTTGGGTCACTACTTCTTTACCCATCGGTGCACGTAAGGTATTTCTGGGATGTTTTGTCTCTTTGCATATACTGCAGTCATTTATAAATTTAGCAATTTGTTTCGCCATGGCTGGCCAGTAAAAATATTCTCTTATATTATATAGAGTTTTAGTAGTGCCACCATGGATGGTATTATTTTCATGGGCTCTTTTTATGATGCTATCTGTTAAATTTTCCGGTACCCATATTTTCCAACATTGTTCTTCGCTATTTACTTCATCGTTGTTAAAGTTTAGCTTTTTATAGACAACATTTTCACACACCTTAAGATCTGGTAGGCGATTTTGATTCTGGTGGACTGTTTCAATAGATACTGGTCATTTTTAAAATCTGCCGAATTAAAATCTAAAATATCGGAATATTCAGCTGTGATCTCTTCCATATCCAGCCTCGATAGCATATCCGGGACGACATTTTTGGAACCCTTTCTGTGCTCGATGGAGAATTTATAACCTTGCAGTTTTAAACTCCATCGAGCCAGACGCCTGTTTAGATCTTGCTGACGCATTAGCCATTTGAGGCTGGAATGGTCAGTGATCACAGTGAATTCCATTAATTCAATGTACTGGCGAAATTTTTCAATGGCCAGTACCACAGCCAAACATTCTTTTTCCGTCGTCGAGTAATTCTTTTGGGCTGTATTCAGCTTGCGGGAAAAATATTCTATCGGATGTTCGCCCCCTTCGTCATCGATTTGGAATAAAACAGCGCCGACTCCTACGTTTGAGGCGTCGCATTGGACGTAAAATGGCTTTTCAAAATCTGGGCTTGAAAGCACTGGGCTCGAAACCAAACGTCTTTTTAGCTCTTCGAACGATGCCATTGCCTCAGGTGTCAGTGTGAACTTCGCGGATTTTTTTAACGTATCCGTAAGAGGGGCGGTCAATGTTGAAAAATCTGATATAAAACGTCGGTACCAGCCGACGGTACCTAAAAATTTTCTAACATCTCGTGGTGTCCTAGGTGGTTTTATCTTGACGATGGCCTCTAATTTTTCGCCGTCGGGTTTGAGTTTGCCTCCGCCGACAATATAGCCTAGATATTTTAATTCACGGTAGCAAAATTTAGATTTCTCCATGTTAATGGTGAGGCCAGCGGCGGTTAGCTTTTCCCCGACGGTCCTTAACATGTCCATGTGCGTTTCAAAACTTGGAGACACCACCAGCAAATCATCTAAATATACAAATACACGGTCCTTCAACTCTGGAGGAATCACCTTGTCCATCATGCGACATAGACGCTGGGCAGCGTTGCACAGTCCAATGGGCATCACTTTAAATTTATAATGTGGTCTCCCTTGGACTGTAAACGCTGTCTTAGGCCGGCTTGATTCCTCCATAGGAATTTGCCAAAAGGCGTCTTTTAAATCTATTGCCGAGATGAAGTGAGTGTCCCCAAGTCTTGCGAGTAGGCCGTCAATATTGGGCAAAGGGTAGGCGTCTTTCCTAGTAACTTTATTTAGCTCGCGAGCATCGAGACAAAGACGGTTTTTATTTGGTTTTATTACCATGGTAACCCTGTTGTTCCATTCTGCATCTTTAGCTACTTCTATCACGTCTAAAGATATCATTCGGTCCAACTCATTAAAAATTAACTTTTGCACCGCAGGGCTAACCGGAAAGTACCTCATTTTTTTAGGAATTGCGTCCCCTGTGTCTATAAAATGTTGCTCTAAATGTGTCTTGCCGAGGCCATGCTTGGTGTAACACCTAAAAGCAAGCTTGACTTCATTTAAAGCCTTAATTTGTTCTGTCGATAACTGGTGTGTTTTGCTCTCTTCTGGGATGATATTTTCAATTTCATCAATGCATTCATTTCCTATAAATATTCTGATTCCTAAACGTCGCCATATATTATAGCCTATAATGAGCTCTTGTTGCAGACTTGGCACTAAGTAAAACATTATCTCTTGCGTTTTATCGCCACTATCTACTAATAACTTTACTTTACCTACAATTAGTTGCTTATTTCCGTCTGCTGTCTTTACTGAGGATTTAAAATCTATTATTTTTACCCCCATTTGTCTTATCTTTTCCAAGCAATTTTTTCCCAGGCAGCTAATCGAGGCACCACTGTCTAATAGGCCTTTAAATTCAATAGTGTTAAGTTTTAGGTTCATATATGGTCGAATGTCATTACCTGTGCTTATTATAGTTGAAGCAATTTCCCTTCTTTCAGTTTTTCTACGAATGTACCCTTTTCGAGCTTTTACTGTACTTTTACTTAGCCTTGGATTGAATTCATTAAAAATTTGCTCTCTTTTTCTGTTGTAAATCTCTAACCTTTCTTCATAGGGTATAATTTCTTTAAGTTTTCGGTTTACTGGGACTTCGTTAAACATTTCATGGCTATTTTGATTTTTGCTTAGTACGACTATATGAGGCTTCACTGTAATATTCTTTTCGCTATTATTAATTTCGTTTTGTATGGAATTCGACTTGGCATTATTTTGTTCATGATCAGAGTGTTTTTGTGAATTGTGGTCAATAAAGTTCTGAAAATTATCGACCCCTTGATCGTTTTTTATATTATTTTGTAAATTATTATAAATTTTTAAAAATGGTATTTTTGAATAATTTTGCGAAGAGTTTTCGCTATCAGTAGGACTAAATTTTGGGCTATCATTGTTAGAGTCATTATTTTGAGGATTTTTAGAATTTTCAAAATCTTTGTTTTTTTGTTCTGGGCATTTTTTTAAATTTGTTCTGGCTGGTGTCTCAATATATTCTGAATTTATAAGATCGTTATTTTGAAAATTTATTTTGTGACTTACTGGGCTGTGTCCTGAGGCAAGCATGATTGCCCATTCTTCGTCATGTGCCTTGGGAGGTTTCCCAAACACCGTTGGCATTTCGGGGAAGTAACTCCCTCGAACCCACACTTATAACAGAACAAATTTCTTTGTTCTTCAGTACATTCTACAAAGTTATGACCGGGCTTTTTGCAGTTCCAGCATGTAAGTTGTTTCTGCGTGTTATTAGCTGGTTTTAGAGCCTCTACTTGAAAAGTTGACTCATCGGTTATGAAGTCATCATACTCTAATTCGTTTACTCGACGATAGTTTTGAAGCTGTTGTCTGTGCATTTGCCTTTTCACTATATTACGCTCCGCCCTTTTACATTCTTCTAGGAGTTCGTCCATAGAATTAATGTCCTTGGGGAAAACGAGTTGGCTTAAGCCGTCTTTAAGGTTATCTTTCACGATTCTTACTAACTCATATTCTGGAATTTGAACTCTCATTTGATTCTTTAATCTGATAATCTCTGTAATATAGGCGTCGGCGGTTTCTGAAGGCATTTGTCTTCTTTCAACCATACGTCTCTGAATTTCGAAATCGCTTTCGAAATTCCTAAACTTTTTTATCAAATGATATTTCAAATGATCCCAGTTACAAGTGGGATTTTGTTGCCTAAATTCCCAAAACCAATCATTTGCACGCCCTGTCATTAGATGATGGAAACCCTTCATAAAAACGTCCCATGGGCAATTATAATCCCAGCGGAGGGCTTCTGCTCTAAAGACAAAGTCTTCTACGCTCAATGATTTGTTCGACCCGTCAAATTTGATACCCCACTTCTCTAATTGAAGTGGCATATTGGCTACATTTCCGATTGGGTTAAAAGAAGTGTTTTGCGGTGGACCATAGTCCATAAACTGTCCTGGTGGTGGAACGTGTTGTTGTTGTTGTCTTGGTTGGTTTTGCTGACCCCTTGCCTCTGAGCTATTGTTACGATTGTCAAAAGACATATCTCTGTCAGATCTTAGCGATTCTCGTACTACCCGTGGAATCATAACTGCTAAATTCTGTTCCAATTGTCTTAAAATACCGGCTTGGGCAGCACCGACAGATGCGTTGACGTAGTCCCTCAGACTCAGTCCATCGCTATTTATGGGCATATTAGGATCGACTCGTTCATCTACGGTCGGCAATCTGGGTTGATTTCTCGCCATATTGCGGAATTCTTCCCGAATAGTTCGTGCCGTTAAACTGCTGTAGGCGGGGCTTGGAATTGTACTTCCAGACCCAGGAGAAGAAGTCGTTAAAGGACCTGGTCCTGGTATAAAGGGTGTTATATTATTTGTAGAAATAACTGTATTATTTAAATTAGCGGTAGACGATTGCGAGCCTGAATTATTAACGTTATTATTCGAACCCTGCACTAAAATTTCTTGAGAATTCCTAGAATTAGTTCGATTTGTAACTGAATAAGTCCTATTACCTAAAGAAACGTGCTCAACTTCGATACCAGCAATTCTAGTAGAAAATCTCGAAGGTACTCTACGATTAAGCATAACGTCTCAACAGACAATTGTTCAAAAAAAAATTTTGATTTCCCTATGCCAAATAAAATATACTTATCTACCTTTAAACAAAATCCAAAAAAAATAAAATGCAGAAAATTCAATAAAATAGTCTACGAGAAAAAAGATATATCTATAACGGTCGGTAATAATTTACCTTATTTTCTAAATTAAAAAAAAAACGAGAAAGAGAATAAATCAGTTTTCAAAATTAGAAAATTTTAATGCCAAGATTTCAAAATTGTAAGACCTATAAACAAAAATAAATCTCAATAATCAAAATTATTCAAATCTGTTTGTAGGGCCACAAATTATTCAGGAAGATCTGTATATAAAATTATACAAAAATTATAATCCGAGAAAATTTGTCCAGTCCGAAATTCTAGTTTAATGTAATAGTCTGTATTTGATAGTGATCAATTGTAATTTGCTACAATTAATTTACAAGAATACTTGTTTAAATAATTCTACTAAAATGTATTTATTTTTTTTTTTTTTTTAAATAATACGTTTGGTTATTTTTCTAATTAATACTGTTTTTTTCTATAATTTTTCTTTATGTTTTTGATTAATTTAGTTTTTCTTCATATACCATAAATTTTATGTTCTCAGTTAAAAACTGCAACAAAAATGTTAAACATTTAATAAAGACAAACAATAATTTTTTATTCTAAACAAATTAATTCAAATAATTTGTTAATACTACTATTTTCTTTTTCAGAGAATATATCATATAATATGTGGTTGAAATTTTGTAACGCCGAGCTTAAAGTTGGTGAAAATCTTGCGAGAGCCGTAAAATAATCCTTATTGAACAACAGTCAGTTGCTTTTACGATAATAATAAGTATTTTCTAATGTATACTTAGAAAAATTAATATTACCGAAAATAACTGTCGTGAAAATTTAAAAAGATGTTTTATAAATAAAACGCTGTAAATTTTAAACAATGTCAAAATGGTGTAACGCCCTTAATACCCTATCTGTAGTTGACGAACGAAAAACATGGAATCAATATACGGCTTTTGGTCCCTTATCTGCTATTGTTGCTACTCGGTACGGTATCGAATATACCCCCCGGGACATCCAATATTTGTTAAGGAAATTTCCGTATTAATGAGTCCGATGGTGATGACTCAAAAAGAAAAAATCTCATCTATCATTGCTACTCTGGCGTGACATCTTATGTGTCTACCGGGACATCTGATAAAAGTTAAGATTTCTGTGTTCCAACTAATAATTTCATCTTGAAGACATTTTCCTAATATCGTTGCTACTCTGGTACAGTATCTTGATACTCTCCGGGACATCCAATATTTAAGGAAAAATTTCCCCGTGATGACTTTAAAATTCGCTTTTCCATGCTTCACGTCTGGGCGCCAAATGTGACGAACCTCCTCTTGAAATTGCGTGGAAACGGCACGACTGTTGCTGCGGCTCAGCTCGCCGGAATGGCTGGGTTCTTTTCCACTAGAGGTCGTACATTAAATTTTGTGTGCGTGCCATATACTTAAAATTAAGTATGAAAACTATTTTATGTTTCATCTATACGTTCAAATTATAAAAATAAATAACGGACAAGAAGCGAAAATGGTAAGAACTTCCGTTAAAGTTGACCGGAAATGAAAATTTCAAATTCTAAGATAAAAAAAACAGACAGACATAAAAGTTCAACTACAGACGTTTTCCACCCTTGACATCGTTAGGATTTACTCTCTCGAGGACAGAGATCGAATTGTCCCCCAGGTCGCCCACCCACATGACCTAAGCGGTCATCCATGGTACCTTGTGACCCACAAAACATGTTACCCTAAGGTACCCCGAAACATATCCACCTCACTTTAAGGGTACGTTACATTTCCAACCACGAAAATAAACCGATTACCACATAATTAACTGTAACTTCAAAATACAAAAATTTGTTTTATTAGTAGTTTTTGTTGATACATAGTTTAATATATATATATTTTTTTTTTTTTTATTTTATATTAAGTTAGGGATTAAGTAATAATAATAAAAAAAGTAATAATAAACTAAATTAGTGTAAGGTTTAAGATATCAAAATAATTAGAGCTTTTCGACAAAAGTTTAAAATAATTTTCTCTAATCATTTTTATATCCGTTCATTCAATCAGTAGAATTTACTTAAAAAAATTAATTATAGGTAACCTATTTTACTGTTTTAATGAAAAATAATTACGTTTATATGTTTATAATATGTTTAGTTTTTTTCCAATTCTTAATTCATTTTTTTTTTATAATTTTATTTACCAAATTTTAGTTACATTTATGAATCTTAAATCAAAATTTCATTTAAGTTTTTAGAATTTTTCAAACAAATTTTTATTTATATTTTCATGATTTTAAAAAATAAAATTTTATTTATTCTTAAAGTTTTATTAAACAAAATTGTATTTATTATTTGATGTCTATTTATTTATTTTTTTGTTTTAAGCAAAAAATTTTATTTATTTAATTCTAATTCTTAATTTTGTTTTAAACCAAAATTTTATTCATTTCAAGTTTGTTTTTAATTTTGTTTTAAATCAAAATTTTATTTAGTTAATTTTTGTTTATTCTGATTTTATTTTCAACCGAATATTCTTATTTGTGATTTTTAATTATTTAGTATCTATTTATCGTTATATGGTTTTAAGTCGATTTTCTTTATTTTATTTTAAAATTGGTTTAAACTAAAATTTTGCGATTTTTTTTTTTTTTAATTTTTCAGTTTAAATCGATATTTTAGTAATTTTCCTAATTTTATGATATTTATATTGGTTCGAATTAAAATTTCTGAATTTTTAATTTTTTTGGTTTAAATTTTAAGTTATTTTTTGGTTTATATCGGTTTAAACTAAAATTTCATGAATTTATAATTTCTCTTTAAAATTTTTTTAGTTTAAATCAATATTTTAGTTATTTGCCTAATTTTTATTATTCTTATATTGGTTTAAACTAAAATTTTATGAATTTTCTAGTTTTTTAGTATAAATCAATATTTTAATTCTTTCTAATATTCAAGTATTCGCAGAAATAATTAAGTTAAATGATGACCTTTTCTGGTTGGTGGTAGTAAAATTTATTCAATTTCTCGAAGCGACTAAAATTATATAGTTTAGCTTTTAGAAATTGAATAAATTTTTCTTTTTAGTAAATATTACTCCAAACTACAGTATAAGATTTACAGTTTAAGTTAAGATTATAGTATATTTTTTTTTCTATAGGATTTAGTAAAATATGTAAGAAAATAGTGTTAGGTTTGTGTTTTTTTTATCGATCTACGATCGCTAATTTCAAACTATGGGTCGTAATAGTCAACGGTAGTAAATTTTCGTATTTCGTAAATATCTGGTCTTAGGTGGAATCCCCCATATGGTTTATATAAATTTTAGCGTTATAGTAGTTTACCTTATTTTGCGGCGAGTGACAAAAGGGGTTTATATAAATTTTAGCGTTATAGTAGTTTACCTTATTTTGCGGCGAGTGACAAAAGGGGTCTTGCCTTGGCTATTGTTGGGTTTGTGTTTGACAGATATTCACCCAAAACGTTGTTGAATTGCGCTTTTCCGTAATCACAGATGGCTCTGTTGCAGGTTGTTGTCCCTGTTGTAATTGGATTTTTCGGCGATTCACACCGAACCCAGTGTTGGAAAGACACGTTTAATTAGAGCTGGTGTTGCCAGGCACAGTGTTTCCACGTGGATGTGGCAAGACTTTGCCTATTTCAATGAGACAGTTGCCAATGTTAAATGAAATAATTTTAGGTTAAAATAGAAAAAATCTTGTGGCATAGGATCAGGCATTAACATTTGTTGGTGAATTTTAGCGCATTCACACCGAGAGGTTTAGAAAAGTACCAGAAACGATATGAATACTTTTTTTTGACTTAGAATCAGAAAAATATTTAAAATGGGATAATTTATTTTAATGACGATGGTGTTTTTTTATAGGCGACAACAGTTGTATTAAAATAAATTTTATTTGTCCGATTATGATTCTACAAATGACCAATTACAATTTTATTTAGGAAAAGGCTAAGAGAAATTCAAAATTATATAAGTATTCTAAAGTATAAAAATTTTAATTTTAGACCCTTTTTATTTTGTTGTTATGAATGAAAGAAAAACAAGCCGACCCTAAATTTTCGGCAGCGCAACCGCTTTAGGTACGGCGGCGGCGTTTAGGTTAAAAAACCGGCGGCGGCTGAATTGTCGGCTTAAAATGCTAGTTTTTAACTGTTGTTATCAGATAAAATATAGTGATATTCGCTATATTTTTCATCAGATCTATTTTCTTGTTAGTAATCAACAAAAAAAAAAAACATTTCCAAGCATATGCACAAGTTATTAATTATAAAGATTTAATTAAATTGGGTTGGCTAATTGTTAATAAAACAAATAAGTTTTTAAATTAATTTTTTTTTTTAATTGATGTAATACAATGTCAAAGCAATCAATGGGTTTTCAGCACTTTTCCCAAATTTAACGACAATTGGTATGAACGTTACCTTTTACAAAACAAATACTCTTACAAAGCTTAAGGGTTTTGTTCCTTCCAGTTCCCGAAATGTAATGTCTTAAAAATCCAAGATTTTCAGAAAAATCTACGAATTTTTCATTACATAATTAGAAGTATTTGAGGTATTTAGAAGTATTTGAGGTATATGCATAACTAAGGAATCATATGAAAGGTATGCAATGCACCTTATAATTTTATGCAAAGTTATTTTTATTTTCAAAGGGTTAAACTTAATTTTTAAGATTAAAAATTTGGAAAGCTATATTTCAAAATGCGACATACGTAAAATAAAAATGTAAATTTTTTTGAATTTTTCCTTTATTTTTAAATTTTTCTTCTTTCTGTGAATTTTTGTTATTTTTTACACGTTTTACAACCAATCACGACTGATTAAAATGGTAACAAAATTGGTATATTCGGCGGCTGCCTCTTTAGTCGGCTCACATTTTAAGCCGATGCTAGCCGATTAAAACGGCGGCGGCGACGCGCAGCCGATTTTGCACCGATCGGCTTGTTTCTCTGATGGCAAGGTGATTTTTGTCTGTCCGCTCGTAATGATTGATGATACTCGGGGAGATTTTATTGAATGGTGTATATTGGATGATGTGATAGTGGGTTAATTATTAATTGTTTTTTTGTTTTTTTTTTGTTTATTAATTATACGTGTTTTATTAATTTAATAATTATTTCAACAATACATAAAATATATTTATCTTCTTCTTAATGGCTGTGTGTAAAAAGAAAAAAAAAATATTGTCAAAAACATATGTTAGTGGATTATATTTAGCACAGAGTTGTACAGTTTTCTTTTTGTGTTGCCAGTACCACAGGGTTGTATATATGAAATAGTGTAGAAAGGGAACAAAGGGAACATAAAAAGATAAAGGCTTTCGAGATTTGTTTGTAAATTTTCTCTTTAAAAAATGGCGGTATCCAATGATAGAAAGTACTTCGACCCATATATGTTAGTGTATATTTATGTAGTTATGTTTGTTTTATATGTGTTTTTGTTAGTAGAAAATTCTGTTAGAGTAACGTTTTATGAAAATTTAATTTGCGCTTTAGTATACTGATTTTTCTGTTCAGAAGTAAAGTGGCCAACGAAGGATAAACTTCCAGTTTTTAAAGTGGTGATTTTAAATCTTTTTTTTTACGTTGAAACGATTGAAAGTTTTAAATAAAAAGGAATATTAAGTGAAGTTTTTTTTTTTTTTTGATCGGAATGCAAATAACCGGCAGCAGTTTTGTATAATTTACACCCCATACAGAAGGTGAGTAGATAAAGGATCTTTTGGGCAGAGGCCAGGATAAACCAGGATTCATAATTTTTATATTGCTTTTAGGAAATTTATTTAATAGTGTGGTCAAAGTTGGATTGAAGGACGAAGTTAATTTGTATTCAAGAAGCCTTGATCCTTCAGCGCGATTTGCCCACAGGACGATTTTAACATAAAAAGGTAATAGACATTGTCAATATTTATTTCGTGTTTGTGTTTTTGCCGACAAAAGTTTGTCAAGGGATTTTGTCCAAAGTGGCAACACACATTCTAGCTGTTGGATTGTATGTAAAAGGGAGACACTCCTAGTGTACCTATATAGTTGGTCATTTTATTTGTTTTTTTTTTTTTGTGTACTTCTGTTTATGAGTTTGTGTCAATTCAATAAAGGAAATTTTTATTCGCTAAATTTAACAGCTAAATTGTGAACGGGGTAAATTATCCCATTATATGAGGTTTTTATCCGGGTCAGGAACCCAATTGATATGAAAATGAATTATAGCAAATTTTATTGAAAATACCATAATTATTGCAGTTTATAGTCGAATACATAAGTTTAAAGGAATAAATAGATTGACGAGAAATAAAACTTTATGTTAGTGGCTAAAGTTAGGATTTTATGAAATTAGTATAATTGTAATTTTTTTGGTAAATTTTATTATTTTATTTAAAATAAATTAGTTTGTTTAAATTTTAATTTAAGTTAATGTTAGTGTTTTCTACATTTTTATTGTTTAATGTAAAGAGGATCTAGCTGAATTTTAATATACGAATTTTTGATTGCGGAAACAAGGCTAAATTAATGGTTGAAGAAATAGCCTTAGAGCTCTTTTCCTTCAGAGAGCTCTTTTAAGAAAAATATAAAGGGAACTGAAGCGTTTTTAAAATGGTTTATTGGGGTCGATCAGGGTATTTATTGTATAGCCAAGTTAGTTAGTTTGATTCTTTAGTTGATTTTTTTTGTCATTTGTAAATTTTTAGTGTTAGTTTTTTTTGGTAATAGTCTAAAATTTTTTAGTTTGTTTTTTATATAAATGTGTATTAAAATAGTATTGTCTTATTGCAAATTTTATTGTATACGGTTAATTCTGTTTTTATACTAGTAAAAGTAGCAATTGCCTTTGTTAATAAATTCCTGCTTAAGGATCTATTAATAATTGGTGATTGTGATCAATTTTGTCCATTTATTGGAAATTGTTCTCAGATAGATACCATTGATGTTCCTCCATAAATTCGATAGCATATGGATTATGCAAATACATGGTTTACATTTTGAAGAACTTAACCAAAGATTCAGAATACAACGTAAAGGACGCTATTGAGTTTAAGTCCAAAGTCAATAATATGAAGATTGAAAAGGATGAAGTTCTTATATCCTTAGACGTAATCTCGTTGTTTCCCAGTATTCCAGTGAACCTTGCTTTAAAAACCATAGAGCAAAAATGGACCCACTAGAAAAATACACCGATACACCAAAACAATTGTTTATGGATATTTTAACCTTTTGTATAAAAGATTAGAAATTTGAAATTATGTGTTGCTAAATTTGTTTAAGAGAATTTCAGGTGCAATGGTCAAAAATGGGTGAAGTGTGAAATGGTAAGTTTTGGTGATATTTTCAAGGGGTCATTAAAGTATATTTGGATGACATAGGTTTTGGGTGGGCTACGTATGTGGGAGTGACATCTGTTCCAGACAGGGTTGTCAGATTTTTTTTGAGCTACATCGTCAAACCGGATGTCAAAAATCGCCAAAAGTCAAATTTGTTCACTTTTGGTTAATTTTTTATTTAAAAAAATAAAATTTAGTTTACACAAAAAAAAGCTAATATAATATTTAAGTCAAAAATCGCCAAAAAAAACTGATAAAACAAAAACTAAAAAATCGCTAAAAGTGAATTTAGTTTAGTTTTTGTTAATTTTTTTTATTTAATTAATAAATATAGGGAACTTTGCATACTTATTCTAATTTAGCATATATATATATATATACATTTTGTCTTTTTTACTGTTAAAAGAATTTTAAAACTTTGTAAAAAGAGAGTTAGTGTTATATATTTTTAAATTACATAAAAATGGAGATCATATGATCTGTTAAAAAAGTAAAATTAAGTACATAAGTAAATAAGATCGTAAACTTCAGCCTCATTGATTTCATTACTTGTGTCTTGACTTTCATACATATTATTTGAATTAAATTTTTTTATCATTTCATTAGTCGGCGTAAAAAAATTGCAGCACAATTTGTTAACGTTCATGTGATTTATTATTCTCAATAGAGCGCCTAAAAGCTCATATTGAATTTTATTTCTTAATAGTGTTTTGGTATAATTCATTATGGAAAATACCCTTTCAACGCAGGCATTACTGGTTGGAACAACCAACATATTAAGAACGGCCAAAGATAATTCTTTAAAATGGTACGTACCTGATGCATTATGATAATCAAACACTTTTGGCCAAAAATCAAGTAAATTTGTTGGAATTTCGTTATTAAAATAACTATTCCAATTTATGAACGGAAGTTCATATGTCATACGACATGACATGACTTTTGATGTCGTTTTGACACTAAATATGAAATTCACTTAAAATAATAACAAAACAAAAATCATGCAAATAAGGTTACCCGACTATTTTTCTTTTTTAATTAGTAATGATAACAAAAAAAGACAAACTATTTAAAATATCACTGAAATAATATAAATGGTAAAAATAGCCATGAAAATCGCCAGTTACATCATAAATCGCCAAAAAACTGCCATGTCGCCATATGGAAATTCTCGACGTTTCAAAATCGCCATGTTTGGCGAGAAATCGCCATATCTGACAGCCCTGGTCCCAGAGTGAATACGTCTACTTGTGGTGGTCGATGTGAGTTTTGAGTTTATTTTTGAAATTCTAACGTGGTTAGTTATCAGTTAATTTTTGTACATTGACATTTTGTTAATGTTTTATTGTCGGCCTTCGGTTTTTGTTGCGGGTTGAAAATCCACGCCGGTGCAGAGCTAGCTAGGTGGCAACATGGACTAGATAATGTACTGGGATACGGAAAAATAAATGACGCCCAATGTAAAGCAGAACGATCCAAATTTGTTTAGCAGGACGTCTAAATGACATCCGGTATGGGGAGTCTTAGATAGTTTTATGCTTCTAATTGCGAACTGTACAATGTTAGACAGATACAATCTTACTGAAAGTCTTAATCTGAGAATGTATTCATTGCTTTGGTAAGATTGAATTCAGAGTAATTTCAAAACTTTTACGATTTATTGTTTTTTTTTTTTTAATTTTCAGTTTTTATTTAGCATACGTTCATTGGTAGTGTCCTAATTGGATTAAATATTAGTTCGCACTATCAAAAACACCTGAGAAAAAAATATTAGAGATTATGTCCTAACTATACGAATTTTTGTTAGCTTGCATAATCTAAATTTAGGTCTGGGCCCTATGGGAATAATTTTGCATAGTTTGTTCAGAATTTTTACTAGTAGATTTTTTTTTTTTAGATTAGATATTCTTTATTTTTTTTTTCGATAATTGTTTTACAAAATTATACTTAATTCTATAAATAATTAAACAAGAACATTAAAGAATTTACAGCTTGGTTATATATTAACCGTCAGCCGGAAAATTGGTTGTAAATAATTTTATTTTTAAGATTAAAAATTAAATTCTGAGACTAGCATGCTTCTATATTTTGAAGCCTCTTTCACAAAATTATACAGTCTTAGCCAATAAGCATCTTCACCGCCATTCAGTACATGAACAACATCATCATCTGTTAGCCTAATACATTGAAAATATTTAAGTCGTATTTCGTTAAGCACGGGGCATCTACCAATAAAATGTGTTGTGGTTTCCGCTTCTCTCAGATTACACAATGAACAAATGGTGGCATCGCCAACTCTAAATTGGTTTCCATTTAACCAAAGAAGATCTCTTGCCTTCATTATAAACGTTATCTGCTCGTGATTAAATCTTTCGTTACAGTAATCTAAGCCTTTAGAATGATCAAGTAGTTTATATATTCTTTGTCGACTCTTCTGGGCATTTGTTAAATGATTTTGATATTGGGTAACTTTCATATTTTCTATAAGTTCTATGCACGTATCTTTCCACTTTTTGTTATCACGATCTATTTCATTGCAGTTTATGTTGTACTCTAACAATTTTGATTTAAGGTCATTATACCAATATAGGTTTTTTTCAATAATTTGAGCAGATAGCTTGCGTGGCAACCTTCTCTCATCATACTCAAACAGCGTTTTGGCAATATAGTTCAGATGTAGACTATAGGTATAAAAATAGCCTTCTTCTTGACCTGTTTCTAGCGATAAAACGTAGTTGGGGGTATTATCTGGCAGCCTTAACATTCGCTTTGTGAAAAACCGCTGAAATTTATCGATCTCCTCGAACTGCGAGTTACCCCATACCTGAGCTCCGTAAGATTGTATGGCTCTACAAACTGCCAAAAACAATTTCCATTTTGCCTTAATCGTCCAATAAAATTTTTCCAGGTGGAAATAATACTGGCTTTAGCTGCATCGTTTTTGGCTGCCACATGCTTAGAAAACGACATTGTAGGGGTTAATAAAATTCCTAAATATTTATATTCAGATACAACTTGTACAAACTCGCCATTAAAAGTCCATCTCTCTTTAGAACCAATTCTACCACCTTTTCTAAATATCATGATCTCTGATTTTGTGAGGTTAACCTCCATTCCCCATAATCGACAGTATTCTTCCAGGTTATTACTCATTTTCTGCAAAGTATCTACATCATCTGCCAGCATAATAATATCATCGGCATACATTAATACTCTCACATTGATGTCACCAACAAACAACCCACCACCCAAATGATCATGAAGATCGTTCAGATACAGCGCAAACAGCATTGGGGATAATAGGCATCCCTGTTTGACTCCTGTACGTGTTTCAAAATAATTTCATAACTCCGAGCCAGTCCAAACAGCTGAATTTGTGCTTAAATAAATGTTTTCTATTAAATCTACGATTTTTGATGACAATCCCATTTGTTGTAGTTTATATAACAACAATCTTCTAGGTACACGGTCGAAAGCTGCCTTAAAATCTACGAAAAAGCGTAAACTTTACGTTTTTCGGAGAATTTAATGTTTACTATAGAAGTCAGGTTATATATATTGTCCGCTGTAGAGTATCCCTTGCGGAAGCCTGCTTGATATTCATTTAAAATGTGGTAACGATGCGTCCATTCTGCTATTCGCTCATTTATTATGCCTATCATTATCTTGCCGACACAATTCATAAATGATATTCCTCTATAGTTAGAGGGTTCATTTGTATCACCTTTTTTGTGGATTGGAAATATTATGCTGTTTTGAAACACATCATTTGACCCATGGCCATTAAATATTTGAGTAAAAATGTTCGTAAGAGCTTCTAGGAACTTGTCACTAGCATATTTATAGAACTCATATATGATGCGATCTTCACCAGGAGCTTTATTTAGTTTGACCTTAGCAAGTTGACTTTTTACTTCATGCAATGAGAAAGGTTTATCTAGTTGTTCATCTGTAATTAAGTTTGCAGCATAAAATATTTCTATGGCTCTAACAGAGGGGTTTAGTAGATTTTTAAAATATTCTAGCAGTCTTTCAGCAGTTATTTCACTTCCAATATGATTTTCGCATTGTCTAATCTCTCTAGCTATTTGTAGCGAATAACTGTTATACTTGGTGGTTTACTTCACGTACTGGTATTGAGTCAGCTGTGAGCGGCTGTTTTGTGGTCAGCTGTTAATTGGGATATTTATATCAGCTGTTCATTGTTTTGAAAAGGGTCTGGCGTAACGAAAATAAATAGTGATAAAATGAAGGAATTTGAGAAAAATATAAAAGGTACTGTTGTTTACTAAATTTTCTTTATTTGTTTAAGCCAAGAGAATTGGAGTATTTGGCTTAATAAAATGGCCAAAAATGGCGGGATTCAGGTTCAAGGCCAAAATGAAGTCGTCCATCGAACGATGAGGTACCGTTTGGACTGGAAATTTCTAGAATTTAATATTTTTTGATAGGAATTAACTTAGGATAGAATAGGATGAAAGTTGTTAGGCAAAATTGTATCTTTGAGTTAGATAGGGATAAAAAAATTAGCGGTTTTTGTAAAATTTGTGGGGGTGGAGTTTAATAGGCTGGAAGGTTAAAATGGCTTGGCGGCAAAGAGAATAAAATTTGGCTATTCATTGCTGTTTCATAATTCAAGCTGAGTGAAAGTGTCATACGAAAATATATAGCCACATTTTAATCTGAATTAAAAAAAAAAAAACTTAAAGGCAGCCATTTTAGCACTCCAGCGCTAGAGGACCATTTTCATCAAGAAATTAAAATTGCGTTTTCTTTAAAGGGTAAGTTAGGAATTTTTTGAAATTGTTTTATCAGGAAACTAAGAGGGTTTTGTTTTATTTAGACTCTCCAGTACCACGAGAATTTGATTTAATTAGACTTCAGACACGGCGTTACGGAAATATCAGGATAATCCAAGGGATACCTGTGATCCGTTTGCCTGAAGTCCACAACTTTTTCTTTGGGATAACATTTTTGCAACAATTTGTGATATTCTACTGTGTCCAAGTGACGTAAACTTGGTGCTGTTCAACTAAACCATAGAGGAGCTTTGTGGAAATTGTAAGGTTAACTGCGGTGCCTTAAAAGAAGTTTTATTATCAATAAATTTATATATATGGTCGGTGAGTCCGTGAGAATTAATGAAATAAAAGTGATTGAGTGAAACAGTGCGTCAAATTTAAAAAGAAGTGGCAAAGATAAAAAAATTTATTTAAATATAGTGTAGTGTTAAGTGTAGTGTCATTTTTTTTTAAACTGTTAGGTTTTTTTAAGTGTTAATTTTTTTTTGTGAGCCCAAAACTTGTGTCCAAAGTGGATAATACATTTTTTTTTGTCTCAGGGTAAAACGTTTGACCCATATTTAGTCAGTTTAGAGAGCTCTCTCAACAGGACAGTTTTGATTAAATTTAAATTTCAGGCCAGAATTTAGGTCATTATTTCCGTGAGGGTATACATTTTGGGAGTTTTTGTATTTTTTTTGTGTAATTTAGTGTTAGTGTTAGTTTTTTTTTGTAGCCTATACGTTACCATTTTTTTAATTCCAATTTTTTTAAATTATTTAATTTTTTTATTATTATAAATTTTTCTATTTTTTTTTTCTTATTTTTAATTTTTTTCAATATATTTATATTTTTTTATCTTACGACGTGAAAATATTTAATAAAAAGAAAAACCTGTAAAATTTTAGTAAAAACAAAAATCAAATGACTTCTTTTGGCTGACATTATTTGAGAAAATGTCGGGCTAGATATCTTCGTGTGGTGTGTTAATGTAAGTGTGTGTAGGTGACCAGTGTACAGTGTATGGGGTAACATGGATGTGTCGATGTTACCAAGGAAGGGTGGGCAGCTAGGGGGGCAAAACTACAACTAATGTCCCTGTGAAAATTATGTCAGGTGTAGGTATTGCCTTTGAATGTCTATCTATTATAAAAATGAGAAATTTGAAAGTAAATGATAGGTTATTTATGGTTAGGGTAATAGAATAGGGTTTGGGAATGTGTTGTCGTGACTTCGTGTCTATTACTTAATTTTTTTATGATAATATTCAATTTTTTTCAGTGAGTGTAGTTTTATTTTGGTTTGAGTTTGTGTGTAATGATTAGTTTTTTTATTATATCGGCCCTCAGCCAGAAGTGGAGGGATGATCCTCCCCTGACATCCTGAGCTAGATGGGAGAAATGGCCACTTCCGGTTTGATCTGATGGGGTTTCGGTACAATTGGCGCCCAATGGAAGCTTTACTTTCGTATCCGTCGATGAACTTGTATCTCAGTTCTCACGGAATAGTGGCTTATTCATTATTAAACAGAAAAAATAATAGAATAATTGCATGAAAACGTTAGAGGTGTATACAAGGTTATCGAGGGGATATTCAATTTTCAATATTGTTTTTTTTAAAGACTATTTTGTTTTTAGTTTTTTTTGTCCGATTATAAGGGTACTTACCATAGCCATAACAATATAGAAATAGTTTGAACTGAAGTTGAAGGCCGTAGATCGTTGTATAAGGCTACGTTGCTTCACTTTGTTTGTCTATGTGACAGTGGCCTGGTGCTATTATACAGCACTTGTTAGCATTGTTACAGAAAGGGAATTTTATAGTTTAGGTGAATATGGGTTCGTTCGGGTAAAGGGCAATATGAATACTATGATATAATTTTGAGGATTCTAGCGTTACGATAGGAACTGAAATCGATTCTTATTACTAGGGTCACCAAAATATACACTGATTTGTTAACACACCTGAATATTGAATAGAAAAGAAAAGAATAGTTTTTATTAATTACATTTTATTGATTTTAAAAAAAAAAAAAAAAAAAAAAAATCCAAAATAATTACGTCGTTCTGTTAGTTAAATATTTATGCTATTTTTATTTGATAAATGACAGACCCCGAGAAACGAACTAGAAGACAATTACAGTTTGACTCAAATCGGCAGCCAGTATAGCATTCACCACCGGCGAGTATATACAGTGATCCGACTGTGCGTGATATTTCGAATACAATTACTAAGCAGAGACCAGATAAGCCAGATATGAGTGATAAGGGTAAAAAGGGTGGAGGAGAGCCTTCACCAGTTAAAACTCATCCTAGGGATCCTCTGGATCCAAATGTATTAATAGATATGAGGGAAGATGATAATCTGGGTGCAGTAGGTTTCGATAAGGGAAAAAGTGCTGACAACAATTCAGTTAATTTTAGGGAAATTTTAAAAGATGCTTTGAATGTTGTTAAAGATGATCTGAAAAGGGAAATGTCGATATGGGTAGGTGAAACAATAAGAGAAGGTTTTAGGGCTTTGAGAACAGAGGTTAAGGAAACCGGCAAGCCAGCTGGAGAGGGCAAGGAAATTAATTTGGGGGTCACAGGTGAAACAGCTTCGGGCAGTTGCGGTTCAATGAATGACACGGACAATAGATCTTCTATGAATGTTGGTATGAGTCAGGATCAGTCAAAACAGGTTCCCTCAAAATTTGTCCATATGGAAAATAAATCAACGGACCGTCTATTTTCGAACATTTTATCTGGTGGTCCAGTGTTGTCGACATTTAGTGGAAATATAAATGTAGAACCAGTTGATGGCAAAATGAGAATAGACAAGTGGGATATTAGTTTTGATGGCGTGGGTAGTACAACTGTCGATGATTTTATATTTCGTGTGGAGTACTTACAGGCCCATTATGGAATATCTTGGCAGGAGGTTCTTAGAGATTTCCATAGGTTATTAAAAGGCAGGGCCAAAGATTGGTTTTGGTTATATCTGCGTACCAATGGGGGTGCAATAGATTGGCCTACTTTGAGGTTTAGCCTACTAAAACAATATCAATCTAGTAGAAGCGATTTTGAAGTTTTAGTAGAATTGGTCCAACGAAAACAAAAGGATAATGAGTCCCTCGATGCATATTTCCAGGCAATGTTGGCCATTCGCTCAAAGCTTCGTACACCCATTTCAGAACATGAGATGATCAGGGTAATAAAACCGAACCTAAATAGGGATATTGCTACGATTGTATACCCGATGTCAATTTACAATGTGGAACAACTAAGAGAAGAGTGTAGAGAAATTGAATTAAAATTTTCTAAAACTCATACAAGAAAGTTACCTTCTACACAAAATTTCCGATATACGAAAAATTCAGCAGTAAACGAAATTCAAGGTGATTTAGAAGACGACGATAGTATCCAAAATCCTTTATTGGTAGAGGCCATACGTCAACGGGAGAAAAGAGAGTTTAAGTGCTGGAATTGCAAAAGTACAGAGCACACGTTCATGAACTGCGATTTGCCCATAACAAAAGTATTTTGTTTCAAGTGTGGGTTGGAAGACACAATCACACCTAAGTGCCAGAATTGCAATCCGGAAAACAAACGCAGGAGCTTGACGGTAGCGGGCGAGTCACGCTCCAATCCAACGTCCGCGGAAACCGATTAATTGATACCAACATGAAAAAAATAATAATATTAGAATTTTAAATAAGCAAAGCAAGAACAATAACTTACCGCATAATATTCCGAATCATTATAAATCGTACGAAGATAGATTAAAAAATTACATAGAGGTTAGAAATAGAATTTTTGGACAGGATAATAGTCATGCTGAATTCCCATCTAAAGTTAGAAAAGCAAGATCCAGATTTGAGAAACGAAGATTAACGAGAAGACTTGTTGTTTCATCAGTAGAAGTGTTTGATAGTTCAGACCCAAGGATTTTTGCTGACATTTACCTGAAGGATAAAAAGATAAGATGATTATTAGATTCAGGCGCTACAGTGAGTGTTTTAGGTAAAAATTGTTTGAAATTATTAGATGAAATAGGAGTAAAAGCAGAAAGATATTATTCTAAAGTGAGTACAGCGTCAGGTCGTTTGCACAAAGTATGTGGTAAAATTAGAACTATGGTGAAATACCGGGATCAGGAAAAACGAATAACATTTTATTTATGTCCTACTCTGGAGCAAACTGTTTATTTGGGCATAGATTTTTGGAAAATCTTTAATTTGGCTCCGGATTTAATAAATGTAAATGAGATTGATTTTGAGAAAATAGCATTAAACTTTAAATCTCCAGGTGAGCAGAGGATTGAGCAACATGTTTTATCAGAACAACAACAGGAACAATTGGAAAAAGTAAAGGCCTTATTTAAGACCTATGAAAAAGATGGACTCGGTAAAACTAGTCTGGAGAAACATACCATACAGCTGATACCAAATGCTGTGGCTTTTAAGGAGAGGCACTATCCTGTGTCGCCTAAAGTCCAGGAACTTTTGTATAAAGAGGTAGACAACATGTTAAAACTAGGAGTTATAGAAGAAAGTGAGAGCCCGTGGAATAGCAGGGTTACTTTAGTGTGCAAACCCGGGAAAAATAGGCTATGTCTCGACGCAAGAAAATTAAATAACCTCACAATAAAAGATGCCTACCCGATACAAAATATCGAGGGAATTTTGAGTCGAATAGATGAGACAATATTCATAAGTAGTGTAGACCTCAAATATGCCTTTTGGCAAATTGAGATGGAGCCAAACAGTGGGGAATTAACCGCGTTTACCATACCTGGAAGGCCGCACTATCAGTACAAAGTCATGCCGTTTGGACTTTGTAACGCGGCGCAACGACTTTGTCGTTTAATGGATAGGGTAATTCCTCAAAGGCTGCGAAATAATGTTTTTACATACTTGGACGATTTACTGATAATATCAAGGGATTTTGAATCACATATGGAGCTTTTGACAGAAGTAGCAGAATGTTTAAGAAAGGCCAACCTTACAATAGGTATGGGTAAAAGTGTTTTCTGTTTTAGAGAGTTAAAATACTTGGGTTTTGTTATAGGAGGAGGCAAATTGCGAACAGATCCGGGAAAAATAGAAGCCATAGAAAATATCCCAATTCCTAAAACCCCTAGACAGGTGCGAAGTTTTTTAGGTACCGCAGGTTGGTACAGGCGGTTTATTAAAAACTTTGCTATAATTTCCGCCCCATTAACAGATACATTGAAGAAAGGCAAACAGTTTACTATCGATGAAAAAGCATTGGCTGCATTTAATGATTTAAAATTAGCTTTGACTACAGCTCCCGTACTGGTTCATCCAAATTTTAAAAAACCATTTTTCGTACAATGTGATGCGTCACATTATGGTGTAGGCGCTGTCCTATTTCAAAAGGATGAAGATGATCAGGACAGGCCTATCGCGTTTTTTTCACAGAAGCTAAATGCTGCCCAACAAAATTACACGACAACAGAAAAAGAATGCCTAGCTGCCGTGTTAGCAGTTAAAAGATTTAGGCCCTACATTGAGCTTATGGAATTTACCATTATTACGGACCACGCTAGCCTAAAATGGCTTATGAGCTTTAAAGATTTAAGCGGCCGTTTAGCGCGCTGGTCCCTACAACTACAAGCTTATAATTTTCATATAGAACATAGAAAAGGGTCAGAAAACGTGGTCCCGGATATGCTTTCAAGAGCGGTAGAAGAAATAGAACTGTTAGAAATGGAGACAACCGAGTTCGAATCTCCCGAATATAGGAAGCTAATAGAAAATGTAGAAGGGAACAGTGCAGTCTTACCCGATTTAAAAGTTGACAACGGCGTATTGTATAAGAAAACATCATTCACCAAGGATGATAGTGGGTTAGATTGGAAGCTGTGGGTTCCTGATAACTTAATCAGCACTATCATTTCAAAATACCACGATACGGAAACAGCATCGCATGGAGGTATACAAAAAACTCTTCACCGTATAAGGCAGTTCTATTATTGGCCTAAAATGGTGGACCATGTAAAAAATTACGTAAATAATTGTAGAATCTGTAAGGAGCCAAAAGCGTCAAATTATGAAATGAGGCCAAGAATGGGTAATGAAGTAATTACTCACCGTCCCTTTCAGAAAATATACATAGATTTTCTCGGGAAATATCCAAGATCAAAAAGTGGTCATGCCTATGTCTTCGTCGTGCTAGACCATTTCTCAAAGTTTGTGTTCCTCAAGACAATGAGGGAGGCAACCACTAAAAATGTCGTTGAGTACCTTGTCCAAAATATTTATCATACGTTTGGCACTCCCGAAATAATTCATTCGGACAACGGGAAGCAATTCGTTCCAATGAATTTCAGCAAATGGTTAAAGCGTATAAAATTAACCATATGACTACGGCTGTTTACGCACCACAATCCAATGCATCCGAAAGGGTAAACAGATCAGTCCTAGCTGGTATTAGAGCGTATTTGGACTCGGATCACAGGAACTGGGATGCTCATCTGCCTGATATTGAATGTTCCTTGCGTAACTCCTTTCATGAATCTATCGGAACAAGTCCTTATTTTGCGTTGTTTGGTCAAACTATGTTTAGTTCTGGAGCGGATTATGAATTAGCTAGAAAATTGAATTCCTTAGGAGAGTCTGAAATTGAAATATTAGGAAAAACTGATAATTTACAATTGATTAGGGATTCGATAAGAGAAAATCTTCATAAGGCGTATGAAAAAGCTGAAAAGCAGTACAATAGGAGAAGTAGGGAAGTCCATTTTATACCTGGACAGGAGGTTTATCTTCGGAATTTTGTTCAAAGTGACTTCGGTAAAAATTTTAATGCAAAATTTGCACCGAAATTTAAGAAGTGCAGAATTTTGGCAACCAAGGGCAATAATATGTATGAAATTGAATCTATGCAGGGGAAAAAGTTAGTTACTTTCCATGCAAAGGATTTGAAACAGTGATCTGTGATATTAGTTTGTAAGGGAACGAGCAAAAACAACCATAAAAGTGCAATTTTTTTTTAATTTTAAATATTTGTTGTTTGTGCTGTACCTTTATATTAATTATACGAAAATTTTACAATTTTTTTTTACAAAACTAATTATACAGATTATTTGTTTTTATTTAATCGTGGAATGTCATTAAGTTTTTAAGATACCTGTGATATTTTTTTTTTATTTGCTGTCCTGATAAGTGAAATTGGCCAACATCGAGATCTTACTTCTTCTGTGATAATTTTAGCTGTAAGGAAAAGTTAAAGAGGAAAAGAATTTCTTAACAAAGTACCATACACTTTTATACATATTTTTCTTCATGAATAATACTTCCCGTAATACAATAATAGAATTTTTTTGTTTTACCATCTCATCTTGTAGACATTTAGGAAACGAAAAAAGTAAACAGCGGACAAATTTATTTTTATAATTTGCTTATTATGATCTTTTGGGAAACAATGTCATCACTTTCATATATTGCCACGTTGTTTTGTTTGTGTAATGTAGTTAGGGTAATTCCAAAAATTTTCTGACTTGATGGTCAGGTACAGAATCATGTGTCAGCATCTTATTGTTTTTTTTTGTAGATAGTAGTTGCGTAGTCTTTTATATTCTTTTGTGGCATACATTTTAAACTCACACATGTAGAAGTTTTTTTTGTGTTTAAGTTGAATTTGAATGAATGAAATCATGAAAATTTCAAATTTGATAAATTTTAAGTGTTTTGATGTGAATATTACTATAAGGTGTATAGATTTAAAACCAATATTTGGTTAGACGAAAGGAATTCGATAAGTGAACCGACTTTTTATAAAAGATGAAAAAAAAAAAAAATCGTATGTAGAAAGAAAAAGTTTTTTTTTTATACTTTATGTAAGTTAGCCTTATTTACCTTTAGTTGTCTTTAGTAAATAAAACAACGTTCGTTTTTGAGTACTTGACTGCAACTAAACTTTATTAAAAAAAAATCACAATTTAAAAATGCCAAAACTGCTTAATTGTAAAAAGTAGAATTTACCTAAAAATACTACAATAACAAAATTGCAGACATAGTGTCAGCAATTTCGACATTAATAAAATTATAAGGTTTCATAATTAAGCTTTAATAAATTAACACGAAGACGTCGCGTGTTTCAAAAGACGCGACTCAGCAAAAAGACAAAAGACAAAAGAAAAAGAATATTAGGAAGTCCCGTGGAATATTAGGGCGTCCCATGAAGATAATATTTTCTGTGTTAACTCTTCCCCCCATAAAACGATCGTCCCGATCGTTAAATCAAAAATAGGGAATCTGTGTAATTCTTGATATTGGATAACCCCTCGTCTCGGCGTCACTTACATAGATATTTTGTATTGGTGTGCTGGGACTTAAATTGCAATTTATTGGGTATTTCTCATTGGTTGACTTACATGTTTTCTTCGGACAGACAAAAATTATGAGGACTATGACAAGGATTACCAAAGAATAACTTATAACGTCGCCCCATTGACTTTGATCATTTAGGAGGGCGATTGCCCTCGAGTTATTGACATGCATTTCCCTGACAGATTCCAAGGTGAGGGTTTCCTCAATGTAGGGATTATTCATTCTAGGTTGTATTACCGCTGGTAGGGGTTTTGAAAACGTTGTCTCCGATAGACTAAATATTTTGTCATTAACGGACACCGTCTCGTTATAAAATTTTATGAGAAAAGTACCGTTCAGGTCATAAGATTCGTGGCCAATAAAAATTGTCCCATTAAATTGATTCAACAAGAGAGAGCCCGGTACTATTTCCTGTACCATAGGTAGTCGGTAATTATTTATAAGGGTACAATTGGAGGGTTTACTCCGTATTAATTTAGGTAGACACTCGGATCCACTAATGTCTTCGATCTGGTCGTCTTTACACAATGTCAATTTATTATAGCTTTTACATTTATTTTTGATACCATACATTTTTTTTCACATTCTAAAACATTATCAAACTCAATTTTACTACTTATTTTCCCCGATTTCACAGGAGTTATGATTAGACTGTTACAAGATTCTTTTTTTGTTGTTGGAATACTTATAATGTAGAGGAGAGAATAGTGGTTAGTAGCTATTTTGATCTCGCTAAACTCGAAAGATTCTTCAAGATTTAAATGGGTTATATTTTCGGCGTCAAAAAGATTCTTAGCCAATTTCATTTCGTCGCTGGACAAGATGAATGAGTTTAATACTCCTACCTTTGCCCAATGAATGGCGTATTGTAAGTTAATAATCTCATCTTTTATTATATTCAATTTGTATTTAAGTTTATCTATTAAAGAATCTTTCCAGTCTATGCTTTTAGTGAATTTCAAAATTTCATTGGTTCTTGAAGTAATCTCGTTAATTTTCTCAAGAGACATTTTATTAATAATAACTTGTCTATTGTTATTCTCGAGTACATTATTAATTTTCTGTTCTATTATTGCAAAATCGTCATGGTCTGGATTTCCAGCAACCCATTTCCACGCGGAACCAATGAAATTCAGAGATCTTTTATTTCTAGGTTTAAGGTATTCGAGGTGATTTCTAATTTGTTGGATTTCATGGATAAGGTAGGGATGGATGGGATGGGATGTGCTCACGTTCGACTTTACCGCAGAATCAATATTATCTATCAATGTCTCATAATTCCCCAAATCGACTACGTGTACCAATCTGACCGTACCCGATTGTATTCTAGCAAAGCCCACGTCTATCGCCACTATCTGTGAGTTGGTGTAATCCAAAATTTTAACTTCACCAAGGGTGACTCCCACAAATATCAGACTAAAAGGAAAAAAAAAAATACAGAATAATAAAAAAAGGAAAGGGCAGGCAAAAATAAGACTTATTTCCCTAATTCCGGATATTGTTCTTATGGACGACCCTGCCTCCCTTTGTTAACACAGTTGTGTGTCTGTTTTCCCCAACAATCTCCTGCTTATAATTCCTTGACAATTTAGTCCCTAACCTTTTGGTCTCCTTTACAAAGATTTGTTCTCCCACTTCGTAATCCTTCGGCTTCCCTTTTCCCTTGTTATGATATTCCAAGGTGGACCGTTGTCGATCCTTAGAATTCTCCACCATTTGCACTCTATTTCTTTCCCATTCCACAGGATCATTGAAAGATTTCTTGCTGAAAAATACCTCGAACAGTTTTCTTCCCGAAGTTGAATGAACAGTATTATTGTACTCGTAAATTGATTTATCCAAGAGTTCGGGCAACCCATTCTGAGTTCCCTCTGCTTTTATGCACCTCAGTGATCTCGGAAAGGGTGGAGTGAAAACGCTCAATTTGTCCATTAACTGTGCTAGCGTATGGTGGAATTCTAAATACTTTCACATTAAACTGATTTTCAAGCATAAATATTATTGACTTGGAGTTAAAGGATTTTTCGTTGTCCATCACAACTAATTCGGGCATACCAAAATTTAACAATATCTCCCTTAATGGCTGTCTTATATCCTCCGTAGCCCTAGACTTTAATATCCTCGCCTGCGCATACTTTGTCAGCTTGTCGATTGCCGTCAGAATTGAAGTTTTCTCCGTTATGTAAATGTCTATGTGGACTATTTGACCGGGGTACTGAGGAATAGGAGTTTCCTGTAGAGAAATATTATTCGGATGTCGGTCATATTTGTTCTCCTTACAAATTTTGCACAACTTTGTTATCCTTCTTAATTTTTCCATCATTTTCGGGAAGTAGCATCTCTCCAAAAGCTGAGCTTTATTTTCATTGGCATTTCTGTGAGCTCTATTGTGTTCGTTTATGATTTCCACCTCCTGGTCAGATTCATTTTGAATGTCGGAAACCATTTTCCTTGTGTAAAGGACTTTGTATTTGTGGAAATCCGTGGAATAAACTTCCTGAGCTTTTCCTAGTATTTCGTCTGTTGTTTTTATACAATTCGTAACTGACGGGTTTAGATATTTCCTGAAGATTTCCTCCAATCTCTTCTCATTGAGGTCTGGTTCCAAAATAATGTGCCTGTGATATGTCGGGAAAACAATTTGAAATTCATAAGATTGCGTTTCATGCGGTTCGATGATAAGCTGGTTCTTAAAAACATTCACAGGTGCATTCGTATGTTGTATCAAGTTCTGAGGTGAGCTTTTGTTGCTATGTTGAGTAGCATCCGTAGATCGTATTTCGAATATCTGTTGCGGTGGTCTAGACAGCGCATCTGCAACAGTGTTGGCATTACCTGGTTTGTATAATAACTCGTAATTGTATTCTTCCAATATTGCCTTCCATCTTCTTAATTTACTATTAGAATTCCCATTGTTCAAGGCATGTGTTAGAGGCTGATGATCTGTAAATATTTTGATTGTTGCTGCCCCATACAAATAGTTTCTTAAACTTTTCAAGGCCCACACGATCGCTAGCATTTCCTTCTCGTTTGTGGCGTAGTGTTCTTCGGTCCTGTTAAGTGTTCGTGATATAAATGTGATGGGCCTACCCTATTGTTCCAGAACGGCACCAATCGCATAATTGGAGGCATCTGTTGTGAGTCGAAATTCCTTTTTGAAATCAGGGTAAGCCAACATTACGTCCTCTGATATGAGTGTTTTCTTAATTTTATCCAATGCTTCTAGGGCCTTGTCATCCAGAACAATATTTATTTTGCTGGAAGCGGTTTTCGACATACGTCCTTCCTCCCCTCTTAAAAGCGCCGTCAAAGGTTTTGCCAGTTTGGCATAATCCTTGATAAAACGGCGATAAAAACCTGCCATACCTAGAAAAGATCTTAGATCCCTAATTGTCTTTGGGGTTGGAAGGTTGTTGATTGCATCCACTTTTTTTGGGTTGGCTCGTATTCCTTTGGTGGAAACAAGAAAGCCTAGAAATTCCACTTCAGGTTTCATAAATTCACACTTATCCAGCTGAATCTTCATGTTTGCGAGTTCCAATGTTCGAAAAATTTTCTCAATGTTCGTTAGATGCTCCTCTTCGCTTTTGCCAAATACAACTATGTCATCTATATAGATGAAACATATCTTTCCAATATATTCACGTAGTATGTCGTCGAGGGCTCTCTGAAATATTGAGGGAGCGTTTTTCAGGCCGAATGGAAGACGCGTGAATTCGTATTTTCTATTGTTTATAGAAAATGCAGTTTTTTCTATATCCTTGTCTCTAAGTGAAATTTGGTGAAATCCGCTTTTTAAGTCTAGGACAGAGAAGAAGTTTCGGGAATAGGGTATCGATCCGCTATCGTGACAGCATTTAATTTTCTATAGTCAATAACCATTCTATATTTCCTTTTCCCGGAGGCGTCCAATTTTTTTTTTTACTACCCATACCGGTGAATTGTATGGGGATTTCGATGGCCTTATTATGCCTTGTTCCAATAATTCTTGAACTTGTTGTTCAACTTCGTCCTTCAAATGCATAGGATACGGGTAGGATCTGGAGTAAACTGGACTATTGGTATTGGTTCTTATTTCACCTTTGACTGATGTAATGTACGTGAGGGATTCGTTCGGTTCGGAGAACAGATTAGGATATTTCTGGATGATTTGTTTCATTTTGGAGTCCTGTTCCTCCGTCATGTGATCCGATCGTATTTGGATGATGTTAACCGATTGTGAAACCTGTTGTTTTAGTCGTATTTTTAAATTGTCCCCTATGGTCATATAGTTTTCCGCAGTGTGAATAACTGCTGATAGACTTTTCAGAGTATCGTTTCCGAGTATGGCATGAAACGATTTTAAAACAGGGAGTAAAAAGAATTTAATATTTATATGTTTTAATCCAAAGAGATTTATAAATGTATTGTGGGTTATAGCGGTTTTACCCCCAACGGATTTTGCGTAGAATTTAGATTTATTTGGTTGGAATGATTTTACTAGAGAATTTTGTATATAATTCTTATTGGAGCCTGTATCCACTAAAATTTTAAGGATCTCGCCAGATTTTGTCTTTGCCTCAAAATATGGCAAAGACGAGCTCTCTAATCTAAAAAATTAATTTCGACAGTTTCAGGGATTTCAGAAGAGTTTTCCCCGTTATACTGATCATCTAAATCTTCGACATATTCCTGAAAATCTTGGAGGTTATTCTCGACACCGTAAGTAATTGCTTGTTGGTAATATACTTCATCCTCGTTAATATGAGCCTGATCGTTTATTACCTGATCGTTAGTTTCAATGTGGAAATTCCGTTGAATTTTCTGTGGTTGTTGATATGTTCGTTCTGGTGGCCTTTTCCCTGCGAAATCGTTACCCTGTTTTGGCCTATTCATGTAGTTTACAGCGCGTGATTGCATGGATTGATCTATTTCCATAGGTACAGGCCTTGGTTGTGGTTTAGGAGCAAAGGGTCTAGGTGGAGGTGTCGGGTTAACATTTCGAAATTGTCGGATTTGACCTGGGAAATTTTGGATGTTGTTGGTGTTACGAGGCTGATATTGGTTTGGGTTTTGGGGAGGGTATTGTGCTGGGTATTGGGTTGGGTAATGGGTTGGGTAATGGGTTGGGTATTGGGTTGGATGTTGGATTGGTAATTGGTTTGGGTACTGGGTTGGGTATCGGGATGGGTGTTGGAAGTTCGGTTTTTCGGATGTTTTCTGATTTCGAGGAATGGTTCGTGGATATCCGACGTTTTTGTTTAAGGCATGATCCGTTCTGTAATTCTGGTTCTGCAGTTTGAGACAGAGATGCAGAGCTTGGGGTAAATTGCTCGGTTCCCGGATACAAAGGAGTCTTGAAAGGTCTCCTTTCAATCCCCGTATGAAGGTGTCCAGCGCTTTGTCTCGATAAGTCTGGATCAGAGTATCCATAGCTTCCCTTCCTATGGTCATGCACGAAATGTTATTTATAATCAGAGATAAGTGAGAATAGACTTCCTGGTAGAAGTCCTGCACTGTAAGGTTCCCTTGGACAAGGGTCGTCATCTGATACTCCAGGGTGCCCAGATCCCTCTTATCCGCATAGTGCAACGTCAAACACCTCGATATAGCCTCCCAATTGAGAGGTGTATTGTAGGACTCAAGGACCGAGTCCGCATTTCCGATGATCTTATTTCGTATGACATTCAAAATTCCAAAATACTTTGGTGTTCCCCTCTGCGCTTCGTAGAGATTTAAAACCCGCTCCACGCTTTTCCTCCATGAACTAAACTCCGATGAATTACCGGAGAATTCTCTGAGACACCGCACCACATCGGGTACTTTATCTAAATCAATCAGGTCCCCCCTATACCGCTCATCTATCCCTTGATCATTGGCCACCATATCCGCATTCGGACTTAATATACCCCCCACTAAATTTCTACACTGTTCCCTACATAACCGGGAAACTAGATCTGTAATTGCCGCTTCCATTTGAGCATTTTGGGCACTTTGGGCAGGATTTAGGGGATGAGGAATGGGGTTTTGGTTTTGAGGTGCATTTAGAATTGGAGGTCTGATCAAATTTTCGGGATTTGACATTTTGTTAAAGTAAAAAAAAAAATTATTATAGGATTCGATAAAGGTACTAAAAAAAATATTATACTAAATATAATCAAAAATTATTTTTTATTATTTTTGTTTTAATTGATAAATCTGGAGGGTCCCGTAGGAATCGCAGATTGTTATTTGTTTATAAAATTTTTTAAATTATTTCTTGTTAAATTAATATTTTAATAAAAAAAGTTTCTTTTTTCTTTTCTTTTTTAAAAAAAAATAAAAATAAGTATTGGAAAATATAAATTGTATTTTATTATATTATTTTTCACTGATAAATCTGGAGTACTATGGGCAGGATTTGGTTAATTAATCTTAAGGATTTTGGGATTTTCTATTCCTCTCTTTCTTTTTTGACAGATATTTCTAAATTTTGAAATTCTTTTTAATTATATTTTTGGGAGAAAAAAAAATTTGTTCGAAAAATAAAATATTTTAATAAATTTTTGTGTTATAAAAACAATTCATTTGTGTTGTATTTTTAAGCTTTTAAATATTTGTTCACTGGCTCTGATTCAAAAATAGTTTAAATTGTCTTTTCTGTTGTTTAGTTATTTATTAAAGCAAAAATTTTAGAAATCAATGAGTAATATAAATTATAAGGATACAAAACAAGATAAAAGCTTTTTTAAATTTGAAAAGTTGTTTTAAACATTTGTAAAATTAAAAATATAACAGTTATTTCGGATCTCTGTTTATTACTAATTTTTTGTTCCGGTAAGTTTTTTTTTATATTTTCTTATAAATTAATTACAACTTGAAAAATACAATATTTTCAGGAATTTTTCATTATAAAAATTAATGGTTTGACTTACAAAAAATGTATTATGTTGATTGTTGTTGCTGTCATTCTGTTCTTGGTAGTTTTATGTTATTCGCTTGTTGAAGATATTCGCAATTGTAGTCCTCTATAGATGAAGTTGCTTCTGTTTTTTTCCGTCCTTAAATCAATGGCTTTTTGTTCCAATTACTATGGCTTGATTTGTTCACTTTTTATTTGATTTTGTTCCTTTGCTTGTTTTCGTAGTGTTCACTTAAGATGTGTTTTTAATTTTTAACGGGTTTATGTTTAAAATACAGTTTTATTAAATTTAGTTTTTATTAACAGTTCTTTTGTTTAAAAGTTTTTTGATTTGTTTTGTAAATGCAATGCAAATTATTACAATTGTTTATGTTTTGCTTTTATTTGAGTCACTGAGGTTTCTGTTACTTAAATGTTTTGTTTATTTAAAATTATTTTGTTGTTATAGTCTTTGTTTCTTTTTATTTAAAATTAACACTGCCACTTTTGAAGTTTTTTAATTTAATTTTGTTGTTATAGTTTTTGTTTCTTTTATTTAAAATTAACACTGCCACTTGGGAAGATTTTTGTTTAAAATTAACACTGCCACTTGGGAAGTTTTTTAATTCGATTTTGTTGTTATAGTTTTTGTTTCTTCTATTTAAAATTAACACTGCCACTTGGGAAGATTTTTGTTTAAAATTAACACTGCCACTTGGGAAGTTTTTTAATTCGATTTCGTTGGGCGCCAGTTAGCTTTATTTACCTTTAGTTATTTAATGTTACCTTTAGTAAATAAAACAACGTTCGTTTTTGAGTACTTGACTGCAACTAAACTTTATTAAAAAAAAATCACAATTTAAAAATGCCAAAACTGCTTAATTGTAAAAAGTAGAATTTACCTAAAAATACTACAATAACAAAATTGCAGACATAGTGTCAGCAATTTCGACATTAATAAAATTATAAGGTTTCATAATTAAGCTTTAATAAATTAACACGAAGACGTCGCGTGTTTCAAAAGACGCGACTCAGCAAAAAGACAAAAGACAAAAGAAAAAGAATATTAGGAAGTCCCGTGGAATATTAGGGCGTCCCATGAAGATAATATTTTCTGTGTTAACTTGTATAAACGAGAACAAAGGCAACAATATTTCTTAACTGAGTTGTAAGAGTTATTGGTTGTATAATCACTTACCAAGGGTTCATCAACGAATATTGAATAAATACTCGATTGATATGGGCCCACGGTTTCGTGATGGTATGACCGTTTTTTTTATTATATTTGTGGTTAAGTAAAAATGTTGCATGGCACTTAGGTGCATTCGATAATTCTTATGAGCGTTCAGTTCATTTTAGAGTTGGAAAATATGACGAGAATTAAATTAGTAAAGGAAAGGAAAATTTACCAGCGATAAACGATCGCGTTCTTTTAAACTCCTACTGTGTGAGGGTTAATTGTGTTAATCTTGTAGACAAGCTGTCCGTAGATGCTGTTGATATGGCACAAGTAAACATTTTTGTTGTTTTGTTGAAGTATAGGGGTGGTTTTATATTTTCGTTTGGTATTTTTGCTTACGTACAGATGTTTGTTTGATGATATTATGAAAACCACTAACATTTTCCATTTTTTAAGCAGGTTGTTTTTTTGGTTGATGAATGAGAATATAGTTTGTTTTGTGTAGTTTTCTAGTAGCGTGGTTATGAAAGTGACAGTTGACAGAGATGCCAGATTATTGAAAAATTAATTTGAGGTGAATTTAAGTATAGAGCTGCCAGATCTTAATTTTTCTAGACGATTGAGCTTTTAATTGTAGATGCCACATCGGGAACTTATTTTAGGGATTTGTTGCCCGGCTAGCTCAGTCGGTAGAGTATGAGACTCGTAAGGTCAGGGTGTGGGCGTTTGCCTGCGTTGGGCTGTGCGAACGAATAATCGCTCTTTTACTTTTCGGCGGACAGGCGTTGAAAATTAAAAGATTTGTAGCGAATAACTGTTATACTTGGTGGTTTACTTCACGTACTGGTATTAAGTCAGCTGTGAGCGGCTGTTTTGTGGTCAGCTGTTAATTGGGATATTTATATCAGCTGTTCATTGTTTTGAAAAGGGTCTGGCGTAACGAAAATAAATAGTGATAAAATGAAGGAATTTGAGAAAAATATAAAAGGTACTGTTGTTTACTAAATTTTCTTTATTTGTTTAAGCCAAGAGAATTGGAGTATTTGGCTTAATAAAATGGCCAAAAATGGCGGGATTCAGGTTCAAGGCCAAAATGAAGTCGTCCATCGAACGATGAGGTACCGTTTGGACTGGAAATTTCTAGAATTTAATATTTTTTGATAGGAATTAACTTAGGATAGAATAGGATGAAAGTTGTTAGGCAAAATTGTATCTTTGAGTTAGATAGGGATAAAAAAATTAGCGGTTTTTGTAAAATTTGTGGGGGTGGAGTTTAATAGGCTGGAAGGTTAAAATGGCTTGGCGGCAAAGAGAATAAAATTTGGCTATTCATTGCTGTTTCATTATTCAAGCTGAGTGAAAGTGTCATACGAAAATATATAGCCACATTTTAATCTGAATTAAAAAAAAAAAAACTAAAAGGCAGCCATTTTAGCACTCCAGCGCTAGAGGACCATTTTCATCAAGAAATTAAAATTGCGTTTTCTTTAAAGGGTAAGTTAGGAATTTTTTGAAATTGTTTTATCAGGAAACTAAGAGGGTTTTGTTTTATTTAGACTCTCCAGTACCACGAGAATTTGATTTAATTAGACTTCAGACACGGCGTTACGGAAATATCAGGATAATCCAAGGGATACCTGTGATCCGTTTGTCTGAAGTCCACAACTTTTTCTTTGGGATAACATTTTTGCAACAATTTGTGATATTCTACTGTGTCCAAACTTGGTGCTGTTCAACTAAACCATAGAGGAGCTTTGTGGAAATTGTAAGGTTAACTGCGGTGCCTTAAAAGAAGTTTTATTATCAATAAATTTATATATATGGTCGGTGAGTCCGTGAGAATTAATGAAATAAAAGTGATTGAGTGAAACAGTGCGTCAAATTTAAAAAGAAGTGGCAAAGATAAAAAAATTTATTTAAATATAGTGTAGTGTTAAGTGTAGTGTCATTTTTTTTTTAAACTGTTAGTTTTTTTTAAGTGTTAATTTTTTTTTGTGAGCCCAAAACTTGTGTCCAAAGTGGATAATACATTTTTTTTTTGTCTCAGGGTAAAACGTTTGACCCATATTTAGTCAGTTTAGAGAGCTCTCTCAACAGGACAGTTTTGATTAAATTTAAATTTCAGGCCAGAATTTAGGTCATTATTTCCGTGAGGGTATACATTTTGGGAGTTTTTGTATTTTTTTTGTGTAATTTAGTGTTAGTGTTAGTTTTTTTTTGTAGCCTATACGTTACCATTTTTTTAATTCCAATTTTTTTAAATTATTTAATTTTTTTATTATTATAAATTTTTCTATTTGTTTTCTTATTTTTAATTTTTTTCAATATATTTATATTTTTTTATCTTACGACGTGAAAATATTTAATAAAAAGAAAAACCTGTAAAATTTTAGTAAAAACAAAAATCAAATGACTTCTTTTGGCTGACATTATTTGAGAAAATGTCGGGCTAGATATCTTCGTGTGGTGTGTTAATGTAATTGTGTGTAGGTGACCAGTGTACAGTGTATGGGGTAACATGGATGTGTCGATGTTACCAAGGAAGGGTGGGCAGCTAGGGGGGGCCAAACTACAACTAATGTCCCTGTGAAAATTATGTCAGGTGTAGGTATTGCCTTTGAATGTCTATCTATTATAAAAATGAGAAATTTGAAAGTAAATGCTAGGTTATTTATGGTTAGGGTAATAGAATAGGGTTTGGGAATGTGTTGTCGTGACTTCGTGTCTATTACTTAATTTTTTTATGATAATATTCAATTTTTTTCAGTGAGTGTAGTTTTATTTTGGTTTGAGTTTGTGTGTAATGATTAGTTTTTTTATTATATCGGCCCTCAGCCAGAAGTGGAGGGATGATCCTCCCCTGACATCCTGAGCTAGATGGGAGAAATGGCCACTTCCGGTTTGATCTGATGGGGTTTCGGTACATATTGCCCACCATTTTTTACCATCTGTTACATCGTTAAGTCTCTGTTCTAGATTCGCATAATATTCCTTTGTTTTAGTTCTCAAGACATTTTGATACGTTTTTCGATTTTGAGTGTATACGTCTTTATCTACAGAGCTTTGTGGCTTTCTAAAAGATTTCAATGCTTCCATTGATTTATCTCTAGCTTTTTCGCAATCTTTATCAAACCATTTATTTTTAAAGCCGGTTTGCTTTGGGTTTAAGAAAGGTCGTGCACAGGATTGCAAAATCGTATTATTAAGGACATTTAAATCTATATCCGCTTCCCTTTGTTGTAGAAATATTATATTGGTATCCAATTTGCTTCTATAACTGTCCATATATTTCTGATTCCATTTTAACTTTGGTAACAAATCGCCTTTTTTCATCATATTTGTAGTTCATGTATTGTAATGTTAAAATATATAGGGAGATGATCTGACCATATTTGGTCGTCCACAACAAAATTTTCTATAAGCTCTAGAATATCTATTGACACAGCACATATATCAATTACAGAGTTGCCATTTTTGTTGATGAATGTGTAACAACCATCCTCATCACCAGATGTTCTGCCATTTAAAATCACTACCCAAAGTTGTTACACAGCTCCAAAAATTTTCTGCCATCTCCTTTTATTTGTTTCTAATCCTGTGACTTTCTCTTTTCTATGCCTGCTTTAAAAGTTGAGACAATATTGCAATCTATAACCTGTTGTTCTTCGCCTATCCTGACATTTACATCACCAATGATGATAGGGTTTTCTAAGTCATTTATTTGCAAAAACTGTTGTAATATTTTAAATTCTTCATCCCAATTCGCACTTCTCATATATAATGGTATTATAGTAAAAACTCTAGAAACAGTTTTTATTAAGATTCCATCAAAATCATCATAGTTTTTTAAATACATGTTTGACACCTGCTTCCGTCAAACTCTTTTTTACTCCACAAACGTAGCCCCCTATACCTCTACCGTGCTTTTTTATTCTTGTAGCTGGTCTCCAAATTGTATAAAACTTCTTAAATTTGTTTTCAAAGTTGATTATATTCTTGGCTTCTACATGTGTCTCTAACAATATAAATATATCAAAACTCTCCACGCACTTAAAAAAATCATGATGAAGATGCTTATTACCTAAACCATTTACATTATATGATAATATTTTAAGTTTAATTTCATTTATTGTTTTTTCTAGGGCTAAATTACTATTTTCATGGGTAATATTATGTATTTTACTTTCATATGATAAGTTTACAAGTTTTTTGGAATAATTTTTTCTAAGATTTTATTGTATTCTAGTGTTACATTAGCTAATTTCTCACCATATATACTTTTTAGGACATCTTCTCCTTTATCTTGACCACACATGAGTGCCTTGTTTTGGTTCCAAAACATTTGCTTTTTATTTATAATCATATTGTCATCTCTAACTATAATTTTGTGGCTTTTATCTATTTTCAGGATTTCCTTCTTTACATGTAGCATAACTCTTTTATTTTGTTGTCGTTCTTTACACAAGTCCCTTTCCACATGTATAGATGTTCCTGCTAAGTTTTTTTGTATGCTTGAGTACCTGTGTTACAAGATTGGCTGACTTTAGTTCTACCATGACCGTCATTTTTTGGTTATTTTCATACAGTTTTCTAGTCTGCTCTATCTCAACGGGTTTTTCCATTTTAAGGTTTTCTTTAAGACTTTTTTTACGGCTTTAAAAACTGATGCTTGACTTTCCAAACCTCTGAATTTTAATTTTTTCTTTCCTAAATCTTTCTCAAGTAGCATCATTCTACGTTGATCATGTTCCTTGTCATCTTTAAGTTTTTGTATTTCTTCTTGTAAATGCTTATTTTCGTTTGACAGTCTGCTAACTTCGCTCTTAACTTCATTTATATTTCTTTCACCTCTAGAATATCAGACTTTGTGGCAATGTTTTTAAACTTTTCATCCAAAAGTGAGGCCATCATTTGCATAAGGTCACACTTTGTCATATTTCCAACCTCCTCACCCATATTTTCTGGAGATGTTTCAATTAGTCTTCGTTTTGTGTTATTTCTTTCGGTACACACTGTATTAGCTGATGTGGGAGTTGATTTATTTGAAACTGGTAGCATACTTCTAGGCAGTTATGATTAAATGGTAATACAGTTCATATCAAAACCACTGCATTCACAATTATTGTGTCGATAAAACTGTCTTCATTCGGCTAATTAATATGGCACCTCTATTTCCAAAAACAATATTTTGACAGAGCGAGACAAATCAGCTGTTTTAATTATTTACTTATTTTTGTTGAGTGTTTTATCAGAAAATTTACTTCCAATAAAAAAGTATAAAAATTGCAAAAATTATAAATTCAAAAAGTTTGCAATTAAGGAATTTGCATCAAAATTCAGCACTTCAACTATTTCACACAAATGCAGCGTAAAACGTTCCGAAATTCAAACAACTTTTGGGTCCCAAATGTAGTATTTTACCAAAGATTTCTTCAAAACAATAGGAGCTTAAGTAAAAAACGACTTCGTTTTAGGTAACTCAAACCAGTATAAGACACCACAAGGGCGTAGTTGAAAGGAGTATACCATAGCAAAATATTCACCAACAACTTCACCGAAAATTGAAACAGAGTATTGTGACAAAGAAAGCCATTATACCTGAAACCCTTATTTTATATATGCTAAGTGTTTGTTAAGAAAATGTGTTTGTATTTTTGTGTTTTTATGTAATTTGTGCATGTTTTTATATTTTAATTTTATCAAAATTTTTACTATATTTTAAATTGATTTAATTTTGAACATATATTTTATTTTTGAGTGAAAATTAATTTTGAGTGAAAATTTTTTTTTTTTTATACCAGTCGAAATAATTTGAAAGTAATTAAATTTATAATAATCCTTCTTGTTAGAAATTTTCTAATGTTTTTTTTTTAGAATAAGAAAAATTTTAATTAAAACGCTTTCATTTTTTTGATTTTAAAGACTTAGGAAAATTAGTTGTCTAAAAAGTTTTTTTTTATCATATCATATCCGTTTTGTTTTTAATTTGTTTTGTAGCATTCAGGTGAAATTCTGTAGATTGATTTTAGTAGTTTATACACTTCTGCGTAAAAATTTTAAATCATTTTAAAATGGGCATCAATAGAATACCGAGTAAGAATAATAAACCTGAGGGAGACGGAAGCTTTATTGATATGTCAGGAACTATTATTACGCCAAATAATACTCACGTGAATCCGTCTTCAGGAATGATGTTTTTGCAAAATTTTTATGAATCTGCGATAGTAGTTACAAAAAGCTACAAATCTTCTGACATGTTTATTTCCATTTTTCGGTACTATGGCGTTTGCTAAGAATACGCCCTTTGCAATCTCACGACTGCATATTACACCATTAATTCAAATGGTACAATCACCTCACTTCTTGGTGAAATTTTCACGAAATTTACACTGAACTTATTATCATGTATTGGTAGTGCTGTATTATCATCCGGTATTTCGGTATTTACCGTTAATATGAAATTGTCATAATCTATGTTGTAATTATATTTACAAAGGAAATCTCTTCCCAGTATACCATCGGTATAAATAGGACAATTATATTTGACCAGTTTTACTTTATGATCAACTACCGTTTCACCAAATCGTATTGTTATATTTGTGGAACCTAAAAATTTTATTTCTTCTTTTGAAATGCCTGTTAGGTAACAGTAATCATCTGGATCTTATCTATGATTTTCTAGCAAATTTTCTTTGAACAAAGAGACATTGGCTCCTGTGTCAATTTAAAATGTTAAACTATTACTTGTGCCTTGTACATTTAACTTTACATAGTTTTTCAGATCAGATGAGATACTAAATATTCTTTTGGTGTTTATTGGTTCTGTTCCGAAGACTCCTGGTACTCTAAAATCTCCGAATCCTGAGAGTTTCCCTGTTCCGTAATTTGTTTGTAAGGTATTCCTTTGGGCTAATTTTAATTATAAGTCTATTGACCAAATTAGCCCAAAGGAAATACCTTACACACATTTTTATATTTATTTATCTATTTATTTATTTATCTTAATCTATATATGCTTAACTATTATTTGAACTTTTCTTACGTTCTTTATCTTTTTGTTTTTTTAATTTTTTATATTCTCTTATTTCTTGTAATATTACATAAAATTCTAAACGTTAGCTCCTTTAATCTATTTGTTAAAATTTCTTTTTCTTTATTACAGTTTTCTGATGCTATTTTTCTCTTAATTGATTCTATTTGATCTTCTAATATTGTTAGCCTTAATTTCCTAGTTCCCGAATGACCTCTTCCTTGTACTCTTGTATTTTGTACTGGAAAAATTGGATATACAGGATCTTCTACTTTGTATTTTTTTTTTCAAAGGTTTAGGCCCAAATAGTAATGTGTCTAGTTTTATTCACTATTTTCCCTAATTTCCACTGTTCCTGAGCGGTTTTTATCTCTTTCAATATTTTTTTTAATTCTTTATCGTTCATAATCAATTTTAAATCTCGTATAAATTTTTTTTTTTTGTATTTTAATTCTCTTCACTTGTATTTGTTCTCATTGTTATATTTAAACGTTTTAATATAAAAAGCTAACTTTTACTTTTAATTTAATTACAAAGTTTATTCATTCAGAGTTTTTCTTATTGCGTACAATTCAATTACTCTAACAAAAACACGATGATGATTGACGTTTACGTGGTTCATAGATCATTACATTATATACAACATCCTCCCCTTTCCATAATCAGACCATAAAAATAACTAGTCCTGGGAACAGTCATAGTCGGCTAATCGTTTCGGCATACCTGCTTGTCTTCTAGATCGTTGTATTAGTACAACTGGTTTAGGAGGCGGCACAACATCTTCCATAATTAAGTTTTGCGAATTATCTGGTAATAAAAATTGGTCAGATGGTAATTCCATTGACTGGGTGGAACTCAAATCCTCAGTTGAGGAATCGGCGGAAGCTGTCTGCCTTATATTAACTCGATATCTTCTATATGGGGTATTATCAATCTCTACAACATAAGATCTATCTGAAACTTTATCCTTCACAATACCTTTAGATCACGTCTTCTTCGTATCTGGCCTAATTTAAACTCGAACCTCTTGGCCAATTCCCAGCTCTGGCAGTTCTTTTGTTGATCGGTCATAATAGCTTTTATACTTCTCCATATTTTGCTCTATTTTTTCAGGAACATAGTGGATAATTTCCGGTTTAAAATTACTAGCAATAGCTGGAAATCCGTATCGTGTCTCCCTGCACATTAATCTTTGAACAGGACTGCTTCCAATTTTATTCGGAGTATTTCGGCAGTGTAGAGTGACCACCACATATCACCTTTTTCTTCATCAGTCTTAGTTATAATACTCTTTGCTATCTTAACTGCAGATTCCGCTTTTCCGTTGCCCTGTTGGTGACATAGCGAAGACATTGTATGTTTAAATTCATATTTTGAAGCGAACTCTATCATTTCCTTGTTAACAAAATTTGTACCATTATCGGTAATCACCCTTTCGGGTACACCATATCTTGCAAATTGCTCCTTCATAATTGATGTTACTGACTGCAGAGTTAAATCAGGCAACTTACAACATTCGAAGAAGTCCGAATAGTGATCAATCATTACTAGCATTTTCTCTTGCTTTCCTTGATATTTCACAAAAAACACATCCATTGAAATTATCTGCCAAGCATAGACAGGTGTCTCATGTGACATCATCTGTAGCTTTTGTTGTGAAGCTGCAAGTTTTTGACATATTCCACAGTTTCTGACTTTCTCCTCTATTTGCTGGCACATGCTCGGCCAAAGAATATTCTCCTTAGCTAACTTAATGGAGTTGTTAATGCCAGTATGGCTGACATGTGATTTTTCAGTCATTGATCCGCGTAAATTAAGCGGTATCACAACTTTGTTCAACCGAAAAATTAGGCCATCTTGAATCGTCAACTCATGTTTAAATTTAAAAAAAAAAACTTTATTTGTCGGCCACCCGTTAGCAATATATTCAATTAACAATTTACACCATTCATCTCTAGCGGTCTCTTTACGTATCAGCTCTGTGGTATTATCAGATATCGACAAGCTTTTAATAAGCCTCTGCTCACCAATTGTCCTAATCGAAAAAATATTATTTCTATCCATCTGTTTTCTAAATTCGTCATCATTTAAATTCATCGCAGCCCTCGACAACGTATCTGCTATAATATTTTCTTTGCCATTTACGAACTGCAAATCAAACGTATAACGTTGAAGTATCATCAACATTAGCCTGGAGCCTCTTTGGAGCCTTAAGTAAAGGATTCCTAAAAATATTAATGAGCGGTTTTGTGACCCGTTTTTATGGTAACAAAAGGGTTGCCAACAATCAGCTGATCAAATCGAGCACACGCAAAGACAATGGCCGAAAGTTCCTTTTCAATCATGCATAATTCTGTTCGGCATTGGACAGCTGTCTTGAAGCGAACGCCACTGGCTTATCATTCTGAAAAACTGCGACACCAAGTCCAATAGAAGAAGCATCACAATGGATTTCCAAAGGTTCTCCCACATTGTAGTATTTTAAGCCCCTCAATGTTGGTTATAAGTTCCTTTAGTTTTTTAAACTCATACGCTGCCAGGTCTGACCATATTCATGGAGTGCTATCTAGAAGAAGCTTACGCAGTTCAACATTTTTTCATAGTTAGATTTGGAATAAAACGGCTGAGATAATTGACCATGCCAAGAAATCTCTGAAGGTCAGCCTTATTCCTCGGCAAAGGAAGATCAGTTATAGCCTCGATTTTAGACGTATCCGGCTTAATACTCTCATCAGACAAATATGACATAAAATTTAACGTAAGGTTTACATAAAGACATTTTGTTTCTATTTAGCTTGCAGTGTCTAAAGTGTCTCCACAACCATATATTAGCATGTCGTCAGCCATTTCTCAACACCTTGCAAGTCTTGGGTCGTTTTCCGGATTTTTAATTGAAACAATTCTGGGGCAGGAGAAACACCAAAAGGTAAACGATTTCAGCGATACCTGCCGAAAGGAGTCCAAAATGTGGTAAGCAAGCTATTTTCCTCTTCTAACTCCAGCTGCCAAAACCCTTTTTTGCATCAACAGTAGAAAACCCTTTAGCATTTGACAGCTCAGGCAAAATCTCGTCGATCGTTGTAAATTGGAAAATTTGGTCTTTTCAGGGCCTTGTTAAGTGGTATAGGGTATATATACGAAACGAATCAGATTTCTGTACCAATAAATGTTACTCACCGCCACTCAGTATGATTATTAACTTTGGCAATGATACCATCTGCTCCAATCTATTCAGTTCATCTTTTAATTTGTTGCTTAGAGCCACGGGTATTATTGGCTGCACCGTATTATCGCTCTCTAACGCGACCTTACCAGGAAGTTTTCCATAACCATTATATACTTCACCAAAACTTATTAACAATTTTTCCAGCTTCCGATCTGAGTAACTTTACCTTTTCCAGATAGCATTGCTTTGCCGAAATCGATCGACAGTATTTGACCAAACCTAATGCCGAACAAGCATTCTCCGACAGCAAAAAGCCATTATCAACATCAACTACTTGGAAATGAATATTGTATTTTTTTCCTTTGTGACGACACGGAATTCGTATTTTTCCAAAACTTTAACCTTAAAACCGCCAAATGCTTCTAAAGAACAATCAGTAGTATCCAGCTTTGTATTATCCTCCCGTAGCAATTTACGTAACATGAACAAGTGTCCATGTCACACTCATACTCATTCCAAAAAGCACGAATCATAAGTTTCAATACAGCCTTAATATTATTTTTATGTTTTTTACATTGCCCAGCTGATATATTAACGACTCGAAACTAGCAGTGGTGTCTTCATCGGCGTTGGCCACAACAGCATGAACCTTGTTCGATTTATCCTTAATTCGGTTTTTTGAATAACAGCAATTAGCAAAGTGTCCTTTCTTTTTGCATAAATTACAATTTTTGTTAAATGCTGGGCAGCTGCCACTCACAAGCGGATGTGAGCCCCACAAAATTAACATAACTTTTTCTGTAATTGTGTTGCCTTCATTTTATGTATAGATTTTTCAGAAGAACTCTCCATTTCATTATACCGAGTTTCGGTAATTTCATTTACCTTGCATCTGTTGATTACATCATCCACAGTTAACTTTGACAGATCTTCTTTCAAAAAAGCCTTCTTCAAGTTATCATCATTAATACCAAAAATCAACCTGTCACGAACCATTGTCGATTTAATATCATTCTGCAGAATCTTATCAAAATCACAACTGTTTGCGGCCTTTTTTAGTCTACGCAAGTACTCATCAAATGTTTCCATTTCCATTTGGTTGCATGCGAGAAAAGGCCATCGTTTAAATAAACACATGATTCAATCTTCTTAAGCAGTAACTCGCATGAAGATTTATCATCATCGTTAACACCAAAGTTGTTGTATTTTAATTTGCGTCGTCTGCAACCATCGACCACAAAATATTAACTTTTTTCGGCTAGCTTTCCGCAGGCCATCCTGCAATACCTGTCGCATCAGTATATGATGTCCAATTCGCCTTGAACAACTCAAATTATCCTTAACATTACCAGTAATCTGTAGTGGTTTCGGAAACGGCAACTGCGAGTCAGCAGAGGCTGCAATACTCTGCTGCATTACGGCCATTTGCCGCATCATTTGTTGCAAGACCTGCATTTAGGGTAGCCAGACGTACTTTTTTCAGCAGTACGCATACTTTTTTTTAGTCAATGTACTGTTTTCTGCATAACCCCTAAAAAAGTACGCTAAAGTACTTTTTTTTGCCTTTTTGTACTTTTTTCCCTGTTTAGTATATTTAGTAACATTTTTTTTTTGTGCAGAAAGTTAGTCACACAGTTAGAAGCGCCTTGTTAAAATGTCTTTACAATCTGAACACATTTGTGGCGACTAACAGAAGTATTTTTTCGTGTTTTTTATAGAGAAGCAAAAAATCGCCAGTCTTGACGACTTTTCTTCTTTATATTAATCAACGTCAGTCGCCAGCATTGTGATGAAACTCTTAATCAAAACAAATCGTAAATATTTTTGAAATTTGTATGTTTATTTTTTCTATACCACATTCAAATGCGGCAACTGAGAGAATATTCAGTTTAATGTTTACCTTTTGGAGACAGGAAAGAAACAAGCTTTTAATTCACACAGTTAGAAGCGCCTTGTTAAAATGTCTTTACAACCTGAACACATTTGTGGCGACTAACAGAAGTATTTTTTCGTGTTTTTTATATGAGAAGCAAAAATCGCCAGTCTTGACGACTTTTCTTCTTTATATTAATCACTCGTCAGTCGCCAGCATTGTGATGAAACTCTTAATCAAAACAAATCGTAAATATTTTTGAAATTTGTATGTTTATTTTTCTATACCACATTCAAATGCGGCAACTGAGAGAATATTCAGTTTAATGTTTAACTTTTGGAGACAGGAAAGAAACAAGCTTTTAATTCAAAATTTAGAGAGTGAACCGACCATTAAAACTAATTTTGAATTTACATGTGTAGAGTTTTTTTTTAATTTTTTAAAAACTGAAAATGCCAAAAATAGAATTGTTAACCACGTTGAAAAGAATTATAAATATTTGTAAAATTTTTTAATTATTTAAAAAAGAAATAAAATATAATTATTTAATAATTATATAAACGAACCAAACCGAAATGTACAACACACAAGTGATATTTAGTATTAAACATATTAATATAAACTTGTTCAAATTAACTTTGTTTTTAAACACAATTAAAACCTGACTAATTTTAAGTTAACATTTACGATCTTATTTTTATATTCTTTACTGAAGTATATGTTATTTTATGTTATGTTATTTAATCAATTTAAGGACGTTTTCAATAAAAATACAAATGTCCTTTTTTTTTTTATTGTACTGCTTTTTTTCTTTGATGTACTTTTTTTGCCAATTCAATATCTGGCTACCCTACCTGCATTGGTTGGTTTATAAACTCCTTATCAGTCATTTTCAGCTATTGGATTCTAGCAATCACCTGACACCATGTTATATTTAGAGATGGCAAGATTAATCGTAAAGATTAAATTAATCGATTAATTTTGACCAATTAATGATTTAATTGTATCGTATACTTGCTTTCAATTAATTGCAATTTTAATCGATTAATTGGCAAAATAATCGTTATTTTTTTAATATTTTTGGTATTTATTAATTTTTTTTCGATTTTTTTATTTCGAGCACATGTTTTTATCTGTGATTGTCAGTACTGTTTCTTTGTTCTTTCTTAACAAGGCGCATTTATACAAGGTGGTGGCAGTAGTACAACAAATACAACATTACAAAAACAACAGCAATTTGTTGTGGCAAATTGCGCTAGTAACTGTCAAATCAGAGATACAAGTCGAGTAAAAAAGTCGGCTGCGGGGCTTAGCAAAAAATTCCCGGCGGCGGCTGAAAGCCGACGTTTAAATATAATAAAATAATTATTTTTTTTTTTCGAAATTAGTAGTTTAATAATTAAAACAAAAGAAAATTAAATATTTCACGAAATGCTTAAAACATTTGAAACAATAGTATGCTTATAGAATTAAAAATAATGTATATCAGCCGCTTACTTCGCCGACGGCTCGACTCCTTAAAAAAAAAAATCGCGGCGCCGCGCCTTTACGACACTCGACTTGCAATCTCTGGTCAAAATTATGGCATTTACGATCGCAAAAAGCATAACCAACAAAAAAATCAGCTGGGCTAGTAATCACTAAGATTCTTGTTAGAAAGAAAGAAAGAAGATTCTTGTTCACTAACATTGCGCAAAATGGCACCTATAAAAAGTAAAGCCTGGAAATATTTTACTAAAGAAAAAAATAACCTGGTTGTGTGTAACTTTTGTAAAAAAAAAGTTAAAATTTTCAAACAACACATCAAACATGTTCCAGCATTTTAAAATTGAAACATGCAGCTGAAGTTGATAAGTTTAAGGTAAGATAAAATAGTTAATTTCCTTCAAAGATTGGGTCCGTAATGCATTATTTTATAGCATGATTCCAAAACAAACGACGATGACAGTGAAACCATTGATGAAAATAGTGTGGATACTGTGATCGATATGTCAAATGAATGCGAAGGTAGCACAGATGAAATGCCGAGTAGTAGCGCCAGTCAGCCAAGTAGCCGGCCAAGTCAGTTGAGGAGCACCGACAGTCAGCCATTAATTTTAAAAGCATTTTCCAACATTCAGAGCTATTCCTCCGGAACAAAAAACACATGGAATCATGCACATGACCGTCAAAGATAATTTGCCGTTTACCTTTGTCGAAGGTATGTTTTGTGTTCATTTATTATTCTATTATTTTATTCTAAGAAATTTAACTTTATTAAAGGTGCGGGCTTCTTAGACTTTATGAAGGAAAATTTCCCACTTTACAAAGTCCCAACAAGGAACACGATAAAGGCTGAAATTGATAAACTGTATGAAGTGGAAAAAAACAAATGTGTGTCATTGCTTTCAAATCTGCGTTGTGTAACCTTGACCACTGATATATGGACTAATGTAGACATGAAAAGCATGTTGGGAATAACCGTTCATGGGTTGCTTGATACAAAGCCATTTAATGGAACAATTGGTGTGTATGAATTGAGTGAGTCCCATACAGCTTCCCATATATCTGAGATTTTGTCCGATGCAATGAAAAATTTTTCTATTGAGGAAGATAAGGTTAAGGCTGTTGTCACAGACAATGCAAGAAATATTGTCAATGCAATCTATGAAAAATTCGGAAAAAAGCGTCATATTCCATGTTTCGCCCATACGCTGAATTTGGTTTGTTCGAATTCATTAGATATTTCTGCTGTACAAGGTATTATTTTAAATGCAAAACAATTGTAAAATGGTTCAAACGCAGCGTTAAAGCCAATGACGACATGCGAAAGGTGCAAGCAGCCGCTGGCGTACCAGGAGTAAATTTTTGAAAACTTTTACTAGATGTAAATACGCGCTGGAATTCCACCTACTATATGATCGAGCGGTTCATCAAACTTAGCGCCTACGTCAGCCAAGTTTTGTTAAATTACCCGGATTCTCCGCCCATGATAACGTCAAGAGAAAAGGATGAACTAATGGAAATATGTACATTTTTAAGACCTTTAGAGGCCATGACAGTGCAGATAAGTGGCGAACGGCATGGAACTCTCAGCCAAATAATACCTCTAGTTCATTGCGGTCATGAGCAAATTTCGAAAATTCACCCATGTCAACCAGCAGCACAAAAACTGAAACAAGAAATTTTAAAGCAATTTGATAAAAGATTTGCGACCATAGAACAGTCTTTCCTCTTAGCTGCATCCACTATTTTGGATCCCAGATTTAAAAGGGTTAATTTTAAGGATCCATTGGCTTTGTCGTCGGTATTAAGATATATTCGTGCTGAAATAACCGAAAAAGAGGACAATATGGAAACAGCAAGTGAGTCATCGGTTGAATCAGAACATGATTTTGATTTCTGGGCTCCACACAAAACTCTCGCGCACAAAAAAAAAAAAGAGAGCATGTGACGATGTGCAACCTCAAGACGAGCTCACTTTTTATTTAAACTCCCAAGTTTTGCCACTTAAATCAAACGTAGTAGATGCTTGGGATGACATGAAAAACAGTTTATCCCAAGCTCTATGAAGTCTCTCAAAATTATTGCCACTTGATTGGAACATCAGTGCCTGCGGAACGGTTGTTTTCCAAGGCTGGATCCACCGCAACATTAAAAAGAAACCGACTAACAACTAAAAGGTTGTCAAAATTATTATTTTTACAAACATGGCTGAATAAAAATAAAAATTTTTCAAGTAAATTGCTTTTAATTATTATTTTTGTTTTTTATATAAATCGGCAATTAATCGACAATTAATCGATTAATTCTTATTAATTGCAATTAATTGCAATCAATTATTTTACTTCTGCAATTAATCATATGATTAATTAATCGATTAATTTTTTTTTTTGCCATCTCTAGTTATATTTAATATAAAAGCTAACTTTTAGTTTAATTTAATTACAAAAGTTTTATTCATTCAGAGTTTTTCTTATTGCGTACAATTACTCTAACAAAAACACGATGATGATTGACGTTTACGTGGTTGCCAGATCATTACATTATATACAACACTCATTCTCGTACAATTGTATTTGCGCAATGTAACGAATGCAATTGTAACGAAAAAGGAAATGAATTACTATTGATACTTATTGTTGGATGATGGCGTTATCTCCCTCCAGTGTTCCGCAGTTACAGGATTCTATTTATCAATTATTCATTAAAAAGTCATCAGTGGTCCGCCAGTTTGCAGGATCATCAATAGTGGTTCCTTTATCTACGACTGGATTGGATCATTGAGGAAGTCTTCAATAGTGGTTCTTTTAGTTGCGACTGGACTGGATCGCCATATGGTAAATGATGGTATCGATGTTTTTTTTTTTGTCATTTGCACTACTTGTGCAGTTTATTGACTTTAGTTTTAAGTTAGGATGACAATTCACAACTAACCCTTACAAAAATTTTGTACAGTACTTATATACTAAATTCAATTCTAATAGTGACAAAAATAACAAAGGGGAAATGTCATAAACAATAAAACAAACGCTGACACATTCTAAACATATGTGTTTCAATGGTAATGCCCAAACGTCTAGGTAGTAGTACTTGAACATGTGGGGTCTAATATCAACTAACCCAACGATCGACATTGAACGTCATAAAAAGAAAGTAACATGAAACCCTTTAATGTGTTTTGTTTATGGGTGTTCATATTTGTAAAATTCATATTTTATTAGTTCTGACTAAAGGTGCATTTGTTTACTTTTCCAGTAAAATCCAGTAGATGAGTAAACTTTGGGCAACATGAAAATTTTACTCTCAAAACTGGCTCTTGCACAAAAAAGTAAACGCCCGGAAAAATTGTAAAAACTTGCAGGTTAATTCAAACATATGAGCGCTAAAAAGCTTAGTGTTGTAAAATATGTGTTATTTAGACTACCCAGTATATATTGTCTTTGGTACTTGATGTATTGCATTTTAATAATTATAAATTCGTAGCAATTGTATTTATTAAATGAACTTTTGTGGAAGCTTTTAGACTTGTTTAGTTTGTACATGACTTTTCATTTTGTTTCTAGTTAAATAACATACGCAAATACATGAATACTTGATTTTTGATATTCGGTACCCTGAATAATATGCAGTAAGACGTATTCATATTGTTGCCGACACTGGCAAAATCGCTAGAAAATAGTCCAGTTTGCTAATTTTCTAATGAGATGTGTTTATTATTTTATTTCTAAATGTCAAATTACATTTTTCGGAGTAGACGCTACTTGCGTTAGTTAAACTGCGCCATTTTATTATAAAATTGTATTTTAGCTTGGCATAGCGTGGTGACTTGTTGTTAATCTTGAAGATTATATTAATTTTAATTTGTATAGAAATTTACTCTAGTGGTTTCCATACCAAAAAGTAAGTTTAATTTCTATAAATAACTTGAATTTATTTAATTAAATTGTATTTATAGGAATTTTAATATAAGAAACTTGAATTTTAAATAAATTATATTTTGTTTGGAATTGAGTGTTTCTTTATTCAAAATCCCCGTTTAAGTCACTAGCGAGGCGGTTTTGTTGCAAAACCCCGTCTCAGCAATCCCATTATGACCCATTTTGACCGCCTAGCTCAGGGACGTCAGGGGGGGCTCGACCGATCATATGGGAAGAGGGCAGAACAATAAAATTTCTAACACAAAAAAACACTAACAAAATTAACACTCAAAATCATAATATAACTACAAAAATACAAAAGAAAAACAAAAAAAAAAACATTACATTTAACCCCACAAAAAAAAATCCCATTATACTAAACAAAAACTAACACTGAAAACCCTATAACACTAACTATAAGAATTTACCAAAAGAATACAGACAGACCAATACACCCACAATATTAAAGATTGACTAACAGATATATACAAGGACAAAAGATGTTACTTGCCCCACTAGTAGCCCACCCTGCCTTGATAACCTAACCTATTTCTCTCCAGGTTATCCCAGTAACAACACAAAACACTAGTCACCCTACATACTTACGTCAACACACATTCTAACACTTTTAACCAGACATTATCTTATTAATGTCAACCAAATAAGAACATAATTTCTTTTAAATTTAATATTATAACAAACGATTATTATTTTATTGGAGGATATATGAAGGTAAGTAAAATTTAAAAAAAAATATATGGAAAAATAAAGTAAGTAATATTTGAAATAAAAATTAAAAATGGTTGAAAACTAAAAGTAAGTTAAAATAAAAAAACTCAATAATTAACAAGAATTAAAACAATCATAAAATCGCTATAAGCAACAAAAAAAACAGTCCCAAAATTCCAAAAATTCCCTGACCCAAATTATTGGTCTTAAAATTCACGTTTAGCCTAACCTAAATGAGAGAGCTCTCTAAAATAGGGTAAAATATTACGGGACAATAAAAACTTCCGTAGGCGCGCACAAAAAAGGGAACCAGTGTGAGTTTTGGGCTCACAAAAAAAAAAATTTACACACACTAAACTAACACTAAATCCTCCTAACAATTTAACCTTAAATTTACAAAAAAAAAATAATACTACTTGCTGCTTCCTTTTCCTTTTTTTTTTAAAATTTTGTTTGAATCACTGGAGCACCTTTACATCACTGTCACTTTAAATTGCACAAGACTCACCAAATGTTTGTTGCAGTTCCTCTTTAATTTAAGGCCCTTCGGCTGACCAAGCACCAAACAGGAACAGGTAGTTTAATTCAAAAAAAAATCCACAAAAAGGTAGTTTGCACTCTACTGGCCAACAATTCTTCTGGTTTTGTAGCAAAACTCAATCCAGACAAAAAGCATCAATTGTATTCTACAGCCTACCGAATCACAGGAGACCTTAGCACTTCCTGGTATTTTCGTCAAACAAAATGGCTGTTGTCCTCTGTATTTTCTAACACAAAATGGCAGCTATGGCTATCACCAACCTTAGTAATTTGATCCTCAGACAAACTGTGAGCTATGGCAATTGCAATTTCTGTTGAGCCCTGATCCTCAAAAAGTATTCCCTTAATGACTTCTTTGGGAGGTATCTTCGCTTGCTGGCTCCAAATGTTTTTTTTTTCTTATAATTAGCGCCGTGATGTTGTGCGTATACAATTGGGAACTCAAAACGTTCCGTCTCACAAAAAAGTGTACTTGACGCACGCACGATTCAAACAGCAATCCTCTTTCTCTAAAAATTTTAAAACCGCCAGCCATATACCTTCCAATAAACCTTAAACCCGCCCACTAATTCTACAAACCGCTATACTATAATCACTGCTCTTCTATCCTTAATTAACTATTAGATTTATAACTATTTATCCTATTTTAACTCATTATACGTAAACTTATTCTCACGAGATTTTCTAGTTTTTTCCATGTAATAAAAAAAAAAAATTACGCCATATTGGCAAGAAATGGCTTCCCCAAGCCAATGAGCCATCCCTTTCTCCCCCTTTGGCATCAACCATACACTCCGTTAATTTTTTTTTTATTAAATTATAAATTCGACTTGGTCAAAATTAATAAAATTAAATTTCCACTACGTTAAATTTTCTTAAACCTATCTTTGATTCCCTTTTCATCCCCTAAATCATTTTATTTTCTTTCAATACTCTAATTATTGGCAACTCCTCCTATTCCACATTCTCATTCAGCCAAAAATAAAACAGCTGTTTTACTCTTACGCGTTACCAACACTGGTGGTTATCGACATTAACCCCTTGAGACCAAACATGCCGCTACAAATCTTTCGATTTTCAAATGCCCGTCTGCAGAAAAGTGAAAGAGCGGTCAAAATTATATTCCTCGCAGCCCAACGTAGGCAAACGCCCACACCCTGAGACATTAAACTCATGCCTCACCGACATGAATAGCCGGGCAACACTCCTAATCTGTTTACAAACGGAATCCCTAAAATCGCTGGAATTTCCTAATTTCAAAGATCTGGCATCCACAAATCGTTCAACAAAACATCAAAACTTGGTAGCACTATTCCTACATCTCCATTCACAATAGTATAAAAAACAATCTGGCATCATCGTTACTGTCAATTTCATTGACCACGCCAGATTTTTACAATTTCCGTCAACGAGAAAGAAAAACGCAACACGCGTAGTAAAAAAAAATAAAGAACCGTGAAAAATAATAATAAATTTTAAATAACCAAAAAAAAAAAAAACTATTAAACACTCAGAACTAAAAAAAAAACTCAAAACAAGTGTACGCATTTAAAGTGGTTTTATTCTTTTTTGTACTTTATACCCTCCACAGTGTATACCTTACAAATGAAACAAGCAAAAAAAACGCATACAAAAAAATTACAAAGTGTAAAAAAAAATTATTTTTTTTTTCTTTGTGAGGTGAAAACATCTTTTTGGATGTAACAAAAATATTCTTTTGTGGTAAAATGAAAAAAAAAAACGCTATTATTGATGTACCAGGCGACAATATGAAATTGTACTATGTACATTCACATCAATGAGTCCCCATGTTCCACTACACATATCGTAGGCTCATCACTGGGTTGACCAAACGCCACAACTACATCCCATCATTTGTGCGAACTACACACCAAAAAGTTGAATTCAAGAAAAACGATAAAGAAGGTTTGCACCTACACTCAGGGAATTGAGCAGGTAGAAACTACTGCAAATGTGCCTTAAAACCACGCACGTAAAAATAACCATCGTAATTATCACTAACTATAAAAAAAACTCTAACGTTAGTAAAAATAACTCTCAAAACCATACAAAACAACTAACGAAATATTACTACTTATCCCAATCATTGTTCTATTTGCGGAACTGAGTAGATTCCGATAAACTAAAAAGTATTAAATATGCTATGTGCAAAGGGTGGTAAGTTTACATATTGAAAATTTGAACTTTGGGACACATTGTGCAATTTTTTTATGTCCCTTCACAACAGAACAAATGAGCGTCGCCTTATCTTGTACAAAAGTAATGCATATCGCCAGTATTACTGCCATTGTTAAGTCCTAATTATTATTGTGCCTTGGCCAAATCAATAATGAGCTGACGATACATCACTCCATCAAAACACATCGGAGATGTAAGACGCGCGACGTTCAGCCGATAATCGGCCGCCGCCAAAGTAAAATGTCAGTATAATCAAATTTATTTCTATACGAATTCTAACATGATTTCCCCTCTTCTCAGGTTTACAACTGCTAATTCTATTCAACACGTCCTAGTGTAAGGACTTTTAATAAGCCTTAACCAACAAAAAAAATTCAAATGCCAATAACGATTTGTAAGTTTCACCGCCTTGCAAAACAGAGGACAACAAGTATGCCACCCCTTTTTAAAACAACTACAAGCAAACAACACCTATTTCAACATAACAATACCCAGCTATCACCGGGATAAAAAAACAGGTAAGATCAAGGCCTCAAAAGAACCTAAAATTTATGAATTATTTTAAATATTTAAAAATAACCATAATTTGGCATTTAATTATTAACTCAATGTTCTCAAAAGTATATGTATTAATGAATCCAATATTCTTCTCACTTAATGATGAAATTTTGCAGCCCTTCTAGAAAAAACATCAATATCAATTTCCTTTTTAAATTTAATCTTCTGAAATTTCAATACATTCCAGAAATTTGAATCTTTTAAAGAATTAACCCTATTACTCCCTATTCAGAAACATTCCATACATTTAATTAACAATTCACATATACAAAACAAATACTGAAAGGTTCAATTCTCTTCAAGTTCTGGAAAATTATAAAACCAATAATTTTGGACTTTCGTAGCCTAATTAATTACTTCCCCACACAGACATTTAAATGAATGCAATCATTGATTGCAAGTAATCTTTCCATACTTTTCAAAAATTTTTTTTTTTTTTTTTTTTTTTTTTTTGAACCAAACGTTCAATAAACAATCGAATGCACTTGCGTGCTACGCAACATAACTTAACATCCATAGTTAAAAATTAATCAAACGGTCGTACCTTCACAAAACTACAGATTCATAGCAATCGAGTATTAATCTAATATTCGTTGATGACTCTGTAGTAAATGAATAGTACAACCAACAAATCTTAGACCATGGTAAAAGAATTATGGTTGCATCATGCTTTCGTCTATACATAAAGTATAGAAAAAAGTATTTTCATTAATATTCAAAATTCGAATTCTCATTCCCCAAACTCATAAATTTAAAATTATGACAATAATTTTAAACATTAAACATAAATTTTAATTTAAATAACAAAGTTACGATTTAAACTCTTATTTCTTTACGAAACGAAATTCGTCTGTGTGGCGTAAAGGTGGTGAAAAATCATAAACAATCAAAACTATCATAAATATGCAAATACGACACCTAACAAAAACAAAGAACCAACATACAAAACATTAACAACTCAATTTAAAACAAAACCAGTACCCAAAAGAGTACATTCACAAAAAAAATCTAATCTTTCAGCCTAGTTCAATGAAATTGACGATCATTTAATTAAAACAATTCTATTTCTTTTCAAATTTCTTCTTTTTTCTTCTTTTATAAACAAGGAGAGAAGATATCTGAGCAGACAACCAGTTTGATGAAGATTATCATGTGTAGCTGACAACTATACAAAAAAATTTGTTGAAATTTGGTTTTGTCTATCTCTACAGGTGTAAAGTCCTAAGGAAAAATTATCAGGATCTTCAATACCAGTTGTATTCATCGTGCCATCAAATACAATATCCCATTTGTCTATACGAACCCTACCTTCTACTGGTTCTACATTTATATTTGGTTCATAACCTGTAAACACGGTACCGCCGTCTAACATACTAGAGAACCTGGTAGCATCGTCCCGGCCTCTGCGAGCCCGAGGTATACGATCCTCAAATCGTCCTCTTAAACCATCAAATGCATTGGAACCGCTTGGTCCATTTACACCATTAAAATCAGCTAAATCCAATAAATGTGAATCCATCACAATCGGTTGCATGTGAGCTCCGGTGAACGCATTATCGCCATCGACAGATGTAAGCCCACTACTACCCACAGGAATTTTTTCCCGTGCAGATGCACTACTTCTACGCGACTCATTATTTCCAAATTATCTTTGGGCAAATTATTAGATACGTTACGGAGGGGTTTCAATAGCCATCTCCATATCCTGCCTAAATTTGACCAAGCTTTCCCTCATTGTAGCGTGTAACCATTGTGACATTTCTGCCCTTAAACTTGGCCATAATTCTCCTGTGCTCTTCGCACAGCCTTATCTATAGTATGCCCTATATTACCAGGTAGCCTATCAATCTCATCCTCAATATCGATTAGGTCCCTACGTTCTTGATTGGTTGAGATTTGTGGAATAGGAGGGTTTCGTGGCACTGCGCCAGTTCCAATACCCCCTGCTGCTTGAGATGTGCCATCGTTTGTCTCACGGTTTTGCACCCTGTTAATCGTATTTGATAAATCATGAACATTGGGGTCCATATATATTTGATTAGTTCGGTGTATGCATAACCGGTCGACGATTTCATCGAAGTGCAACTGCCTTTTGCCCTTCGAGTTATCGTTACTCATCTTAAAAAAAATTTTATTTTCCAGTTTTTCTTTTATTTAGGGAATCAAAAAAAAATATTAAAAAAACTCAATTTAACCTTATTTGATTCTTCCTTCTTTTTTTCGCAAAAATTAACCTAAAACTTCTCTTTATAATAAACATTTCAGTGTGTTGACAAAATATGTTTCGGGTGACCAAATTAAATTTATGAGTTGTACGAACCCATTTCTAATACTAGTTTCCTAAATCTATTATCACAGTCTTAATATTGCATCTAATCCATTCCATATTATCCTAATCTATATGCAAAAATCCCATTTAACCAGACAGTGCGAACATTTGTCGTTCAACGCAAAAGGTCACTGCCCTAAATTTTATAAGAAGCTACGTAGCTCTAATCTTGTCCACGGCCTTCATCACAAATATATTGAAACTAAATAACGCTAATCTATGTAAACAAAAATATCACAGACTATAAAAATAATCAAAATTTCCCGTTGAATATTAATTCGAAGTTCATCATTCTGTTGCCCCACGGTTTTCATGCTATTGACCTTATACCTAGGGTAAGTGCCAAGCCACTATACCATGAGTCAACAAAATGTGTCACTCGATTAACGATTATCTCCTGAATTTCTTTGGGCGCCATATTGTTGCAAAACCCCGTCTCAGCAATCCCATATGACCCATTTTGACCGCCTAGCTCAGGGACGTCAGGGGGGGCTCGACCGATCATATGGGAAGAGGGCAGAACAATAAAATTTCTAACACAAAAAAACACTAACAAAATTAACACTCAAAATCATAATATAACTACAAAATACAAAAGAAAAAACAAAAAAAAACATTACATTTAACCCCACAAAAAAAATCCCATTATACTAAACAAAAACTAACACTGAAAACCCTATAACACTAACTATAAGAATTTACCAAAAGAATACAGACAGACCAATACACCCACAATATTAAAGATTGACTAACAGATATATACAAGGACAAAAGATGTTACTTGCCCCACTAGTAGCCCACCCTGCCTTGATAACCTAACCTATTTCTCTCCAGGTTATCCCAGTAACAACACAAAACACTAGTCACCCTACATACTTACGTCAACACACATTCTAACACTTTTAACCAGACATTATCTTATTAATGTCAACCAAATAAGACATAATTTCTTTTAAATTTAATATTATAACAAACGATTATTATTTATTGGAGGATATATGAAGGTAAGTAAAATTAAAAAAAAATATATGGAAAAATAAAAGTAAGTAATATTTGAAATAAAAATTAAAAATGGTTGAAAACTAAAAAGTAAGTTAAAATAAAAAAACTCAATAATTAACAAGAATTAAAACAATCATAAAATCGCTATAAGCAACAAAAAAAACAGTCCCTTAATTCCAAAAATTCCATGACCCAAATTATTGGTCTTAAAAGTCACGTTTAGCCTAACCTAAATGAGAGAGCTCTCTAAAATACTCCATAAAACACACGGGACAATAAAAACTTCCGTAGGCGCGCACAAAAAAGGGAACCAGTGTGAGTTTTGGGCTCACAAAAAAAAAAATTTACACACACTCAGGTTTACAACTGCTAATTCTATTAACACGTCCTAGTGTAAGGACTTTTAATAAGCCTTAACCAACAAAAAAAATTCAAATGCCAATAACGATTTGTAAGTTTCACCGCCTCTGCAAAACAGAGGACAACAAGTATGCCACCCCTTTTTAAAACAACTACAAGCAAACAACACCTATTTCAACATAACAATACCCAGCTATCACCCGGGATAAAAAAACAGGTAAGATCAAGGCCTCAAAAGAACCTAAAATTTATGAATTATTTTAAATATTTAAAAATAACCATAATTTGGCATTTAATTATTAACTCAATGTTCTCAAAAGTATATGTATTAATGAATCCAATATTCTTCTCACTTAATGATGAAATTTTGCAGCCCTTCTAGAAAAAACATCAATATCAATTTCCTTTTTTAAATTTAATCTTCTGAAATTTTCAATACATTCCAGAAATTTTGAATCTTTTAAAGAATTAACCCTATTACTCCCTATTCAGAAACATTCCATACATTTAATTTAACAATTCACATATACAAAACAAATACTGAAAGGTTCAATTCTCTTCAAGTTCTGGAAAATTATAAAACCAATAATTTTGGACTTTCGTAGCCTAATTAATTACTTCCCCACACAGACATTTAAATGAATGCAATCATTGATTGCAAGTAATCTTCCATACTTTTCAAAAATTTTTTTTTTTTTTTTTTTTTTTTTTTTTTTTGAACCAAACGTTCAATAAACAATCGAATGCACTTGCGGTGCTACGCAACATAACTTAACATCCATAGTTAAAAATTAATCAAACGGTCGTACCTTCACAAAACTACAGATTCATAGCAATCGAGTATTAATCTAATATTCGTTGATGACCTCTGTAGTAAATGAATAGTACAACCAACAAATCTTAGACCATGGTAAAAGAATTATGGTTGCATCATGCTTTCGTCTATACATAAAGTATAGAAAAAAGTATTTTCATTAATATTCAAAATTCGAATTCTCATTCCCCCAAACTCATAAATTTAAAATTATGACAATAATTTTAAACATTAAACATAAAATTTTAATTTAAAATAACAAAGTTTACGATTTAAACTCTTATTTCTTTACGAACGAAATTCGTCTGTGTGGCGGTAAAGGTGGTGAAAAATCAAAACAATCAAAACTATCATAAAATATGCAAATACGACAACCTAACAAAACAAAAGAACCAACATACAAAACATTAACAACTCAATTTAAAACAAAACCAGTACCCAAAAGAGTACATTCACAAAAAAAAATCTAATCTTTCAGCCTAGTTCAATGAAATTGACGATCATTTAATTAAAACAATTCTATTTCTTTTTCAAATTTCTTCTTTTTTCTTCTTTTATAAACAAGGAGAGAAGATATCTGAGCAGACAACCAGTTGATGAAGATTATCATGTGTAGCTGACAAGCTATACAAAAAAAATTGTTGAATGAATTTGGTTTTGTCTATCTCTACAGGTGTAAGTCCTAAGGAAAAATTATCAGGATCTTCAATACCAGTTGTATTCATCGTGCCATCAAATACCAATATCCCATTTGTCTATACGAACCCTACCTTCTACTGGTTCTACATTTATTATTTGGTTCATAACCTGTAAACACGGTACCGCCGTCCTAACATACTAGAGAACCTGGTAGCATCGTCCCGGCCTCTGCGAGCCCGAGGTATACGATCCTCAAATCGTCCTCTTAAACCATCAAATGCATTGGAACCGCTTGGTCCATTTACACCATTAAAATCAGCTAAATCCAATAAATGTGAATCCATCACAATCGGTTGCATGTGAGCTCCGGTGAACGCATTATCGCCATCGACAGATGTAAGCCCCACTACTACCACAGGAATTTTTTCCCGTGCAGATGCACTACTTCTACGCGACTCATTATTTTCCAAAATTATCTTTGGGCAAATTATTAGATACGTTACGGAGGGGTTCAATAGCCATCTCCATATCCTGCCCTAAATTTGACCAAGCTTTCCCTCATTGTAGCGTGTAACCATTGTGACATTTCTGCCCTTAAAACTTGGCCATAATTCTCCTGTGCTCTTCTTCGCACAGCCTTATCTATAGTATGCCCTATATTACCAGGTAGCCTATCAATCTCATCCTCAATATCGATTAGGGTCCCTACGTTCTTGATTGGTTGAGATTTGTGGTAATAGGAGGGTTTCGCTGGCACTGCGCCAGTTCCAATACCCCTGCTGCTTGAGATGTGCCATCGTTTGTCCTCACGGTTTTGCACCCTGTTAATCGTATTTGATAAATCATGAACATTGGGGTCCATATATATTTGATTAGTCGGTGTATGCATAACCGGTCGACGATTTTCATCGAAGTGCAACTGCCTTTTGCCCTTCGAGTTATCGTTACTCATCTTAAAAAAAAATTTTATTTTCCAGTTTTCTTTTATTTAGGGAATCAAAAAAAAATATTTAAAAAAAACTCAATTTAACTTATTTGATTCTTCCTTCTTTTTTTCGCAAAAAATTTAACTAAAACTTCTCTTTATAATAAACATTTCAGTGTGTTGACAAAATATGTTTCGGGTGACCAAATTAAATTTTATGAGTTGTACGAACCCATTTCTAATACTAGTTCCTAAATCTATTATCACAGTCTTAATATTGCATCTAATCCATTCCATATTATCCTAATCTATATTGCAAAAATCCCATTTAAACCAGACAGTGCGAACATTTGTCGTTCAAACGCAAAAAGGTCACTGCCCTAAATTTTATAATGAAGCTACGTAGCTCTAATCTTGTCCACGGCCTTCATCACAAATATATTGAAACTAAATAACGCTAATCTATGTAACAAAAATATCACAGACTATAAAAATAATCAAAATTTCCCGTTGAATATTAATTCGAAGTTCATCATTCTGTTGCCCCACGGTTTTCATGCTATTGACCTTATACCTAGGGTAAGTGCCAAGCCACTATACCATGAGTCAACAAAATGTGTCACTCGATTAACGATTATCTCCTGAATTTCTTTGGGCGCCATATTGTTGCAAAACCCCGTCTCAGCAATCCCATTATGACCCATTTTGACCGCCTAGCTCAGGGACGTCAGGGGGGGCTCGACCGATCATATGGGAAGAGGGCAGAACAATAAAATTTCTAACACAAAAAAAACACTAACAAAATTAACACTCAAAATCATAATATAACTACAAAATACAAAAGAAAAACAAAAAAAAACATTACATTTAACCCCACAAAAAAAATCCCATTATACTAAACAAAAACTAACACTGAAAACCCTATAACACTAACTATAAGAATTTACCAAAAGAATACAGACAGACCAATACACCCACAATATTAAAGATTGACTAACAGATATATACAAGGACAAAAGATGTTACTTGCCCCACTAGTAGCCCACCCTGCCTTGATAACCTAACCTATTTCTCTCCAGGTTATCCAGTAACAACACAAAAACACTAGTCACCCTACATACTTACGTCAACACACATTCTAACACTTTTAACCAGACATTATCTTATTAATGTCAACCAAATAAGAACATAATTTCTTTTAAATTTAATATTATAACAACGATTATTATTTTATTGGAGGATATATGAAGGTAAGTAAAATTTAAAAAAAAATATATGGAAAAATAAAAGTAAGTAATATTTGAAATAAAATTAAAAATGGTTGAAAACTAAAGTAAGTTCAAATAAAAAAAACTCAATAATTAACAAGAATTAAAACAATCATAAAATCGCTATAAGCAACAAAAAAAACAGTCCCAAAATTCCAAAAATTCCCTGACCCAAATTATTGGTCTTAAAATTCACGTTTAGCCTAACCTAAATGAGAGAGCTCTCTAAAATAGGGTAAAATATTACGGGACAATAAAAACTTCCGTAGGCGCGCACAAAAAAGGGAACCAGTGTGAGTTTTGGGCTCACAAAAAAAAAAATTTACACACACTAAACTAACACTAAATCCTCCTAACAATTTAACCTTAAATTTAACAAAAAAAAATAATACTACTTGCTGCTTCCTTTTCCTTTTTTTTTAAAAATTTTGTTTGAATCACTGGAGCACCTTTACATCACTGTCACTTTAAATTGCACAAGACTCACCAAATGTTTGTTGCAGTTCCTCTTTAATTTAAGGCCCTTCGGCTGACCAATCACCAACAGGAACAGGTAGTTTAATTCAAAAAAAAATCCACAAAAAGGTAGTTTGCACTCTACTTGCCAACAATTCTTCTGGTTTTGTAGCAAAAACTCAATCCAGACAAAAAGCATCAATTGTATTCTACAGCCTACCGAATCACAGGAGACCTTAGCACTTCCTGGTATTTTCGTCAAACAAATGGCTGTTGTTCTCTGTATTTTCTAACACAAAATGGCAGCTATGGCTATCACCAACCTTAGTAATTTGATCCTCAGACAAACTGTGAGCTATGGCAATTGCAATTTCTGTTGAGCCCTGATCCTCAAAAAGTATTCCCTTAATGACTTCTTTGGGAGGTATCTTCGCTTGCTGGCTCCAAATGTTTTTTTTTTCTTATAATTAGCGCCGTGATGTTGTGCGTATACAATTGGGAACTCAAACGTTCCGTCTCACAAAAAAGTGTACTTGACGCACGCACGATTCAAACAGCAATCCTCTTTCTCTAAAAATTTTTAAAACCGCCAAGCCATTATACCTTCCAATAAACCTTAACCCGCCCACTAATTCTACAAACCGCTATACTATAATCACTGCTCTTCTATCCTTAATTAACTATTAGATTTATAACTATTATCCTATTTTAACTCATTATACGTAAACTTATTCTCACGAGATTTTCTAGTTTTTTCCATGTAATAAAAAAAAAAAAATTACGCCATATTGACAAGAAATGGCTTCCCAAGCCAATGAGCCATCCCTTTCTCCCCCCTTTGGCATCAACCATACACTCCGTTAATTTTTTTTTTTATTAAATTATAAATTCGACTTGGTCAAAATTAATAAAATTAAAATTCCACTACGTTAAATTTTCTTAAACCTATCTTTGATCCCTTTCATCCCCTAAATCATTTTATTTTCTTTCAATACTCTAATTATTGGCAACTCCTCCTATTCCACATTCTCATTCAGCCAAAAATAAAACAGCTGTTTTACTCTTACGCGTTACCAACACTGGTGGTTATCGACATTAACCCCTTGAGACCAAACATGCCGCTACAGTTTATAATTATTTTTAGTTTTTGCCGCATTTTTAATTCAGCTATTGTTCTTTTAAATGTTTTTATTACTAAATGTATGCTTTTTGTTTGCTTATTTTTGTTTGTTTACTTAATTTAATCATATGTTTTTGTTTTCTACTGGATTTTACTGGCAAAAATTTGCAGGCTTTTGCTGACAACTGTCACTTTATTCTCTTAGTAGATGCTCTCTTTTGCAAATTTATGTGTACGCGAACGCATTTCAGTAAAATCCAGTACAAATTTGTGCAAATTTTGTTTGTAAACGAATGCACCTTAAATTAACTCAAACGTTGAAATATTATATTGTACACTCTGTACAATATAATATTTCAATATTGAAATATTATACTTTGTACACTCTGTATCTTAAGTATGCACACTACAGCACTTAGCATAAATTAAATAGTTAATGATAAGACCATTAATGAGGTTGTAATCTACAAGATACGAAACGTTCTATTATTATGGTCTTGTATTATGTAATATTAAGTCCACACATAATTCTTTGTGAGAAATAATTATTTTAGTTTAAGTTCAAAATAAAATAGTATATAAGTAGGGAAAAATTGTAAATAAAGTGGGTTCTATTATAACCGTATAACCATCCGTGTCGTTATCCATTTCTTAGTCAGTGTTCTTCAGCAGTCCAAGTATAAATTACACATATCATTTCTTTTGTATAATTACAAAGTTCCCTTTGTTGATGATAAGCACTATTGGACTTTAAAATACTCCACTTTGTTCGTTAGCAAATTTTTAAAATTTGTTAGCTTACCTAAGTTTTTTTTTGTAACTTTCTAAAGTAAAATATTAACAATAAAAAAGCATCAGTTAAATAAGATACCAATGCGTTACTTGACTGACATACAAAAGAAAACTATAAAACTTGACTGTGAAGTGCTTACCAAAAACAAAAAGGTAAAACGGAAAGCGAAATTGGGTTATTTTTTTTTCATACGTCATAAAGCATACATTTTAGAAATAAAACATAATTAAAAATTAATTTTTTTTTATTAAATTACAATATAAAAAGTTGTATGAGCTATTTGCAATTGGTACGTTTTTGTGTTGAAAAAATTGCCGTTGATTTGAATGAATTTGTATTTTATTGGTTTTCCTTTTAGGTTCTTCTTGAAGACGTCGTGTCAGCCTCTAGTACCATTATTACGGCTGCTCCATTCCTAGTTATGATTGCTTTTTGTGAAATGTGTTGTGTTGTAAGGTAATTAATTGTCTTGTAAGTTAATTAATTATTGTAAGGTAAGTATTAATTTAGTCCGTATTCGTAAAAATATTAAACACAAACACAATTTTTAGCCTTGAAACTCATAAACGAATATTAACTTTTACACAAGGTTTGAAATATGTATTTTAAGCAAATAATTGTTTATGAATACAGTTTATGAATTACAGTTTGTGTTAGGAGTTTCAACTTTTTAAGGAAAGTGCTAAAAAATTCAAAATTTTGTGTTTTTGACCAAAAAATAGTTTTTAAACTTCTAACTTGAATTGTTGTTTTATGTTTTTCGATCCAATACCTAGAAAATAATACTTTTTCTTAAAAAATTAAAAAAAAAAAAAATAATAAATTCTTAAAAAGTATTGTTACGGAATTTACATTTGAAAGCTAATAATACAAGTTCCTCGTCAAATTTTCAATTAAAATTGATTTTTGTAGTATTTTAGTTTATTTTACTTAAATTGTAAGTTATTTTACGCTTTTTAATAAAACGATTTTTATTAACTCAAAACAACTACTTTTTATTATTTCTATGGAGATAGATACCGGGAAATTTAAAAAAAATCAGCTTTCCAGATAACCGAAAAAGTGCGGGAAAATGAAAGCCTAGCTGGTTTCGACACACATAAAAAATATTTAAAAATACATTTTTCTTTTTGAAAAAAATTGACTGTGTGAATCAACCAGCTATTGTAAAAATCGAAGTATGCAGAAAATTCGTCAGTTTTGTTTTAAAGGTCAAAAATTAGCTATTTTCTCTCAACCAGAAGAAGAACATGTAAATTTAAGCAATTATAGTTATCAAAAAACAATTTGAAAACAATGCCTAAAAATTTTTAAAAATAGTGCGAAAACTATTGCCATCAATTTTTGAAATTTGACTTAATATATAAAAACTAGATTTTTAAAGAAACATTAACGTTTTAAGTGCGTACAATGCGTCAGTTTCAATTTTAAACCACAACAATGGAGCGCGATTAGGTTATATATGTATAAATTTATTGAAAATGCTTACATGGAATCCAACCTATATCTTCCAACTGTTTTGTAAAAGAATTCGCACAAATTCTATGCTAAGTAAAAAATGCCTTGTCTGAAATTGTTTTCTCTGTTGCGAAAATACTGGCCTTTATAAATAAATAAAAACTTTTAAGAATTATTATAAAATAAATTTGCTTTAATTCATAAAACATTAATACAATTTGCCTCATTTTCACAATATCCCGTTAGCTGCTAACTGGGACTTTAACCGACACATTTGTTGTTGTTGTTTCCCATATAACTTTCAGTTTAATTTTTAACTGGACATTCAGTAATATGGCCTTAATGTTATTTGCTAGATTCTTGATTCCATCCATCATCTTCAGAAAGAAATCGACGTTTAGTTGACGTGTTCATATATGGGCGAAGAACCCATTCCACATTGGCAGCTTGCATTTCATCGAGAGTTCCCAACTTTATTTGATATAATTTTAATTGAAAGCGCGGTCCAACTTCAGCAACTTCCAATTCTTTATTATTGAATTGGAATGTATGATGTCTAAATGATATGTAATCGTCATGATTGGCAAATGTTATAACTCGTTTTGACTCTGATTTAGGTACTGGAAAGAGGTGTTTTAATATTTTCATTGTTCGTTTACCCAAACTTGTTTTAAAGTTGTGAAAAATCAAATGCGGCTTTGTTCACTCATAGGTCCAATATCTTGAATATCGTGACGCATTACAACACTTGATATACTGAAGAAAGCGGTAGGACCATATGGTAGATGACAAATAACCAGATTATCTGGTACCCCCGCGATGTTCATGTACAATTATAAAATCGGTAACATCATTAGCTCTTGCAGCATGGATTAGCTGTTTAATCTCGTATTTTCCTCTGTTCATTCTTTGGGCATTAGGAAATATTAATCTCATCTCTTTGACAAACATTTTTAACCTTGCCGATGGTTCGTGCGATGTGGTAATCATTATCTTCGGATCTTCACTTCCGGCATAACGGTACTCATCATCAAAAGAACTGCTTTCATAATCTGTGGAATGAAGAATTCGGAGACTGTATGGAAATTATATAAAAAAAAAAAAAAAAGTATTACCAATCGAGTCATATTTTAGTTTAGCTTGAATCTGAATTGCGTTGTTTTGTATATCACCATGAATAAATTTGTTTTGAAGCAAACTTTTTTCTAATTTTATCTTCTTCTCCTTAATTTTATTATGCCTCGACTCGGTAGCCTTTTTGAAAAGATATTCTCGTCGTAGTCTGGCTTGTCTCCGCAACATGTTTTCTTAATAAATTGGAATATACTAGCGTTGGAGTAGTGTCGTTCATTAACGAACTAGTTCAATTGAACGACTCACTCAATTGAACGATAAAAATTTTCACCAATATTCGATCTATAGCAGTGTTTCTCAAAGTGGGGCGCTCGCTATGTGGCAATTTTAACATTTTAGGGGGGCAATGGGCTAATTTTTGTAAGTTATTAAACTTTTCATGTTTTTTTAATATATAAAAATAAAATTCTGGGAACAAGTCTAGTTTAGGGGCCTCGCTCAGATTTTTTTTTTTTTTTTTACCCTGAATAGTACTTTTTGAGCTGATTTCAACAAAAAAAAAATTTTTTGTCGGCGACGCCCCCTTGCGTCAGAAATGGGCATTAAAGTTGGAATAGTTTTTAACGATTATCTCAAAAAGTACAAGTTCGATCACGACAATATGGGTGTCATATGAAAGCTCTTTAAAATATCTTTCTAATGAGGTACAATATGTCCTCATAAATTAACCCATTACAGCCCAGTTTTAAGTTTTTCATTTTTTATTCTAGTTTTTTTGTATAACATATCTGTTTATTCAAAAAAACTTCTATATATGTAAATAAAAAATTTATAGAAAATTATAGCCCATTTTACAAGCTTTCATTTAAGGTATAATGTGTTACTATATCTCTTATAATAAAAAAGTTATTAATGGTTAAAGTTGGGGAACAAATGTAGTTTACGGGCCTCGCTCTAAAAATTGCAATTTAACAAAGTTATTAATTTATATATACATATGCCGAGCAAAGTTTTTCTGTGTAACAGGCCTTCGGCCGGGCTTAGGGGTTTTTTTACTCCCATCAGTCGAATTCTCGGCTTCGCTGAGGCTTCGCCCCGGGCTGCAGAAATTTCGGCGTATTTACAAAAGTCTATTTGTTTCTAAAAATTGCAATTTAACAAAGTTATTAATTTATATATACATATGCCGAGCAAAGTTTTTCTGTGTAACCGGCCTTCGGCCGGGCTTAGGGGTTTTTTTTACTCCCATCAGTCCAATTCTCGGCTTCGCTGAGGCTTCGCCCCGGGCTGCAGAAATTTCGGCGTATTTACAAAAGTCTATTTGTTTCTAAAATTAGCAATTTAACAAAGTTATTAATTTACATATACATATAAGAACAAAAGTACAAAAATGAAGAAAATTAAATAACGATATAAATGTTAATATCAACGGTGTTAAAAGGGTTAAAGTGAAATATTATATATCAATTAAAGCTTGAAATCTTAGCTACAAATAAATATTATTTGTATCGTACCTTTATAATAGTCAAATTTTGAGAAAATACGAGGTTTGTCTAAAAAATTCGGTTAAAAAACAGACTTTTTTAATTTGACGCTTAACGGGTTAATGGAATTAGAAGTATTATATATCAAATGAAAGGTGCTTTAATAAGCTTTCAAATGATATGTATATTGTTTTGATCCGATCAGAAATGGTGAAGATGCAAAGATTCAAAATTCAAACTTTGGAAGTCCATAGCTCGGGAACCGAGAGTCGCCGACAAAAAAAAAATGTATTTTTGAGCTCAGCATTAAAAGTTCTACTAATGGTGAAAATTTGAAATAAATCCGAGCGAGGCCCCTAAACTAGACTTAAGCCAAATTCTGTAGAATTAAAAAAATCTGTATTTTATATACTTACTAACAAAAAGTCATATACAAATAACAATTTGTTGCCAATGACAGTTATTTTCTGTATTTTTATATATAAACAGTTCTGTCAGATATGGCGATTTCTCGCCAAACATGGCGATTTTGAAACGTGTTTGGCGTCGAGATTTTCCATATGGCGACATGGCGGTTTTAGGCGATTTATGATGTAACTGGCGATTTTCTTGGCTATTTTCACCATTTATATTATTTCAGTGATTTTTTTAAATAGTTTGCCTTTTTTTGTTATATATATATATATATATATATGTATGCACAGCGCATAGTCCAGAGACATTTATTCGTTCCCCCGCATAGTTTAGGGACATTTCCTTACTTTGGGGACTGTCCCCAAAATTTTCGCGCCTTTTCATACATCTAGCGTTTAAGATGAGAACAATTTTTTCTATACACCGCATATTCCGGCGACAATTTTGGGCATGTCCCTAAAGTATGCGCTGCGCATACATATATATATATGCACAGCGCATACGTTAGGGACATGGCCAAAATTGTAATTTTTTGTTGGAATTGAAACGTTAAAGTGAAAAGACCAAAAATCAAAAAGCTCTGCAAAATAATTTAAAAACATATATATAAAGTGTTGTTTAAAAAGATAGGACTTTAAAAAACAATAAATAAAACAAAAACTCATACTTGTTAATAAATTGAATTATAAAAAACATAAATCTTGCTAATAAAAGTTTAATTTATTGCCCGACCCAGCCATGGCTGAGTGTCATAAATGCAAAACCTCAATTCGAGGAGAATCAGGAATTATCTGTGCTGGAGTGTATAAAAAAGTGTATCACTGCTCTGTCAAATGCGCTGGTGTTGACCAGTATTCGGTGAAAATTTTGGATGCGGACAACTTTGTGCGGTTTATGTGTGAGGATTGTGTCCAGTATATACATAATGTTGACCTTGTATTAAAAGAAATCCAAGATGGTGTTAACAAAAACAAAATAAATTTAGTGGAGTACAAAAGTGAATTTGAATCATCACTTAAACAAAACCAAAATGAAATTAAACTCCTATTAGAGGCAATAGAAAAACGTTATGAAGAGAGACTTAAAAAAATAGACAATGCTCAAAAGATATGTGAAAAAAATGTCGATGAAATAAAAAAAATATGCAATGTTGTAAACGAATATGAAAATAAAAATAACGAAATTTATAACACTATCAAAGAAAGCAATGAAAATATGTGCAATGAGATAAATAAAGTTATTAAAGAAACGAATGATAAACAAAATAAAATGTCATTTGCTGACACAGTAAAAAAAACAGTGATGCCAGAACTAAAAAAACAAGTACCACTAATTATTAAACCCAAAGAAAAGCAACGAGTAGAAAAAACAAAAGAAGACTTAAACAGTAGGGTGACCCAATAAATCTAAAAATTACTAATGTTGAAAATAGGAGTAATGGAACATTAGTTATACAAAGTGAAAACAATGAAGAAAGAGAAAAAATTAAAACTGCGATTCAAAATAAAATGAGTGAAAATTATGAAATTAAAGTACCAGATAAGTTTGATACGAGTATAACAATAACGGACATGACATTTAAATATACCGATGAAGAAATAATTAAAAAAATTAAAAAACAAACTGAGTTTTTAAAAATAGTGAACTAAAACCAGTTAGATCCTACGAATTTAAAAGAAATAATAAAATAATTTATAATGTTAAACTAATAATTGATAATGACTCATACACAAAAGCGTTATCTGCCCAAAAAATTAATATTGGTTGGGAAAAATGTAGAGTTTTCGACGGGACCTATGTGTTAATGTGCTATAAATGCAGAGGTTTCAATCATAGAGCAAGTGACTGCAAAAATCAGGAAGTATGCTATAAATGTCATGGAAACCATAGAGCAAAGGAATGTAAAGAAGAAATTATTGAAAAATGTGTAAACTGCATAATATCAAACGAAAAACTTAAGGCTAAAGTGCAGTTTACGGGGTTTTGGAAATCAAAAAAAAAAAATACATGGTCCTCTCCAGAATGAAAAAAGAAAATTTTTTTCTATCTTCGGTTAAGAGGGCTGACGCCCCTGGGGCCCTCTAGGGCCAAAAAAACCGGTATTCGTAGTAACATATAAGTGGGGGTACTCTAATGAAAGGAAATTTCATCTGGATTTCAAAAATGATTTTTTTTTGGATCCATGATACGAAGCGCCCTCTACAATCGTTTTATGGCGCCTGGCCCCCCTGGGTTAAAAAAACGGAAACGGGTTTTTTGGAAAACTTTGCTTAGCAAGGCACTTCCTACGCATACCGGGGCGAAGCCTCAGCGAAGCCGAGAATTGGACTGATGGGAGTAAAAAAACCCCTAAGCCCGGCCGAAGGCCGGTTACGCAGAAAAACTTTGCTTAGTAAAGCCACTTCCTACGCATGGGATGTATGATGGGAGTAAAAAACCCCTAAGCCCGGCCGTAGGCCGGTTACGCAGAAAAACTTTGCTAAGCAAAGCCACTTCCTACGCATCCCGGGGCGAAGCCTCAGCGAAGCCGAGAATTGGACTGATGGGAGTAAAAAAACCCCTAAGCCCGGCCGTAGGCCGATTACGCAGAAAAACTTTGCTAAGCAAAGCAACTTCCTACGCATACCGGGGCGAAGCCTCAGCGAAGCCGAGAATTGGACTGATGGGAGTAAAAAAACCCCTAAGCCCGGCCGAAGGCCGGCTATGTGATAAACTTAAGTAAAAAACCCCCAAAAATATATTTAAAACAGATTAAGAATATAAAAAAAATAATGTTCAATTATATTACTAGTTCAAAGTAAACATTAGTTTATTTGAACTACTTTGTTCACAAACATGTTTGTTTTGTTGTTGACAAAAATCAAAATGAAACTGTAAAATTTTAACGGTAACATTTTAAATGCTATGCATTATTTATTTGTGAATAATTCGTCTAACGAACAACACAGTTTTTAATGGAAAATATAATTTGCTGCGATATATCAGAATGGGATAAGGAGGGGGTATTAGTTGATAAGCTAATGGAATTTGGTATCCTTCCGATGCCAGGCACCATGTTTTGTCCTAAAGGGCATGCTACCCCAATGGTTTTGGAAAAGGAGGGGGGTCGTTACAAGTGGCGCTGTAACTACTTTCATCCAAAGAAAGGTTGTGCTTCTAAATGCAGATATACCGTTTCTTTAGGTGCTGGGACTTTTTTCGAAAAGTCTCATCTAAACTATGCGGTGGTAGCTAAATTTATATTATACTGGGTAGATAATATAAAATTAGCTACAATTGGGAAATATACTCGGATAAATTCAAACCATACGTTAGTGGACTGGGCCAACTTTTGTCGTGAGGTTACATATGATGACCTTGTCATCAATATGAAACCGATCGGCGGAGTTGGCAAGACTGTCGAAATTGATGAGTCCAAGTTTGGTAAACGAAAATACCATCGGGGGAAGCGTGTGGAAGGCCAATGGGTGTTTGGCGGTTATGAAAGAGAAAGCGGAGCCTCATTTATGGTGCCCGTTGAAAAACGGGACGTTGACACCCTTTTACCAGTGATTCAGCAATGGATACTTCCAGGGACCACTGTAATTAGTGATTTTTGGAAGTCATACGATTGCCTTGAGGAACATGGGTTTCGTCACTTAAAGGTGAACCATTCGCTGCATTTTAAAGATCCGGAGACTGGAGCTCATACTAACTCCATAGAGGGATCATGGGCACATGCTAAGCGAAATATCCCAACGGGAGGTCGTAGAAAGAAATTTATGCCTGGCTATTTAGCAAAGCATATGTTCTTACGGCGGTGCTCTGCGAGAAACTTAGATCCCTTTGTGGAGTTTTGCAGAATTGCAGGAATCTTGTATGATCCACGTGCTCCACCCCCGGAGTTTGAAATCGACGATACCGCGGATGATAGTGTTGATGAGGAGGAGTGAGAGGCAAGGGAACTCACTATAAAAAAGCCACCCGATTTTCTTTAATTTTAATATCATTTTTGTTTAATTTTATTTTTTAATTTTTTTAATATTACTATTGGTCGAATAATGGCTTTTATTAGGAATTGGTGTTATCGGTTCAAAAATAAAAATCATTTTTGAAATCGTGAGACAATTTCTTTTTATTTGAGTACCGTTTTTGTTTAATTTTATTTTTGACTTTTTTTCGTATATTACTATTGGTCGAATAATGGCTCTAATTTGGAATAGGTGTTATGGATCCGAAAAAAAATATCATTTTTGAAATCGTGAGACAATTTCCTTTAATTTGAGTACCCATACGACCCTGTTACTATGGCCCCCTGTTTTTTGCCTCCCACGGGCCTCCCGGGGCCGAGCCCCTCCCAAAATAATTTCGGTTTTTTTTTTTTTTTTATTCTGGAGGGGGTCATGTATTTTTTTTTTTTGATTTCCAAAACCCCGTAAACTGCACTTTTGCCAAACTTAATCTAGGACTTGATGAAAATCATCGAACTTTAAGCAAAGAATGTCCAGTGTATCAAAACAAATTGAACATGAAGATGAGAAGGATGGGCTTTAATGTTTAACAATCAAAGAATATAATCAATGGAATATACACAAATGCCGAGGGTTTACTTAAGAACTTTAATCAAGTGGAAATAACCGCAGCAGTTAAAAACCCCGAATATTTAATACTTTCTGAAACTCATTTAACTGAGAAAATTAAGGAACAAGAATATCAATTGCAGGGATATGATTCTTATGTAACATTGTCTAATTCTGCACATACCGGTGGAGTTATAATCTATTTTAAAAATATATGGAAGGTGAACAAATTATGTGAAAAAGTCGTTGCTTCAAAATATTGGATGTGTGCATATTTGGCACAAAATAGAAGTACGATGATGATAGTAATGGCTGTTTACAGATCTCCAAACAGTAGCGAAGTAGAATTTTGTAACGCATTTGATGAAATAGTTGAAGAAATATGTAAAACAAATTATGAAATAATTATAGTAGGTGATTTCAACATAGACTGGAGAAAAGACGATACATACATACAAAAATCGAATACAATTAACTTTAAATGATAACGGCCTCAAGCAAATTGTTAATGATTATACAAGGGTCACAGCAAATACAAGAACTTTAATAGACTATGTAATCACAAATAATGATAACGTATACGCTAGAATTAATAATGAGAATAAAATAGCGGATAATGAATCTATAGATATAATAACTCAAAAAGAAAATAATGAACAAATAATAACAAAAGAAATAGACGTATTCAAATATAATAAAAACTTATTTAATAATGAACTTAATAATGTATTAAAATATATTGAAAATAATAATGTAAATAGTAATGCCCTTAATATCGATATGTGCATTGAAAATACAATAAAAAAATTCACAAAGAAAACAAAAATTAGCGAAAAGAATAATGTTAACAAATGGTTTAGTAGAGAACTAAAGTTACTAAAAAAGGAAAAAATTACCAAATACTGTATAGCAATAACAAGAAACACAAGTGAAGCATGGAACAATTATAAAATAATAAGAAATAAGTATAAAATCAAAATCGAATATGAGAAAAATAAATTTATTAATAACAAAATAAGCAATGCCAAAGATCAGAAACAAATGTGGAAGGAAATAAAAGCCTTAGTACTTAGTAAAAATAAAAATGTGATACAAACTGCGATATTTAATGAACTAGAATGTAAGGAAAATTACCAAATAGACAGTCAGTTTAATAACTACTTTGTGAATAGTATTAAATCAATTAGAAATTCGATCGAACATGTGCAATATATAAACCAATTACCTGTGTTAAAATCTCAATTTAAATTTCGTGCAATAAATAACAAGAACTTAAAAATATATGCAAAGATATTAAAAATAAACCTGACTTTAATAACGTATCAATGAAAATAATAATGGATAATTGGAACATTATGGGTAAGACCATGATGAATCTGATAAACGCATCACTAGAAACGGGAGAGTTCCCTGAAAGCTGGAAAGTGTCATCAGTGACTCCAATAGAAAAAATTGCGAAAACAACTAAATGTGAAGAGTTTCGACCAATAAACACACTAAAAACGTGTGAAAAAATAATTGAAAAAGTGGTAAAACAACAATTAGAAAAATACATTGAACAAAATAATATATTTTCCAAATATCAATCAGGCTTTAGAAAAAAAATTTCATGTGAAACAACGGTAAACTACGTAATTAATAGATGGAAAAATGTAGAAAAAAACAAAAAAATAATGGCAATCTTTTTAGATTTTAAAAGAGCTTTCGAGACAATTGATAGGGATATCTTAATACAAAAACTATATATGTATGGAATACAAGGAAATGAGTTAAAATGGTTCAAATCGTATCTTACAGACCGAAAACAAATGGTGAAAGTAAATAATATTAAATCTGATTATATAGACAATGAATACGGAGTGCCACAGGGCTCAATTTTGGGAGCACTATTGTTTATTATATATATTAACAACATGCCGGACGTTTTACAAAAATGCGAAATAGTTTTATATGCTGATGACACACTGATCTTCACTGAAGGATACACAGATAAACAATGTCAGGACAACATGATGCACGATATTAATAATATAAAAAAATGGTTAAAAATGAATAAACTAAAATTAAATGAAAATAAAACAAAAATAATGGAAATAAACATGAACAATGAGTCGATATTTGAAATTAATAATTAAGTTATAGAAAAAGTAACTGAAATTAAATATCTTGGTTTTATAATAGATGAACAATTAAAATTCAAAGAACACATGGAATATATATGCAAAAAAATTGGTAAAAAAAATCGGGTTTTTAAACGAATACGAAATAAAATATCGATACTAACGGCTATAAATATTTTTAATACAATGGTTAAACCACACTTCGAATTCTGTTCAACAATTTTGTATACATGCTGCACAGAAACACAAATAAAACGACTGCAAAAACTTCAAAACAAAGCTATGCGATCCATTTTAAGATGTAACATTTTAACACCGATTGAAAATATGCTTGGCGCGCTGAAATGGCTCAATATAAAACAAAGAATGGAAATGAATACACTATATTTTATACAAAAAATGAAAACCGGAAATGCACCAGAATATTTGATAGAACAACTTAATTATGTTGGAGATATACAACCGTATCAACTAAGGAATGCTGATAACTTTCGACTTCCAAAAGCAACAACAACTGCAAAGCAACGTTCACTTTTCTACAAAGGACTACACCTATATAACATGCTTCCAAGCGACACAAAATCTGAAACAAATACTAATGTTTTTAAAAGAAAAATTGTACATTTCATAAGAAATAATGATATTCCACAGAGCTTTTGATAAAAAATTATGTACAAAAATAATATTTTTTAAGAATTTATTTTAAAGTATTTTAAATACTACTAAATTATTAATAAAAAAAAAAAAAAAAAAAAAAAAAAAAAATCTAATACGCTAGATGTATGAAAAGGCGCGAAAACTTTGGGGACAGTCCCCAAAGTAAGCAAATGTCCCTAAACTATGCGGGGGAACGAATAAATGTCTCTAGAGTATGCGCTGTGCATACATATATATGTAATATATATATATGCATATATATATATATGTAAATGCGTATATATTTTGCTAAATTAGAATAAGTATGCAAAGTTCCCAATATTTATTAATTAAATAAAAAAATTAACAAAAACTAAACTAAATTTACTTTGTTGATTTTTTAGTTTTTTTTTATCAGTTTTTGGCGATTTTTGACTTAAATGTTATACTAGCTTTTTTTGTGTAAACAAAATTTTATTTTTTTAAATAAAAAAAATTAACCAAAACTGAACAAATTTGACTTTTGGCGATTTTTGACATACGGTTTGGCGATGGAGCTCAAAAAAATCTGACAACCCTGTATATAAACCGTATTTTATTTATTTTTTGTTATCTGGCAGCCCTAACAGGCAGAATTTTAAAGTTGGCAACGCTATAACAAATGTAAACTCGTTATGTGTTATTCCCCATTATATATTTTTTGTGTATTTTTGTTTTTCGTGTCATAAATGAGTAGTGAGATAAAAAAAAAAGTTCGTCAATATTCAAATGAATATTTGAAGTTTGGTTCTATTGCGGCTCCACATGATGCTCGTTTGCCATTCTGTCTGTTGTGCGAGAACTGTTTGACCAACGAGTCAATGAAAAAAGGACGCCTTGAAGCACATTTAAAGGCCAAACATAATACTTGTGTGACCTATGATTTGAATCGTTTTATAAATATCAAAGACAAATTCGAGAAAAGGGCAACAATTAACACACTGTTTGATGGCCAAAATGCAACAACAAATCGTAGTCTGGAAGCTAGTTATGAAATTTCACTTCTAATAGCTAAATGCGGAAAAAATCTACAATAGGGGAGGATCTAATTAAGCCAGCTATTTCAAGTTTCAAAAAAGTTCTTGAAAGGACTGATTACGATGTGAAGAAAATGCCACTCAGCAACGACACTGTTCGTAGAAGAATAGATGAGATGTCTAAAGATGTTGAAACGCAACTAATTGAAAAGTTAAGAGTTAAAAAATTCTCTATACAAATGGATGAATCAACTTTAAGAGGTAGTGAGGCGGTACTTATGGCTTATGTAAGATATATTGATAATGGTCAATTTAACGAAGAAATGTTATTCTGCGAATCATTAAAAACCACAACTACCGCTAAAGATATTTACAATCAACTTAAAATGTATTTAGATTCTTCTAAAATACCTTTTAAAAATATAACATCATGCGCTGATGATGGTGCCCCTACAATGATGGGTAAGAAAGGTGGATGTTTAAAATAAATGAAAAAAATAATTATTACAAACTTCAATTAATTTATAAAATAAAAAATAGTTACCGCGGTTGCAACTCAACCTTTCTCCAGCTTGACAAAAGTAAAAATGAGTAGAAGAATAATTTGCAGAGTTGCAAAGGCGTTTACAAAGCAAACAAAAAGAAAGCAGAGTACTAAAGGAGTAAAATCATATAGTTTCAAGTTAACGGAAATTAACAATATTAAAGAAATAAAAACTTTGACAATTTAAAGTTATAAAAAGTTATATAATAATTCAACGATAACTAATTAGAAGAGTTATCCAAATAAACATAAAATTTTAAATATTTCCAGAATAACGGAAAAACGTTCACATTTTACGACATCCCCTCCCCCGTGAATCGATCGGATTCACCATGAACTATGTCGAGGATAGCCAGTTTAGATACCGGCCGGTTCAAAATTCCATAAGAGGTACGGACTTCAGCTCTTCTTATTATGTTGTCCTTACCAGGAATGACCTTTACTATACGACCCTTTTGCCAGTCCTTTCTAGGAACATTCACATCACAAATCAGCACAAGATCATTAACCTTTAAAGCTCGAGTAAATTCACACCACTCTTCACGACGGGTTAACGTTGGCAGATATTCTGCAATCCACCTTTTCCAAAAGTGGTCTCTCAATTGGCGAGAAATTCTCCATTGTTTTCGTAATACTTTTGGCTGAGAATCAATTTCATCCACTGATGCGTTTGGGCTGTATTAGGCACACCCAACAAAAAATGATTTGGTGTAATTGGATCTTCATCATATGAAGAAACAGGGATATGAGTAAGCGGTCGCGAGTTTACCACATTTTCGGCCTCTATTAAAAAACTTTGAAACGTGTGTTCCCGTGGCGCCACATTGTGCAAAGTCTGTTTAAGAACCCTTTTTACACTTTGCACCATTCGTTCCCAGATACCTCCTTCTGAGGGATTCAAGGGACAATTAAATACCCACTGAACATTCTTTGATGACAAGTCGTTTTTGATTCGATCGCAGTCGAAAACTTCCGAAAATTGTTTAACGTCACCTTCTAGGCCTACAAAATTCTTACCATTATCACTTCTCATTCTAATTGGCGTTGCTCTTCTATGCATAAAATTTCTAATGGAGAAAATACAGGCATCCGTTGATAAATCAAATGCTATCTCGAGATGCACTGCACGTACGGTTAGGCAGGTGAATAATGCCACCCATCTCTTTTTCTGTCTGCGTCCAATAGTTACATAGACTGGACCAAAATAATCAAGTCCGGTATACGTAAAGGGTCTAACATATGGTGTTAGGAGATCTTCGGGAAGTTGACCCATTATCGGCGCTTCAGGTTTAGCATTGTCTATTTTGCATTTTATACATTTAACAATAACTTTTTTCAAAACTTGACGGATTCTAGGTATCCAAAAACGTTGTCTTATTTCGGAAATTGTCGCCTCATTATTTATTTATTTTTATTTTTTATTTTATTTTGGTGTTCCATACACAAGACTAAAAGTCTTATATTGCAGTACAGAACTGAGTATTTGAAAAAAGGAAAGATTTTAATGTAATTAATTAAATAATAACTTAAAAACTAAATTACAAAAGATCACAAAGAAAAAAAACAAAAAACAATTATGCTACTTATTTAATTGTTTAACAAAAATATAAGTAAATATAATGACAAAATTAACCATTAATAAAATATTAACATAAAAAATCAAATTAAGTTGAAAATAAGTTAATTAAGCTTTTCTTGAAATGAAGTGCGTTACTTAAAAGTTGGCAACTATAAGGGATCGAGTTCCAGAGTTGGATGCTATGGATAAAGAATTGCCACGTTGATATGAGGCTTTTGTAGCAAAATGATTTTAATCTTTTTCCTCTGCAAATATCATTCGAGAAAATCAGTTTATCATAGAGGTGGCCCGGCTGATGCGTATAAATTATTTTGTGCAGAAAATTAAAGTTCGTATCTTAAGAAGATTGTCAAAGCTAGTACCATACTAGTTTAATTGAAAATGTTGAAACTCGTGTACGTCTTTTTAAGCCATATACATATCGAGCAATATTATTGAAAGCTACGTTTAATTTATTTCTGCTTATTGAGTCACAGCTGGCAAAGATTTCGCAGCCAAAATAGGTACTAAATAAGTTTTAGCAAGCAGAATTCTTGTTTTAAGCGGTGTACAATGTTGAGTTCGCCAAAGTGTTCTAACCATGGAAAAAGTTCGACCACAAGCATATTTTATGTGATCAGACCAAGCGAGAGTGCTGTTAAAAAATATTCCGAGATTCTTAGCAGTTTTTACAATTTCGATACGTTGATTATTTATGGAAATATTAGGAATATAGTTGATTTTGTCTATTCGTTTTTGAATTATAATACACTTTGATTTTTTGGGATTGATCCCTAGACCATTCGCCTTTGCCCACACATAAATTTGATGCAGTTCCTGATTTAAAGTTTTGACGCATTGAACTAGAGATGACTTTTTGCAACTGATGTAAAGTTGGACGTCATCTGCATACATTCTAACTCTACAGTGTGTTATTATACTCGGTAGATCATTAGAATACAACGAGAACAAAAGGGGGCCTAATATAGATCCCTGTGGAACCCCTCTTCTAACAGATAGTGATTTTGATCTTTTAGTTGTAGTTTCAACATATTGATATCTGTTTTTAAGATATGTTGACAAAAGAGAGGTTGCGGTTGAAGAGAAATTAAACATACTTCTTAATTTGTGGCATAAAAGGTCGTGGTCAACAGTATCAAATTCTTTGGAATGATCCAACAGAACTAAAAACGTAATATTGCCTTTATCAACCTCTTTTCTAATTTCTTCCGCAACGTCTACTAAAGCTGTAATGCAGCTGTGATTTTTTCGAAATCCTGATTGACGAACAGTTAACATATTGTTATTGTTTAAGAACTGAGTAATTTGATTGTGAATTAGCCTTTCGAAGACTTTAGAAAGGAATGGTAAAATAGCAATAGGTCTGTAATCAGCACTTTTTTTTTTTTTTTTTTAAAAAAAAGAGAGGCAACACTCAGGAAATACTTCCTATATTTAATGTGTTGCTTTCTTTGGAAGGGGATAGTACAGAGATGAAAGGTGGGGAAAGATGAAGGGCTTCAGACATGGCAACACTGTAATTGCGCGAGATGATAAGTCTTAGAACAGTTGTTGCTCGCCACCTGATGAAGAGTTGGCGAACTTATTGAAGCTATTTGGTTCATAGCTCTGATTCATTATTTTACTTCGGTGGGGTTAATTGCTATGGGAACACCGAAGGTGGACATTGCGATACGTATGAGGGATAGAAAAAACTCATACATATTATTTTGATGTTGCCGGCACCGGGGATCGAACCCGGGACCTTCTGTGTAAAAGTCCAACGCGCTAACCATTACACCACAACGCTTAGGAATCGGTATGATCTTAGCGTTTTTCCATTTAGTAGGAAAATAGCTAGTTGTGATGATTTTGTTAAAAAAAAGTGATATACGGAATAAGTTGTGGTAAAAGTATCTTTAAAAATGTTGGATGTATTCCATCTGACCCAACAGCATTAGATTTAATAGATAAGCTACCCGTTAGTACGTCACTTTGGTTTACGCAGGTAAAGGAAAATTTATAATCTCCAAAATCGTCATTAGGGTAAGTGAAATTATAAAAGCTACGGTCAGCTGCAACCATTGGTATATTTAAAAAAGTTTCATTAATAGTATCAGCATCAATTGGACAAGGTTCATGGATAGACGGTTTACTGATTCCAATTTCACGAATCGTTTGCCAAGTTTTTTTAGATCCTAAAGCGCATGAGATTTTTTCTGCGTAGAAATTCGATTTAGCATTTTTTATCAGTTTATTAGTTTCATTTCTAGCATTACAATATTCTCTATGAAGCAGCGTAGTTTTGAAACGTTTCCATCGAGAATAGGCCAAATTTCTTCGATAAATTGCTTCTTTAATGTTGGAAGAAAACCAGGGCTTTTTTCGGTGACTAACAGTTTTAGTTCTTAAAGGAACTGTTTGGTTGAATATATTACTTAGGTTGTGCTCTATAAATGAGAGCTGATCATCCACTGAGGTCAAATAATACAAACAATTCCAGTCAATTTTGAGAAACTCGTTCACCAGGGTAACTAGATCAATATTTTTGGTGCATCATTTTTACATGGTACCACTGAACAATTAAAAATGTCAATTCATGATCAGGAGGCAATATAATAGGATGTTTAATGTCATATGGCAACCATGTAGCTGCATTTAATCGACCATTTACTCTTAAAATGTCATTCGAATCCTTGTATGGCATTAGTTTACGTAAAGAGGATTCTTTCGGTAAAGACCCCTTTTTTTTCCATCGATTGGATATCCTCCGAAAAGGAACGTGATTGAGAATGACGAATTATTATGTTTTCAGCGTGATTTAATTCATCCGCAGATAAAACCCGTTCCTCATAAAGTCTTTTTTTACATTTAATTTCAACAAATCTTACGACCCAGGCTATGGTTCTTTTCAGTTTAAGGTATGATGAGAAACGTTTAATGTCACAAAATTTTGCTTTAACTGTAAGTAACAAGTATTCTCTTACCACATCGGCTTCATCATCGTCACAAGGTTGGTTATAGCAGGTATATTTTGGCCAAAGTTGAGGATCTTGTTTCAGAAATGGTGGACCCGTAAACCATCTGGAGTCTGAGCTGATATCAATATTGTGACGTAATCTGGTGGCTTCGTCAGCCACATTATATTGGGTTGGTACCCATTTCCAATTTTGTACACTAGTGGAATTTAAGATCTCGTTTATTCTGTGAGCCACAAATTGTTTGTAACGGCGGTTGGAAGACTGAATCCACTTTATGACGGTTGATGAATCACTCTATAATGTACAGTCGAATATTTCAAGTTGATGTTCTTGTTGAATTGTTTCCATTAACCGTACACCCAAAGCTGCGGCCTGTAATTCCATTCGGGGTACAGATAATTGCCTCATGGGAGCACATCGAGTTTTAGAACATATAAATGAGACACCAACATCCCCATTATCACTGATGAATCTCCAATAGGCTACTGCGGCAAATGCTGTTTCACTTGCATCAACAAATACATGAAGCTCCAGGCCCCAAGGGGAGTTATAAGCAAAATAATTTCTTGGTATCTCAATTTTAATAACCTCATTTAAATCTTGTTTCCATTTAAGCCAGGCAACGTTGATATGTTCAGGCAAAATTCCGTCCCACTGGACATTACATCTCCAAACCTCTCTCATTATCAATTTGGCGGTTATCATTAAATGGCCAAGAAGTCCCAGTGGGTCAAATACAGACATGATTATACTAAGAAGCTCTCTCTTAGTTGGAACTCTAATTCCAGCAACTACATCTTCATCAAATCGGTTTAAACTTTAAGTGAAAACGAAAAGTATCATTATGGGGATACCAATACATACCCAACACTCTTTCCGTTGAGAGAGCTTCTTCATTTACAATTTGTGTGACGTTTTGATTTCCATTAAGTGCTTTGACAACCTCCTTCGAGTTGGAAATAAATCCAACTAATTCAAATCCGGCATCACTATGGATTTCTTTCACTTGTTCCGATATATGAATAGCATTCTTTACTGACTGAAAGCTGTCAACATAGTCGTCAACATAATGATTCTCTGAAATCGCCTTAACCGCACGAGGATCATTTTGTAAATGTTCCTTGGCATTTTTAAGTTTTACATATTGGGCCGAGCAGGGTGAGCAGGCAGCTCCAAATGTCATCACCACCATCTCGTACACATCAGGTGGTTGACATAGGTGTCCATCACGCCATAAAAATCTTTGGGCACACCTGTCTTCAGGTCGAATGATAACTTGGTGAAACATCTCACGGATATCGGCGCACACCGCAACTGAACCAACTCTAAAGTTAAATAACACCGATGGCAAGAGTTGGTATTCTTGAGGACCTTTAAGCAGAAATGAGTTAAGCGAAACATTGTTGACAGTGGCTGCTGCATCGAAAACTAGTCTTAGTTTTTGTGGCTTATTTGGATTTACAACGGCTAAGTGTGGCAAATACCAGGTTGTTGGCTTAATTTCGTCGGCTTCCAATGGAGTCAGCATACGAGCATAACCCTTTTCTATATAGCTATTTATGGCATTTTTATACTTGGCGGCAAAGCTACTATCACGGTTCATCTTCTTTTCAATATTGGTTAGTCTTTTAACAGCCATAGACCGGCTGTCTGGCAACTGTATATTATCTTCTTTCCAAAGTAATCCTGTTTGGAATCGAAAATTAATTTTCTGAGTTGTAGCTTTTAATATATTACGAGCACGAATGTCAGAATCACTTTCAACTGCAGGTGCTGGTCGAACACCAAAACTTTCAGTAGAAAAATAATGAGATGCAATTTCATCTACAGACTGCTCATCGACCGTACGGATGTGAAGGCATGTGGCAGACAGTGTGTTGTTATTATCTGATGAACCATAAACGATCCAGCCTAATTTTGTTTTCGTTGCATATGGTCCTTCACTATGTAGCTCTATCGTTTCCATGGCAACACCCAAATGAGCATTATTAAGACCTATAAGTACTTCAGGTTTGGCGTTTGAGTATTCACTAATGGGAAGCGCATTAATAATTGGCATAAATTCTTCTGAATCTGATTTTTTAAGGCTTTGTACAGGTAGGCTTAAATCGTTCACGGCATACACTCCTTTTAACAAATATTTTTGATTTCCTACAGTTATATTAGTTTTTTTGTTTTTATATACATCGAGATTATTTTTATGTTATTTTAAATTTATAACGAGCTTTCAACCTCCGTATATTTACAAAAATAAAGCAAATCAAACATATTAGCTAGGTTGATACTAGTATTTCGATCTGGCTAAAGATCTCATCAGAACCCGAAGTTTTAGAAAAGCTAGAGCCTATATAATAGGCAGAACTTTAACAAAAAACCTATTAATAATCAATGTTGCTCCATTCTTGTCTTCTTAGTAATCAACCACGTAGTTAGGTCTTTTCCTAACAAGCATCATGACGTTACTAAACTTTGAAGACCAAAAATGTTCTATTTATATAAAAAATTTTTAGTGTGTACTCTGGCTCAAGTAATATTTTTTACAGTTATATTAGTTTTTTTGTTTTTATATACATCGAGATTATTTTTATGTTATTTTAAATTTATAACGAGCTTTCAACCTCCGTATATTTACAAAAATAAAGCAAATCAAACATATTAGCTAGGTTGATACTAGGATTTCGATCTGGCTAAAGATCTCATCAGAACCCGAAGTTTTAGAAAAGCTAGAGCCTATATAATAGGCAGAACTTTAACAAAAAACCTATTAATAATCAATGTTGCTCCATTCTTGTCTTCTTAGTAATCAACCACGTGGTTAGGTCTTTTCCTAACAAGCATCATGACGTTACTAAACTTTGAAGACCAAAAATGTTCTATTTATATAAAAAATTTTTAGTGTGTACTCTGGCTCAAGTAATATTTTTTACAGTTATATTAGTTTTTTTGTTTTTATATACATCGAGATTATTTTCATGTTATTTTAAATTTATAACGAGCTTTCAACCTCCGTATATTTACAAAAATAAAGCAAATCAAACATATTAGCTAGGTTGATACTAGTATTTCGATCTGGCTAAAGATCTCATCAGAACCCGAAGTTTTAGAAAAGCTAGAGCCTATATAATAGGCAGAACTTTAACAAAAAACCTATTAATAATCAATGTTGCTCCATTCTTGTCTTCTTAGTAATCAACCACGTGGTTAGGTCTTTTCCTAACAAGCATCATGACGTTACTAAACTTTGAAGACCAAAAATGTTCTATTTATATAAAAAATTTTTAGTGTGTACTCTGGCTCAAGTAATATTATTCCGTTATTACCATTTACCATGACACTTACAATGGTTGTAGATTCTTCAGCATATCCTTCCCAGAGCCAACGTAAATCAAGGCTACTTGGCTCACCTTTCAGTCCCAGCTTCATCATTAAAGATTTGTTCATTAAAGACACTGCTGAAGCATCATCAATAAGGGCATATGTAGATACTGTACCATTTGGACCGTGAAGTATTATTGGCACGATTTAAAATAGCAATTTTGATGTTTTGTTTTTTGTAGTGCAATTAAGCACGACTTAGTTATTGATAGTTTCTACTGGTTGCAAAACTGGGTCAGAAATCTGATGGAGAAGTATATTGTGCATCCTCTTACAATCGACAAAAGAACATTCCCGTTTAACTTTACAATCACGGCTGGAATGTCCCTTTCCCAAACAGGAAAAACATAATCTCAAACGTTTCACTTCCGACCATCTATCGTTCACATTTTTCTCCAAAAATGTTTCACATTTATAAATTTTATGATCCTTACCACACACAAAACATCCATTCCCCTTTGTTTCAGCAGAAATATTTGTATGTAACACCGTTCTTCGTTTTGGATCCGGCTGGTCTGGCTTGTCACAAATCATGCACAATATATTTGCAGTTTCATTTATCCAGTTGCTAAAATCGATGACAGTAGGGTACGCCTTAATAGGAGCGGCGTATCTTACCCACTCAATCTTTTTACTCATTGGTAGCTTGGAAATTAATTCATCAATTAATGTGGGATTCGCTAAATGTTGTTGAGCACCAGCAGACTGCAAAAAAACAGATAAATTTTTAACTTTAGTTGCAAATGATATAATTCTTTCCACGGCTGACTCAGAGATGGGAGATACTTCTCTCATTTCTTTTAATTGGCTGGCTATCAACTGTTCCGGGTGACCAAAACGAAACTCTAGTTGTTCCATGACGGCCGAAACATTATTCGGATGTATTAATAATGACTTTACCGTCTCAAAGGCTACACCCTTTAGGCTCTTCTGTAGTCTTTGACAATTTTCAAAATTTGTGTACTTATATTCACTTGTTGATTGGATATACGAAACCGAAAACATTGGCCACAACTCAGGCTCTCCACTAAATAGAGGCAAATCTTGCAATATTCTAGGCATAACTATTCTGGCCGAAATTCATGGCAGTCGGCACTCTTGACTGCAAATTTTCATTTAATTCCGTTTGATTTGCAATTCCAATTGGATTTGCAATATTGTTGCCACTGTATCCAACACTCAAATGATCGTTTTGCAGATAGTTGCCACCTGGCAACGGATTATAATTGCCACTTACGTTCTGGATAAGGTGGCTACTCACATTTGGATAAAGGTTGCCACTCACATTCGGGTAGAACGGTTGTTGATTAATGTTGCTACTTTGAAAACCACTGCCACTTACCACAGCGTTGCTATTCGCATACGATGCAAATTCAAATTCTCTTCTCTCAAACGGTCGTTGTTGGCATGCCATTGCATGCTGAGTTGGTGATGCGTACTTCAACGCCATTTGATTTTGTACCACGTTGCTACCTGACAAACCATGATGATACTGCAATTCCGTTGAATGTTTCAGCTTTCTTTCCAACTCCTCTATTTTCATTTGCAAACTGTCTACCACCTGTTGGTGTGTAGTCGGAGTTATCACAGGTGGTGCGGCGGTGTATATCAAATTCGTATTTCCCTGGCTGGGTGTTACTAAATAAGTGCTGGCTGCGGGGGTGTATATCAGGTTCATACTTTCCTGGGCTGAATTTATCAAATTGGTGCTGGCTGCGGCAATTTCTGTTGTTGTATATACCTGTGTACTTATTGTTGATGTACATATTGGTTTCTGAGTAGTTGCCTGACTGGCCTCTACTTCTTCATCAACGTCTTCCATTGTGTTTTCAGGGGAATTTGGTGGTGTCGCAAACTTTTCTTCGCTATTTTGATCGGCTTTTGGGCTTTTTTTCCTTGTCTTCCATTTCCAGGAATCCGATACAAACGGCTGATGCAATAACCAAAGTTTTTCAACGCAAACTTGTTCACAACATCAACGCGAAATAAAAGTTTTGTTTGAGGATACAAGTTGAGTTTCGAAATTATGACACTGCTGAAATTTAGTAAATACAAAGGCAAGCGTTTTATTTCTAGTAAAACAAAAAATAATTATTACAAACTTCAATTAATTTATAAAATAAAAAATAGTTACCGCGGTTGCAACTCAACCTTTCTCCAGCTTGACAAAAGTAAAAATGAGTAGAAGAATAATTTGCAGAGTTGCAAAGGCGTTTACAAAACAAACAAAAAGAAAGCAGAGTACTAAAGAAGTAAAATCATATAGTTTCAAGTTAACGGAAATTAACAATATGAAAGAAATAAAAACTTTGACAATTTAAAGTTATAAAAAGTTATATAATAATTCAACGATAATTAGAAGAGTTATCCAAATAAACATAAAATTTTAAATATTTCCAGAATAACGGAAAAACGTCACATTTTACGACACAAATCAAATGCAAAATGTGAACGCGTATTTAAAAAATTTTGTGAGGATAATAATAGCAACTTTAAAAAGCTACTGTAATATTCCGAAATAAGATGGCTGTCATATGGGAATTGCGTGATGAGATTTATGGATCTTTTTGATACTCTAAGTGAGGTTTTGAACGATAACCCTAATATGATCCTCCTAAAAACAGAAAATGGTAAAGCATGTAAGCTATTTAGCAAATATTTTTGAAAAATTGAATATATTGAATAAGCAATTGCAAGGAGCTGATACAACCCTTATTGATGTAAAATCTAAAATATTTGGTTTTATTGGACTTCTTAAACGGTTAAAAAATAATGTTTTAGAAGAAAAATATCAAAATTTTTTTTGGTTAAATAAGTGCAAGGTAAATAATTCTGCTTTTCTCGTCATTGTGGATCATTTGGATAACATGGCTTGTGAATTCAATGAGAGATTTTCAGATTTAAAAGAGATGGATTTTCCTCCATGGATAACTCAACCTTTGCCGATAGATGTTTCTCAAGTGGCTATAAAATATCAAGAAGAGCTTTTAGAATTGCAGAATGATGAATCTTTTAAAACACTTTTTAACATAAAAAATACGATGGCGTAGCTTTCTTTGGAAGTGGAAAAAAAAATATCCCAATATGACAAGCGTTGCACACAGGTACTTTTACCATTTCCATCGTCATATTTAGTAGAAACCGGATTAACGGCCATTTTCACAATGTATGATTAAAAGTAAACGTGAACTTTTATCGCAAGTTAGGTAAATTTTAATTTCACAATGTACGATTAACTCTTAACTGACACTATTTAACAAAAAAGATGCTGTTAAATATAACCAAACAAACTTTGCCGGTTAGCATCTTAATTGTCAGAAAAATAATAAAAGAAAATGGAAAAACAACATTTATATTTCTGCAATATTTTTTATTTCAAAAATGTAAGGAACAGAAAAAGAATTTTTGCACGGCGTGATCACTTCTCTTTAGCTGATGATATAGAATATAGACAAAGATATAGAATATCAAAGTCCACAGCAAACTACGTAGTTAATCTTATAGCCAGCAACAATAAATGTGCAACAACTAGGTAAGGTGTCTCAAAAATTTCTATTATCTAAAAATAAAAAATATTTGCTCAATTTCCTATATAGAAATCGTGCAATTTTTAGATGTCGTAAAGGTTATTTTTCATTGAACATTCAGGTAAGTTTATTTAATTTATTGCATTTTATGATATTTATTATACATACATATATATGTAAATAATTTATAGGCTATTTGCAACTCTAACCTAGAAATAATGGATATAGTAGTCAGATGGCCTGGATCGGCCCACGACAGTTATATTTTTAATAACAGTCGGATTAAAGCTAGATTTGAAAGTGGAGAGTTTGGATCCTATTTACTTTTAGGCGATAGCGGCTATGGTGTTAAGCCATATTTGATGACACCATTAGGCAACCCACAGTCTGAGGGAGAAAAATTATACAACGAGTCACAAATTAGAACACGAAATGTAATTTTTTTTATTTAGCGTATGGAATTAAGAATACAGAGAAAATATATTTTCCACTATGTTTTGTTAGCTTAAATCAAATTGTTGAGATAGATTGATTGTTATAAGTTTAATGAGTTTAGCCAGGATATTGCGTCAGGTGTTAAGGATTTCAATTCTTCAATATTGCCTGGAAATGACAAAACTGGGCAGCTATATATGATGTGGTCAATCGATTGAGTTGGATGACCACATTGGCAGCTTGCGTCATTTGCGAGTCCCCATTTAGTTAGGGTTTCCATCGTTCTGGCAGTGGAAGTGCGAAGGCGGTTCAAGTTACATCAAGCTTTACGTGGAAGGTCAAATTCGTTGTTACGGGCATCTTTGTTGAATAAGGGACTACTACGTCCCGAGTCATACCAGTGCTGCGACCATGTTGTCTGGATGTTAAAGTTTTCATCATGCAGTTGTTTGGCTAGTAAAAGCGGTGGGTTTCTGGATTTCAGTCTCGCATCGTAGGGGATGGAGAGGTCAGAGTTGAGCGGTATGTTTATATCTGATCTGATCTTAGTGTATTCTCGGAGGAGTGCGTCTTCTTCTTAAGTGTGGCGGCTGCAGATTTGTTAGCGAGGGTAACCATTCTGTGGGGGTGGCCTTTAGAGTTCCTGAAATTATTCTCATTGTGGTGTTTAGTTGCGTATCTATTCGTTTGACATGATGACTGTTTAGCCAGATTGGGGCACCATATTCGGCAGCCGAGTAGACTGATGCTAGGGCAGATGTTCTTAAGCAGTTAGCATGAGCACCCCACGTTGTACCAGCGAGTTTTTGGATGATGTTGTTTCTTGTCTTAATTTTCTGGGAAGACTTATCTAGATGGTTTTTAAATGATAACGTTCTGTCTAGGGTTATGCCCAGATATTTGGGAGTGAAGTTGTGGTTGAGTGTGGTACAATTGAGACGTATTGATAATTTTCTGTCCGCTTCTATGTGCGTGAGGTGAAAACAACATACCTCCGTTTTCGCTTTGCTTGGCTTAAGTCTCCATTTGCTGCAGTAGTATGAGATTTTCAATAGATCAGATTCCAGCACGTTTTCGAGCTTTGAAAATTGGGTGTGTTGGAAGGCGAAGGCCATGTCATCTGCGTAGTTGAATTTTCGGGAGATGGTGTCAGGTAGGTCGTGAATATATAGGTTAAATAGGGCTGGGGCGAGGACTGAGCCCTGGGGCAAGCCATTGTTGAGTTTCTTTGTTTTACTTTTGCCATCGTTTATGAACACGTTGAAAAGCCGATCGCTGAGCATCGCAAGTATAATATTGCAGATTCGGCTACAAGGAATTACCTTTGTTAATTTTAGGATGAGGCCTTTCTTCCACACTGTGTCGTAGGCTGCTGTTAAGTCAACGAATGACACTGCTGTTTTCTGCATCTTGTCGAAACCGGTTTCTATATAGTTGGTAAGGGCTAAAACTTGGTCGGTGCAGCTATCAACTGTTCCGGGTGACCAAAACGAAACTCTAGTTGTTCCATGACGGCCGAAACATTATTCGGATGTATTAATAATGACTTTACCGTCTCAAAGGCTACACCCTTTAGGCTCTTCTGTAGTCTTTGACAATTTTCAAAATTTGTGTACTTATATTCACTTGTTGATTGGATATACGAAACCGAAAACATTGGCCACAACTCAGGCTCTCCACTAAATAGAGGCAAATCTTGCAATATTCTAGGCATAACTATTCTGGCCGAAATTCATGGCAGTCGGCACTCTTGACTGCAAATTTTCATTTAATTCCGTTTGATTTGCAATTCCAATTGGATTTTCAATATTGTTGCCACTGTATCCAACACTGAAATGATCGTTTTGCAGATAGTTGCCACCTGGCAACGGATTATAATTGCCACTTACGTTCTGGATAAGGTGGCTACTCACATTTGGATAAAGGTTGCCACTCACATTCGGGTAGAACGGTTGTTGATTAATGTTGCTACTTTGAAAACCACTGCCACTTACCACAGCGTTGCTATTCGCATACGATGCAAATTCAAATTCTCTTCTCTCAAACGGTCGTTGTTGGCATGCCATTGCATGCTGAGTTGGTGATGCGTACTTCAACGCCATTTGATTTTGTACCACGTTGCTACCTGACAAACCATGATGATACTGCAATTCCGTTGAATGTTTCAGCTTTCTTTCCAACTCCTCTATTTTCATTTGCAAACTGTCTACCACCTGTTGGTGTGTAGTCGGAGTTATCACAGGTGGTGCGGCGGTGTATATCAAATTCGTATTTCCCTGGCTGGGTGTTACTAAATAAGTGCTGGCTGCGGGGGTGTATATCAGGTTCATACTTTCCTGGGCTGAATTTATCAAATTGGTGCTGGCTGCGGCAATTTCTGTTGTTGTATATACCTGTGTACTTATTGTTGATGTACATATTGGTTTCTGAGTAGTTGCCTGACTGGCCTCTACTTCTTCATCAACGTCTTCCATTGTGTTTTCAGGGGAATTTGGTGGTGTCGCAAACTTTTCTTCGCTATTTTGATCGGTGAATCTAGGGCTTCTTCTGGGCTTTTTTTCCTTGTCTTCCATTTCCAGGAATCCGATACAAACGGCTGATGCAATAACCAAAGTTTTTCAACGCAAACTTGTTCACAACATCAACGCGAAATAAAAGTTTTGTTTGAGGATACAAGTTGAGTTTCGAAATTATGACACTGCTGAAATTTAGTAAATACAAAGGCAAGCGTTTTATTTCTAGTAAAACAAAAAATAATTATTACAAACTTCAATTAATTTATAAAATAAAAAATAGTTACCGCGGTTGCAACTCAACCTTTCTCCAGCTTGACAAAAGTAAAAATGAGTAGAAGAATAATTTGCAGAGTTGCATAGGCGTTTACAAAACAAACAAAAAGAAAGCAGAGTACTAAAGAAGTAAAATCATATAGTTTCAAGTTAACGGAAATTAACAATATTAAAGAAATAAAAACTTTGACAATTTAAAGTTATAAAAAGCTATATAATAATTCAACGATAATTAGAAGAGTTATCCAAATAAACATAAAATTTTAAATATTTCCAGAATAACGGAAAAACGTTCACATTTTACGACACAAATCAAATGCAAAATGTGAACGCGTATTTAAAAAATTTTGTGAGGATAATAATAGCAACTTTAAAAAGCTACTGTAATATTCCGAAATAAGATGGCTGTCATATGGGAATTGCGTGATGAGATTTATGGATCTTTTTGATACTCTAAGTGAGGTTTTGAACGATAACCCTAATATGATCCTCCTAAAAAGAGAAAATGGTAAAGCATGTAAGCTATTTAGCAAATATTTTTGAAAAATTGAATATATTGAATAAGCAATTGCAAGGAGCTGATACAACCCTTATTGATGTAAAATCTAAAATATTTGGTTTTATTGGACTTCTTAAACGGTTAAAAAATAATGTTTTAGAAGAAAAATATCAAAATTTTTTTTGGTTAAATAAGTGCAAGGTAAATAATTCTGCTTTTCTCGTCATTGTGGATCATTTGGATAACATGGCTTGTGAATTCAATGAGAGATTTTCAGATTTAAAAGAGATGGATTTTCCTCCATGGATAACTCAACCTTTGCCGATAGATGTTTCTCAAGTGGCTATAAAATATCAAGAAGAGCTTTTAGAATTGCAGAATGATGAATCTTTTAAAACACTTTTTAACATAAAAAATACGATGGCGTAGCTTTCTTTGGAAGTGGAAAAAAAAATATCCCAATATGACAAGCGTTGCACACAGGTACTTTTACCATTTCCATCGTCATATTTAGTAGAAACCGGATTAACGGCCATTTTCACAATGTATGATTAAAAGTAAACGTGAACTTTTATCGCAAGTTAGGTAAATTTTAATTTCACAATGTACGATTAACTCTTAACTGACACTATTTAACAAAAAAGATGCTGTTAAATATAACCAAACAAACTTTGCCGGTTAGCATCTTAATTGTCAGAAAAATAATAAAAGAAAATGGAAACATTTATGGAACATTTATATTTCTGCAATATTTTTTATTTCAAAAATGTAAGGAACAGAAAAAGAATTTTTGCACGGCGTGATCACTTCTCTTTAGCTGATGATATAGAATATAGACAAAGATATAGAATATCAAAGTCCACAGCAAACTACGTAGTTAATCTTATAGCCAGCAACAATAAATGTGCAACAACTAGGTAAGGTGTCTCAAAAATTTCTATTATCTAAAAATAAAAAATATTTGCTCAATTTCCTATATAGAAATCGTGCAATTTTTAGATGTCGTAAAGGTTATTTTTCATTGAACATTCAGGTAAGTTTATTTAATTTATTGCATTTTATGATATTTATTATACATACATATATGTGTAAATAATTTATAGGCTATTTGCAACTCTAACCTAGAAATAATGGATATAGTAGTCAGATGGCCTGGATCGGCCCACGACAGTTATATTTTTAATAACAGTCGGATTAAAGCTAGATTTGAAAGTGGAGAGTTTGGATCCTATTTACTTTTAGGCGATAGCGGCTATGGTGTTAAGCCATATTTGATGACACCATTAGGCAACCCACAGTCTGAGGGAGAAAAATTATACAACGAGTCACAAATTAGAACACGAAATGTAATTTTTTTTATTTAGCGTATGGAATTAAGAATACAGAGAAAATATATTTTCCACTATGTTTGTTAGCTTAAATCAAATTGTTGAGATAGATTGATTGTTATAAGTTTAATGAGTTTAGCCAGGATATTGCGTCAGGTGTTAAGGATTTCAATTCTTCAATATTGCCTGGAAATGACAAACTGGGCAGCTATATATGATGTGGTCAATCGATTGAGTTGGATGACCACATTGGCAGCTTGCGTCATTTGCGAGTCCCCATTTAGTTAGGGTTTCCATCGTTCTGGCAGTGGAAGTGCGAAGGCGGTTCAAGTTACATCAAGCTTTACGTGGAAGGTCAAATTCGTTGTTACGGGCATCTTTGTTGAATAAGGGACTACTACGTCCCGAGTCATACCAGTGCTGCGACCATGTTGTCTGGATGTTAAAGTTTTCATCATGCAGTTGTTTGGCTAGTAAAAGCGGTGGGTTTCTGGATTTCAGTCTCGCATCGTAGGGGATGGAGAGGTCAGAGTTGAGCGGTATGTTTATATCTGATCTGATCTTAGTGTATTCTCGGAGGAGTGCGTCTTCTTCTTAAGTGTGGCGGCTGCAGATTTGTTAGCGAGGGTAACCATTCTGTGGGGGTGGCCTTTAGAGTTCCTGAAATTATTCTCATTGTGGTGTTTAGTTGCGTATCTATTCGTTTGACATGATGACTGTTTAGCCAGATTGGGGCACCATATTCGGCAGCCGAGTAGACTGATGCTAGGGCAGATGTTCTTAAGCAGTTAGCATGAGCACCCCACGTTGTACCAGCGAGTTTTTGGATGATGTTGTTTCTTGTCTTAATTTTCTGGGAAGACTTATCTAGATAGTTTTTAAATGATAACGTTCTGTCTAGGGTTATGCCCAGATATTTGGGAGTGAAGTTGTGGTTGAGTGTGGTACAATTGAGACGTATTGATAATTTTCTGTCCGCTTCTATGTGCGTGAGGTGAAAACAACATACCTCCGTTTTCGCTTTGCTTGGCTTAAGTCTCCATTTGCTGCAGTAGTATGAGATTTTCAATAGATCAGATTCCAGCACGTTTTCGAGCTTTGAAAATTGGGTGTGTTGGAAGGCGAAGGCCATGTCATCTGCGTAGTTGAATTTTCGGGAGATGGTGTCAGGTAGGTCGTGAATATATAGGTTAAATAGGGCTGGGGCGAGGACTGAGCCCTGGGGCAAGCCATTGTTGAGTTTCTTTGTTTTACTTTTGCCATCGTTTATGAACACGTTGAAAAGCCGATCGCTGAGCATCGCAAGTATAATATTGCAGATTCGGCTACAAGGAATTACCTTTGTTAATTTTAGGATGAGGCCTTTCTTCCACACTGTGTCGTAGGCTGCTGTTAAGTCAACGAATGACACTGCTGTTTTCTGCATCTTGTCGAAACCGGTTTCTATATAGTTGGTAAGGGCTAAAACTTGGTCGGTGCAGCTATCAACTGTTCCGGGTGACCAAAACGAAACTCTAGTTGTTCCATGACGGCCGAAACATTATTCGGATGTATTAATAATGACTTTACCGTCTCAAAGGCTACACCCTTTAGGCTCTTCTGTAGTCTTTGACAATTTTCAAAATTTGTGTACTTATATTCACTTGTTGATTGGATATACGAAACCGAAAACATTGGCCACAACTCAGGCTCTCCACTAAATAGAGGCAAATCTTGCAATATTCTAGGCATAACTATTCTGGCCGAAATTCATGGCAGTCGGCACTCTTGACTGCAAATTTTCATTTAATTCCGTTTGATTTGCAATTCCAATTGGATTTTCAATATTGTTGCCACTGTATCCAACACTGAAATGATCGTTTTGCAGATAGTTGCCACCTGGCAACGGATTATAATTGCCACTTACGTTCTGGATAAGGTGGCTACTCACATTTGGATAAAGGTTGCCACTCACATTCGGGTAGAACGGTTGTTGATTAATGTTGCTACTTTGAAAACCACTGCCACTTACCACAGCGTTGCTATTCGCATACGATGCAAATTCAAATTCTCTTCTCTCAAACGGTCGTTGTTGGCATGCCATTGCATGCTGAGTTGGTGATGCGTACTTCAACGCCATTTGATTTTGTACCACGTTGCTACCTGACAAACCATGATGATACTGCAATTCCGTTGAATGTTTCAGCTTTCTTTCCAACTCCTCTATTTTCATTTGCAAACTGTCTACCACCTGTTGGTGTGTAGTCGGAGTTATCACAGGTGGTGCGGCGGTGTATATCAAATTCGTATTTCCCTGGCTGGGTGTTACTAAATAAGTGCTGGCTGCGGGGGTGTATATCAGGTTCATACTTTCCTGGGCTGAATTTATCAAATTGGTGCTGGCTGCGGCAATTTCTGTTGTTGTATATACCTGTGTACTTATTGTTGATGTACATATTGGTTTCTGAGTAGTTGCCTGACTGGCCTCTACTTCTTCATCAACGTCTTCCATTGTGTTTTCAGGGGAATTTGGTGGTGTCGCAAACTTTTCTTCGCTATTTTGATCGGTGAATCTAGGGCTTCTTCTGGGCTTTTTTTCCTTGTCTTCCATTTCCAGGAATCCGATACAAACGGCTGATGCAATAACCAAAGTTTTTCAACGCAAACTTGTTCACAACATCAACGCGAAATAAAAGTTTTGTTTGAGGATACAAGTTGAGTTTCGAAATTATGACACTGCTGAAATTTAGTAAATACAAAGGCAAGCGTTTTATTTCTAGTAAAACAAAAAATAATTATTACAAACTTCAATTAATTTATAAAATAAAAAATAGTTACCGCGGTTGCAACTCAACCTTTCTCCAGCTTGACAAAAGTAAAAATGAGTAGAAGAATAATTTGCAGAGTTGCATAGGCGTTTACAAAACAAACAAAAAGAAAGCAGAGTACTAAAGAAGTAAAATCATATAGTTTCAAGTTAACGGAAATTAACAATATTAAAGAAATAAAAACTTTGACAATTTAAAGTTATAAAAAGCTATATAATAATTCAACGATAATTAGAAGAGTTATCCAAATAAACATAAAATTTTAAATATTTCCAGAATAACGGAAAAACGTTCACATTTTACGACACAAATCAAATGCAAAATGTGAACGCGTATTTAAAAAATTTTGTGAGGATAATAATAGCAACTTTAAAAAGCTACTGTAATATTCCGAAATAAGATGGCTGTCATATGGGAATTGCGTGATGAGATTTATGGATCTTTTTGATACTCTAAGTGAGGTTTTGAACGATAACCCTAATATGATCCTCCTAAAAAGAGAAAATGGTAAAGCATGTAAGCTATTTAGCAAATATTTTTGAAAAATTGAATATATTGAATAAGCAATTGCAAGGAGCTGATACAACCCTTATTGATGTAAAATCTAAAATATTTGGTTTTATTGGACTTCTTAAACGGTTAAAAAATAATGTTTTAGAAGAAAAATATCAAAATTTTTTTTGGTTAAATAAGTGCAAGGTAAATAATTCTGCTTTTCTCGTCATTGTGGATCATTTGGATAACATGGCTTGTGAATTCAATGAGAGATTTTCAGATTTAAAAGAGATGGATTTTCCTCCATGGATAACTCAACCTTTGCCGATAGATGTTTCTCAAGTGGCTATAAAATATCAAGAAGAGCTTTTAGAATTGCAGAATGATGAATCTTTTAAAACACTTAACTCTTAACTGACACTATTTAACAAAAAAGATGCTGTTAAATATAACCAAACAAACTTTGCCGGTTAGCATCTTAATTGTCAGAAAAATAATAAAAGAAAATGGAAACATTTATGGAACATTTATATTTCTGCAATATTTTTTATTTCAAAAATGTAAGGAACAGAAAAAGAATTTTTGCACGGCGTGATCACTTCTCTTTAGCTGATGATATAGAATATAGACAAAGATATAGAATATCAAAGTCCACAGCAAACTACGTAGTTAATCTTATAGCCAGCAACAATAAATGTGCAACAACTAGGTAAGGTGTCTCAAAAATTTCTATTATCTAAAAATAAAAAATATTTGCTCAATTTCCTATATAGAAATCGTGCAATTTTTAGATGTCGTAAAGGTTATTTTTCATTGAACATTCAGGTAAGTTTATTTAATTTATTGCATTTTATGATATTTATTATACATACATATATGTGTAAATAATTTATAGGCTATTTGCAACTCTAACCTAGAAATAATGGATATAGTAGTCAGATGGCCTGGATCGGCCCACGACAGTTATATTTTTAATAACAGTCGGATTAAAGCTAGATTTGAAAGTGGAGAGTTTGGATCCTATTTACTTTTAGGCGATAGCGGCTATGGTGTTAAGCCATATTTGATGACACCATTAGGCAACCCACAGTCTGAGGGAGAAAAATTATACAACGAGTCACAAATTAGAACACGAAATGTAATTTTTTTTATTTAGCGTATGGAATTAAGAATACAGAGAAAATATATTTTCCACTATGTTTTGTTAGCTTAAATCAAATTGTTGAGATAGATTGATTGTTATAAGTTTAATGAGTTTAGCCAGGATATTGCGTCAGGTGTTAAGGATTTCAATTCTTCAATATTGCCTGGAAATGACAAAACTGGGCAGCTATATATGATGTGGTCAATCGATTGAGTTGGATGACCACATTGGCAGCTCGCGTCATTTGCGAGTCCCCATTTAGTTAGGGTTTCCATCGTTCTGGCAGTGGAAGTGCGAAGGCGGTTCAAGTTACATCAAGCTTTACGTGGAAGGTCAAATTCGTTGTTACGGGCATCTTTGTTGAATAAGGGACTACTACGTCCCGAGTCATACCAGTGCTGCGACCATGTTGTCTGGATGTTAAAGTTTTCATCATGCAGTTGTTTGGCTAGTAAAAGCGGTGGGTTTCTGGATTTCAGTCTCGCATCGTAGGGGATGGAGAGGTCAGAGTTGAGCGGTATGTTTATATCTGATCTGATCTTAGTGTATTCTCGGAGGAGTGCGTCTTCTTCTTAAGTGTGGCGGCTGCAGATTTGTTAGCGAGGGTAACCATTCTGTGGGGGTGGCCTTTAGAGTTCCTGAAATTATTCTCATTGTGGTGTTTAGTTGCGTATCTATTCGTTTGACATGATGACTGTTTAGCCAGATTGGGGCACCATATTCGGCAGCCGAGTAGACTGATGCTAGGGCAGATGTTCTTAAGCAGTTAGCATGAGCACCCCACGTTGTACCAGCGAGTTTTTGGATGATGTTGTTTCTTGTCTTAATTTTCTGGGAAGACTTATCTAGATGGTTTTTAAATGATAACGTTCTGTCTAGGGTTATGCCCAGATATTTGGGAGTGAAGTTGTGGTTGAGTGTGGTACCATTGAGACGTATTGATAATTTTCTGTCCGCTTCTAAGTGCGTGAGGTGAAAACAACATACCTCCGTTTTCGCTGGGCTTGGCTTAAGTCTCCATTTGCTGCAGTAGGATGAGATTTTCAATAGATCAGATTCCAGCACGTTTTCGAGCTTTGAAAATTGGGTGTGTTGGAAGGCGAAGGCCATGTCATCTGCGTAGTTGAATTTTCGGGAGATGGTGTCAGGTAGGTCGTGAATATATAGGTTAAATAGGGCTGGGGCGAGGACTGAGCCCTGGGGCAAGCCATTGTTGAGTTTCTTTGTTTTACTTTTGCCATCGTTTATGAACACGTTGAAAAGCCGATCGCTGAGCATCGCAAGTATAATATTGCAGATTCGGCTACAAGGAATTACCTTTGTTAATTTTAGGATGAGGCCTTTCTTCCACACTGTGTCGTAGGCTGCTGTTAAGTCAACGAATGACACTGCTGTTTTCTGCATCTTGTCGAAACCGGTTTCTATATAGTTGGTAAGGGCTAAAACTTGGTCGGTGCAGCTGCGGCCCTTTCTAAATCCCGCTTGTTCTGGAGGGATAACCCTTTCGATGTCTTCTTCTTTTCGGCTCAGAATAAGACGTTCAAAAAGTTTCAAGCAGACAGAAAGAAGGGCGATTGGTCGATAACTTGATGCTTCTGCTGGGTCTTTTCCTGGTTTTAGTAAAGCTATAATTTTTGATCTCTTGAATGAGGCCGGAAGGTTCCCTGACAGAAGTACATCGATGTAGAATCTAGCGAGCCATGTTCTCGTGCGGGGGCCGCTGTGTTTGATAAACTCGGGATAGATGCATTCAATACCTGCCGCTGTGCCATTCTTAACCTTCGATAGAGCTTCTGAAATATCTATTTCAGAGAAAGGGTTGGAATATGATTCATTTGGGGATGTTTGAGAACGTAAAATCTTTAGTTCTTGGTTGATCTTGCGGGTGAAAGATTTGTCTGAGTCAGCTTTAGATACGTCTACTATGTGACGGGCAATGAGATTTGGGTCAATTGGTGGCTTGGAAGAAGGTGGTGGGTTTGCAGATCCTAGCCTTCGTAGAAGGCTCCAAGCTTTGCGACTGGAGTGTTTGAAGTCCATTTGGGATACAGAGTTGAACCACTCTGACTGTCTTGCGTCGTCTAAGCTTTTAATTAGCTCGTCCGCAATTTCAGGATTTTGACCAGTACTAAATTCTTCGTAAAGCCTGTCGCTGTCTTCGTTCCAGCATGGGATGTATTCTTTACGAAAACCCCTAGGGATGCACTTTTTGGCCGTGGCAATAACTAGGCCAGAGAATCGCTCACAGTTTGCTACTGTTGGGGGGATAAAGCGAATGTCGCAGTCTAGTTTATCAGTGTATTTTGCCCAGCTGGCTTTCTTAAAGTTCCATCTAGGCCTTGGAGAAGTTTTCATGATGGGTATAGTAACGCCGATGTTTACAATTGCTGGACGGTGCTGACTTTGTGGGAAGTTGGACAATATAGACCTCGATGCCGCTAGAGGATTGTCGTTAAGGCTGGAGACAAAACAGAGGTCAGGATTAGAATCTCTTCTCCATCTTGCGGAGTGGAAGCTGCCGCGATCTTTGGCATCGAACAAGAGTTGAAGGCTGTTTTGTTCCGACCAATGGCAGAGAGATTCACCATTTTCATCATCGGTTGCGTACTTCCAGAGGCTGTGATGGCTGTTAAAATCCCCACAGTAAATGGCCGGGTGAGGGTAAGTGTGGAGAACGTTTTCGGGCCAGGGAATCGCTGGTGGTTTATAGACATTAGTGATGTGTAAACCGTGAACGATGGCTGTGATGACTGAGATCTCAGCTGAGTTAGTACATGAGAGGACTTCTGCCCCGTGGATATCATTTTTTATATAGGTGGCAATGCCGTATCTAGGGTGGTTGATGGCTGCTAATAATTTGAAGCCAGGAATGTTACCTCTTTTGTATAAAATATCATTCGATGATGTGTGTGTTTCCTGGATTAGGACTACGTCTACTTTTTCATCTGTAAGTAATCGAGACAGATAGTCGGACTTAGCTTTGCTAATGCCCTCTATATTTAACTGACATATTCGGACCTGAGGTCCTATTATTTTTGCGGCCTTGGCCATAATAGTAAATATCTTTTTATTTTTTTTTTTTCGTAATCTTGCTTGTGTATATAGTATTATTTCTTGTTAATACGTGTGTTTTTGTCTAATTTACGTGATTAAGTATTCCTTTTAGGAATCGGAGCTATATGCGTATATTTCTTTTCTTTGTAATTTGTGTATTTTGGTTTCTCTGTATTTATTAGCCAGGAGGTTTTATCTGGTGTGAGTCGATTAAACGTAAACTTTGGCTTCCGATTCGCGGTAGTTCATTTAGCGTTACCCAGGATGCACCACTTGGAGGCGAACTACAGTTGCATCCCTTGACTCTACTATGGCAATAATAGTATCGTGTGCTATTTTGCACAACTTATGTCGGCTTCTAAAAGATGTTAATGATTTTGATAACTATTCCGTATCAAGTGATGAAGAGGAAATTACAGCAGATCGATTTTCTAGTACACGAAACAGCCTTATTGAAAATTATTTTTCGATATTATAAAATATATGTTTGTTTTGAAGATCATTAAATAAAGAAATGTTTAAGTTTTTGTATTAAATATCAATATTTTTATTTAATTTCTTATAATATATTCACAGCCTTAAAAGGCAATCAAAGAACTTAAACAATACCACAGAAAAATAATTCATAAAAATATTCAGTCTTTTTAAGTCTAAAAAAGGTTAAAAAAACACAAAAATACTTATAATAAAGAATAATAACAAACAAGAAAAAACATAAAAATAAACTCAAAAATAATTCATAAACAAATTAAGAAATAATTAAAATTTTACACAATTAAAAAATGTGAACAAAACTTTAATTATTGATATATCCTATTACTTCCTATTATTTATAATTTTCTTCTAGTACAGTAACATAGCTATTCTAGAAGAAAATTATAAATAATACAAAACAATAGGTCATATCAATAATTATCTTTTTGCTCACATTTTTTAATTTCTAATTTTTTTAATTATATTTCTAACTTTAATAATTCTTCTTTTAAACGAAGTTCATTAATTCAGCTCTTCTGTCCTCATTATCGAAAAATGACGTTTGCTTGTCCAGCAGCTGATCACTTTTATCGGGAAAAGCACACTTCTTAAAGTTAAGCTTTTCAGACTTCTGCTTCTTTAATTTTGAGGGGTTCCATTTACTCCATGAGTTGTACTAAAACAAAAGAAATATAAAAAGATAGAGCTTTAAATATATATATAGATTAAGATGTTGTTAAATAAATATACAGATAGGTTAATATTAATATTTTAAGATAAAAAGTATATAGTAAGATAAATATTTAAATAGGTAAAATATAGTCGGATAAATATTCAGATATATAATAGAAATAGTAAGATAAATAAATATATTGACAGTTAGATGAATATTGAAATAGATAGATAGTTAAATAAATAAACAATTTACATACCTTATCATCAATTTCTGTTTCTACTGATTTGAAATTAAGGTCAACCTCACACTCGTCCTCTAAAATATCAATTTCGATTGCACTTTCATTTTTCTGTTTGTCTGAAAAACTAATGATTAGTATAAGTATGTATTTTAATGACACAAAATCTTACACATATCGTAATCAAAATCATTTAGCAGACCTGTAGCAGATTTTTCTAACAATGAGGCAATCCTTTCCTCATTATTAGTTACCTTACTACAGTACGGGCCTACACCAGTCTTGTACAACTGATTTCATGTTCTCATATTTTTCTCTGAGATGTTTGGGTGTTCTTATTGAGTGGCTTTGAGAACCAAATTCTTCGGCGATTTTTTCCCAAACGTCTCTTTTTTGTTGCCAAGTCACTGCGTTGGTTTTTTTGTTTTCCAAAATATTTTAATATTTCTCTGCCAACGAGGTCAACATGTCTTCTTCCTGAGACGTGAAGTTGGAATCTCTAAATATACGTAAATAAAAATTAAAGACGGCTTGTATTCTAACAATTTCTTACCTTGCTCGCTTTGTTTTAGAAACATCCATGCTGGCATTATCAATGGGCGATACGCATTCAAAATCGTATTCCTCCATGCTTACGTTGATGTTCTGTTGATAAGAAAGATATAAATTATTGTCCAGATGCCCGTGGATATTGCATTTCACAAAAAAAATATAAACCAAACAACAAATCTAGACATTTTCCTAAATACTTTTCGATGAAAAACGATAGTAATTGTTGTTTAGTTTGTTTCTTGTGCAATGTATGTATACATTTTACACTTACCTTAATATTTCCTAGTTTTTTTAATTTTTTCCAAATGTTGCACGATGTACTTGTTGTATGGATTTTTCTTTTTTTCTTTGATGCCGCCTGCTTAGAAAATTTTTAGTCTATCATTACACTATTTTTCGTAAACAAATACATGCAGTATTGCCATACTTTCTACTGCATGTTTTTGTTAAGTAACCGAATGATATTGAAACGTAAATCGGTAACCATTGGTTAAATGGTCCCTGTTAAGCAAACCGACAATTAGTTAATTTTCCGATAAAAATGAAATAATTGTACATTGTGAAAAGGGCCGTAAGTGTCATTAGTAATTTGTTATTAACAAAAAGAAATCGTCTGGAAATCACAAATCACAGAGACTTGCGATTAAAATTAACAAAATTAGAACCTGATTTAAAAACCCTTTGCAGCCTGCACCAAGCTCAAGGATCTCATTAATTTTTAGAGCATTTATTATTAATTCTATCTAACAAATAGAACAAAAATATATGTACATACATCCATAAAATTAAACAAATTGTTAGGTGTGTTTTTTATTTAAAGTACTCTCAATTGTACAGAAAAAAATGAGGGGGGCCTTTAACCCAAAAGTGGGGCACGGCCCAAAAAAGGTTGAGAAACACTGATCTATAGCTTATTTCGTTATTTTTGTTCATAGAACAATTGCATCTCAATTCAAATTGCTTGCAGGAGCAATGATTTTTTTTTTGGCAAATTGTAATTATATTGTTCCAAATTAGGAAAAACATTTTAAGTCATGAAAAGAATTTGTTTTTTACACAAAATATTTTTAATTTTATAACATTTAAGACACAGTTCACAACACGCAGCTACAATCACAAATGAACGATTTGAACGAAATATTTCACTTAAGGCAGAATTAAGGCAGAATTAGTTTGTACGTTCTGTTCCGTTACGAATCAGCTGTTTTGTTTCTGTTCAATTGAAAGTCTGTATGTGTGGTTAGTTTTTACTTTTTCGTTCTGTTCTGTTGCGGACAAATCTATTGAAAATTGAATTCAACGTTAAGTGACAGCCTTAAGTGTGTATTTATTTTTCTTGTTGTGAAATATTTTTCTCAATATTTGAATCAGGGACGATAAAGTTGGTACTATAGTACTTTTTATGGTACTATTTGAACCTCATATGTACCATGATACTCCTATGACTCATTAAGTTCGATTTACAAATTTTACTATGTATGAATTTCTTGGTCCCTTTAAAATTCAATAATTATTAATTCGATTTGCAGTCCCATATGAACAATACATTAATTTCGAACCAAACGCTGTGAATTCAATCACATGATTTCACTGAGTGCGACTGATTGCATATGATTATATTAGAGTTTTATTAATCGATTAAACCAATTATTGAATTCAATCACTAAGGGTTATAATTATTATTAACTAATTTTGATTTTCAAAAAAGTAAATAATAAAAATCTTATAAAAATGTCAAATTGACTATTAGCTGCGTGTTTTTAAAATCGAATGAGTTCACGAACAAATTTGTTTGCTACCAATCACAAGGATTGAATTCGCAAAAAACTGTGAGAAACGTAATTCAATACAGCAAGATATTAATAGCACATTCAAAAAATATTAAAAATTTGGCAAATTAAAGAAAAAATATCAAAATTTTAAAAATTTTTTAAATCAATATCGGCTAATTTTCTTAGTACGCACTGCTCGTTTTTACATAGCTTTATGTACATTTTTCCGAAAAGTTTGGTATTGAAAATGAGCAAAATCGGTCCAGCGGTTCAAAAGTAATGAGTGACAATGTGAAAGAACCTCTAAATGTTCCATACAAATTGGTGTATAATGCACTGTATATTATTAGAATTCATTGTAGTGTCTGGTGTATAAAATATAACGTCATATTTTTCCACCAGACGCTAAGAGGTGAATAATATTTAAAATTCACCGCAAATTCTTTTTTCTCCACAAAAAAATTTTTTTTTTCATCTCAAAAATAGTTTTGTTACCTCAAAACTGTTTTTCATAAAAAAAAGTTTTTCACCTCAAAATTTAGTTTTCAGCTCTTAACATATTTTTGCTTTTTTTTAATATATTTTTGTTGTTTCATTTGTAATTGTTTATTTTGGAGGGTACAAAGATTTGTTTGTAAATTTATATTTAAATTTTTTTTTATACTTGTGATGCCGAAAAAGTACTATTTTATATGCAGGCTGGTACTATTTTAAAATCGCATTTATCATCCCTGATTTGAATGTTTTTGGTTGGAGTTTCTTTTACTTTTTAAACAGCTGATTCCTTTCACAGAAAAAGTAATTACAAAATATTACCTACAGAACAGAACGACACAGAACGGCAACAGAAAGTAACAACTAATGAGGCCTTTTGTTTGTACGTGCTGTTATGTTACGAATCAGCTGTTTTGTTTCTGTTCAATTAAAAGTCTGTATGTGTGGTTAGTTTTCACTTTTTCGTTCTGTTCTGTTGCGGACAAATCTATTGAAAATATAATTCAACGTTAAGTGACAGCCTAAAGTACGTATATATTGGTTGATTGTGAAATCTTTTTCTCAATATTTGAATCAGGGATGATAAAGTTGGTACTATAGTACTTTTTATGGTACTATTGAACCTCAAATGACTCCTATGACTCATTTGTACGATTTACAAATTTTTCTATGTATGAATTTCTTGGTCCTTTTAAAATTCAATAATTATTAATTCGATTTGCAGTCCCATATGAACAATGAATTAATTCGGAACCAAACGCTGTGAATTCAGTCACATGAATTCACTGAGTGCGACTGATTACAGATGATTATATTAGAGTTTTAGTAATCGATTAAACCAATAATTGAATTCAATCACTAAGGGTTATAGTTATTATTAACTAATTTTGATTTTCAAAAAAGCAAATAATAAAAATCTTATAAAAATGTGAAATTGACTATTAGCAGCGTGTTTTTAAAATCGAATGAGTTCACGAACAAATTTGTTTGCAACCAATTATAAGGATTTAATTCGCAAAAAACTGTGAGAAACGTAATTCAATACAGCAAGATATTAATAGCACATTCAAAAAATATTAAAAATTTGGTGAATTTAAGATAAAATCACAAAATTTTAATAATTTTTTAAATCAATATCGGCTAATTTTCTTAGTACGCACTGCTAATTTTTACATAGCTTTATGTACATTTTTCCGAAAAGTTTGGTATTGAAAATGAGCAAAATCGGTCAAGCGGTTCAAAAGTAATGAGTGACAATGTGAAAGTACCTCTAAATTTTCCATACAAATTGGTGTATATTATTAGATTTCATTGTAGTGTCTGGTGTATAAAATATAACGTCATATTTTTCCACCAGACGCTAAGAGGTGAATAATAATATTTAAAATTCAGCGCAAATTCTTTTTTCTCCAAAAAAAATTTTTTTTTCACCTCAAAAATAGTTTTGTTACCTCAAAAATGGTTTTCACCACACAATTTATTTTTTTACATCCAAAAAAGTTTTTCACCTCAAAATTTTGTTTTCACCTCTTAACATATTTTTTTTAATATATTTTTGCTGTTTCATTTATAATTGTTCATTTTGGAGGGTACAAAGATAAAAATTGGTAAAACCAAATTTATGCATGCACTTGTTGTTTGTTAGTTTATATCTAAATTTTTTTTTATACTTTGGATACCGAAAAAGTACTATTTTATATACAGGTTGGTACTATTTTAAAATCGCATTTATCATCCCTGATTTGAATGTTTTTGGTTGGATTTTCTTTTACTTTTTAAAACAGCTTATTCCTTTCACAGAAAAAGTAATTACAAAATATTACCTACAGAACAGAACGACACAGAACGGCAACAACGGTAACAACTCAAATTGTACGATAATGACCGAATCACCAAAATGAACGATTAATAACGTTTTGTCGTTCAAAAGCGAACTAGTTCAACTGAACGATTTACGCATTTCAAATAATGAATCGTTAACCAACACTCGGGTTTTCATTCAAGATTCATTAATTAGTTTTTATTCATTATACACGGAGTCCACATTAGATATAAAGTTGGATATAATATGTGCAAAAACGCCAATGGAATAAAGAAAATAAATTATCTATGTTCCTATTAATGCTTAGGGTGGAGGACACGTATTCATATTTATATCATGTCTTCTAAAAACTGTTTGTTTTTAGTTGAGTAAAGACGCCCGTTAATTTATTTAATTTTCAACTATGCGATTAAAAATAACTTTAAATTAATTTAAACAGTTAAACAATTTTTAATACACTTCTTCTTCTTGTATTTTTTTTTTTTAATTTTAGGTGTTTAACTTTTATTTATTTCTTTGTTTGCAATCTTTTATGCCTGTGTGTATTTTGACAGCTCATATCATGATATTGCTGTTTAGAGATTTATCATAACAACACTTAGGGAATTCACATGGTGCCTTATCTGAAACAGCATTTAAGTTATTTTTTTTCTTTTGTATATTTTTGTACAAAAACTTACCTAAATAATTCCTTCTGCTTCCATTTTATTAATTTGACAAATTTCCTTTATTATTGGCAACGACAAATTTATTTGTTTTAAATGTTGCAGAAGCGCAAAAAAATTCTTCAAAACGGAATAATTCAAGTCTCTTTCTGACCGTGATAAAGTGATCAATTTCTTAATAAGAAACAAAATTCTTTATAATTTAAAACAATAACAATTGTTATTTTATTAAAATTCTATCATACTTGTGTGTTAAAATCAACAACAAAGTTTTTACTTTTTGCTAAAGTAAAAACAAGGGGATTAGTATTCTGCCTTACTAATCCTCTGCTGTTACAGCAGAATGTCTAGTGGCAGCGAAAGTATTGAAGACGAAGCTGTCTGGCAAACAGTTTCTGATAATAAACCAACAAAAAGGAGATTAATAGAATCACCAGAATATTTTAAACATAAAAGCAAAGCTTTAAAAAATGTAAATTCTATCAACAACAGAAATTTACCAAGTACTAGCACAACCAATTTGCTGCACTTGATGTAGATAATGATGATGATATGTTAATAAGTGTGTTCGATTACTTTCCCAGTAAAAGGCGAAAGATTTATTCGACAACGGTAGGCTAGTTGGTAGCGTGCTGGCTTATCAGTGCGGGGGTCGTGGGTTCGATTCCCACCAGAGGCACTGGTCTGTTTTCGCTACAACGCGCCGAAGGCCATAGTAGCTAGTGCTCGGTTAGGGTAATATTTATATAATTTGTAATTATGTGATTATTAATTAATAAATAAATAAATAAATAAATACTTTCCCAGTAAAGACCAGTAAAAATTACTCAGTAACAAAATTACAGAGAGATTTACAAAAAAGTAAACGAACGGAAAATTTGTAACAATTGGTAAAATATATAAAACAGCTGATTTTAAATACCAAATATTAAAAAAAAATCAACTGGTCATTATAGAAAAGATATAAGTTAGTTGAAATTGTTAACCAGAAATAATTTAGAATGTTTTTTAATATCTTCCATAGTTAATTCTTTAATAAAGGGTGTTTTTTTAAGCCCGATAGAACTTGAAATTGTAAAAAATAACACAAAAAATTAAATTGTAATCAAAATTTTTTTTTATTCGAAAGATCAATACGTGACATTAACATTTGAAAATGATTTCGGGCATATGGGCACCGCGGCTGTTCTTGACGAAGCGCATTCTGGACGTCCAATTTTGGGCCACTTTTTCGAGCACTACTGGCCGTATGTCACGAATAACACGAACAATGCTGGCCTCCAAGGCGTCAATTGTTGCTGGTTTATCAGCATAAACCAGTGACTTCACGTAGCCCCACAGGAAATAATCGAGAGGTGTCAAATCGCACGACCTTGGAGGCCAATTGACAGGTCCATTTCTCGAAATCAACTTATCGCCAAATTTTGATTTCAATAAGTCGATGGTTGCGTTCGCCGTATGGCACGTAGCGCCATCCTGTTGAAACCACATCTCCTCCGGATCAATGTCATCCATATTTTCAAACAAAAAATCATTGATCATGGTGCGGTAACGATCTCCATTGACCGTAACGCGAGCTCCGGCCTCATTTTTGAAGAAATAAGGTCCGATGATGCCACCAGCGTGAAAACCGCACCAAACGGTGCATTTTTCTTTATGTAATGGAGTCTGTAGGGTCTCTTGTGGATTGGTCTCGCTCCATATGCGGCAATTTTGCTTATTAACAAACCCGTTAAGCCAAAAATGCGCCTCATCGCTGAACACAATTTTGCGATAAAACAATCGACGAATCGACGACTGATTTTCAAAGTAAATTTGGATAATTTCGTAGCGTTGTTCAAGCGTGAGTCTATTCATGATGATTTGTCAGAGTATACTGAAACGATAAAAAAAAATATTTCATCAAAATTTAATTTTTTGTGTTACTTTTTACAATTTAAAGTTCTATCTAGCTTAAAAAAACACCCTTTATTTTGCACTTTAAATCCATAGACAATAAAAATTTAATTCAATACTTTTTTTTTTGTTTACTAAATATACAAGCATATTTTGTCAATCATATGTTTTTTTCTTCTTACAAATTCTTACTGGCAAAAATTTATCCAGTAAAAACTTGTAAGTTTTTTGTCTTCTTACTATTTTTTACTGAGTATTTGTGTAAACGAACACCTTCCAGTAAAAACTTTTACAAATTTTTAAAAATTTTTGTGTTAATGAAGATATTGATAATAATGAAAATGATGATAACGTTAATAATGAAGCTTCTGATGAAAAACCACCACCAATAATAATTCCAAATGTGTCTGATATAAAAGTGATGATAACAAAATTTAATGAATTAATTAAATCTGAAGATTTTTCCTACAAATCTATGAGACATGGTCAGGTAAGACTGATGATTTAAAATGTAAAATCATATAGAGTGTTAGTCAAATATATTGATGATAAAAAAAATATTATTTCACACCTATCAACTCAAAAAAGAGGGAGCCTACAGAGTAGTTGTTAAAAATCTACATTTTTCTACACCAGTTCAACGATTAAAGAAGAAATTCAAAGTCTATGGCATGAAGTCCAAAACGTAATCAATATTAAAAGTAGGGTAACTAAGCAGCCAATGTCTATGTTTTACGTTGACTTAGAGCCAAATCAAAGCAATAAAAATTTATATGAAGTTAGATATCTTTTTATTGCAGTCATAAAAGTTGAACCCCTAATAAAACAAATGAAATTGTTCAATGTTATAGATGCCAGGAATTTGGTCATTCAAAAACATATTGCAGGAAAATGTTTAATGCCCAGTTTTTAACTTCTTATTTAAATATGCAATTGGTTAAATGCCATTTAAATTTAAGTTGTTTAAATACTGTTTCAGTTTTTCAGTCTTAAATGATAATAGATATTTATTTGCTGGTATGGTAGCTTCATGAAATGTCAAAAAATTAATGATCATTATTCATAAAACAGCTGTTTAAAGAATAAAAAAAAAAATAACAGAAAATATAAAAACAAAATATATATAATTAAATTATAATTAAATAAAGAAAAATGAAGAGAAGTGAAAATTTCAGTGGAACCGAAGTTGAATTTTTATTGACTGCTGTAAAAAAGTACAGCAGCATAATTGAAAATAAAAAAACAGACAGAATGTGGAGCGTGAAAGTACAAACCATTTTAAATGAATTTTTTTTATTTATTTTTATAAAAAATTATACATCTAAATATTTTAATTATTATTTTTTGTTATTAAATTAATATAAAATACATTTTGTATGTAAATAAAAACGTTACTTGTGTTTATAAATACCTTTGTTGTTTTTTAAGTTATAATACATTTTTTAAATAATTATTTATTAAGCTGCGTCTTGTAGTGTTGTTTGAATTGGAATTTCTTGCTACGACATTGCTTTGTACATTGTTGACTAAATTTACAGCTGTTTCTAAATCTTCTGGTAAAGACGGAAGTTCGTGTTCATTATTTAGGCAGCATACATTGGGCAAAACTGCAGTAGCTACAATAATATCTTCTACTTTTTTAATATTCAGGCGAATGCCTAGGGACAAAATAGGAAATCTTCTTTTCCAAACACAATAACTTCTTTCAACACAGTTCCGTGTTCGTATTTGCGATACGTTATATACGTTTTCCTCTGCGTTTTTTACATTTAATAATAGAGTCATTATAAAATTTTTGTTGGGATACCCACTGTCAGCTACAATAAGACTGCCCTCAAATTCATCAATGCAAAATCTGCTAAATATTTTCGAATTTCGTAGAATATTTGAATCATGTGATGATCCAGGCCATCTAGAAACAACATCTACAATCTTTAAGTTCGCATCACACATCGTTTGTACATTCATAGAGAAAAACCCTTTTCAATTCCTATACAATTCAGCGTCTTCTCCACCTGAAAAATAACAAACCATTATTAACACAGATACTTCTAGAAAACTTATTATTCAGACATTATTTACCTGGAGATAATATTCTTACATGCGTGCAATCAAGAGCCGCCACAACGTGTGGAAATTTTGCAATATCGTAAAAAGCCTGCTTATGTTTTGAAAGCTCATCAGTTTTAGGAAATACAATAAACCGACTTCTCAGCCTAGCTATATAATGCGTAACGTCTGTCGTCGTAACGACTGTCGTCGTTGAGACACCATAAACATCGCCAATTGTTCTCAACATTTCACCGGTTGCGTAAACCCTTAACGTTATCAGAAACATATGCTCCTCGCTAACAGAATAGTCCCTGAAATGAATTGGAGTTTAGAAACATCTATTTCCCTTACTTGTACATACACTTACCAAGTAGTTTGGTTTTTTATGTAAGGTCCAATAAGCTCCAGAATACAGTACGCAGATTTCTTCGACATCCGAAATCTTTGGTAAAACTCCATATCCCCAAAAATATTAAAATGATTGGGTCGTGTTCTTATTGTCCGTGGTTTCCGTACAACTACTGCGTTATTTAATATTCAACAGATTTCAGCGTCACTCATATCTTCTTCTTCGGAACTCATTTTAATTTATTTTTTATTGTTTGTTTTACCACGCGAATAAAAACAAACTGTCAAAATCATATGTTATATTTGTACAATTTAAATAGACTTTAAATGAGCAGGATTTGTCACTTAAATGTGATTTAAATTTGAAGTTAAAAGCAGACGTTTGTATCTAAATAGAACTTAAAGTCCAAATGGCATTTAAATACGAAGTGAAAAACTGGGCATAATTGTGTCAAGTGTGGTTTAAACCATCGAACTGATAATTGCCACAAACCAGATAATACTCCTCCACAGTGTGTCAATTGTCTGCAACGTTATACAGCAAACTATAAGGGATGTGGAGTTTATAGAGATATATTAAAAAAAAAGAACGCATATCGTAGACAGAACAGAAATACACCTGAAACAAACAATTCATTTAGATCAGACAATTTTCCAAATTTAAATAATAATACAAAAAGTAATAATAATAGAAACATCTCTAACAATTTTTATGAAGGAAATCAGTACAGCTATGCTCAAACTGTTAGAAATAATAGTAAAAATAATCACCAAGAACAAAACATTTTGAAAAGCTTAGAAAATTTTTTCGAAAAACAAAATCAATTAACAGACAAACTTTTAAATATGATGCAACTCATTTTAACAAAGTTATGCGTTTAAACATACGTTTAGCACTATGGAATGCTAATGGCATATCCAATCATACAAAAGAAATGGATTTTTTTCTCAAAACAAATTACATTGATTTACTTTTAGTCCCGAGACACACTTTACTAGTAGGAATCATCTCATTTTTTAGGAATCATCATCATCGAAAATATAAACAAATAAATATACTTTAATAGTAAAAACAGTACGTTCCTAGTTGAGCAACTGCAGGAACGGATGCGATTTCGCAGATGTCCTAAGATAAATTAATAAAGATTTGAATAAAATTTTTTTCCGGATAATGGAAAAATCTGAAATAGTTACTTTATATTAAAAACAATATCTAAATACTGCCGTGATAATAAAACAACTCTACGTCTAAATCAAGCAGGATTCGACAGTAATGAGCCGTTTTATTTAAATGAAAATTTAACACCACATAATCATCGCATATTTAAAACAGCGCTAAGCATGAGAAAATCCCAAAAAATAAAATCCACTTTTACTTTGCGTGGCTTGGTGTATGTGAAGAAAATTGAGTCAGATGATCCTATACTGATTGAGTTTCCTGAAGAACTCGATAATCTTTTTCGCGAATAATGCTTGAAAACATACCATTAACTCCACTGCCTGTAATGCCATTTTTTTCATTTATATAATTTTATATTTATATTATATTTTTATTATTCTAAAATCATTTTAATCATTTTTTTTCTTTTATTTTCTAATATTAAAAAAAGAAAAATGTTTACATATATATTTTTTAATTTACGATATTTCTTAAAACTTTATTGCGTTGCTCTAGGTTATCAATATGATAAATTTATCTATTGATCAACTTGGTTCTAGAGCAGGGATTACCATTTCATTGCACAATTGTGCAAACGAAAATTTATCTACCTCACACACATTCTTGTACTCTTTCATTTAGTCGTCGATGAGAATGCGACAAGTGAACATGTTCAGCGGATGCCTTAACATTTTTTTTCATGTTTACACTCAAAAAATTTTGTATGATCAAAAATGCTTTCGGTGACATACAATGCCTTTTATGTCATAAAACATTTAAGGAATGTACGGAATATGTTTTTAAAATACATTGCGATTGTTTTGATACTAATATATATAATTTACTTAGTAGTTTAATAGTAAGTTATTTACTTATTAATTTATTTATTTAGTTGGTTAGTTATTTATTAAATTACTTATTTATTTTTATATTTATTTCTTTATTTTTTATTTATTTAAAAACAAGAACAATTTTTGGTAAATATTTTTTATGGACAAGTTGTTTGTGCCATCGAAATAAAGTGAAATATGTATAAATGAAATGTAAAAATTATATGCATTTTTTAAGGCATATTTCGAAAATTTGTTCGAACTTGTTTTGTTTGATAACTTTTTAATAATATGTTTGTGTCATTAGATATATCTAAAAAAAATTGTTTCCAAAGTTGTATGTTCTCTATAATATATTTTAGTTTCATTAGGATCTGACGGTCCGCAGAAAGATACTTCCCTTGTAATTTGTATAATTTTATTTAAGTTGATGAAATTATATATAAGAACATACATATATTTGTGTGACCTTAACATCACAAAATAACATATAATTATATAATATCATACACTGTTATATTTAAATAATTTTTAATCAGGTGTATTTGATTATCTTATTTTGTATGAATGTCAGAATGGTGTCAGTTACTAACATTTTTCTATGACTGTAATTCTCTCAATTTTTTCCTCTCTCTTACTCACTAACACACTACAGAAAATTTTTTGGTAATGCCTGTTCTAGAGATGGCAACTATAACATGGTTCGCATCTTGGCTAAAAAACAAGGTTTTTCTATTTGTCACATCAATGCTCAAAGTTTGTTACCTAAGCTTGATGAATTTCGTTTTTTATTTGAGAATTCTGGTATCGATGCAATATTGTAATGAACGATTTTTAAATATTCTGAATTTTCTGTAGGAAGCCTTATCACCTACCTCTCTGTTTGTAATTTTTCTCACAATTATAAAGTTAAAATTATTGTATGATTTTGCGAAATTACTCCCTCCCCTACCCATGGTATCAAAGAAAAATTTTTTCAGATAAATTTTTTAAAAAAATGACAAGTAAACTAACTATTTTGGCTTCCAAGGGTTTTTTGTCAGTAACCAGAGCTTAAACTTGTTAAAAGAAATTTCATATTTTTGTGTTACAAATATTATTTGTTTCTGTTCCACCACGCAACATTTGTGTATGAAAAATAGTTGATTGTTATGCTTGAATTATAATCTAAATTTGGTGCAAAATAGGGAAACAAAATATAAGGTATTAAATTTTCTATGTTATTCACGAGTCACAGCTATGATAATTAATTTTTATCAGCAACCAAATTAACATTCCTGTTAACATACATTTTGTTAATCATTATTGAGTTCCCTCATTGTGGAACGTATATTTTCAGTGTTGAGCATTTTGAGCGCAATTTGTTAGAAACGGGTTAACTGCTATTAGGAAAAAATTGCTTTATAGGAACAAATTGTTTTTTGTTTTACAACTTTAATTTTAATTAATTGGAGTTAAAACTAAAACGTAGATTTGGCATTTTGGTTCACTTGTGTTCATGGAACGGGTTAATACGGTGGAGCGAATTTGATGTATTGGTGGTTGTCTACGGTGATATGTGTTCAGTATGATCAACGAATGATTTAAGTTAGTAATTGGTTTGCTAAACGATTACTTGGCAAAATGATCACTAAACACAACTTCAAATTTCGAGCCGAACTGTCATGGGTTGACGAGAGCTCCTTTACTTCCTTTTTCTGAGAAGTCTTGAAGCAGTCACATCGAAAAACTTTCATCAAAATTAAATCCATTTCTTATCGTGACATCCGAGGTAAAACAATTTAAAATTTTTCGTGGAAAAGACATTTGGAATAGTCTAAAAAAGTAAATTGTTAGAATTTCTAGTAAATTCCTCGGAATTTACAGAAAAATCTAAATCTTGGCAAAATTTTAATTTTGGAGCAAATAGCCTGTCAGTGTTCTTAAGTGCCCAGGATCCCTGGACACTTTTCCGTCTAAAACGTGTTTCAGTAATTTTGGTCTCATACTTACTTACTGTGGAAAATTTCCACGGAAATTTACCGGAGCTGCAGATCAAAGTCTACCCCTACTGATTAAAGGTAATATTATAGTTATCCGTATCATTTGAATAACTCACTCTGTTCATAGAATTTTTACTATAGGCTCAGGAATCGTAGTACACATTACGCAGGAATCTATTGCTACTCATATGGTAGAAAGAAAGCTCGTATTCGCCATATTATCACACTGGTTTAATGTAAAATACGTCATCAATATGACCAAACAATAGCCGCAGCGTTTGTGAGAGTTCGCATATACTCATCACGACAACCATCGACAGGCATCAAATTTAGCTCCGATCAAGTTGAAGTGCAGAAGAATCGAAACGTGTCCTAAAAGATTCCAAGTTAAGCGAAGAGAAATTTCTCAACCGAATACAGCATAAAATGTTAACTTAAAATAGCAAAGTTGGAAAGAAAACTAATTTCGTGAAAAAAAAAGAAAACATTATAAATTTTATTGTAGTGAATTTGTTAATTTAACGATTTGCCTATTAATTAATTAATTAATTAATTAGAAATCGGTCAAACAAGGAAAACATTCTATTGTAAAATTTCAAGTTGAGTTAATTTAAAAAATTTAAAAAATTTTACCTAATAGTTAAGTTGCTAAGAAATTTTTAAAAGGTGCCTACTTAAATTCTAAAACACAGAAATTACAACACCTTAACAAATTACTAAAAATATAAAAACCTAAGGCTAAAATCGCGATAACAAATATAAACTCTATAAAAAGTGAAAAGTCTAAGTATACATTATTACCCCTAATACCATCAGAAAAATATGCAAGAACATCATTATAACCGTTTTTAGAAATTAGTAACGTCATCATTTGGTCCAACATCATCAAGTTCGAGGAGGCCTCATCGATCATCATGATTAAGTTGGTAAGTCGTAACAACCATTAAAATTATTTTTTTTTTTGATATTCTTGCATTTTAATAACAACCACCACAAAACAAAGACATAAAAAAAAAAAAAAAAAAAAAAAATTATTAAGAAATGTGGATTAGGAATTTATTAAAACACTAATAAGAGCATGCTAAATTAAGAGAAGCAATGAATCTCAATTAGTATAAGGTGTTGGATAAAGCTTATATTATTGTTTGCTTGCTCTTATTGGAGTTTTTCTTCTTATTTAAAAAAAAAAAAAACAAAAAAAAGTTGATCATAATTATTATATCTTCATTTCTATGATTTTGGTTTTGGTTAAACAGTATTTTTTTTTTCTTACACCCAAAAAAATTTATTAGTAACGCGATACGATTACCTTGTTCAAAAGTAAAAAAAAAAATTTTCCATTCCGATTAAAAAACTAATAAAGAAAAAGGGGGGAAAAATAGTAAAACCCCAAATTTAGACCATAATGGCACAGATAAAAATTTTTTTTTAATAAATTAATTTTATATTATGTTAATTTAAAATCCAAATTGTACTAAAATTTATTGTACGATAAATTTAGAAAAAAAAAAAAATTCGTCGATTTAAAAATCGTAAATGCTAAAAATTTTCTAAATTAAATCTGATATTGTTAAAATTTACTTTATAAATGAATTCCGCTAGAAAAAATTATACAAAAACTAGAAATCTAATTTAATTGCAGTAAATTTAAAACTTAAAAGGTTGAATTAAAAATTTATCTAAAATAAATAATTAGTTTAAGTTAAAGGATTTATAAAAGTAATAATCTCTATTTTAACATGGCTTCAATGTTTCGACTGTTAATTGATTGAAATAAATACTGATTTAATTCATCATGAATTGCTAAATTAATTTAAATCTGTTTTCAATCATGGAATAAGAAGTTAGGGTAATGACATTTGTGGGATCCTAGGAATCAATTTGTGCCAATAGGATCATGGTAAGGGCGGGTAATGAGGCAGAGGTTCCCAACAACATCTGGGAACCCTCACCCCATTTTTAGGCATGAGATCAATACCCTTTGTGTAAGTACTTTTCTCATTTTCGTCCATAGAGGGGCTTGTGTTGTTTTGTTTGCTATGGCGATATTGGTCCATTTTAAAGTAATTTTAGTAATTTTTATAGGGAGTCTTTAATAATAGACAATATGCAAATGTACTGAAGTTAGATTGAAAAGAGGACAAGAACTCCCCCACCCGACTGATCGCTAGCGATGCAATGGCTCCCGTCGTCCTACTTTTCACTAATCTTTAATTGGGATATTTCTTTTTTTTTCGAAAGGAGGTATTTGTCAAAATGCTTTGCAACATTTTGTTGCCTTAGTACTCTTGTATATTACAATAAATGGCGCCCAACGTGGGGCCGGAAGTGTCCCAAATTTTGGGTTATTTTCGGTTCCGTTAATTTTTTCTTAGTATAATAGAGTTCATTAATGGCTTAGTGTCTAATCGGTTTAGTTTTCGTAAATCTTGTCTTTGAATAAATATGCAAGTATTTCTGGATTTATTTTAGATACCTGAGTTAATACAGTTCGGGTAATCTAACCGATTTACCTCTACATGTTCCTTTCGAGGATTTGACGAATGTTAAATTTTCTGATTTCTCACTTATGCAATTTTTTGTATAATATTTATTGTTATAGATTAGTTGACTTAGATATCAGCTGCCTATGAGTATGAGGACTATATTGTTTTGCTTCTTGCAATGCAATATCCGGTAGTTATGGGATTCTAATAGGTGACCGATTCAATTGTGCTGGTGTGTCTGTTAATCATATGGATTTATATTCATACAAAATATACCATAGCCTAATCTTTATTCTAGTATTGATTCTATATTTTGCCTATATATATATATATATATATATATATATTTTTGTACCCTACTTTTATATTCACATGTGCGAAAACAGTAATTTCATGAATATATCGGTTCTATACTTTATATCTGGTTTTTTTTCTTACAATTCAATTTTAAGAAAGGTTTCTATTACAATTTTACAATTAGAAGGAGGAGAATTTTTTTTTTTTTTTTTGATTGGTTGAATTATAAACTTTAAATTACGTTTAGTGCGTTTACATAACTGTTATGTTTGTTTTTGAATCTTGCGATAAAGATTGATTTTTTTTTTTTTTTTGGTTCCATAAATAATTCACAAAACTTTTTTTTTTGTGAATTTTTGCTTTAGTGTTTTGATTTTATTGTTTATCAATAAATAGAGGGTTTTATACTTTTGAGCATTCGATTTGTTAAATTAATTTCAAAATGATAGGCCATTCTCCTAAGAACAATTCGGGTTTGCCTGAGGGCCAATCTACACCTCCTTCACAGCCTGGTGCAAGTTCGACTACTGCAACGGATATTTGTCATATTTGTGGAGAACGTATGGATGCGAAAATTGAATGTTTGGCTATCATAAGATGCAATCATGCTTTTCATCGAGCCTGTATTGAAATGGAGGCCCGTAGAAGTGGAAGGCTCTGTATTGAAAATTTTCTTGAAAATAGTATGGTGTGTCCTGTTTGTAATGGAGCCTGTGAATTGTCCGATTTACAGAAAATTCAATTTCCTTTAAAACAAGGAAAACCAAAGGGAAGACCGCGAGGTGGTTTACATAGACATAATTATCCCACGAGAACTTTCAGCAAAAATTTGTTCACAGAGCCTTCCACTTCTACGGGAAATCCGAGTATAAACGATATTCAGGAAATTTTAGATACCACACCGCGAGAGGCTGCACCAGCAAGTGATAATAGTGCTTCACAACCTTTACCATTGTCCACACCTGATAACGTTCCCGATCTTCAAAATGAAAATCCCACAGGTTTTCAAACCATAATACAACCCACTCAAACAGTTGTTGATTATGATATGATTAATAGGGTAGTTGAGTCAAACGTATCGAGGGCTGTACAGAATATGAACTCTGCCCGAAATTATCCTCCACCGACTGTAGATTATAATCAGATTGATAAGATGATTGAGTCAAATGTTTCTAAAGTTTTAGAAAATATTAATTCGACTCAAAATTATACACCACCAACTGTAGATTATAATCAAATTAACGAAATGATTGAGATAAATATGGTAAAGTTAATTCAGAATCTAAATTTAACTCAAGACCCCACTACTACTTCTTCTCGTGGGCATAACCCTAATAATTATTTACAATTACCACAAAAGTCGTTAGCTAATCTGTCACAAAATCAGACTGCAATTCCGTCAAACAATAGTTTGAATAGTCAAAACGCCTTGCAACAACCACCAAATTTAACCAATCCATCTACTATGGCGTCATTGGCCTACACAAGGGATAGTCATTCTCAGAATTTACCTCCACAAAATTTAGTCGGGGCTGCTAGTGTTAGTCAATCACAGGCCCAAGATATTTCGCAAGAACGAACACAACCGGGTAATTTAGCTAATCGTTCTGCTGGAACTGTTTTTCCGAATTCGGAACAAACCCAGTCTAATTTATTGAATTCTTCTTATAGAAATCAATATCAACAACAACAGCCTCAAAGTACTAACTCTTTTAATGATTCCCTTGGGAATAATTCACAAAACTTTTTTCAACCCCGTCAAAATTTGCATATTAATTCGTCTTCGTCAAATTCAAATCTCTCTCCTGATAAGATTACCTCAATAATTCGATACTGGGGTTTAAAATTTGATGGTACTTCAACTGGCCTTAGTGTTGAAGAATTTTTATATCGTTTGAAATCTCTTATTTTGGAAAATTTTAATGGTAATTTTGAAATTGTTCGTCCACACCTACACATTGTATTCGCTGAACCAGCAGGAAATTGATTTTGGAGATTTCATAGAACCATAGGAAAAGAGAAGAAAATGGAGTGGGATGATTTTAGTGATGCTATTAGGGACAAATATAGGGACTCTAAATCATGCTTTGATATTCGTGAAGAAATCAGAAATCGTAAACAAAGGCCCGGCGAATCGTTCGACTTGTTTTATGATTCTGTTAGCGCTATAATGGATCGCCTACCTACTGCGCTTTCAGAGATTGAATTAACGGAAATATTAATTCGAAATTTGCGTCCAGAGATTAGACATGAGTTGCTTTATCAGCCAATTTATTCTATTTCGAAACTTAGACAGTTAGTCCAAAAACGCGAAACTTTTCTACATGAAGAGTATGTACGTCGAAATTTTACATCTAAAACCCACAATTCCGTTATGCCTCGTCGCCAGATTTCTGAAATCGAACTTGACAATAGGGATATTAATCCTGATTGTGATGTAATTCCGGAGTGTTCGATTGACGCGATTAAGAAACCGGAGAGTATTCCCCGTTGCTGGAATTGCGACCAGCTTGGTCATTATTATGAAGATTGCCTACATGAAAGGTCTGTTTTTTGCTATGGTTGTGGTGCCAAAAATACATACAAGCCACAATGTACCACTTGTTTGAATCGTAGATCTTCAAAAAACTCGAAGCCTTCAGTTCCGCCAAAGGAACAATTGTAGACCCTTCTGAAAATTTAAATAAACTACCTGATTGTAACAACAAAAATATACCGGATTTGACAAGTAATTCTATTGATAATTCTATAACACCTGATTTATCTGCAAAGTCAATGGAACCTGATTATAGCGGTTGTCAGATTCTTAAACGTGATTTTTCTAGAAATGAATTGGATCAACTAAACAGCTCTAAAATTATTTATCCGAGATTACCTTATCATCAGCGATGGGAAAGGTATTTGGCAAAACGCGAGGAAATTTTTAACGATTATTCTATTGCTATTTTAGATAAAAAACGAACTCGAAAACGTTCCACGCTACGTCTTAGAAATTTTTATAAATTGCGTAAGTTGTGCTCAAAATTATTAGTTTCTGCTATATTAAGCAACCCTAGTGATATGCGTTACTATGCTAAGGTGAAATTTCTTGATTTTTCCGAATTTGGATTATTGGATACCGGTGCCAGCATTAGCTGTATTGGTTCAGATCTTGCTTGTGAGGATTTTTATAAATTTCCAAACTTTTTCAAATGCAAATCTTTCGTAAAGACTGCAGATGGGAACCGCCAGCGCGTAATTGGTTGGCTAAGTGTCGATATAAATTTCAAGGACACTATTCAAAAGTTAAATCTGTTTATAATTCCAACGATATCCCAACGTCTGATATTAGGAATTGACTTTTGGAAGAAATTTAAATTGTTACCTGATGTTATTGAATCAGTGGACTTAATCGATAAATCTATATTAAGCGCATGTCCGTCTGAATTGTCTGAGATTAAAAGATCCGAAGTTCTGTCCGACAATAACGATAAATATGAGCCTGTGGTTTCAGATGCACACGATTATAAATTAACGTCTAGTCAACGTCAGCAGTTAAATGCTGTTATTTCATTATTTCCGAATTTCGAGAAGCAAGGGCTTGGGAGAACCAGCTTACTTGAACATGAGATTGACGTTGGCGAAGCCAAAGCAATAAAGCAACGGTTCTATCCAGTTTCTCCGGCAGTGGAGAAACTGATGTTCGCAGAAATAGACAGAATGTTGACATTGGGTGTGATTGAACCGTCATCATCACCCTGGAGTTCCCCTATGAGGTTGGTTATTAAACCAAATAAAGTCCGCTTATGCCTTGATGCGAGGAAGGTGAATGCAGTCACCAAAAAGGATGCTTATCCGTTGCCATCCATAGAGGGGATATTTGCGCGGCTTCCAAAAGCCAATATAATATCAAAATTAGACTTAAAAGACGCGTATTGGCAAATTGCCTTGACAGAAGAGTCAAAACCATTAACCGCCTTCACGGTACCTGGTAGGCCCCTTTACCAATTCGTGGTAATGCCTTTCGGCTTATGTACGGCACCACAAACCATGTGTCGGTTGATGGATGAGATCATTCCACCAGATCTCAAAAACATGGTCTTTGGATATTTGGATGATTTGATTGTAGTGTCTGAAAATTTTGAACAACATTTGTCTGTCCTGGTGCGTGTTGCAGAACAGTTTAAGAAGGCTAACTTGACCTTAAACATTGCCAAAAGTCATTTTTGCGTAACCCGGGTTAAATACCTTGGCTACGTAATTGGGGACGGAGGGATCACTACCGATCCCGAAAAAGTTAGTGCTATTAGAGATTGGCCAGTGCCGAGGAGTCTCAAGCAGGTGAGAGGGTTTTTAGGTCTCGCAGGATGGTATAGGAGGTTTATAGAGAATTTCTCAAGTGTAGTTTTCCCTATATCAGAAACCCTATCGTCGAAAAAAAAATTTGTGTGGACCCCGGAAGCTCAAAACGCGTTTGAGAAAATTAAGTCTTTGTTGACTTCGGCTCCCGTACTTAGCAACCCTGATTTTTCTCGAAAATTCTTTTTACACTGCGATGCGAGTGATTATGGTATTGGGGCAGTTTTGGTTCAATTGGACAATGATAATCAGGAAAAACCAATAGCTTATATGAGCAGAAAACTCAATTCCGCCCAGCGGAACTATAGCGTGACGGAACGCGAATGTCTCGCTGCGTTAGAGGCTATACAACGATTTAGGTGCTACCTAGAACTCCAAGATTTCGAAGTAGTCACTGATCACGCGAGCCTCGTATGGTTAATGCGCCAGCCGAATTTAAGTGGTCGCTTAGCACGATGGGTACTAAAACTCCAAGCGTACAAGTTTACGGTGAGTCATCGTAAGGGCAAAGATAATATTGTCCCGGATGCACTCTCCCGAATCCCATTTGACGAAGTAGCCACAGTTGATATTAGTGGTCCTGAAATGGATTTATCGTCGCCTTGTTTTAAAGAGTCTGATTATACAAATTTGATAGCTAAAATACAGGAAAATGCGGAAAAATACCCGGATATAAAAATAGTTGACGACTTTGTATATATAAGAACACAACATTATGATGGTAATGCGGTAAACGAGCAAAACGCCTGGAAACTTTGGGTTCCACTCGGGTTACGAAACGACTTGATTAGTAGGTTTCACGATTCCTTAACAGCTGCTCATGGTGGCATGCAAAAAACGCTAGACCTTCTGAAACGCTCCTTTTTCTGGCCCGGAATGGTCAAGGATGCAAGAGAGTTTGTGCGAAATTGCGCAACCTGTAAAACAACCAAAGCGCCAAATTTTGTTATGAAGCCTGAAATGGGAAAACAGGTTATATCTGTCCGTCCGTTTCAAAGATTATATATTGACTTACTAGGTCCATACCCTAGAAGCAAAGTCCGGTAATATAGGGTTATTAATTGTTTTAGACCATTTGTCCAAGTTTCATTGGCTACAGCCTTTACGGAAATTTACTTCTACAGCCATTAAGGATTTTCTCGAAAAACAAATTTGTCATACATATGGTGTGCCAGAACATATAGTCAGCGATAATGGTTCGCAATTTAAAGCCAATGATTTAAACGCTTTCTTCACATCTCTGGGAATAAATCATGTTTATACGGCTTACTACTCACCGCAAGCTAACGCTTCCGAGCGTGTTAATCGCTCAATAATAGCAGGTATTCGTTCGTATTTAAAGGCGGATCATACAAAATGGGATGAGCATCTGAGTGCCATTAGTTGTGCACTTCGGAACTCATGTCACCAGGCCATAAACACTTCTCCCTATCATGCGTTATTTGGGTTTGATATGATTACCCACGGGTCTTCATATAATCTATTACGGAACCTTCAACTTTTAGATGAGCCCTCGTATAATCTGAATAGGGATGGGAAGTTACAACTGATACGAAAGGATTTACAAAAACATATTCGGAAAGCGTATGAACAAAACCAACAACATTATAATCTGCGCACTAGGCCACAAAATTTCACAGTCGGCCAAGAAGTTTTGCGTCGTAATTTTGTTCAGAGTAGTGCTGAAAAGCGATTTAATGGAAAATTTGCGCCATTATTCATTAAAGCCCGTGTTAGGGAAAAACTAGGAAACCACTACTACCAATTAGAAGATTTACAGGGTAAAGTTATCGGTACGTTTCACGCGAAGGACATTCGTTTGTAATCGTCCTGTTTCCAGCTCATATTGTTACTCAATGAGTCAATATTATCTGGTTTTGTAATGAACGATTTTTAAATATTCTGAATTTTCTGTAGGAAGCCTTATCACCTACCTCTCTGTTTGTAATTTTTCTCACAATTATAAAGTTAAAATTACCCATGGTATCAAAGAAAAATTTTTTCAGATAAATTTTTTAAAAAAATGACAAGTAAACTAACTATTTTGGCTTCCAAGGGTTTTTTGTCAGTAACCAGAGCTTAAACTTGTTAAAAGAAATTTCATATTTTTGTGTTACAAATATTATTTGTTTCTGTTCCACCACGCAACATTTGTGTATGAAAAATAGTTGATTGTTATGCTTGAATTATAATCTAAATTTGGTGCAAAATAGGGAAACAAAATATAAGGTATTAAATTTTCTATGTTATTCACGAGTCACAGCTATGATAATTAATTTTTATCAGCAACCAAATTAACATTCCTGTTAACATACATTTTGTTAATCATTATTGAGTTCCCTCATTGTGGAACGTATATTTTCAGTGTTGAGCATTTTGAGCGCAATTTGTTAGAAACGGGTTAACTGCTATTAGGAAAAAATTGCTTTATAGGAACAAATTGTTTTTTGTTTTACAACTTTAATTTTAATTAATTGGAGTTAAAACTAAAACGTAGATTTGGCATTTTGGTTCACTTGTGTTCATGGAACGGGTTAATACGGTGGAGCGAATTTGATGTATTGGTGGTTGTCTACGGTGATATGTGTTCAGTATGATCAACGAATGATTTAAGTTAGTAATTGGTTTGCTAAACGATTACTTGGCAAAATGATCACTAAACACAACTTCAAATTTCGAGCCGAACTGTCATGGGTTGACGAGAGCTCCTTTACTTCCTTTTTCTGAGAAGTCTTGAAGCAGTCACATCGAAAAACTTTCATCAAAATTAAATCCATTTCTTATCGTGACATCCGAGGTAAAACAATTTAAAATTTTTCGTGGAAAAGACATTTGGAATAGTCTAAAAAAGTAAATTGTTAGAATTTCTAGTAAATTCCTCGGAATTTACAGAAAAATCTAAATCTTCTTGGCAAAATTTTAATTTTGGAGCAAATAGCCTGTCAGTGTTCTTAAGTGCCCAGGATCCCTGGACACTTTTCCGTCTACAACGTGTTTCAGTAATTTTGGTCTCATACTTACTTACTGTGGAAAATTTCCACGGAAATTTACCGGAGCTGCAGATCAAAGTCTACCCCTACTGATTGAAGGTAATATTATAGTTATCCGTATCATTTGAATAACTCACTCTGTTCATAGAATTTTTACTATAGGCTCAGGAATCGTAGTACACATTACGCAGGAATCTATTGCTACTCATATGGTAGAAAGAAAGCTCGTATTCGTCATATTATCACACTGGTTTAATGTAAAATACGTCATCAATATGACCAAACAATAGCCGCAGCGTTTGTGAGAGTTCGCATATACTCATCACGACAACCATCGACAGGCATCAAATTTAGCTCCGATCAAGTTGAAGTGCAGAAGAATCGAAACGTGGCCTAAAAGATTCCAAGTTAAGCGAAGAGAAATTTCTCAACCGAATACAGCATAAAATGTTAACTTAAAATAGCAAAGTTGGAAAGAAAACTAATTTCGTGAAAAAAAAGAAAACATTATAAATTTTATTGTAGTGAATTTGTTAATTTAACGATTTGCCTATTAATTAATTAATTAATTAATTAGAAATCGGTCAAACAAGGAAAACATTCTATTGTAAAATTTCAAGTTGAGTTAATTTAAAAAATTTAAAAAATTTTACCTAATAGTTAAGTTGCTAAGAAATTTTTAAAAGGTGCCTACTTAAATTCTAAAACACAGAAATTACAACACCTTAACAAATTACTAAAAATATAAAAACCTAAGGCTAAAATCGCGATAACAAATATAAACTCTATAAAAAGTGAAAAGTCTAAGTATACATTATTACCCCTAATACCATCAGAAAAATATGCAAGAACATCATTATAACCGTTTTTAGAAATTAGTAACGTCATCATTTGGTCCAACATCATCAAGTTCGAGGAGGCCTCATCGATCATCATGATTAAGTTGGTAAGTCGTAACAACCATTAAAATTATTTTTTTTTTTGATATTCTTGCATTTTAATAACAACCACCACAAAACAAAGACATAAAAAAAAAAAAAAAAAAAAAAATTTATTAAGAAATGTGGATTAGGAATTTATTAAAACACTAATAAGAGCATGCTAAATTAAGAGAAGCAATGAATCTCAATTAGTATAAGGTGTTGGATAAAGCTTATATTATTGTTTGCTTGCTCTTATTGGAGTTTTTCTTCTTATTTAAAAAAAAAAAAAAACAAAAAAAAGTTGATCATAATTATTATATCTTCATTTCTATGATTTTGGTTTTGGTTAAACAGTATTTTTTTTTTCTTACACCCAAAAAAATTTATTAGTAACGCGATACGATTACCTTGTTCAAAAGTAAAAAAAAAAATTTTCCATTCCGATTAAAAAACTAATAAAGAAAAAGGGGGGAAAAATAGTAAAACCCCAAATTTAGACCATAATGGCACAGATAAAAATTTTTTTTTAATAAATTAATTTTATATTATGTTAATTTAAAATCCAAATTGTACTAAAATTTATTGTACGATAAATTTAGAAAAAAAAAAAATTCGTCGATTTAAAAATCGTAAATGCTAAAAATTTTCTAAATTAAATCTGATATTGTTAAAATTTACTTTATAAATGAATTCCGCTAGAAAAAATTATACAAAAACTAGAAATCTAATTTAATTGCAGTAAATTTAAAACTTAAAAGGTTGAATTAAAAATTTATCTAAAATAAATAATTAGTTTAAGTTAAAGGATTTATAAAAGTAATAATCTCTATTTTAACATGGCTTCAATGTTTCGACTGTTAATTGATTGAAATAAATACTGATTTAATTCATCATGAATTGCTAAATTAATTTAAATCTGTTTTCAATCATGGAATAAGAAGTTAGGGTAATGACATTTGTGGGATCCTAGGAATCAATTTGTGCCAATAGGATCATGGTAAGGCGGGTAATGAGGCAGAGGTTCCCAACAACATCTGGGAACCCTCACCCCATTTTTAGGCATGAGATCAATACCCTTTGTGTAAGTACTTTTCTCATTTTCGTCCATAGAGGGGCTTGTGTTGTTTTGTTTGCTATGGCGATATTGGTCATTTTAAAGTAATTTTAGTAATTTTTATAGGGAGTCTTTAATAATAGACAATATGCAAATGTACTGAAGTTAGATTGAAAAGAGGACAAGAACTCCCCCACCCGACTGATCGCTAGCGATGCAATGGCTCCCGTCGTCCTACTTTTCACTAATCTTTAATTGGGATATTTCTTTTTTTTTCGAAAGGAGGTATTTGTCAAAATGCTTTGCAACATTTTGTTGCCTTAGTACTCTTGTATATTACAATATGTGTCTCAGAAACATGGTTTATCAAGGAAATAAATGACGACATATATGAACTGAAAGGATACCGTATCTTTCGATCTGACAGAAGTAGTCATGCTGGAGGTGTTGCAATCTATATTAGAGATAGCATTTCAAGCAAACTTATTAGTTCGTATAATGTTGCCGATGAGGTTGAATATGTATTTATTGAGGTCAATTATTATGGTGAAAATATGATGCTTGGATGTGTATATAGACCGGATAAGCATATGAAAATTGACGCTTTCATTGCTAAATTGGAGCTCCTTTCGGTTTCGTACTCTGAAGTTGTTATATCTGGCGATTTTACTAGCAATTTGCTTGACAATATTATGGATGTTACTGACGCTATGTCAATATTTAATTTATCTACAGTCAATACTACTAGACCTACACACTTCACAACCACAAATAGCAGCTTGCTGGACCTATTTTTTGTTAGTAATGGGAGAAAAGTCTTATAGGACTCCAGAGCTCAAACATGAATATCGTATGGCTAGAAAAGCTGTTGTTTCGAGAATAAGACGTGACAAATCTTCTTATTACACTGATAAATTTAACGCAGCGGCTGACAGTAAAAAGACATGGAAACTGATTCATGATATTGGTATAGGTAGATCAAATTCCCATACAATAGATGCTGACATTGAATTGCTGAATAACAACTTTGTTAATATTCCTCTTCTTTCTGTACAGTTTGACTTCTATGATCAATACCTTCCTTTGAACACAACAGATAATCAATTTAATTTCCAATGCCTTAATGTGTTGGACGTAGCCGCAGGTTTTAAAGCTGTTAAGTCTGATGCAGTCGGCTTGGATGACATAAATCCCAGGTTCGTGAAGATAGTTTTACCTTGGATAATTCGAACTCTAACGCATCTGTTTAACACTATCATTACTACCAGCACTTATCCAATCGATTGGAAATATGCCAAAATTGTCCCGGTACCTAAATCGGTTAATGAATTCCGTCCAATTGCTATCCTGCCTTATTTATCCAAAGTTTTTGAACATCTTGTGCAAAAACAAATTTATAAATTTGTTAATGACAACAACCTTCTGACTGATCGTCAATCTGGATTCAGGCCTCGACGTAGCTGTGTTTCAGTCTTATCTGATGTAGTAGAGGATATTCGAGGCAAATTTTATAGTGGAAAAATATCGTTTCTGGTCTTATTAGATCATTCAAAAGCATTTGACACGGTGCACCATACAATTCTTTGCCTTAAGCTAGCGAAATTTTTTAACTTCTCTTCGCCCTCTGTTAAATTAATATCGTCCTACCTGTCTAATAGATTTCAATCTGTTGCCAATGATGGATCCATCTCACAACCTTTGTTCGTGTCAAGAGGTGTTCCACAGGGATCCATTCTTGGGCCACTGTTATACTCCTTATATGTCAATGATCTTCCACTTCAGATAAACTTTTCGAATATTCAGATGTACGCTGATGATGTTCAGTTGTATCTTAGTAGTTCTAAGGATACCATTGCTTCTAAAGTCCAAGAATTGAACTATGACCTAGGGAAAATTTTTACTTGGGCTTCGGCGAATGGTTTGACACTGAATCCGAGGAAATCAAAGTGCATAATAATTTCGAAAAGGTCAATGATAATGGGGAATGATATAAATATTTTTCTTGGCGGCGCAAAAATTGATATCGTTGATACGGTAAAAAATCTCGGTGTTACTTTCAACAAAAATCTAACCTGGTCGAATCATATTAACCAATCATGTGGGAGAATATACAGTATGTTACGAAGTCTGTGGGCCACTCAATATTTCACTCCGCCAAGAGTAAGATTACTTCTGGCAAAAACATATCTGTTACCGACTCTATTATACGCATCTGAGCTTTTTACCGGATGTAACACGAAGGATTATAGAAAACTGAGCACAACTTTCAATAACATCATACGTTACATTTTCAGCCTTGGGAAATTTGATCATGTGTCTCAGTACTCATGTCGTGTACTCAACATCTCTTTTTGTAATTACCTTAAGTTCAAAAATCTCATATTTTTACACAAGATTATAATGACCAGGGAACCAAATTATCTTTTTGAACGTTTACAGTTTGCAAGATCGACTAGAGGAAACTACAAAAAAACAATTCCGTCACCGTGACCATGCTTCTGAGTGTCAATTTTTTATTTTAACCATTCGTCTCTGGAACCAACTTCCCTGGGATATTCAACGCACTAGCAACGCAATACATTTTAGGAAATTATTGTTTCAACATTTTTCGTAATTTTTTGTATTAATCTTTTTTCTTTTTTTTTTTAAAATACCGACATCTTAAATTAATTTACCATCAAATTTAGTATGTTTTAAAATTGTTTAAAGTTTTGAAATTCTGTTATATGTAATTTAATTTTAAGTATAATTAATTTATTTATATACAATGTCCTGTTTAACTTGTCTGATTCTAATACTGTAATTTATAAGATATTGTATCTTGTTGTATTAGAAATTCAAATTTAATAAATACAAATACTGGTCCGCAACCGATAACAATTCAGGAATATTGGAAGAGGACAAAACCAGCGCATAAAGAAACCTTTAAACATTCCAAAGGTGAAAACCCCAAAACGAAGGGGGGATACATTGTAAACAAAAGAAGAGAGCTGAGCAATTTAAAAAGGCTGGTAAACAGCACACCACCACCACCTTGGGATTTAGCAACTAAATATTGGTTGAGAATAGGTGAAATTGAAGAGCTAATAAAAGCTCATATGAAGACCAATAAGATATCCAATTAAAATGTAATAAAGAAACGAAACGAAAAAATAACAAAATGTAACATATACAACCCTTTTTTTGCAATAAGAAAAAGGAAACATAAAAATTTACCTAAGATGTATGTCTTTGTCTTTCGCTTTAGTCTGTCTACCTGCTGTATATTTGTTATCAACTTGACCACTCAATTTGACTAAAAATACACATTTAATATTTTTTAAATTTAAATATTTTATTTTGTCTTTTATTTTATTAATAGACAATTACTTTGAGAAGCCGGTGAAAACGCAAAATTTAAGTGGTTTCAATCCACAATTTTGTTTTATGTATGAAAAACAGATACAAAAATCTTCCATGGTTGATTTTGTTATGTGTCTTACTAGAGTTGTACTTTTTAGTATAATTTTCCTCGTCACTACTACATCTTGACATCTAATTCATTCTGCGTTTAACTTTTAATCTGGTTGTCGTTCACACTATTGATGTGCTAATCAGCACAATTTTTTTTAGCAAAATAAATTAGTAAAACATTAGTAAAATATTAGTAAAACATTAGTTCAAAACAGTTAAATGCTGACTAAGTATAACTAAAATTTTGGTTTAAAACATAATTTTAGCAAAAAAATTTCTGAAAAATAGTATACCTGATTTACAAAATGTTTTACTAACTTTTCTACTAACTTATTTTTTTGAGTGTAGTTAAGGGCAACAATGTTAAATTTTTTGTCAGAAAAGAAAACACTATAAGATTAAAAGATTGCGCTGTAAGTAAAATATCAACTTTTGAAATGACACACTACGGCACACGCAAATTTAAGTTTGGGTAGTAGTGGTATCTAAATTTTAAAAGATTGTGTCAAAATCCACAGAAAAAATTATTGTGAAAAAAATTTCAATTAAACTTTTGTTCGATTTCAAACTTACTTTCAATTAAATGTTTAATAATATGTATTAACTGTTTAATTGAAAATGAATTTGTTATAAACAAAATTTCGAGTGAAATAAAAAACAATATTCAATAAAATTTTTAATAGATACGAATAAAACTATAATTGAAAATAAGATCAATTAAATAGTTACAAATTATTTTAATTGTTACTACAATTTTTTCAATATGACCGAATTCAATTAAACTTTGAAATGAAGCATCAAATAATTTAATTGAAACACAATTTTAGTTTTTTCTGTGTAGAGATATTTAATTTGCATTATCTCAAGCAATTTTTTGATTATATTTTATTGCAAAGACATCGAAATCTCTTATGAAATGACTTTATTTATTGCTTTTTTTTTGTCGAAAATCAACTCTAACAAGATTAATTAAATCTATTATAAAAGATATTCACAAAAATAGGATTTTTTATATATTACTAGAAGACATAGAAACGAGTAAAGAGTCCCACTTTACGACCATTGGCTAAAAAGTTGAAATATAGGTTTTCTGCGATGTGGGCTAATACACTGAAAATGCACTTATTGAATTTTCCACTGGAAACGTGGTATTACCGTGATTTAAAATGTTTAAGAAGTGCTCATCTTAATCAAAATGTTAAGCTAAATCTGAAACTTAAAAAGTAAGTTGTTTCTATTATTGTGTTTTATTAAAGAAAAAAAAAAACTATAACCCTTACATTTTATATATAAAAGAAGGCTGTTGTCTGTATATTAGTCTGTCCCTAATTTACAGACTCAAACTTCTTGAGCTGTTTATGGATAAAAACCAAACATGTTTATTTGTAAATATACGGATAAAATGCGTAAAAATACATTTTTATATGCGTAAAAACTCCCAAAAATGTGTATATTTACCTTTCGGCATGGAAGAAAAACAACCAGAAAAAGGTTTTAAAACAAAAAAAAATATTTTTAGAATTAGTTTTATTAATGTGTTATATAATCAAATGTGGGTTTATTTATTTCCTAAACACTTTCATTTAAGGAATAAAAACACTTTCATTTAAGGAATAAATAATATATATTTTATTGATTTAAAATAAGTTGATCGAATTAAATTTAGCGAGTCTTTACACTTTGAGTACGATTTGTCAACTACTCGTCCGCTCACAAAATACGCACTAATCAAGTCAATGTCAGTCTACAAAACGTAGTCTTCTCAGTTAACCCTTGTCCGTCCGTATAGCCCAAAATAACTCATTCCCGCATTCGGCCATTCTGAGCTGAATTCGACTCGAATTCGTGCTCCTCCAGATCCAGACACCATGGCTTCATATATTCTGCGCAGGTTGTTGTACTTCTTGGTCCTTCCGACAGACCGATCTTCGTCACCTCGTATGTATCATTCCTCTTCACTTTAGACACTTCATAGGGTCCAAGATACTTTGGTCTCAATTTAAGTCCAGGGCCAAATTGGGTGCGTTTAATGGCTACTAAATCTCCTTTATCATATTTATTTGGCTGTTTTCGTCGTAAATTGTAGGATTTTCGGCTTGCACTTTGGCTATCTATTGTTTGGCTTCTCGGCGTAAATCATTACGTTCTTCGTTAAAAGTTGCTATAAGCTCATCTTCAATGCATTTGCTAATTTCCAATTGTAGTTGATTATGCATCTTGACACCTATCATCAATTAAAACGGTGTTGTATTGATACTTCTAGAGTATGTTGAATTTATGATTCGTTGGACATCTTCGATATATCGGTACTAGAGGTCTGCTCAAATGTATTTGGTAGCCAAATGATTGTTGTCTGTGTTTTTGATATGCATATCAAATGTGTAAAAAAATGAGAGCTAGTCATACACGCTCAATCATCTTAAATGAGAGATCAACACAACACCGTTCATGTAAAAGTGAGAGACATACACTAACACTAATTGTGTGTGTGACCCAATTATGTTTCATTCTTTGACAAACTCAAATTCATACATCTTACAAAAAAAAAAAACAGAGTAAAGTAAAGTCTTACAAAAAAAAAAACAGCGTTTATTAAATTGGTTGGTTTTTGTTGCCCAGCAGTCTTGTTTTTTTCTCTAGTTGGCATTTACCTTCAGTTGATATTGAAATCAGAAGAAATAAATTAGTAGAAAAAGCTAACATAGTGAAAAGGCAAGTGAAAATTTTAACAAAAAAAGTACGAAAATAAAATGGTTATAAAAAATATATTTTTTATATGCAAAAACAATGACAGTAATAAAATTATGAATAAAAAAATGATTTTAAATTTTGATAAAACCAGTATACAAAAGCAATTATACAAAAGCAATAATTCTTACGAAAATCTTTGAGTTGCTAAGAATCGATTTGCGCTTCATGCTATGAAGCGTCTTACGGAGAATTCATGTTATATTTTTAACAGAATTTCGCACACGCATGTGCTCAACGCAAAAAAAAAAAAAGAAAATACACTCAAAATATTATTATAGTAACTGACTGTAGTTTGTTTAAAATGTAATTCGTAATTTATTTTCAAATGATTAAATTAAAATTACATAAAAATATGAATTTTAGATTACAGTTTACATTTTTATTTAAAACGTTTTGCTTAAAACAGATTTTTCTTAAAAATAAAAAAAAATAATTAAAGCTACGATTCCAAACTAAGTGAATCTATTAACGTTTAAAAATAAGTTCTTTTGATTTAAATAAAAATTTAAAAGATCGCGTTTTAAATAATTTAATTTATTTAAACTACAAACTATTTCGAGTGGACCTTAGTTGTTATTCTGTCTTTACTTATTTAATTATCCATAAGTGAGTGTTTTTCTGTTAATTTGCCTTCTTTAGAGCTAATTTCCGATTTTTTGCCACAAGCGCAATTATATAGCAGTATGGATGTTGTGGAAACAGAAATGTTTAAATACGAAGCTTTAACCATAAATTTTTATGACGATTGCACCATTTTGCAATGGTGGGAATCTAACAAACAACAATTTCCATTGATTATTAGTATTATCGACCTTTTTAGTAAATATTTGTTAAGATTTTTAGAAATATCTAAAGTGGGCTTCTAAGGTCATTTGTTTTCAAAATAAATAAAAGACTATTTATTCATTTTTCTTCCGACGTTTCGTTGGATATTCCCAACATCCTCAGGGATAATTTTATTAATCTGGCAACATTATGAGAAAATATAAAAAAGAAGAACAATAACTTAATAACAAACATCAATCACCTGATACATTTTTATAGAGCTATTTTACTTACATATAGTCTTTTTTGTCAAATTTTAAACATTTAATTCACAATATATTTTACATATACACAACATTAAACATAAAATTAATTTAAAACAAATGTAAAAAATAAATAAAATTCTCTAAAAACTAGTGTTCGGTCAGAACAGCACCTAATTTATTTCAATTTGTTTTGTTTTATATTTGTCAATTTATTCTTTTATCCATCTGATAAAAGTACCTATTTATATTGTATATATTCAATTACTTTTTATTTTAGATCACTAATTCTTGTTTCTTGCTTTGTCAAATTCTTAACGGTAAATTAATGTAAACTCTTGCTTATTTAATAATTTAGTTTTAACAAACTATTGTACAGTCTTCGATTAGCAATAAAGCTATTAAGAACAAAACTCGCAAGTCTTTCTTTTTCGTTCAAACATTTGGCGACCGTGACAGGACAACACCGTTATAATTTTTTATAAAAAATTACAAAGCATAAAAATATTATAATTAGTGTGTCATCATAAAATTACAAAAACAATTATTAAAACCAAAGTGAAGTTAGTTGCTGTGTTCGTTTTCGCGTTAAAACAAAAACTATAAAAAGAACATTTTGAGCCTATTAATATTGCATGCTACAAAATTAAACTTTAAACAAAAATTGCTAATAAATTAAAAACGAAATTAATTTATTTAAACAAACACAATTTTTCTTGTAAAAATTAGAATTCTCGCTAAAATCAAAACTTAAAATTTGTAAAACAAAAAAAAAATCTTGTATATTCGCTTAATAACTAGTGATATTTTTTGTCGTGAAACTACCATTTAAATCAAAATCATCATTAACAAAGCACAATTATTATCCACAAAACGTCTTAATCGAAGTTATTTATTTTATCATCGCCGTTGTCGTCATAATTGCATTGAACTCTTCGCTATAGCCACAAAATCAACAAAATCTTCATTAAGAACATCATTATTGTCATCGTGTAGCAATTTTTCTTGCTAGTTTCCAATCTCTGCTTCATCTCTGCTGACCACTGCATTTGTGTTTGAAACGCAGCAAATACGTCATCACAACATCATCGTTGGACATAGTTGCTAGTTCTTTCCCACATTGTTAGAAAACAGCCGCTGCGTAATAAATTCATGATCTACGTCGTCAATCTAACAAACAAGCTAGATCGAACATCAACTATCGTTAAACCCTTCGTCATCGAACATTGGAATTTGTCGTCATAGTTAACATAAGCAGTCATCATTTTTACTTCGTGCCCTTCAACCCTTTACCTACAAGCTGTACATCACTAAAGCTATAACGAATGTAAGTAGAAGAAACTATTACTCTTTACTTACTTCTACGCTCATCAATTTTAAATTTTGTTTCATGATTTCACAACAATAACAACGAGAGAAAGTCCTAATTCTTTTGACACCAACATCAACACACACACTACAACTTTCATTGGAGTTGGGCTACACTTGTTACTTTGTCAAACTGTATGGTACTTTTTGAAATCGTGTGGTACTTTTGACAATTTGTGTACTATTTTTGGATTTTCGTCTACAAAACTATTGAGAACCATTAGGAAAACCAAATAAAAGCGCTAACCATCAATTTTTTTGAGTTATTGTCACAATAATTGTATCGAAATGACAAAAACAAATAAAAGTTTTCGTCGTCGAGTGTATTGCTCTAGTTCATTGTCGTCGACTTCATCGTTTCATCACATCATTCATCGTCATCGAGTTCATCGCTTAATCAACATACACATTCGTCGTCATCGCTTCAACTCATCGTTCTCGAGTTTGCATCGAATAATCAACAAAGCTATCATCTTCAACTGTCGAAGTCATCAATTTCAGCATTCATCATTTTCGCGTTAATAGCATAATCAACCATTTCCACTGTGGTTCCAAATACAAAAAAAATTAACTAATTTCCTAAAAATAGTCAACATAGTTTTCGTCAGCCTTCGTGCAACCTACATTTAGTGGTTCCTATCAAGTCAGCAACATGATCGTGAAATCGTCTAAACATTTAGCAGCAATCACAATAGCAATCGTAAATCATTCATCTTTCCTCATTCCTCAACTATTTGTCGACCACAACAACTTTTCGAGAATAATGCTCTTCTGCAATTCTGTCCTTATCACAGTTTTTATTGAAAGTGCCTTTCAATGGGGGCAGTATGTTCGGTCAGAACAGCACCTAATTTATTTCAATTTGTTTTGTTTTATATTTGTCAATTTATTCTTTTATCCATCTGATAAAAGTACCTATTTATATTGTATATATTCAATTACTTTTTATTTTAGATCACTAATTCTTGTTTCTTGCTTTGTCAAATTCTTAACGGTAAATTAATGTAAACTCTTGCTTATTTAATAATTTAGTTTTAACAAACTATTGTACAGTCTTCGATTAGCAATAAAGCTATTAAGAACAAAACTCGCAAGTCTTTCTTTTTCGTTCAAACAACTAGTATCACAGTTGAAGTTAGAAACTAATATAACGCTATTGTATAATTTGCGTTTGTTTTATCTTTGTCTTCTTTTTTGTTTATTGCACAGTTTATTTGTTGTTGTATCCGAAATCTTTCCAATGTGTATCGTTTATTTTCCTTTCGCTCCTTGTCTAATATTCTAACATTTGCTAGATCAGCCATATGTTCGTTTTCATTACAGTGTTGTGCAAGTGCAGTTGTGTGTTTGCCTTTCTTAATGTCCGTCTCATGTTCCGTAATTCTTGTGTTTAAACTCCTTTTGGTTGTTCCTATATAAATTTTGCCACAGCTTTCATCTGTGTTGCCTATGCATTTAATTTCATACACTACATTACTTTGTTGTCCTTTTTCTATTTTTGTTTTTGTTTGTGTGAATAATGGTTTAATTGTTTTGTTAGCTTTGTATGCCAGTGTAATTTCATCGTTTTCTATTATTTGTTTTATTTGTTTATTTTCTGTAAGTTTTGGTATGTATGACAAACTGCAAGATTTGGTGTTGCCAGATGTGTCGTTTTTATTATTGTGTGTTGAATTACCATTTATTGCCCTTGAATGGTTTGGGTAACTATTGTTTAATAAAATTTCCTTAACTTTATTAATATTTTTGGTTTTAATAGAAGAACTTTATTTATCAAGTTTGTTGCCGTATTTGTTTTTTGTGTTGTAGGTTGTGTTGAGTGAAAATTTATTAACCGTCCAGATGATATAGTTCTTGTGTACCAATCGGTGATAATACGATTGTTTTCCCTGTATAATTTCATATCAAGATATGGAATAGAATTATTTTCTTCTCTTTCTGTAGTGAATTTTAATTTATTGTGGTAATTATTGAAAGTTTTCAGTATGAAAATACACTCAAAATATTATTATAGTAACTGACTGTAGTTTGTTTAAAATGTAATTCGTAATTTATTTTCAAATGATTAAATTAAAATTACATAAAAATATGAATTTTAGATTACAGTTTACATTTTTATTTAAAACGTTTTGCTTAAAACAGATTTTTCTTAAAAATAAAAAAAAATAATTAAAGCTACGATTCCAAACTAAGTGAATCTATTAACGTTTAAAAATAAGTTCTTTTGATTTAAATAAAAATTTAAAAGATCGCGTTTTAAATAATTTAATTTATTTAAACTACAAACTATTTCGAGTGGACCTTAGTTGTTATTCTGTCTTTACTTATTTAATTATCCATAAGTGAGTGTTTTTCTGTTAATTTGCCTTCTTTAGAGCTAATTTCCGATTTTTTGCCACAAGCGCAATTTTATAGCAGTATGGATGTTGTGGAAACAGAAATGTTTAAATACGAAGCTTTAACCATAAATTTTTATGACGATTGCACCATTTTGCAATGGTGGGAATCTAACAAACAACAATTTCCATTGATTATTAGTATTATCGACCTTTTTAGTAAATATTTGTTAAGATTTTTAGAAATATCTAAAGTGGGCTTCTAAGGTCATTTGTTTTCAAAATAAATAAAAGACTATTTATTCATTTTTCTTCCGACGTTTCGTTGGATATTCCCAACATCCTCAGGGATAATTTTATTAATCTGGCAACATTATGAGAAAATATAAAAAAGAAGAACAATAACTTAATAACAAACATCAATCACCTGATACATTTTTATAGAGCTATTTTACTTACATATAGTCTTTTTTGTCAAATTTTAAACATTTAATTCACAATATATTTTACATATACACAACATTAAACATAAAATTAATTTAAAACAAATGTAAAAAATAAATAAAATTCTCTAAAAACTAGTGTTCGGTCAGAACAGCACCTAATTTATTTCAATTTGTTTTGTTTTATATTTGTCAATTTATTCTTTTATCCATCTGATAAAAGTACCTATTTATATTGTATATATTCAATTACTTTTTATTTTAGATCACTAATTCTTGTTTCTTGCTTTGTCAAATTCTTAACGGTAAATTAATGTAAACTCTTGCTTATTTAATAATTTAGTTTTAACAAACTATTGTACAGTCTTCGATTAGCAATAAAGCTATTAAGAACAAAACTCGCAAGTCTTTCTTTTTCGTTCAAACATTTGGCGACCGTGACAGGACAACACCGTTATAATTTTTTATAAAAAATTACAAAGCATAAAAATATTATAATTAGTGTGTCATCATAAAATTACAAAAACAATTATTAAAACCAAAGTGAAGTTAGTTGCTGTGTTCGTTTTCGCGTTAAAACAAAAACTATAAAAAGAACATTTTGAGCCTATTAATATTGCATGCTACAAAATTAAACTTTAAACAAAAATTGCTAATAAATTAAAAACGAAATTAATTTATTTAAACAAACACAATTTTTCGGGTAAAAATTAGAATTCTCGCTAAAATCAAAACTTAAAATTTGTAAAACAAAAAAAAAATCTTGTATATTCGCTTAATAACTAGTGATATTTTTTGTCGTGAAACTACCATTTAAATCAAAATCATCATTAACAAAGCACAATTATTATCCACAAAACGTCTTAATCGAAGTTATTTATTTTATCATCGCCGTTGTCGTCATAATTGCATTGAACTCTTCGCTATAGCCACAAAATCAACAAAATCTTCATTAAGAACATCATTATTGTCATCGTGTAGCAATTTTTCTTGCTAGTTTCCAATCTCTGCTTCATCTCTGCTGACCACTGCATTTGTGTTTGAAACGCAGCAAATACGTCATCACAACATCATCGTTGGACATAGTTGCTAGTTCTTTCCCACATTGTTAGAAAACAGCCGCTGCGTAATAAATTCATGATCTACGTCGTCAATCTAACAACCAAGCTAGATCGAACATCAACTATCGTTAAACCCTTCGTCATCGAACATTGGAATTTGTCGTCATAGTTAACATAAGCAGTCATCATTTTTACTTCGTGCCCTTCAACCCTTTACCTACAAGCTGTACATCACTAAAGCTATAACGAATGTAAGTAGAAGAAACTATTACTCTTTACTTACTTCTACGCTCATCAATTTTAAATTTTGTTTCATGATTTCACAACAATAACAACGAGAGAAAGTCCTAATTCTTTTGACACCAACATCAACACACACACTACAACTTTCATTGGAGTTGGGCTACACTTGTTACTTTGTCAAACTGTATGGTACTTTTTGAAATCGTGTGGTACTTTTGACAATTTGTGTACTATTTTTGGATTTTCGTCTACAAAACTATTGAGAACCATTAGGAAAACCAAATAAAAGCGCTAACCATCAATTTTTTTGAGTTATTGTCACAATAATTGTATCGAAATGACAAAAACAAATAAAAGTTTTCGTCGTCGAGTGTATTGCTCTAGTTCATTGTCGTCGACTTCATCGTTTCATCACATCATTCATCGTCATCGAGTTCATCGCTTAATCAACATACACATTCGTCGTCATCGCTTCAACTCATCGTTCTCGAGTTTGCATCGAATAATCAACAAAGCTATCATCTTCAACTGTCGAAGTCATCAATTTCAGCATTCATCATTTTCGCGTTAATAGCATAATCAACCATTTCCACTGTGGTTCCAAATACAAAAAAAATTAACTAATTTCCTAAAAATAGTCAACATAGTTTTCGTCAGCCTTCGTGCAACCTACATTTAGTGGTTCCTATCAAGTCAGCAACATGATCGTGAAATCGTCTAAACATTTAGCAGCAATCACAATAGCAATCGTAAATCATTCATCTTTCCTCATTCCTCAACTATTTGTCGACCACAACAACTTTTCGAGAATAATGCTCTTCTGCAATTCTGTCCTTATCACAGTTTTTATTGAAAGTGCCTTTCAATGGGGGCAGTATGTTCGGTCAGAACAGCACCTAATTTATTTCAATTTGTTTTGTTTTATATTTGTCAATTTATTCTTTTATCCATCTGATAAAAGTACCTATTTATATTGTATATATTCAATTACTTTTTATTTTAGATCACTAATTCTTGTTTCTTGCTTTGTCAAATTCTTAACGGTAAATTAATGTAAACTCTTGCTTATTTAATAATTTAGTTTTAACAAACTATTGTACAGTCTTCGATTAGCAATAACGCTATTAAGAACAAAACTCGCAAGTCTTTCTTTTTCGTTCAAACAACTAGTATCACAGTTGAAGTTAGAAACTAATATAACGCTATTGTATAATTTGCGTTTGTTTTATCTTTGTCTTCTTTTTTGTTTATTGCACAGTTTATTTGTTGTTGTATCCGAAATCTTTCCAATGTGTATCGTTTATTTTCCTTTCGCTCCTTGTCTAATATTCTAACATTTGCTAGATCAGCCATATGTTCGTTTTCATTACAGTGTTGTGCAAGTGCAGTTGTGTGTTTGCCTTTCTTAATGTCCGTCTCATGTTCCGTAATTCTTGTGTTTAAACTCCTTTTGGTTGTTCCTATATAAATTTTGCCACAGCTTTCATCTGTGTTGCCTATGCATTTAATTTCATACACTACATTACTTTGTTGTCCTTTTTCTATTTTTGTTTTTGTTTGTGTAAATAATGGTTTAATTGTTTTGTTAGCTTTGTATGCCAGTGTAATTTCATCGTTTTCTATTATTTGTTTTATTTGTTTATTTTCTGTAAGTTTTGGTATGTATGACAAACTGCAAGATTTGGTGTTGCCAGATGTGTCGTTTTTATTATTGTGTGTTGAATTACCATTTATTGCCCTTGAATGGTTTGGGTAACTATTGTTTAATAAAATTTCCTTAACTTTATTAATATTTTTGGTTTTAATAGAAGAACTTTATTTATCAAGTTTGTTGCCGTATTTGTTTTTTGTGTTGTAGGTTGTGTTGAGTGAAAATTTATTAACCGTCCAGATGATATAGTTCTTGTGTACCAATCGGTGATAATACGATTGTTTTCCCTGTATAATTTCATATCAAGATATGGAATAGAATTATTTTCTTCTCTTTCTATAGTGAATTTTAATTTATTGTGGTAATTATTGAAAGTTTTCAGTATGAGTTCCTCGTCCTTTTTCCTAATTATTGCAAACATATCGTCCACATACTTCGTCATTAATTTATTTCAATATTCTTCTTCTTTAAATCGTCGGTTACATTTTCCAATAACGTATACAATACAATATTCGCTATTGTCGGGGAAAGTGGATTTCCCATCGGCATACCATATGTTTGATGGTATACAGTTTTTTCATATATAAAATAATTATTGTCATTGTGACAAAATTGTAGCAATTTTAGAAATTGCGCCCTGGGTATTTTTGTATGTCTTTGTAGAATGTTCCATTGTGTCTGCTACATAAACTAAGCTGCAAAATATTAGGTACGCCTGCAAGCAGTGCAGCTTCTGAAAGGGTTTTTTCGGCAGCACGTAATTTAATTACATAAAAAAGATGCAGTATTGCATTAAATGATGACACTGTAAATGAAATTATGTTTTTGCACTATAATATTCCAAAGCATGAATTAGAAACTGAAATAAGTGCACAAACGGATTAATTGTTTATTTTCATGAGTGTATATTTTACAAAAATATCTTCGATGTTTTCCTCATGAAATATTTACTTCAATAAATATTTTATTTTTCTGTCTTATTTAAAAAAATGTCTGATACAGTTCCTTATTTCTATTATCAATATATTGAATTTATTTATATATTAATTTTATTTATTGAAAATACATTTAATTTGTTTAAATAAAAATCATTTTATTTAAAAACTATAATTCGGTTTTTGAGTGTGTATTTTCGTTAAGATTGGCCTGCCAAGGTATACAAAAGTAGCCAGTTGTAAAATTGTTTAACTTATTTACGATTAAATTCGGTAGATATAGTGATTATTGTCAAATGTGTGACCTAATTAAAACAAAAAAACTTAAAAAAAATTAATAAAAATTTCATTTGTTAAAAAATATAATTAAAACAACCACTTTTTGCTTTTAAAAAGTTGGTATCACTTTTTAATGCAATATCTTTTTACTAATATTTTGTTTTCAATACAATAAAAAAATTCGAAAACACAAAACACATGTTGTGTTGCTAAAACATAATATGTACATCGCTATACAAGTGTATTTACTCTTTATACCTGTATCAAATATTTTTCTCACAACACTCACATAAATAATTGAACGCTTTTCATACACAGGTTATTTCTCACACACAATAAATTGTGTATGGCTCTCAAATCACTTACAGCACACTATTGGCTAGTCTGATATGTGAATTGATGTGTCGTTTAACCACACATATGCAGACCTCTAATCGGTACTACTTGGTTGGGTCATCGGCGCTGAGTTTAGCTAAAACTGGTACAATTATGGCGTTTAATTGCTCTACCTGACCATTTGCCCTTGGCAGTCCCGTCGTTATAAGATAATGTTTAATGTTCTCGGATTCGCAATATTTTTTAAAATCCTCGGACGTAAAAGCAGATCCTCTGTCAGAAATAATCTCAACTGGGTTTCCAAATACCACACTTTGATTTTTCAACCGCATTATGACTTTGTTTGCCGCTGTCGTTTCGTGGGATACAACCAACAGAACTTAGTAAAACTGCAAATATGTGTTTATACTTCTTGCTCGTAGATTCTAATGGTCCTAAATGATCGATATGATACGTGTATAGTGGTTCATCCTTCTTGGGGAGTGGGTGCAATTCACCTTGTTAGCCCCGCTTTCTGTTGCTTACGATGCATGGAATACAGTTTTTTATATGAAATTCGATTTTGCTGTCCAGCTTCGCTATATAATATTCTCGTCGGATGAGCTCTTTTACCTTCTTAAGTGCAAAACGACCGTTTTCGTGTGCACGTCTTATTATTTCCCGCTGCATACCTCTGGGTACTACCACCACTTCGTAATCATCTACTAGCTTGTATAATAAATCGTTTTTCATAAAGTAATTATCATGGGCGTCTTTTTCCTGTAAAGTATGAACTATGGCCAGCAATTCTTCGTCTTGTTGTTGGGCTTGTTTCAATCTTGTCATTGTGTTGTCTTCATTTATCGTCAATTTCGGGTATCGGCTGAGAGAATCGACGTGTCTCATCTTAGTTCCAGCTCGGTGCTCTACTTCGTAGTCAAATTCTAGAAATAGCAAGACCCATCTGGCGACCCTTGTGCACAAATCTTTTTTCTCCATTGTTTTGGTGAACGCGTTACAATCTGATATAATTTAAAATGAAGTCCTAGTAGATATACTCTAAATTTCTTCAAGGCTTCGACTACAGCGAGTATTTCTAATTCATAACTGGAGTATTTTCTCTCGGCATTCGTCGTTTTTTTACTCATATAGTAAACTGGGTGAAAACTATCGTCATATGGTGATTTTTGTAATAAGATAGCACCATATCCGTCGATTGATGCATCAGTATGGACTTCTGTTTCGTATTGTTGGTTAAAAATATTTAAAACAGGCATGTCGCTTAATATTTTTTTCAGAATATTAAAAGATTTAATTTGTTGTTCGTAAATTTCAATTTTCACGTTAGACTTCGTTAAATCGCTCAAAGGCTTTGCAATTAAGGAGAATTCTGGTATGAATTTCCTAAAATAACCAGCCAGTCCAAAAAAACTTTGTAGCTGCTTTAAGTTACCTGGTATTGGGAATTTCATTAGGGCGTCAACTTTTGATGATGATGGAAATACTTGTTGATTTTCTATTATATGGACTAGAAATTATACTCTCCTCTTAAGAAGATTACATTCCTAAATTCAACTCAAGACCATAACTCTTACAAACGTTGATAACTTCCACTAAATTTTAACGGCTTCGACTTCGACTTCGTCTTTTTTTTTTTATATATTTTATTCATCACAATATTAAGTTTAACAATATATTGTGCCCAGCGCCGTTAGACATTATTGAGGCGAGTTGGCAATAAATAATATAAAAATTTAACAATATAATATATATAATTCAAAAATATATAAAAAAAAATGTTTATTTTATGTTATATTTAAAAGGAAAAGAGAGAGAAAAAGAAAAAAAAAATATTTACATACAAATATGTATTACAGTAGAAGAATTTCCAAATCTTGAAATATATGTTTTTTTAAGTTTATCTTAAACACAGAAATTCGCTCAATATTTTTAAGATATTGATTAAGATTATTATATTCCAAACTACCAGTGTATTCAACTCTTTGCTTTGTTTTCTCCAATCTACATCTAGCAATTCTCAAGTTCATATTATTTCTCGTGTTAAAAACTGTTTGATTCCTTGAAAAGCGAATTGTATGATGGCCAATATTATTTAACGATTTAAAAACGTAGAGTATAAGTTAAATAATTTAATTGAAACACAATTTTAGTTTTTTCTGCGTAGAGATATTTAATTTTTAGTTTGCATTATCTCAAGCAATTTTTTGATTATATTTTATTGCAAAGACATCGAAATCTCTTATGAAATGACTTTATTTATTGCTTTTTTTTGTCGAAAATCAACTCTAACAAGATTAATTAAATCTATTATAAAAGATCTTCACTAAAATAGGATTTTGAAGCAGTTTATAATTTATGTATTTACTTATTATTATTTGATTTTCTATTTAGATACCTGTTGTAATTTTTGTTGAATTCATTCTTTTAAATCTTTATTTTTATTTAAAATTATTTTGAACTTTTGTTGTTATGGTAATTTGAATATTGTTTGAAATTTATAAACAAATGAAAATGTATAAAAAGAGGAACATTTTTAAAATAAATTAATTAGCTTTCTGAGTTCTTAGAGTAAAGTTCTAAATCAAGACTTAAGTCATTGGTGGGAACTACTCTAAAGTATAAGGAAAAAACCTAAATTTTTTAAGTTTATTTAAAAATTTGCAAAACTCATTTAAAATTAATGAATATATATAATCTACGAAAAAAGATTATTGCATTGGCGCCCAACGTGGGGCTACGGATCACGGAATAAACGTCTCCGAGCCTGAACGTACCAACTCTGAGGCTACGGACTACGAAAATCAAGAACCAGAAGCAGAGACGACTATTGAAGATTCCTCGGAAAACAACAACAACACTGTGTTTGAAGATTCTGAAGAGATGGCAACGTTTTCAGCTGAACAATTCCAGCAGATTCTAGCGGCAATGGGTGGCAACGTCAGAGGAGGTTCATTTACCCAATGTACGGCACGTTATAAAGGCCAACGAGATCCAGCTGCTGTCGAAGAGTTTTTAGCTGCCATAAGTGTATATAAAGACATAGAGAAGATATCTGATGACGATGCAGTTCGCGGAATGCCCTTACTGTTCGAGGATTATGCGGCCACATGGTGGATTGGTGTTAAAGACACCATGAAGTCATTCAAAGAAACCAAAGCTCTAATACGAAATACTTTTTCCCCTCCATTACCGGACTGGGGGATATTTTGTAATATTTTCGACAACAAACAACAAAAGAAAGAGCCAACAGATAGCTTCATTTGCAAAAAGAGGCTTTTGTTTTCACAACTTAAGGTTCTTGTTTCGGAAGAGGTGCAGTTAAATCTCATTTATGGTCTTCTTAATTTGAATATACGAGAAAGAGTTCATCGGGAAGAAGATCAAAACTTTTGGAGAACTCATTACTGCAAGCAGAGAGGCTGAACTTTGCTTATTAGAAACCAGAGCACCGTTAACAGTTAATGTTAAAACAAAAGAAGAATCTACTCCCATTAACCGATGTCTCTTTTGCCGTGGAAAAGGTCACACTATTGAAACATGCTTTAAAAACAGGAATCGAGATGAACAACAATCGAAACACCAATTAGAGCAGCAGCAATACGTAAAGCTTGCTGAAAATTTACAACATCAAGTAAATCAACAGACGTCTTTTATAAAAAAACCGTCGTTTTCTTGTTATGGATGTGGTGCACCGGGGGTGTACAGGTCAAACTGTTCAACTTGCAGCACTCATTCTAGAGAGAGTCCCCAATATTTGGCATTTAATTCTATCTCTTCCACAACTATAGGCCATGAGTTGCCAACAACTCATATTGAAATTTTTGGCTTGAAGGGTGAAGCAGTTTTTGATAGTGGAGCCAAAACAAGTGTTGCCAGCTTAAAGTTAAAGAAAGTTTTAACAAAAAATTGATGTATATTCCAAGATGTATTAGCAGATGTAACTCTTGCTGATGGTTCAGTATCTACCACTATGGTGATGTCAACAATCTGTGATGTTATAATTGGTAATAGATTACGAAAAATTCGCATAATCTACTTACGCAACTCCATGAACAATCGCACGTTACTGGGTACCGATTTTATGGAACAGTCTGGTATCGTACTAAACATGGGTCAAAAAGTATGGTATTTTGAAGACAATCCAAAGATGAAATTTGAATTTAAAAAACCTATGGAATTAGCTATATGCGCAATAAATCTAGCCAACCAAGAAGAATCGCCAGGAACCCAAACAGTAAAAGAGATGTCCAGCTTTATAAAGTTTGTGGAGGACAATAGGGCAATCACACCACTTCCCGAAACGCCAAAAGACGTCAAGAAGAAGAAAAGCGACCAGTATTCACCAAGAGAAATCGATTCAATGTTCAATGAATATTTTCCGGTTGGTATCGAAACCCCGCAACAAATATCAACGGACTTAATAAAACCAGTTTCAGCACGTGCTGATAACAAGACGATTAAACCACTATCGAAAATAAAGCAACCCAATGATTATTCACCACATTCAATACAGGCCATTTTTCAAAATGCTTTACCTATTAGACAAAGGACACCTGCACAAAACTCCAAACTATTTGCACGACCCGCTAAAGCTAGGAAAACAACACATGATGAATACCTTGATTATATCTTTATGCCTCTGTTTTCAATGGATGTACAAATTTTAAAGGATTCTGATGGTATTGGTCTTACGGATATTCAGAAAGTGGAGTTGGATAAGTTATTAATTGTTAACAAAGACTTATTTACGGAACCCACTAGTGCTACTCCTTGGGCCTTACATCGTATTCATACTGAGGATCATGATCCAATTGCTCTTCCTCCCTATCGTTTATCTCCAACAAGGAAAAAGGCTCTGAAAATTGAAATTTCGAGAATGCTTAAGTTAGGAGTCATTATTGAATGTGAATCAGCATGGGCAGCTGCTGTGGTCATCATACCAAAGAAAAATGGAACAATACGTGTTTGTATTGATTACCGAGAACTCAATGCAATTACTAAACCAGATCGTTATCCATTACCTAGAGTGGATGATATTCTTCATGAAGCTAAAGCTACTAGTTATATGTCAACTCTTGATCTTCAAAGTGGTTATTGGCAAATTGAAGTTCATCCCGATGATCAGGACAAGACGGCTTTTATAACCCCTTTTGGAATGTATAAATTTACACGAATGCCATTTGGATTACGGAATGCTCCAGCCACTTTCCAAAGGCTTATTGATCGCTTTAAAGTTTCTCTTGGAGACACTATAGTCTTAGCATATTTAGATGACATCATATCTTGCTCGGTTAGTTTTGAACAGCATTTAAAAGATCTTGAACAAATTTTTAAGCGACTTCGCGATTTCAGTCTCAAAGTAAATCTAGAAAAATGTCGATTTGGCTGCGATGAAATTAAATACTTAGGACATGTACTAACCCCAAAGGGCATTATGACGGACCCTAAAAAAGATAACTCTCTACGTCAACGAAAAGCACCAAAAAATGTAAAGGAAGTACTGTCCTTTTTGCAAGCCTGTTCATGGTATCGACGTTTTATACCATCTTTTGCTGATGTTTCTAAGCCATTGTCAGCACTATCTACTAACATCAGCACCCATATTAAAACAAGCTGTTGATGATCAACTATTTATAATAAAAACCGATGCCAGTGGTAATGCTATTGGGGCAGTTTTGCTCCAGGGGGAGGGTCCAGACGAACATCCCATTGAATACGCCAGCAGGCTGTTATCTAATGCTGAACGTAACTATTCAACAATAGAACGTGAAGCCCTTGCAATAGTTTGGGCTGTTTCGTGGTTACATCGAAGGAGCTCCTGTGAAACTTATCACTGACCATCAACCTTTGAAGTGGTTAATGTCTATTAAATCACCAACTGGACGTCTTGCCCGTTGGGCATTGCTACTACAACCATTTAATATACAAATAGAATACAAACCTGGCAAACCTAATGTCATTGCAGACGCATTATCAAGACCCCCAGGTGAAGATAAACATGATGATAACAATACATGTGATATTTGCGCGTTTTCTGTTGAAATGCCTAGAAAGAGTGCCAGTCAAATAAGAGATGGTCAACTAAAAGATCCTGAAATAAAAATAATTATGGAATGTTTTGAAAATAATAAGGAAGACACCGTATATTGGTCAAAAAGGGGTTATATTATGATGAAGACAATAACGAAGACATAGAAGATGCTCAATTGGTTGTACCCAAAGAAGAAAGATCAGAGATTTTAAAATATTACCATAATATTGAAACAGCTGGTCACTATGGCATTGAGAGAACTATCAAAAAAATAACATCTCGATATCATTGGCCTGGGATACGAAGAGATATTGAAAAACATGTGAAAGAATGCATTAAATGCCAAAGGTATAAAGCAACTAACCTAAAACCTGCTGGATTATATCAGACTGTTTGCAGTAATCAGAGGTTTGAGGTGGTTGCGATTGATTTATTTGGGCCCTTACCCATCTCAAAAAGAGGAGTCCAATGGATCTTTATTATAGAAGTCATTGCAAGTAGATGGGTGGAACTTTTTCTCTTAGAAGTTGCTACAGCTGAAGTATGTGCGAAAACATTAATTTATGAAGTATTTTTACGTTACGGTGTACCGCGAAAAATTATCAGCGATAATGGGGTACAATTTGTCTCCGCTGTTATGCAAAAGGTGGTTTACTGTTTAAATATCCAACATGTACTTACACCAGTTTACCATCCAGAAGCTAATCCAGTAGAAAGAAAAAACAGAGACTTAAAGGCTCAACTGTCAATATTTGTAGGAAATGATCATCAATCCTGAGACGAAAAGTTACCAAGTATTCGATTTGCTATGAATACTACCTTATGCCTAAGTACAAAGTATACAGCAGCATATTTAACATTTGGTAGAGAACTTCGAACTCTTGATGATGTACAACATGATGTTAAAACAATTATATTATCAGAAAATTTTGTAACGGAAATTACACCATACCTAACAAATTTAGTTAATGTTTTTAAAAATGTAAAGGAAAACGTAAATAAGCAGCAAGATCACAACAAACGCAATAGCAATAAACATCGACGGAATCAACACTCATTAGAGGTTGGTTCTAAAGTATTAGTAACCACAGATGTACTAAGTAATAGCAACAAAAACGTTACGTCAAAATTTGTTCCGAAAAGAGATGGACCATACGTGATTATAGAACAAAAAGGAGCAACCTCATACGTTATAGCGCATGAAGATGACATCAATTTACCATTGGGAACATATCATGTATCAGCTCTAACCCCTGTAGTAGGCTCAACAGATCAACAATTGAAACCAGTAAAAATGTTACGAAAGAGAGGTCGTCCACGCAAATAGAAGAAGAATTTTGCTGATACCTCACCGGGACGTTTTCGGTATCAGAGGGGGAGAATGAAGCAGTTTATAATTTATGTATTTACTTATTATTATTTGATTTTCTATTTAGATACCTGTTGTAATTTTGTTGAATTCATTCTTTTAAATCTTTATTTTTATTTAAAATTATTTTGAACTTTTGTTGTTATGGTAATTTGAATATTGTTTGGAATTTATAAACAAATGAAAATGTATAAAAAGAGGAACATTTTTAAAATAAATTAATTAGCTTTCTGAGTTCTTAGAGTAAAGTTCTAAATCAAGACTTAAGTCATTGGTGGGAACTACTCTAAAGTATAAGGAAAAACCTAAATTTTTTAAGTTTATTTAAAAATTTGCAAAACTCATTTAAAATTAATGAATATATATAATCTACGAAAAAAGATTATTTCAATTTTTTATATATTACTAGAAGACGTAGAAACGAGTAAAGAGTCCCACTTTACGACCATTGGCTAAAAAGTTGAAATATAGGTTTTCTGCGATGTGGGCTAATACACTGAAAATGCACTTATTGAATTTTCCACTGGAAACGTGGTATTACCGTGATTTAAAATGTTTAAGAAGTGCTCATCTTAATCAAAATGTTAAGCAAAATCTGAAACTTAAAAAGTAAGTTGTTTCTATTATTGTGTTTTATTAAAGAAAAAAAAAAAAACTATAACCTTTACATTTTATATATAAAAGAAGGCTGTTGTCTGTATATTAGTCTGTCCCTAATTTACAGACTCAAACTTCTTGAGCTGTTTATGGATAAAAACCAAACATGTTTATTTGTAAATATACGGATAAAATGCGTGAAAACATGGAAGAAAAACAACCAGAAAAAGGTTTTAAAACAAATTTTTAGAATTAGTTTTATTAATGTGTTATATAATTAAATGTGGGTTTATTTATTTCCTAAACACTTTCATTTAAGGAATAAAAACACTTTCATTTAAGGAATAAATAATATATATTTTATTGATTTAAAATAAGTTGATCGAATTAAATTTAGCGAGTCTTTACACTTTGAGTACGATTTGTCAACTACTCGTCCGCTCACAAAATACGCACTAATCAAGTCAATGTCAGTCTACAAAACGTCGTCTTCTCAGTTAACCCTTATCCGTCCGTATAGCTCAAAATAACTCATTCCCACATTCGGCCATTCTGAGCTGAATTCGACTGGAATTCGTGCTCCTCCAGATCCAGACACCATGGCTTCATATATTCTGCGCAGGTTGTTGTACTTCTTGGTCCTTCCGACAGACCGACCTTCGTCACCTCGTATGTATCATTCCTCTTCACTTTAGACACTTCATAGGGTCCAAGATACTTTGGTCTCAATTTAAGTCCAGGGCCAAATTGGGCCCGTTTAATGGCTACTAAATCTCCTTTATCATATTTATTTGGCTGTTTTCGTCGTAAATTGTAGGATTTTCGGCTTGCACTTTGGCTATCTGTTGTTTGGCTTCTCGACGTAAATCATCAATTCAAACGGTGTTGTATTGATACTTCTAGAGTATGTTGAATTTATGATTCGTTGGACATCTTCGACATATCGGTACTAGAGATCTGCTCAAATGTATTTGGCAGCCAAATGATTGTTGTGTGTGTTTTTGATATGCATATCAAATGTGTAAAAAAAATGAGAGCTAGTCAAACACGCTCAATCATCTTAAATGAGAGATCAACACAGCACCGTTCATGTAAAAGTGAGCCACATACACTAACACTTTTGTGTGTGACCCAATTATGTTTCATTCTTTGACAAACTCAAATTCATACATCTTACAATAAAAAAACCAGAGTAAAGTTAAAAATCACACTAATCATTCGTGTGTTTGTTGTGTTTCTTGTTTTGTTAAAATCGGGTTTTCCCCTCTTTGGCGATTTTCCCTAGCGCTCTTTGTTTTTGTAAGCGCGTTTATTAAATTGGTTGGTTTTTGTTGCCCAGCAGTCTTGTTTTTTTCTCTAGTTGGCATTTACCTTCAGTTGATATTGAAATCAGAAGAAATAAATTAGTGGAAAAAGCTAACATAGTGAAAAGGCAAGTGAAAATTTTAACAAAAAAAGTACGAAAATAAAATGGTTATAAAAATATATTTTTTATATGCAAAAAACAATGACAGTAATAAAATTACGAATAAAAAAATGATTTTAAAAATTGATAAAACCAGTATACAAAAGCAATTATACAAAAGCAATAATTCTTACGAAAATCTTTGAGTTGCTAAGAATCGACTTGCGCTTCATGCTATGAAGCGTCTTACGGAGAATTCATGTTCTATTTTTAACAGCATTTCGCACACGCATGTGCTCAACGCAAAAAAAAGAAAATACACTCAAAATATTATTATAGTAACTGACTGTAGTTTGTTTAAAATGTAATTCGTAATTTATTTTCAAATGATTAAATTAAAATTACATAAAAATATGAATTTTATATTACAGTTTATATTTTTAATTTAAAACGTTTTGCTTAAAACAGATTTTTCTTAAAAATAAAAAAAATAATTAAAGATACGATTCCAAACTAAGTGAATCTATTAACGTTTAAAATAAGTTATAAGTTCTTTTGATTTAATATGTTGCGGGGTGTTTTTCTACATATTTAAAAAGAAAATATAAAACATTGGCGGCGGCCACGCATTTTGGCGGCGGCCACATATCGGCGGCGGCATGGAAAAAATTTTCGTGGAGACGACCTGGGAATTAATGGTGTGGGAGGGGGTATACTCATTCCCCGAGTCCCACCTTTGTCATTTAATGTTTTAACATTATGGTCCACCTTGCTTATGCGGATGGCCGGACCGCAGTGGAACCATATTAGGCATGATTGGGAAACGCATGCGCATGAGGCTGGTTAAACCCCGGTTTCCCAAAGACACACTTGATAAACGCTGAAAATAGATAAATGCTGAAAATAGAAAAAGGAGAAAAATTAGTAAAAATGTCATAATTATTGGAACGATACAATAATTACCCATCGCCCCACTCCATGGCCACCAGAATCCTCTAGTCCATTAATAAATTGTAAATCTGAAAAGAAATAAATTAAATAATTTTATTAAATCCGCTGTAAAACAATATTGTAAAAGAAGAAGAAGAAATACTTACCATGTGTTGCGTAGAAGTTTTTTTTCCATATGAAAGTTACATGAGAATGTGTCAGTATTAGTGACATTTTTTCCTTGTGTTTTGACTTGTTTTGATTTTTTTTGTTTCTTATAAGAAGAACATAGTATTAGTAACTTGCTTGACAAGGTAGGGTTTATTGTTATTGTTTGCCGTAAAAAGGGTAATGTAAAGAAGATGTATAATAAGATAGTACTACGAATAGTTGTAAATTTCATTCAACATTTACTATTTTACGTTACGTTTAAAAAAATAATTTTTAAAAAAAGTTTAATGTTGAATGGATAAAAATTAGATGTTATTTTCATGTAAGTCTGGTATTGTTAGGGATACATTGGCGGTTTTCTCAAGATAGGACGTAGGAAAAGAGGATGAAACGAAGGATTGAAGATGATAATAAGGTTAGGGAATATTTTCTATAAAAAAACAAACAATTTTTGTTCTAGAAAAAATAAACAAGTTTTCTAGAAAAGAAATAAACAATTTTTATGAAAAAAGATGGAGGTTTTGAAGGGAATTTTTAAATAAATACATAATGGCTGTATACATAAATACTGCAAAATATATTTATTTATTGGAAAGACTCCGTAACAAAATAAAGTTTTAGGTATTCAAGTAGAAAATGATCATTAGTTAGCGCAAACTGAAACCGTTCACATCGAGTCTAATAAAGACGCAGTGCAAAATTAAGTGTTATTGTATTTTAAATTTTGTGAAGTGAGAAATATTTTTAATTATATTTAAAAGTTTTAAGAAACAAAAAAAAAAGCTAAAGACAACCTATCAAAGAAGTCAAATTATTTAAAAAAAAAGTGGCGTTGGAGGAGGAAAATCCGTAAGGAATCACGTATAATTTTGACGGAAAAAGCTGTGATTTGAACGTGAGTTTAAATTTGGTTGTGTTAGAGAGTGCAAATGGTAATCTTTTAATTTGTTGTCATAGCTGGCCACATCACCAAGGATCAAAATAAGTCCTGTGGAGGAGGATAGTGCCGTCGACAAGAGCAAAGCTGCCGATATACCTCCAGGCAAAGCGGGTGAGGCCAGGTAACAGTTTTTATATTTTTTATTATAATATACACGGCGTGAAGAACAGGATCAGTTAAGAAAAAAAGTTTTTGAAGAAGCCAGAATATAAAGGTTACATATATAGCTAACTAAAGTTAATTAAAAAAAAGAAAAAACCAACTAGAAAAGTTATTTTTTTGTATTTATTAAATTCTTTAAAAAAAATCAATACTTACGTTAAAATCAAATTCAAATTATTTAAAATGAAATATTAAAACAAATATATTAGGAAAATTTGTGAGGAAGTTTTATATTTATTGCGTTAGTGTTAGTTTTATTTATTTTTTAGTGTATTTTAATGTATAATTAACTTAGTAAAATTTTTATTGTAAAATTTAATTCTTTTTTTTTTTAACATGCATTAATTTCATTTTTATTATTTTTTTTTGTTGCCTTAAAGCCCTTTAATTACGGAAAAATTTAATCTCAAATGCAGGAAATCTAAAAAAGAAAGATAAAAGAAAATATAAAAATATATTAGTAAATTTTAATAGGAAATTTTTAAATGTAAAAAAATATATATCTCTTTTAAATCGGCGTAGGTTCATCTCGTCAGTGTTTATGTTGTAATTAATTTAATTCGGTATTGATAGCTTTTATAACAACAGCCTTAGGGAGCTCCTTCAGGAATGTTAATATAAATCGGTAATGATTTATATTAACATTCCTAGAAGAGAAAATAAAGAGAGATAAATATTTTAGAAAAAATTGGCAAAAATTTAGTAAAAATTGGAAAGATTAAATTAAAATAATAAAAAGTATTAAAAATAGCGTTTGAGATAAAATTAAATAGAAGTATAAAGCAAGTTTAAATTTTAGTATATTGTCTTTAAAAAATATTTTAAATATAATAAAATTTTACTAAGAAATTTGTAAGCATACGAGAATTAAGTTTTGTTTAGTTATTTTTTTGTGTATTACAACGGTTTTGTTTGTTTAAAATATTATAAAATTTTATTTAATTTATAATGATTACAGTAGTTTTGACTTAGCTGCACAACCAACTTCTGCACGAATTTTTGTGCAGGTAAGCCAAAAGCGCTGCTAACTCAAATTGGTTACCTGCCTTAAAGTGCAGGTAAACTAAATTGTTGAAAACTGCAAAGACCAGATATGATTTAATTTATTTTTATTAATTGTTTATTTCATACAATAGAATTTATATAAAAAACAACAAAACGAAAATAAAAAAACATCATAAAAAATTTTATAGGTTTTTACATACAAATTTATGTAGGGTACAAGCGTTAACTAACCAAACTAACTAAGTAGCAAACATAAGAGGCAGCTAACGGCGATCTTTTGTATGAAAATAATGTACAACTGCCAAAAACATGAGGCACTTATTTTAAATGCGCAGGTATACACAGTGCACTTAATGAAGGCAATGCATACGTAATTTTGTAAAAATAACAACGAAACCAAAATTTTGTGCAGTTATGTGAAAAGTGCACGTAAGTAAAAGGCAGTTTAAATCAAACTACTGTATTATTATTATTGTTATTATATAGAAATTTATTATTTATATTACTAATGGTTCATTTTAGTATAATAAAAACATTTTTTTTATATATGATTTGAAAGAAATTTAAAAAGGATATGTTGGCTTAAATTGAAGCGGGTAAAAGGCAATGATGTAAGTTGAGGGAGGAATGGTCGAGTGGTGTTCGGGATCGTAAAAATTAATTGTTTTGTGGAATACTATTTACGGTCAAGGAAGGGAGGGCCATCAGAGACTTCCAGCTGTCTCTTACTTTAAATGAGGTATGTTTTATGGTGTTTGGATAAAAAGTGAATATTTAGTGTTTTGACTTACCTTTTTTTGTTATGTTCGTACTCGAAACTGATGAGAGGGTTGGGACCTCCTGAGAGAGTTGCTATAGAGCTTGCCGGAAACCTCATCAGCCAGACGGTTCGTGACAATAAAAATTTAAAAGATCGCGTTTTAAATAATTTAATTTATTTAAACTACAAACTATTTCGAGTGGACCTTAGTTGTTATTCTGTCTTTACTTATTTAATTATCCATAAGTGAGTGTTTTCTGTTAATTTGCCTTCTTTAAAGCTAATTTCCGATTTTTTTGCCACAAGCGCAATTATATAGCAGTATGGATGTTGTGGAAACAGAAATGTTTAAATACGAAGCTTTAACATAAATTTTTATGACGATTGCACCATTCTGCAATGGTGGGAATCTAACAAACAACAATTTCCATTGCTACATAAACTAATCTGCAAAATATTAGGTACGCCTGCAAGCAGTGCAGCTTCTGAAAGGGTTTTTTCGGCAGCACGTAATTTAATTGCATAAAAAAAGATGCAGTATTGCATTAAATGATGACACTGTAAATGAAATTATGTTTTTGCACTATAATATTCCAAAGCATGAATTAGAAACTGAAATAAGTGCACAAACGGATTAATTGTTCATTTTCATGAGTGTATATTTTACAAAAATATCTTCGATGTTTTCCTCATGAAATATTTACTTCAATAAATATTTTATTTTTCTGTCTTATTTAAAAAATGTCTGATACAGTTCCTTATTTCTATTATCAATATATTGAATTTATTTATACATTAATTTTATTTATTGAAAATACATTTAATTTGTTTAAATAAAAATCATTTTATTTAAAAACTATAATTCGGTTTTTGAGTGTGTATTTCGTTAAGATTGGCCTGCCAAGGTAAGTAGCCAGTTGTAAATTGTTTAACTTATTTACGATTAAATTCGGTAGATATAGTGATTATTGTCAAATGTGTGACCTAACCTAATTAAAACAAAAAAACTTAAAAAAAATTAATAAAAATTTCATTTGTTTAAAAAATATATTTAAAACAACCATGTTTGCTTTTAAAAAGTTGGTATCACTTTTTTAATGCAATATCTTTTTACTAATATTTTGTTTTCAATACAATAAAAAAAAAATTTCGAAAACACAAAACACATGTTGTGTTGCTAAAACACAATATGTACATCGCTATACAAGTGTATTTACTCGTATAAAAGAGCATATTTTTTCTTTATACCTGTATCAAATATTTTTCTCACAACACTCACATAAATAATTGAACGCTTTTCACACATAGGTTATTTCTCACACACAATAAATTATGTATGGCTCTCAAATCACTTACAGCACACTATTGGCTAGTCTGATATGTGAATTGATGTGTCGTTTAACCACACATATGCAGACCTCTAATCGGTACTACTTGGTTGGGTCATCGGCGCTGAGTTTAGCTAAAACTGGTACAATTATGGCGTTTAATTGCTCTACCTGACCATTTGCCCTTGGCAGTCCCGTCGTTATAAGATAATGTTTAATGTTCTCGGATTCGCAATATTTTTTAAAATCCTCGGACGTAAAAGCAGATCCTCTGTCAGAAATAATCTGAACTGGGTTTCCAAATACCACACTTTGATTTTTCAACCGCATTATGACTTTGTTTGCCGCTGTCGTTTTCGTGGGATACAACCAACAGAACTTAGTAAAACTGCAAATATGTGTTTATACTTCTTGCTCGTAGATTCTAATGGTCCTAAATGATCGATATGATACGTGTATAGTGGTTCATCCTTCTTGGGGAGTGGGTGCAATTCACCTTGTTAGCCCCGCTTTCTGTTGCTTACGATGCATGGAATACAGTTTTTTATATGAAATTCGATTTTTGCTGTCCAGCTTCGCTATATAATATTCTCGTCGGATGAGCTCTTTTACCTTCTTAAGTGCAAAAACGACCGTTTTCGTGTGCACGTCTTATATTTCCCGCTGCATACCTCTGGGTACTACCACCACTTCGTAATCATCTACTAGCTTGTATAATAAATCGTTTTTCATAAAGTAATTATCAAGGGCGTCTTTTTCCTGTAAAATATGAACTATGGCCAGCAATTCTTCGTCTTGTTGTTGGGCTTGTTTCAATCTTGTCATTGTGTTGTCTTCATTTATCGTCAATTTCGGGTATCGGCTGAGAGAATCGACGTGTCTCATCTTAGTTCCAGCTCGGTGCTCTACTTCGTAGTCAAATTCTAGAAATAGCAAGACCCATCTGGCGACCCTTGTGCACAAATCTTTTTTCTCCATTGTTTTGGTGAACGCATTACAATCTGATATAATTTTAAAATGAAGTCCTAGTAGATAGACTCTAAATTTCTTCAAGGCTTCGACTACAGCGAGTATTTCTAATTCATAACTGGAGTATTTTCTCTCGACATTCGTCGTTTTTTTACTCATGTAGTAAACTGGGTGAAAACTATCGTCATATGGTGATTTTTGTAATAAGATAGCACCATATCCGTCGATTGATGCATCAGTATGGACTTCTGTTTCGTATTGTTGGTTAAAAATATTTAAAACAGGCATGTCGCTTAATATTTTCTTCAGAATATTAAAAGATTTAATTTGTTGTTCGTAAATTTCAATTTTCACGTTAGACTTCGTTAAATCGCTCAAAGGCTTTGCAATTAAGGAGAATTCTGGTATGAATTTCCTAAAATAACCAGCCAGTCCAAAAAAACTTGTAGCTGCTTTAAGTAACCTGGTATTGGGAATTTCATTAGGGGCGTCAACTTTTGATGATGATGGAAATACTTGTTGATTTTCTATTATATGGCCTAGAAATTATACTCTCCTCTTAAGAAATTTACATTTCCTTAAATTCAACTCAAGACCATAACTCTTACAAACGTTGATAACTTCCACTAAATTTTTAACGGCTTCGACTTCGACTTCGTCTTTTTTTTTTTTTATATATTTTATTCATCACAATATTAAGTTTAACAATATGTTGTGCCCCAGCGCCGTTAGACATTATTGAGGCGAGTTGGCAATAAATAATATAAAAATTTAACAATATAATATATATAATTCAAAAATATATAAAAAAAAAAAAATGTTTATTTTATGTTATATTTAAAAGGAAAAGAGAGAGAAAAAGAAAAAAAAAAATATTTACATACAAATATGTATTACAGTAGAAGAATTTCCAAATCTTGAAATATATGTTTTTTTAAGTTTATCTTAAACACAGAAATTCGCTCAATATTTTTAAGATATTGAGGAAGATTATTATATTCCAAACTACCAGTGTATTCAACTCTTTGCTTTGTTTTCTCCAATCTACATCTAGCAATTCTCAAGTTCATATTATTTCTCGTGTTAAAAACTGTTTGATTCCTTGAAAAGCGAATTGTATGATGGCCAATATTATTTAACGATTTAAAAACGTAGAGTATAAGTTAAATAATTTAATTGAAACACAATTTTAGTTTTTTCTGTGTAGAGATATTTAATTTTTAGTTTGCATTATCTCAAGCAATTTTTTGATTATATTTATTGCAAAGACATCGAAATCTCTTATGAAATGACTTTATTTATTGCTTTTTTTTTGTCGAAAATCAACTCTAACAAGATTAATTAAATCTATTATAAAAGATCTTCACTAAAATAGGATTTTGAAGCAGTTTATAATTTATGTATTTACTTATTATTATTTGATTTTCTATTTAGATACCTGTTGTAATTTTTGTTGAATTCATTCTTTTAAATCTTTATTTTTATTTAAAATTATTTTGAACTTTTGTTGTTATGGTAATTTGAATATTGTTTGAAATTTATAAACAATGAAAATGTATAAAAAGAGGAACATTTTTAAAATAAATTAATTAGCTTTCTGAGTTCTTAGAGTAAAGTTCTAAATCAAGACTTAAGTCATTGGTGGGAACTACTCTAAAGTATAAGGAAAAAACCTAAATTTTTTAAGTTTATTTAAAAATTTGCAAAACTCATTTAAAATTAATGAATATATATAATCTACGAAAAAAGATTATTTCATTGGCGCCCAACGTGGGGCTACGGATCACGGAATAAACGTCTCCGAGCCTGAACGTACCAACTTAGAGGCTACGGACTACGAAAATCAAGAACCAGAAGCAGAGACGACTATTGAAGATTCCTCGGAAAACAACAACAACACTGTGTTTGAAGATTCTGAAGAGATGGCAACGTTTTTCAGCTGAACAATTCCAGCAGATTCTAGCGGCAATGGGTGGCAACGTCAGAGGAGGTTCATTTACCCAATGTACGGCACGTTATAAAGGCCAACGAGATCCAGCTGCTGTCGAAGAGTTTTTAGCTGCCATAAGTGTATATAAAGACATAGAGAAGATATCTGATGACGATGCAGTTCGCGGAATGCCCTTACTGTTCGAGGATTATGCGGCCACATAGGTGGATTGGTGTTAAAGACACCATGAAGTCATTCAAAGAAACCAAAGCTCTAATACGAAATACTTTTTCCCCTCCATTACCGGACTGGGGGATATTTTGTAATATTTTCGACAACAAACAACAAAAGAAAGAGCCAACAGATAGCTTCATTTGCAAAAAGAGGCTTCTGTTTTCACAACTTAAGGTTCTTGTTTCGGAAGAGGTGCAGTTAAATCTCATTTATGGTCTTTTTAATTTGGCTGAATTTCAGTTTATGGGGGACACCCCTAGAGAAAAAATCTGAATATGCCATCCCCTTCAGAATGTTCCCAGGAGTACGAAAATCATAATGAATAAGGGGGCTCACGCCCCTATGGGCGTGGCAGTCGAAAAACGACCCGGCCCACCTACGTAGACAATATGGGTATCAAATGAAAGCTAATGTCTTCACGATTCCAAAAATAGCCATAGTTGCCAGATCGGGCGGTTTTTGCAGCCGATACGGCCATTTTTGTTAAATAGGGGCGGGGGTGAAAAACGACCCATGCCACCTACTTAGGCAATATTGGTATCAAATGAAAGGAAATGTCTTCACGATTCCAAAAATACCCGTAGTTGCCAGATCGTCCAGAATTTGAGGAAGATATGTTAATTTTTATAAAATGGGGGAAGGACTTTTTTTTGTTTATTTCTTTTAGCTCGGCCAGAGGCCGAGCACTCGAGATCCCCGCCGTCTAGAATTAAGACATACTGGAGTTAAAAACCCTAAGCCCGGCCGTAGGCCGGTCACGCAGAAAAACTTTACTAAGCGAAGCCAGTATAACAAATTTTACTATGACCTCCACGCGGTAATCCCTGGGTAACGCTAACAATAGTAATCTTTTCGCACAAAATGCTCATTTTTGTTTGATTTTAACAAAATATAAGCAAAAAAAAAGGAAAAAAAAAAATTTCCCAAATTTTGCCAAAATGGCCATATCGGCTACAAAAATTGCCCGATCTGGCAACTACGGCTATTTTTGGAATCGTGAAGACATTAGCTTTCATTTGATACCCATATTGTCTACGTAGGTGGGCCGGGTCGGTTTTCGACTGCCACGCCCATAAGGGGCGTGGCAGTCGAGAGTAAAGTTAAAAATCAGTAAAGTTAAAAATCACACTAATCATTCGTGTGTTTGTTGTGTTTCTTGTTTTGTTAAAATCGGGTTTTCCCCTCTTTGGCGATTTTCCCTAGCGCTCTTTGTTTTTGTAAGCGCGTTATTAAATTGGTTGGTTTTTGTTGCCCAGCAGTCTTGTTTTTTTCTCTAGTTGGCATTTACCTTCAGTTGATATTGAAATCAGAAGAAATAAATTAGTGGAAAAAGCTAACATAGTGAAAAGGCAAGTGAAAATTTTAACAAAAAAAGTACGAAAATAAAATGGTTATAAAATATATTTTTTATATGCAAAAACAATGACAGTAATAAAATTACGAATAAAAAAATGATTTTAAAAAATTGATAAAACCAGTATACAAAAGCAATTATACAAAAGCAATAATTCTTACGAAAATCTTTGAGTTGCTAAGAATCGACTTGCGCTTCATGCTATGAAGCGTCTTACGGAGAATTCATGTTCTATTTTTAACAGCATTTCGCACACGCATGTGCTCAACGCAAAAAAAAAAGAAAATACACTCAAAATATTATTATAGTAACTGACTGTAGTTTGTTTAAAATGTAATTCGTAATTTATTTTCAAATGATTAAATTAAAATTACATAAAAATATGAATTTTATATTACAGTTTATATTTTTATTTAAAACGTTTTGCTTAAAACAGATTTTTCTTAAAAATAAAAAAAAATAATTAAAGATACGATTCCAAACTAAGTGAATCTATTAACGTTTAAAATAAGTTATAAGTTCTTTTGATTTAAATATGTTGCGGTGTGTTTTTCTACATATTTAAAAAGAAAATATAAAACATTGGCGGCGGCCACGCATTTTGGCGGCGGCCACATATCGGCGGCGGCACGGAAAAAATTTTCGTGGAGACGACCTGGGAATTAATGGTGTGGGAGGGGGTATACTCATTCCCCGAGTCCCACCTTTGTCATTTTATGTTTTAACATTATGGTCCACCTTGCTTATGCGGATGGCCGGACCGCAGTGGAACCATATTAGGCATGATTGGGAAACGCATGCGCATGAGGCTGGTTAAACCCCGGTTTCCCAAAGACACACTTGATAAACGCTGAAAATAGATAAATGCTGAAAATAGAAAAAGGAGAAAAATTAGTAAAAATGTCATAATTATTGGAACGATACAATAATTACCCATCGCCCCACTCCATGACCACCAGAATCCTCTAGTCCATTAATAAATTGTAAATCTGAAAAGAAATAAATTAAATAATTTTATTAAATCCGCTGTAAAACAATATTGTAAAAGAAAGAAGAAATACTTACCATGTGTTGCGTAGAAGTTTTTTTTTTCCATATGAAAGTTACATGAGAATGTGTCAGTATTAGTTACATTTTTTCCTTGTGTTTTGACTTGTTTTGATTTTTTTTGTTTCTTATAAGAAGAACATTAGTATTAGTAACTTGCTTGACAAGGTAGGGTTTATTGTTATTGTTTTGCGTAAAAAAGGGTAATGTAAAGAAGATGTATAATAAGATAGTACTACGAATAGTTGTAAATTTCATTCAACATTTACTATTTTACGTTACGTTTTAAAAAAATAATTTTTAAAAAAAGTTTAATGTTGAATGGATAAAAATTAGATGTTATTTTTCATGTAAGCCTGGTATTGTTAGGGATACATTTGGCGGTTTTCTCATGATAGGACGTAGGAAAAGAGGATGAAACGAAGGATTGAAGATGATAAGGTTAGGGAATATTTTCTATAAAAAAACAAACAATTTGTGTTCTAGAAAAAATAAACAAGTTTTCTAGAAAAGAAATAAACAATTTTTATGAAAAAAGATGGAGGTTTTGGAGGGAATTTTTAAATAAATACATAATGGCTGTATACATAAATACTGCAAAATATATTTATTTATTGGAAAGACTCCGTAACAAAATAAAGTTTTAGGTATTCAAGTAGAAAAATTATCATTAGTTAGCGCAAACTGAAACCGTTCACATCGAGTCTAATAAAGACGCAGTGCAAAATTAAGTGTTAATGTTTATTGTATTTTAAATTTTGTGAAGTGAGAAATATTTTTAATTATATTTAAAAGTTTTAAAAAAACAAAAAAAAAGCTAAAGACAACCTATCAAAGAAGTCAAATTATTTTAAAAAAAGTGCGTTGGAGGAGGAAAGTTTTGACGGAAAAAGCTGTGATTTGAACGTGAGTTTAAATTTGGTTGTGTTAGAGAGAGAGTGCAAATGGTAATCTTTTAATTTGTTGTCGTAGCTGGCCACATCACCAAGGATCAAAATAAGTCCTGTGGAGGAGGATAGTGCCGTCGACAAGAGCAAAGCTGCCGATATACCTCCAGGCAAAGCGGGTGAGGCCAGGTAACAGTTTTTATTTTTTATTATAATATACACGGCGTGAAGAACAGGATCAGTTAAGAAAAAAAAGTTTTTGAAGAAGCCAGAATATAAAGGTTACATATATAGCTAACTAAAGTTAATTTAAAAAAAGAAAAACCAGCTAGAAAAGTTATTTTTTGTATTTATTAAATTCTTTAAAAAAAATCAATACTTACGTTAAAATCAAATTCAAATTATTTAAAATGAAATATTAAAACAAATATATTAGGAAAATTTGTGAGGAAGTTTTATATTATTGCGTTAGTGTTAGTTTATTTATTTTTAGTGTATTTTAATGTATAATTAACTTAGTAAAATTTTTATTGTAAATTTAATTCTTTTTTTTTAACATGCATTAATTTCATTTTTATTATTTTTTTTGTTGCACTTAAAGCCCTTTAATTACGGAAAAATTTAATCTCAAATGCAGGAAATCTAAAAAAGAAAGATAAAAGAAAATATAAAAAATATATTAGTAAATTTTAATAGGAAATTTTTAAATGTAAAAAAAATATATATCTCTTTAAAATCGGCGTAGGGTTCATCTCGTCAGTGTTTATGTTGTAATTAATTTAATTCGGTATTGATAGCTTTTATAACAACAACCTTAGGGAGCTCCTTCAGGAATGTTAATATAAATCGGTAGCCTTGTTGGAAAAAGTAATGAGTGACCCCTAGAAGAGAAAATAAAGAGAGATGAATATTTTAGAAAAAATTGGCAAAAATTTAGTAAAAATTGGAAAGATTAAATTAAAATAATGAAAAGTATTAAAAATAGCGTTTGAGATAAAATTAAATAGAAGTATAAAGCAAGTTTAAATTTTTAGTATATTGTCTTTAAAAAATATTTTAATAATAATAAAATTTTACTAAGAAATTTGTAAGCATACGAGAATTAAGTTTTGTTTAGTTATTTTTTTTTGTGTATTACAACGGTTTTGTTTGTTTAAATATTATAAAATTTTATTAATTTATAATGATTATTATTATTGTTATTATATAGAAATTTATTATTTATATTACTTAATGGTTCATTTTAGTATAATAAAAACATTTTTTATATGATTTAAAAGAAATTTAAAAAGGATATGTTGGCTTAAATTGAAGCGGGGTAAAAGGCAATGATGGTAAGTTGAGGGAGGAATGGTCGAGTGGTGTTCGGGATCGTAAAAATTAATTGTTTTGTGGAATACTATTTACGGTCAAGGAAGGGAGGGCCATCAGAGACTTCCAGCTGTCTCTTACTTTAAATGTGGTATGTTTTATGGTGTTTGGATAAAAAGTGAATATTTAGTGTTTTGACTTACCTTTTTTGTTTATGTTCGGACTCGAAACTGATGAGAGGGTTGGGACCTCCTGAGAGAGTTGCTATAGAGCTTGCCGGAAACCTCATCAGCCAGACGGTTCGTGACATAATGGCGCCCAATTGAATGGTATAACTTGGAATACTTTCCCATTTGTGGAAAAGTTGTTCAAGCTATGGTGACGCAACATGTAGTGTCAGCGATACATGTGATAATAGCCCGATAGTTTTGGAAATAGTTTAGACGAATAGTTGCTATTCTGAATCATTGGATTCTAGTTTTTACAGCCGCTGGGAGCATAGATCGTTCTAGTGTAGTGTATGGAGTAGAATCTAAGATGTCAGTAAAGCGATGAATCGGCCAGAGTGCTAGGGATAGTATGAGCAATAGCTTAGAAAACTCGTTGGATTTTTTTTTTAAATGTATTGCGAATAGTATCCAAGTTTGTAGTTAAAAGTTTAATTTTTAGATGCAGATTTAAAGGAAAATAGTTGTGTGCAAATTTATGATAATTTATGATAGCCTCTCGTGAAATTAGGTGAATCACGAGGTTAGATGTATCAGAAATTTTCTTCTGCCGATCGTAAGCTCGCGTCCTTGATGAGTAAGAGTGACGTGATGTACGACTCGGACACACCACGAATGTTCCAAGATTAAAGTAAAGTTGTCTGAATACCACATTTTTAGTTATTTTTAAATTTATCCACTTTGATCTACACCACGAACTTCATTGCCAACACCTAGCATATAAAATCATATATATCGGAAAAGAAAAAGAAAAACATTATTAGATATAACAAAATAAAAATAAAGTATCATTAAATATTAGTAATTAAAGTTTAGAAGGGATAACAATTTATAATAAGGAAAATTTTGTTTTTCCTAATAAAATTAGTAAAATCATTTTTTTTATTGAAAATCATTTTTATAATTTTATATACCAAATCAATTAAATTTTTCGTACTGCTAAAGTTTTATAATTAAGTATTGGTTTTAGATATTTTTATAGGTATATGTTTATGAAAATTTACTAAGTATTTAGTTTATTAAAAATTTACTTAAATTTTATTTGATTTTTTTTTATTTAAATATTTTGGTTTAGGAGTAGTATAAAGTATTTGTATTGTAGAAAATTTTAAGCAACTAAGTATTTAAATATTTTTAAATTTAATTTAGAAAAGTTTTAGTATCACAGGCAAATTTTGATCCTATTCGTTTGATTTGATATTTACATTTACATTTTTTTTAATTATTTTTGAAATTTAATTTTAATTGAAAATCTATTGCGAATCGCTATCTTCATTGTTAGAAAATTTTTTGATTTTGAGTTTGGATTTAGAAATTCTGATTTTTGTTACTTTTGAGAGTTTTTTTTGTTGAGCTTGTTAGTAAGCATTTTAATATTGAAAGGCAAAACTCTGTAGGATATGATAAGGAAAAGTACTAGACAAAGGAAAAGAAATCGTCAGGTACATTTTGACCTAAATCGTTCAACTCCTCAGATCGCAGAAAAGATTTTAAAACCCAATACACCGCAGGCACAAGACTCAAACAAAGGACCCGGAAGGCCAAAATCTAACAAAAATTTGAAAATGCCACAACAGGGAGCAGAAGCCCCACAATTCCAAGATAAATCTGCCTCAATTATAAACAGAGGACCACAGAATCCGACAGTGAACGAAAGCGTACCAAATGATATTATGGAACAGTCAGGTAGTAGACAGCCATCTGTACTTCCGGTGAACACAGTGCGGGGCATACATATACAACCACCTGGAATTTCTGTTAATAGGATGCCCGAATCTAATATACCACCACCCGTAAATTTAGCAGGTTTAGAAAGCTCGGTTATGAGAATGATTGAACAGGGAGTAGGACCTCAGTTTCTAGATATGAGAAGTTCGATATCAGAATTAACAGCTGCAGTAGGTAGATTGAATATGGCAGTAGAAGAAACTAAGAGGGAAAATAGAAGATTAGCTAATGCAAACTTACCACCCGCATCGAATTTTTCCACTCCAGTTTTACCGATGCATACATCTGGAATTTTACCTCAATCAAATGCATCATCTAGAGCATCATCAGCCATGGGAAGGTGCTGTTCTCAAAGTCGTAGCTGAGGATGAAGTGCCGAGGGCCCAAGTGTTCGTGGGATACTTCCCGAACAAGGAGGATACCTCAAGTAACTTCATACTTGGACTGGTTGAAGCCCAGAACCGTGATCTTTCGGTTGAGTACTGGAAGGTATTGAATAGTGTCGTGAAGGGTGGTGTAGTCGAGATCACTCTTTCGATCGATCCAATATCTGCCGATGTACTCAAAGAAAAGAACTATCGGGTGAAATTCGAGTTTGGAACGGCACTGGTAAGACCCACCCGTCAACCTAATGTGGTCGAGCGCAAGAAAGTCGAAACGACCAATGCATCTGCTTCAGCAACTTCGGCTAAGTCTGATAAGAGTGCTTCAAAGCCAATTACCTCAGACGATAAACCAAGCTGCTCGAAGCATGTGCCAAGGTCAATTTCTAGCGGGCAAAATAGCCAGAGGGCCAAAAACAAGGCTTCCACGGCCCATACAAGCAACAGGCCTAGAAAGTGGGAGAGGCACTCAGCAGAAGAAGCAGCCCTGCTGAACAGCAATCGAGGAAGTAAAGTGGCGAAGCGCGCCAAAAAACAAGCTCGCAAATAATGGCCTCAAAAAGTAAGGCAAAACAGCACATTAAGTGCTTACAGGTGAACCTTCACCATGCCAAAGCGGCTTCAGATGTGGCAATTAGAAGGTTCACCTCAGACGACCTGGACGTCATTTTTATCCAGGAACCATGGGTGCATGCCGGAGCAATAAAAGGGCTCAACTCAAAACAAGGTAGGCTCATATATAACAATCAACATGAGAGGCCTAGAACGGCCATGTTTGTTAGAAACAATTTAACCATTCTTCCCATCTCAGAGTTTATCTTAGGGGATTTGGTTGCCATACGGGCTAGGGTGCCCTCCCTATCTGGTGAGCATGAGGTGGTACTTGCATCCGCGTACCTGCCGGGAGATGTAGATGAGGCGCCAACATCTGAAGTGAGAGCTCTTGTGGAATTCTGCAACTCCAAAAATCTTGGATGGATCATCTGCTGTGATGCCAATGCTCATCACATTACTTGGGGAAGTACAGGTAACAACAAGCGAGGTGAGTACCTGCTAGAGTTTATTAGTAGTAATAACATAAATATAGCGAATAGGGGTGACGAACCCACTTTCAGGAACGTAGTTAGATCGGAGGTTTTAGACCTCACACTTACTAGCTCTAATCTTTCCTTCGCCATCTCTGACTGGCACGTATCTTCGGAAGTTTCAATGTCGGACCACCAACACCTGGTCTTCAACATTGCGGGTTCTTTGGGTACTATCCAGTCCTTCCGTAATCCCAGGAGGACAGATTGGGATCTCTTTCGGTATTATGTTGAAGACTCCGCGAACTGCTCGAGGGAGCTTATTTTGAGCACGACACAAATCGATCAGGAGGCGGCTGATTTTCAGTGTAATCTAATTTCCGCCTATGAGTTGAGCTGCCCAATGGGGGCAAGGAAAACCAAGCGTGATGTTCCATGGTGGAACGACAAACTTGGGAAACTCAGAACCGAGGCGAGAAGACTATTTAATAGGGCCAAGGAGACAGGCAACTGGGTGGCCTACAAGGCGGCTCTAACTGGGTGCAATAAGGAACTCCGTAGATCTAAGAGGGCAACTTGGCGTAGCTACTGCGAGAAGATCTCAGATCACCCCGAAGCGGTTAGGCTTCAGAAGGCTCTTTCACAGGATCATACGAACGGACTTAGTACCCTGAAGAGACCGGACGGGTCCTATACTGAATCGCCCGAGGAGACCTGTGAACTCTTACTGAATACACACTTTCCGGATTGTGTGTCACCTGAGAGGCTACCTAGGAGTCCTAGGACTCCTAGCCTATCTGGGAGGGACATACGACTTGCGAACAGGGTGTTTCAGGAGGGAAGGATCTCGTCGTTTAAATCTCCTGGACCAGATGGGGTGTATCCGTGTCTGCTGCAGAGGAGCATGGATCTTATACTCCCGCAACTGACCAGGATTTTTAAGTCGAGTTTGTTATTTGGTCACGTTCCATTGGCTTGGAACGAAGTTAAGGTAGTATTCATACCGAAGGCTGGGCGCAAAGCGGAACATTTGCCCAAATCTTATAGACCAATAAGTCTTAGTTCTTTTCTCCTTAAGACCATGGAGAAAGTCTTGGACCACTATATCAGGGATGTGTACCTGCTGCGCAAACCCATTCATAGGTACCAATTTGCGTATCAGCAGGGAAAATCCACTGAGACGGCTGTCCATCAAGTTGTCACTATGATCGAAAAGGCACTGGAGGCGAAGCAAATAGCCTTGTGTGCTTTCGTTGATATTCAGGGCGCTTTTGACAACACGTCCTACGATGCGATTAGGACTGCGATGTTGAGGAAAGACATCCCCAGTGTTATCGTTAGTTGGACTCTGGAGATGTTGACCTCTAGAGTCATTACATTCGGCATCGGGAACACTTCTAGGACCATAGGGGCGACTAGGGGCTGTCCTCAGGGTGGTGTGCTATCGCCTCTGCTGTGGACTCTGGTCATTGATGAGCTGCTTGAGCAGCTTAATGACCTGGGTTTCAGAACCTACGGATATGCTGACGATCTTGTTATTTCTGTCACAGGCTGGGATGACAGGACAATTTCTGAGCGCATGCAACAGGCTCTGAACTTTACCTTAAAGTGGTGCCAGGAGAAGGGTTTGACTATAAATCCCTCGAAAACCATCCTGGTGCCCTTTACTAGGAGACGTAAGTTATGTCTCACTGAGCCATCGCTTCAGGGGACGAGGATCTGCTTCTCTGATAGCGTTAAGTACTTGGGGGTTATATTGAATAGGTCTCTGAATTGGAATGAGCACCTTGATATGATCTCTAAAAGGGCCACTAGGGCAATGTTTGCCTGCCAGAGGCTCTTTGGCAAGACCTGGGGCCTTAGACCTCAAATGGTCTACTGGTCTTTTAACACCATTGTCAAACCGATGGTCACATACGCCTCTTTGGCGTGGTGGACAAAGGTTGAACAACTCGGGGCTCAGATGACTCTTAAGAGGATTTATCGACTGGCATGTATTGGTATCACTGGTGCCTCAAAATCATGTCCGACTGATGCCATTGCAGTCATGCTGGGTATTCCTCCTTTGCATATTTCTGTAAAGGAGAACGCGTGTATGGGATCCCTAAGGCTGCGGGAGATTGGCAGCATGAGGAGTGGGGATCTGAAGGGGCATCTTGAGATTGCGAAAATGTTCGCTGATGACACGGTTATTAGGGTCAGTGACAAGATACTGCCTGTGCAAGTATTTGTTAGGCACTTCGTTGTTGTGATTTTCGACAGGAGCACGTGGTTGAATGGAGCACGGAGGTTGGTGCACAGGTCTGGTTCACGGATGGCTCGAAACAGTCGAACATGGATACGGGGGCGGGTGTCGTCGGACCCGGATTTCAGCGTGCTCTGCCCATGGGCAAATATCCCTCCGTTTTTCAGGCTGAGGTCTTCGCTATCTGTATCTGTGTGGAAGAGTGTCTGCGGAGGAGGACACGGGGGGCCACGATCTACATTCTATCTGACAGCCAAGCGGCACTTGGTGCCTTGAGGGCTCAAGATGTGTCGTCTGGTCTGGTTAAGGAATGTATCGACTCTCTAAATCGTCTAGGACTTAACAACTCCTTGACACTGGGCTGGGTTCCAGGCCATGAGGGGCATGAGGGCAACGAACGGGCTGACTGTTTAGCCAACCGCGGAGCTCGTCGACAATTCATTGGCCCGGAACCCTTCTGCGGCGTACCCAATGGGTATGTCAGAGAGAGGCTCAGAAGATGGAGGGAGTCGGAGTTTGGGGCCTATTGGGCCAGATCGCCTGGGCAGCGACAGGCGAGGCTGTTTATATCTCCCTCTGGGGAGAGATCGCGGAAACTCTTGTCTATGACAAGGGCGAACTAAGGACCGTAACGGGTTACCTCACAGGACACTGTGGCCTTAGGTATCAATTGTACAAGATGGGACGATCCTCTACGGATACGTGCAGGTTTTGTGAATTGGAACCCGAGACCTCTGAGCATGTTCTCTGCAAATGTCCGAGGCTCTTCGACAGGAGGGTGCGTTATTTTGGTGATCGAATAGTGACGCCATCGGACGTTTGGAACTGTTCACCTGGTAGGATAATTGGCTTCGTAGGGAGCCTGAACCTATAGGGTGTATTCGCTGGCAGCACACAATACCAATTTCTGGTCGCGGTGCATAGTGCCACTATAATCTAATCTAATCATCACTAAATGGTAACATGGTAAATGGTCATGGACAAAATCCGCATTGACAAATGGGGCTTACAATTTGATGGTAACACCAATAATTTAGCCGTGGAAGATTTCATTTTTCGTCTGGAAACACTACAAAGACAGTACATCATTCCATGGATCGAAGTACTCCGTGATTTTCACTTATAAGTGACAGGCGAAGGGAAAAAGTGGTACTGGCTTTTAGCCCAATCAACTGATGTAACCAGTGAGGATAAATGGCCCATATTAAGGATGGCTTTGATGAAACGGTATCAATCTACCATATCCAGTTACGAGTTAATGAGGGATATGGTAGAAAGAAAACAGCTTCCAGGAGAATCCATAGATGCATTTTTCCATACAATGAATACACTTAGATCTCGTCTTGGTATGCCCATGCCTGAGTACGAAATGATTAAATTAAGAAAAAGAAATTTAAAAGAAAGTATAGCCAAAATTATTTACCCAATGCAAATTTCATCCGTTGAACAGCTCAGAATTGAGAGTATAGAAGCTGAGAAGACTTTCCTGCGTAAAGACGTAAGACCACAACCACAAATGCCGATGAACAGATTTACAAAGCATGTTAACGAAATAGTAGATGATTATGATGAGCAGTATCAGTACCCGGAAATAAATTATGAAGAAGTAGCGGCCATGAGAATCAACAATAATCAGCCATAAAGAACCCCACTAATTTGCTGGAATTGTAAAATAAACGGTCATACTTTTATGGACTGTCCAAGCACTCAAAAATCGATATTTTGCTATCGCTGTGGAAAGCCTGATGTAGTTTGCCCAACATGCCCAAATTGCCAAGCGAAAAACTTGCAGCGGAGCGAGGGAAACGCGGGCAGCCATCGTTCCAACCAGAACCCGCAAACAAACCTGCAATAGAGAAAGCAAAAATCATTAACATTTTAGAAAAAACCAAACAATTTAATAAAATTAACCCAGCATTGAAACATCAATATACATATGAACAGAGAAAATCGAATTATGAACAAGTACGGAACCGGATATTTAACGAAGCAGTCAGTACACAGAAACCAATTTCAAACAGAATAAAAAAAGTTAGACAAAAATTTGCTGATAAAAAACGTGTCAGGATACTGGTTATAGAAGCCATAAGATCAGCTGATAGGAAAACTAAAGATCCCAGACCTTTTGCAGATATAGAAATCAGTGAATTTAAAATTAGAGGTCTTCTTGATGCAGGCGCTTCGGTTAGCTTATTAGGTAAAGGATGTAGAGAGTTCGTTGATTAATTAGGTATTCCAATTGTTCCAATTTTCTCCATAGTATCAACTGCTGGTGGACAAGAGCACAGATTATTAGGAAAATTGTTTTGGAAGTAAAATTTAAAGATAAATTGAGAAATATTGTATTTTACCTGTGTCCGGATTTAGAACAATCAGCATATCTTGGTGTAGATTTCTGGAAAATTTTTGAACTGGCTCCTGATATATTCGGTGTTTCAGAATTAAATATTCATAAAATACAGGAAGAATACAAAGTCGAAGACCACAAATCGAATCCACATGTTTTAACAGCAGAACAACGACAACAGCTAGATGAGGTGATAGATTTGTTCCCATCTTTTGAAAAATCAGGTTTAGGATGTACATCGTTAGAAAAACACAGTATAAAATTGATAGAAGGTGCGGAACCAATTAAAGATCGATATTATCCCATCTCACACGCAGTTCAGGAAATTGTCTATAAAGAGATTGATAATATGTTAGAGCTTAATGTTATAGAGGAAAGCGAAAGCCCGTGGAGTAATAGGACGACTGTAGTTAGGAAACCCGAAAAAAATAGATTTTGTCTAGATGCAAGGAAATTAAATAAAATCACTATTAAGGATGCATATCCGTTACAGAATATTGACGGCATTTTGAGTCGGATCGACGAGACTTATTATATAAGTAGCGTTGATTTAAAATTCGCATTCTGGCAAATAGAACTAGATGAAGAAATTAAACAATGTACGGCGTTTACTATTGCAGGTCGGCCACTCTACCAATTTCGCGTAATGCCTTTTGGTCTCTGTAACGCAGCTCAAAGACTCTGTAGACTTATGGATAAGGTTATCCCACAGAAACTAAAAGGAAACGTTTTTATATATCTGGATGATCTTTTAGTTATTTCAGATAATCTTGAAAGACATTTACAGCTTTTAAAAGAGGTAGCACAATGTTTAAAGAACGCAGACTTAACTATTGGTTTAAAAAAATCCCAGTTTTGTTTCAGCAGGCGGAGGAATGCTGAAAACCGACCCTGATAAAATCGCAGCGATACGATCGATAAAAATACCAAATACCCAGCGAGAAGTACGAAGCTTTTTAGGCACAGCGGGCTGGTATCGCCGATTTGTCAAGGACTTTGCCACAATATCAGCTCCTTTAACAGATACACTTAAAAAGCGAAAAAGTTTATAATGATACCTGACGCAATATCTGCTTTTGAACAATTAAAAATTACTCTTACAACGGCACCAGTTCTCAGACATGCAGATTTTTCAAGACGCTTTTGGATACAATGCGATGCCTGTGATTATGGGATTGGTGCAGTGCTTTATCAGCTTAATGACCAAAACGAGGAACAACCAATAGCATTTTACTCTCAGAAATTAAACGCATGTCAGAAAAATTATAGTGTTACGGAAAAGGAATGTTTAGCAGCTGTAATGGCAGTGAAAAAATTCAGACCTTTTGTCGAAATGATGCCCTTTACGATAGTGACAGATCACGCCAGTTTAAAATGGCTAATGACGTTAAAAGATCTGAGTGGAAGACTTGCTCGATGGTCACTGCAATTACAGGCTTTTGACTTTGAGATCCAACACAGAAAAGGTTCCGAAAATATAGTTGCCGACATGTTGTCAAGATTGCCAATCGAAGCCGATATTGAAGAAATTTCTATAGATGATCTATTTGATTTTGAAACTACGGAATTTAATAGCGAAGAGTACAAAGATTTAAAAAACAATATTATGAAAAATCAGAAAATACTGCCTGACTTAAAAGTTGAAGATGATATGATATTTAAGAGAATTGATTATGATCGAGGTGATCAAAATTACAATAAATGGAAATTGTGGATACCGCCTAACATAACCCAGACTGTAATCGAAAAGGCCCACGATTCTTTAGAAACATCCCACGAAGGAGTAGGAAAACCCCTTGAAAGGCTAAGGCGTTTCTTCTATTGGCCTAAAATGTCAGCCCAAGTAAAAACGTATATAAAAAATTGTCAAATATGTAAAGAAACGAAACCGTCCAACCAAAATCTTAGACCAGAAATTGGAAAACAGGTCGTTACGGATCGGCCGTTTCAAAAACTATATTTGGATTTTCTAGGAAAATATCCAAGATCAAAAAATGGAAATTGTTACGTATTCATAGTTCTTGATCACTTCACTAAATTTACTTTTTTTAAAAGCCATGAAAGAAGCCACAACTGGAAACGTAATAGAATTCCTGGTACATGAAATATTTCATAAATTTGGCGTACCAGAGATAATTCATAGTGATAATGGATCACAGTTTATTTCTAAAACACATAAAAACAGCTGTATATAAAAACAGCTGTATATTCTCCGAGCAGCAATGCTTCTGAAAGAGTAAACTAATCGGTGCTAGCAGCAAGCGGTATTCAAGCGGTGCTGATTATAAATTGGCGAGAAAATTGCAATCCTTAACCGATCATCAAATACTAATGGAACCGAACGAAAGAATGGAAAATATCAGAGAAGAAATCAAACAGAATATGCAGAAAGCCTATGAAACAAGCGCGGAAAGATACAATAAAAGAGCCTGAATCGTAAAATTCATACCCGGACAGGAAGTCTACCGAAGGAACATGGTTTTAAGCAGTTTTGAAAAGAACAGAAACGCAAAATTTTGTAAAAAATTCCTAAAGTGTAGAGTGGTCCGAACTGTTGGAAACAATAGCTACGAACTAGAAACTTTGCAGGGAAAATCAATCGGAATATATCACGTTAAAGATATTAAAGCTTAGAATTTTTTTTGTCAACGGTTGCTAAGGGATCTTAGATAATTTTTTTTATAACTGTGATTTAAAATTTTTAAGCAAAATAATGAAGACGGTTATTTTACGAAAATGATTTCTAAACTGTGCAATAAATCGTAATTGCGATCCGACCTAATATCTGTGATATCCTTTTTTTTTTTGTATCTGATAGTTTTTAGCTGTTTATACGATGATAATATTATTTAATACATACCGTAGGATAAGGAAATGATAATTTGAAATCCGTTAGAATGATATAGATTTGATTACCGGAAAACTCTGTGATATTTTTATTTTTACTGCTACTGTGATGTCCCGTTTTTTTTTAGGTGTAATTTTAATACTCTGTGATAGCGACAAAGATCCACTTACATTTTAATGTTGAGTAGGATCCTGATGATAAGAGCATAATATAATTTTGTGAAAATTTCTGAAAATAAAAACGAATGTTTCACAAAGTAAAAGTTTTGCTTAACAGGGTTGAGTAATAGGATACTTCCCGTAATAAATTGATAATTTTAGTGATCTATTTCTGAGAATCTCGGAGTCTTTTAGGATTAAAAGTACCCTAGAGATTCAGACCAAAATTTTAAGAACCCGAATTCCCAAGTAGGATGAGTATAGCGGCGTGACCCGAATTATGATCTGAAAATAAACAGGAAAATTAAAATATTAATTAAAAAAAAAAAATATATTTTTTTTTAGTTATAAATGACAAGAAATATTAATTATTTCAATTCTCTGCAAATCAAAATCTAATAATAAAATGATTTCGATTTTTAAGAAATTTGAAAAAAAACCCCGGGATATATAAATTTTGGAAATAACTTTTGAATGAACGACCGGGATAAGTCCAATGAAAAATTAAAATTTTATAAAGCAAAAGAAAATGACTATGAAATTAAAAATTTATAATAAATTATAAATTTGCCTCAATGGGCGTTCGAATAAACTTTAGCACTATAGGTGCACTAATTGGTTTGAAAACCGATTCCAAGAAATTAAAAATACAGATCGTTAAAGCAAGTGGGTTGCCACTATGCTTCTTCTTACCGAGAAGAATGCAGAAGTCGGCGGGTGTTCCAAAATGGTCGAGAAGATAGATCTACCTATAGTTATTGATTTGTATTACAAGTATTTACACGAGCAGCTGATTTCGGTTTCCTAAGAAAAAAAAATATGAAGGAGTAACAGTAGGAAAATTTATTTTTTATATATCACAGAGAAGGGATTTTAATTTTTACTTACCCAATATTCCAACTGGTATGAAGAAAATAGATTCTATAATAGCCCGGCTTGAGTCAGTAGAGCGTTGAGACTCTTTTTCAGGGTGTGGTGTTCCCCACGTTGGGCAAGTTGTGTATATTTAACGAAACCTTACCCGCACACCGTTCCCTACCACTGCGTGTATACACCGGAGTTTTGTTGCGGGGTGTTTTTCTACATATTTAAAAAAAAAATATAAAACATTGGCGGCGGCCACGCATTTTGGCGGCGGCCACATATCGGCGGCGGCACGGAAAAAATTTTCGTGGCGACGACCTGGGAATTAATGGTGTGGGAGGGGGTATACTCATTCCCCGAGTCCCACCTTTGTCATTTTATGTTTTAACATTATGGTCCACCTTGCTTATGCGGATGGCCGGACCGCAGTGGAACCATATTAGGCATGATTGGGAAACGTATGCGCATGAGGCTGGTTAAACCCCGGTTTCCCAAAGACACACTTGATAAACGCTGAAAATAGATAAATGCTGAAAATAGAAAAAGGAGAAAAATTAGTAAAAATGTCATAATTATTGGAACGATACAATAATTACCCATCGCCCCACTCCATGGCCACCAGAATCCTCTAGTCCATTAATAAATTGTAAATCTGAAAAGAAATAAATTAAATAATTTTATTAAATCCGCTGTAAAACAATATTGTAAAAGAAAGAAGAAATACTTACCATGTGTTGCGTAGAAGTTTTTTTTTCCATATGAAAGTTACATGAGAATGTGTCAGTATTAGTGACATTTTTTCCTTGTGTTTTGACTTGTTTTGATTTTTTTTGTTTCTTATAAGAAGAACATTAGTATTAGTAACTTGCTTGACAAGGTAGGGTTTATTGTTATTGTTTTGCGTAAAAAGGGTAATGTAAAGAAGATGTATAATAAGATAGTACTACGAATAGTTGTAAATTTCATTCAACATTTACTATTTTACGTTACGTTTAAAAAAATAATTTTTAAAAAAAGTTTAATGTTGAATGGATAAAAATTAGATGTTATTTTTCATGTAAGTCTGGTATTGTTAGGGATACATTTGGCGGTTTTCTCAAGATAGGACGTAGGAAAAGAGGATGAAACGAAGGATTGAAGATGATAATAAGGTTAGGGAATATTTTCTATAAAAAAACAAACAATTTTTGTTCTAGAAAAAATAAACAAGTTTTCTAGAAAAGAAATAAACAATTTTTATGAAAAAAGATGGAGGTTTTGAAGGGAATTTTTAAATAAATACCAATGCAAAATTGGACGCGTCTGTTGTTAAAATAAAAGGCTTTTTAAAGTCTGGGTATTGGAGAATTGGTGGGTTTAATAGCTTTGCTTTAAGTGTTTCAAAAGATTTTTGGCAGTTTTCATCCCATATGAAAGGTTTATCCTTTTTTAATAGCTGGTTTAAATTTCTTACTATATGTGCAAAGTCTTTTACAAATCGTCTGTAATAATTACAGAATGCAATGAATCTTCTGACTTCATCAGCGTTCTTTGGTATTGGATAATTTCTAATCACACTGTTTTTGTTTGGATCGGTGCGTATTCCTTTATCTGTTATCAGGTGACCTAAATAAACTACTTCAGTTTTCAAAAAGCAACATTTGCTAGTATTAAGCTTTAAGTTGTATTGTTTTAAACGTTTAAAGACTTTTATCAAATTGTCATTATGATGTTGTATACTACATCCGAACACGATAATATCGTCTACATATAAAAATGCTTCTGCGCTTAGACCGCTTAATGCTATGGTTTGCATGCGCTGAAAACTGTTCGATGATATTTTGAGACCAAAAGGTAATCTCGTAAATTGAAAATGACCATTTCTTGTAGAAAATGCTGTTAAAGGCCTAGAATCTTCGTCTAGATTGATTTGGTGGAACGAACTGTTCATATCTAGAGTGGAAAAATACTTTGCTCTGCCTAATTTATCTAACACGTCCTCTATTCTTCGTATTCTTCTTCTTATTTAAAAAAAATTTTACAACATCGAAAGTATAATAAAAGTTTTTCTTAACAAAAAAATAATAATATTTTAATTTTTCTGTTGTTAATTCAATAAATTAAATTTTTTTTTATTAAAATAAATTTTATCACAGTGTTGGCTCAGACCTGCCAATATCATATGCGAGTAAGACGTTGTCAAAACATGATTTAAACAAATCTGTAATTGAAAAAGAACTTCTTGCCATACACTGGGCAATTAACTTTTTTCGTCCATACCTTTACGGTAGAAAGTTTTATGTAGTTACAGATCATAGACCATTAGTGTCATTATTTACACATAAAAATCCATCATCCAAAATGACTCGGATTAGGCTCGATTTATGTGATTATGATTTCGAAATATCGTACAAAAAGGGCAAAATGAATACAAATGCTGATGCATTATCAAGAATAGTTATACATACCGATACATTGAATTCCATGATTCCAACTGAATCAGAACAAGACAGGCAGAGAATATTGGCCATAACCCGTAGTATGAAAGATAAATTAAAACAACAAATTAGCAAAGATGAGAACAACATTTCTAGTGAAAAGCGTCATGAACTTTTCGCATGGGAATGCACATCAATTTCAGACATCAAAAATATGATGAAGCTAAGATTCGAAATAAATAGTGAATTTAAAAAACCTCACATAGTGGTTACTGATAAAGAGATAGTGTTAAGGTGCGACGATAATTCAATGAACACACAGTTGTCTTTGAAGAAACTCCTACCGATGACGTTATCCCAGAATATACAGGAACTTGCTTTGAATTCAAATGATGAAATTTTTAAAACAATACATGTTGAAAAATTTAAGAAAATTTTTAATAAAATAGATAGAAAAAAGGGTGAAAATTTGAAAATTTTGATATATAGGCCACCAACTCGTATAACTGACAAAAATATGCAGAACAAATTAATTACCGAATACCACGATTCAACTATAGGCGGTCACTTGGGTATAAGGAAAACCACTCTGAAGCTAAAGCAGAGATATATATGGAAAAATATGGGCAAAATGATTAAAGCACACGTATTGAAGTGCGAAGAATGTAAAATTAACAAGCAAACAAAACACACGAAAGAAAAGTTAACTATAACTGACACACCGGGAAATAGTTTTGAAGTAGTTTCAGTAGACACTGTAGGTCCACTTAGATATTCAAATCAATTTAGGTACATACTCACCATGCAGGATGACCTCACAAAATATATTATAGCATGCCCTATCGAGTCAAAAGATGCCAAAACAATTGCAAAGGCTATAGTCAATAACTTAATTTTAATATACGGTCAATTTAAAATACTCAAATCTGATAAGGGTACAGAGTTTTTAAACTCCTTAATGTCTGAAATATGCAATCTATTGAAAATTAAACAAGTCTTTAGTACGCCCTATCACCACGAAACACTCGGTTCGATAGAGAGAAACCATAGGGTGTTGAATGAATTTATGTTAAACTTTTGCAAGAACGATGAATGGGACCAATGGATCCCATATTTTTGTTTTGCGTACAACACAACACCTCATGTAGACACAAACTACACGCCATTCGAGCTGTTATTTGGAAGATTACCAAGCTTTCCGAATGAAGACATTTTTAATTTCAAACCTTTTTATAACAATGATAATTATGCACAAGAACTAAAAGCAAGATTGCATTTCTCTCTAAACAAAGCGAAGGAATATTTAGAACAATCGAAAAAGAAAAGAGTAGAACAATCTCTAAATAATAATCCGTTAAATCTAAATAAGGGCGATTTAGTCCTCGTGCGAAATTTTAATCGAAAAAAAAATCAACCACCATATCATGGTCCATATAAAATAATCGAAACAAAAGGAGTAAACTCTGTATTAGAAATTAAAAACACAATTAAAGAGTATCACAACAACAATTTAAAAAAATATTAATTAAAATTTGTAATTTATATTTTTATATATATATATAAACAAAAAAAAAAAAAAAAAAAAAAAAATATTAAAAACAAAATTTCACATATTTCTTCTAAATTTGTAAAATTTTTCTTAAGGGTTAGGGTGTAGTATATTTATATTTATATATATGTATCTTTATATTATATTATTTTATACCCATATTATTAAGCGTTACCCTAATGTATTTTGGAAATATTGAATTTTTTTTTTAAATTGGAAATACAACAACTATTTCATAGATCTTGTATTTCCAAAGATACCGTTATCTTAGTATTTAAGCAGACCAAAATTCAATAAAGGATCACTATTTGTCAAGACACAAATCAAAAAGGGTCTTATTCTTTTGGCATATAAATCTGCCAGTAAAAACCCAGTTTGGCATATCAATCTGCCAAACTTAAAAACCAAATACCAGTGGCGTTAATTAGCGCCGGTAATATTTAAAAACCTAACCACTCACCCGATACTACTCCGGACATAGTATATTTATATTTATATATATGTATCTTTATATTATATTATTTTATACCCATATTATTAAGCGTTACCCTAATGTATTTTGGAAATATTGAATTTTTTTTAAATTGGAAATACAACAACTATTTCATAGATCTTGTATTTCCAAAGATACCGTTATCTTAGTATTTAAGCAGACCAAAATTCAATAAAGGAACACAATTTGACAAGACACAAATCAAAAAGGGTCTTATTCTTTTGGCATATAAATCTGCCAGTAATAACCCAGTTTGGCATATCAATCTGCCAAACTTAAAAAAACCAAATACCAGTGGCGTTAATTAGCGCCGGTAATATTTAAAAACCTAACCACTCACCCGATACTACTCCGGACATATTACATGGCGATCCTGCCCAACAAAATCAGGGAAGAGGTAAACAAAAACATTACCATAGAGCCCAGCACGTCAAAAATTATTCAGGGACCACAGCCGATCTCAATAGAAGAATATAAGCAGAGGCTGGCGAAAAAGAAGGAAGAAGAATTAACTGCAATTCCCAAGATAAACTTACCACGACATCGAAGAGGCGGAAAATTGGTTAAACTACGTTGCAAATTGGCTGCATTGAAAACAATCGTCAACGCAGATCCACCACCATCTTGGCAAGCAGCATCCGACATTTGGAAAAAAATTGATGAACTGGAAGCCCAGATGAGCATTTACAAACAAAATAAAAAACTCAAAAAAACAAAACCACAATTATAAAAAAAAAATGAATTTATTTTAATAAACAAAATTTAATTTATTGAATTACCAACAGAAAAATTAAAATATTATTATTATTTTTTTTTTGAGTAACTTTTATTACACTTTCAATGTTGTAAAATTTTTTTAAATAAGAAGAAGAATACGAATAATAGGGGCAGATAGAAATGTCAAAGAAAAGTGCTGCCAAGTACATAGTTAGTTAAGTGCTGCCACACACAGCTGATCATAAAAAAGTGGTACCAGATCATAGGGTTACCAGATCGTAATAATTAAATTTAGCGATTTTACATAAACATTCACATTTTTTTATATAAATTTGTAATTATTTTTATTATTAATGGAAAAAATTAAAGAATACATAGATGAATTACAAAAATTTGAAACAAATGTAAAAAAAACGAAAAGCAGAGTTTACACTTTACGGTACAAAACAGAGAAATTGGATAGATTGTCAGTAATAAAAAACGAAGTAGAAAAATATTCTGAAACTTTAAATAGTGAGGAATGCAAATCGTTAATTTTTGAATTTCAAGAGATTTATAATAACGCTATACTTTTAGCACAAAACTTAATTATAAAAGATTCTAAGGAAGATACGGAAACTATTGTGGAAAGCAATATGGCAAACTTCGACATAGCAGTAGTAGGCAAAAATCTACATATTTTTAAAGGTTCGTTTGAAACGCTAGAAGATTTTTTAGTACAAACAGAGCTTTTACACGATCTATTAAGAACAGAAGATAGGGAACTATTTATTAAATATGTTTTTAATTTTAAATTAACAGCACAAGTTAGAAGCGTGATAGGACGTGCTAACAGACCAGTAACCTTTTCAGATTTGAGAAATTCGCTAACTACGGCGTATCCAAACCCTAATACCTTGCAACAAGTTTTGACAAAATTTGGCACTTTGCGACAGGGCAATTCAGACATATCTTCATTTAGGGAACAAATATCTTTACTTTCAGACCAATTAAGTTCATTTGAAATACAGTCCCTTGAAAACCCTACACAAAGAGAAAAAGATGTTATATATAAAATGAGTGACAACATGTCTCTCAATGTTTTCATGAAAGGGGTAAATCAGGAATTTCAGGATCTTTTGATTGCTAGCAATCCAAAAACTTTAAATGAAGCTGTAGAAAAGTGCATAACTGCAGAAAGGAACAAAATATCAAATAACATTTTTAGAGTTGGGTATGCGGAAAGAAACAATAGTCGCGACGGCAACCGACGTAACAATCACAATAATCAAAACTACTATAGTCGTGACAACAACCGTTATAACAGTCACAATCATCAACATTACAATGATAGTCGTGACAACAACCGACATAACAACCGACATAACAATCACAATTACAATGATAGCCGTAACAACAACCCGCATAACAATAATCGAAATTACAATAATAGTAGAAATAACAACCAACACAGCATTTATAATAACAGGAATAGAAACAATAACAGCAGTGGCTATAACAATAGCAACAGTCGACGAAATAGCGGATATAGAGAAAATGGAGAGTATTCCAACCGCAACGAAAACAACAGATATAGACAGGGAAACTAATTGGGCAGGATGACAAAAATTGTCATCCAAAGCCAAAAATATACACGTTTTTCACCAATAATGATAACCCAATTACACTAACGTGCAAAGGCATAAAAGGAAATCTAAGTTTTCTGATAGATACAGGAGCAGACATTTCCATCTGCAAGCAAAAAGAAATCGTTACAATAAATAGAACAAACATTTCAACACTAGCTGGTATTACTTTAGATACAATTGAAAGCATTGGCACTGCAGAATTAGACCTACACCTTGAAAATCATCATATAAAACACATGTTTCATATAGTCACTAATGATTTGCCAATACCCACTGATGGAATCATTGGTCGAGACTTTTTAAAGAAATTCAAATGTAAAATAGACTTTGAAACATATACAATATCTTTTAATTTATCAGATGAGGAGTTAATATTACCAATTACACCCAAATGCGTCTATAATGCTAACATTTGTATACCAGCACGTTCAGAGTCAATTATACCCATTAACATACATACAGACAAAGAAAGCATAATTTTAAATAAAGAAATAAATCCAGGTATTTTCGTTGCAAATAGCATTATACCAGCTGTTGGTACACAACATATAAAAATTTTAAATACCACTGATAGCGATGTTCACATGAACAGCATAGAATTAGAGAAGAAGGATCTAGATGATTACCACATATACAACTTTAGAAAAAACGATACGACACTAAACAATGATCGAATAAAAAAGGTTTCGGAAGCACTAAATATTGAGTCAATAGAGCCTATGGCTAAACAATCTTTATTAGATATAATCGCTCAATATAATGAGATTTTTCATATTGAAGGTGAAAGACTCTCTGTAAATAATTTTTATACACAGCACATAACCACAACGGATACAACACCAGTATATGTTAAACCATATAGATTACCAGAGATACAAAAGAAGGAAATAGATAATCAAGTGGACAAAATGTTAAACGATGGGATCATTGAGCATTCAGTAAGCCCGTATAATTCACCACTGTTAGTAGTACCAAAGAAATCAACAGATGATAATCACAAATGGCGGTTAGTGGTAGATTTTCGTAAGTTAAACCAGAAAATAGTCAACGACAAATTCCCATTAACAAGAATAGAGGACGTGTTAGATAAATTAGGCAGAGCAAAGTATTTTTCCACTCTAGATATGAACAGTTCGTTCCACCAAATCAATCTAGACGAAGATTCTAGGCCTTTAACAGCATTTTCTACAAGAAATGGTCATTTTCAATTTACGAGATTACCTTTTGGTCTCAAAATATCATCGAACAGTTTTCAGCGCATGCTAACCATAGCATTAAGCGGTCTAAGCGCAGAAGCATTTTTATATGTAGACGATATTATCGTGTTCGGATGTAGTATACAACATCATAATGACAATTTGATAAAAGTCTTTAAACGTTTAAAACAATACAACTTAAAGCTTAATACTAGCAAATGTTGCTTTTTGAAAACTGAAGTAGTTTATTTAGGTCACCTGATAACAGATAAAGGAATACGCACCGATCCAAACAAAAACAGTGTGATTAGAAATTATCCAATACCAAAGAACGCTGATGAAGTCAGAAGATTCATTGCTTTCTGTAATTATTACAGACGATTTGTAAAAGACTTTGCACATATAGCAAGAAATTTAAACCAGCTATTAAAAAAGGATAAACCTTTCATATGGGATGAAAACTGCCAAAAATCTTTTGAAACACTTAAAGCAAAGCTATTAAACCCACCAATTCTCCAATACCCAGACTTTAAAAAGCCTTTTATTTTAACAACAGACGCGTCCAATTTTGCGTTGGGAGCAATCCTCTCACAAGGAGAGATTGGCTCAGACCTGCCAATATCATATGCGAGTAAGACGTTGTCAAAACATGATTTAAATAAATCTGTAATTGAAAAAGAACTTCTTGCCATACACTGGGCAATTAACTTTTTTCGTCCATACCTTTACGGTAGAAAATTTTATGTAATTACAGATCATAGACCATTAGTGTCATTATTTACACATAAAAATCCATCATCCAAGATGACTCGGATTAGGCTCGATTTATGTGATTATGATTTCGAAATATCGTACAAAAAGGGCAAAATGAATACAAATGCTGATGCATTATCAAGAATAGTTATACATACCGATACATTGAAGTCCATGATTCCAACTGAATCAGAACAAGACAGGCAGAGAATATTGGCCATAACCCGTGGTATGAAAGATAAATTAAAACAACAAATTAGCAAAGATAAAAAAAACGTTTCTAGTGAAAAGCGTCATGAACTTTTCGCATGGGAATGCACATCAATTTCAGACATCAAAAATATGATGAAGCTAAGATTCGAAATAAGTAGTGAATTTAAAAAACCTCACATAGTGGTTACTGATAAAGAGATAGTGATAAGGTGCGACGATAATTCAATGAACACACAGTTGTCTTTGAAGAAACTCCTACCGATGACGTTATCCCAGAATATACAGGAACTTGCTTTGAATTCAAATGATGAAATTTTTAAAACAATACATGTTGAAAAATTTAAGAAAATTTTTAATAAAATAGATAGAAAAAAGGGTGAAAATTTGAAAATTTTGATATATAGGCCACCAACTCGTATAACTGACAAAAATATGCAGAACAAATTAATTACCGAATACCACGATTCAACTATAGGCGGTCACTTGGGTATAAGGAAAACCACTCTGAAGCTAAAGCAGAGATATATATGGAAAAATATGGGCAAAATGATTAAAGCACACATATCGAAGTGCGAAGAATGTAAAATTAACAAGCAAACAAAACACACGAAAGAAAAGTTAACTATAACTGACACACCGGGAAATAGTTTTGAAGTAGTTTCAGTAGACACTGTAGGTCCACTTAGATATTCAAATCAATTTAGGTACATACTCACCATGCAGGATGACCTCACAAAATATATTATAGCATGCCCTATCGAGTCAAAAGATGCCAAAACAATTGCAAAGGCTATAGTCAATAACTTAATTTTAATATACGGTCAATTTAAAATACTCAAATCTGATAAGGGTACAGAGTTTTTAAACTCCTTAATGTCTGAAATATGCAATCTATTGAAAATTAAACAAGTCTTTAGTACGCCCTATCACCACGAAACACTCGGTTCGATAGAGAGAAACCATAGGGTGTTGAATGAATTTATGTTAAACTTTTGCAAGAACGATGAATGGGACCAATGGATCCCATATTTTTGTTTTGCGTACAACACAACACCTCATGTAGACACAAACTACACGCCATTCGAGCTGTTATTTGGAAGATTACCAAGCTTTCCGAATGAAGACATTTTTAATTTCAAACCTTTTTATAACAATGATAATTATGCACAAGAACTAAAAGCAAGATTGCATTTCTCTCTAAACAAAGCGAAGGAATATTTAGAACAATCGAAAAAGAAAAGAGTAGAACAATCTCTAAATAATAATCCGTTAAATCTAAATAAGGGAGATTTAGTCCTCGTGCGAAATTTTAATCGAAAAAAAAATCAACCACCATATCATGGTCCATATAAAATAATCGAAACAAAAGGAGTAAACTCTGTATTAGAAATTAAAAACAGAATTAAAGAGTATCACAACAACAATTTAAAAAAATATTAATTAAAATTTGTAATTTATATTTTTATATATATATATAAACAAAAAAAAAAAAAAAAAAAAAAAAAAAAAAAAAAAAATATTAAAAACAAAATTTCACATATTTCTTCTAAATTTGTAAAATTTTTCTTAAGGGTTAGGGTGTAGTATATTTATATTTATATATATGTATCTTTATATTATATTATTTTATACCCATATTATTAAGCGTTACCCTAATGTATTTTGGAAATATTGAATTTTTTTTAAATTGGAAATACAACAACTATTTCATAGATCTTGTATTTCCAAAGATACCGTTATCTTAGTATTTAAGCAGACCAAAATTCAATAAAGGAACACAATTTGACAAGACACAAATCAAAAAGGGTCTTATTCTTTTGGCATATAAATCTGCCAGTAATAACCCAGTTTGGCATATCAATCTGCCAAACTTAAAAAAACCAAATACCAGTGGCGTTAATTAGCGCCGGTAATATTTAAAAACCTAACCACTCACCCGATACTACTCCGGACATATTACAGGCTGTATACATAAATACTGCAAAATATATTTATTTATTGGAAAGACTCCGTAACAAAATAAAGTTTTAGGTATTCAAGTAGAAAATGATCATTAGTTAGCGCAAACTGAAACCGTTCACATCGAGTCTAATAAAGACGCAGTGCAAAATTAAGTGTTTATTGTATTTTAAATTTTGTGAAGTGAGAAATATTTTTAATTATATTTAAAAGTTTTAAGAAACAAAAAAAAAAGCTAAAGACAACCTATCAAAGAAGTCAAATTATTTTAAAAAAAAGTGCGTTGGAGGAGGAAAATCCGTAAAGGAATCACGTATAATTTTGACGGAAAAAGCTGTGATTTGAACGTGAGTTTAAATTTGGTTGTGTTAGAGAGTGCAAATGGTAATCTTTTAATTTGTTGTCATAGCTGGCCACATCACCAAGGATCAAAATAAGTCCTGTGGAGGAGGATAGTGCCGTCGACAAGAGCAAATCTGCCGATATACCTCCAGGCAAAGCGGGTGAGGCCAGGTAACAGTTTTTATTTTTTTATTATAATATACACGGCGTGAAGAACAGGATCAGTTAAGAAAAAAAGTTTTTGAAGAAGCCAGAATATAAAGGTTACATATATAGCTAACTAAAGTTAATTTAAAAAAAGAAAAACCAACTAGAAAAGTTATTTTTTTGTATTTATTAAATTCTTTAAAAAAAATCAATACTTACGTTAAAATCAAATTCAAATTATTTAAAATGAAATATTAAAACAAATATATTAGGAAAATTTGTGAGGAAGTTTTATATTTATTGCGTTAGTGTTAGTTTATTTATTTTTAGTGTATTTTAATGTATAATTAACTTAGTAAAATTTTTATTGTAAATTTAATTCTTTTTTTTTTAACATGCATTAATTTCATTTTTATTATTTTTTTTGTTGCACTTAAAGCCCTTTAATTACGGAAAAATTTAATCTCAAATGCAGGAAATCTAAAAAAGAAAGATAAAAGAAAATATAAAAAATATATTAGTAAATTTTAATAGGAAATTTTTAAATGTAAAAAAAATATATATCTCTTTAAATCGGCGTAGGGTTCATCTCGTCAGTGTTTATGTTGTAATTAATTTAATTCGGTATTGATAGCTTTTATAACAACAGCCTTAGGGAGCTCCTTCAGGAATGTTAATATAAATCGGTAATGAGTGACCCCTAGAAGAGAAAATAAAGAGAGATAAATATTTTAGAAAAAATTGGCAAAAATTTAGTAAAAATTGGAAAGATTAAATTAAAATAATAAAAAGTATTAAAAATAGCGTTTGAGATAAAATTAAATAGAAGTATAAAGCAAGTTTAAATTTTTAGTATATTGTCTTTAAAAAATATTTTAATAATAATAAAATTTTACTAAGAAATTTGTAAGCATACGAGAATTAAGTTTTGTTTAGTTATTTTTTTGTGTATTACAACGGTTTTGTTTGTTTAAATATTATAAAATTTTATTAATTTATAATGATTACAGTAGTTTTGACTTAGCTGCACAACCAACTTCTGCACGAATTTTTGTGCAGGTAAGCCAAAAGCGCTGCTAACTCAAATTGGTTACCTGCCTTAAAGTGCAGGTAAACTAAATTGTTGAAAACTGCAAAGACCAGATATGATTTAATTTATTTTATTAATTGTTTATTTCATACAATAGAATTTATATAAAAAACAACAAAACGAAAATAAAAAAACATTCATAAAAAATTTTATAAGGTTTTTACATACAAATTTATGTAGGTACAAGCGTTAACTAACCAAACTAACTAAGTAAGCAAAACATAAGAGGCAGCTAACGGCGATCTTTTGTATGAAAATAATGTACAACTGCCAAAAACATGAGGCACTTATTTTAAATGCGCAGGTATACACAGTGCACTTAATGAAGGCAATTGCATACGTAATTTTGTAAAATAACAACGAAACCAAAATTTTGTGCAGTTATGTGAAAAGTGCACGTAAGTAAAAGGCAGTTAAATCAAAACTACTGTATTATTATTATTGTTATTATATAGAAATTTATTATTTATATTACTTAATGGTTCATTTTAGTATAATAAAAACATTTTTTTTATATGATTTGAAAGAAATTTAAAAAGGATATGTTGGCTTAAATTGAAGCGGGGTAAAAGGCAATGATGGTAAGTTGAGGGAGGAATGGTCGAGTGGTGTTCGGGATCGTAAAAATTAATTGTTTTGTGGAATACTATTTACGGTCAAGGAAGGGAGGGCCATCAGAGACTTCCAGCTGTCTCTTACTTTAAATGAGGTATGTTTTATGGTGTTTGGATAAAATTTGAATATTTAGTGTTTTTGACTTGCCTTTTTTTGTTTATGTTCGTACTCGAAACTGATGAGAGGGTTGGGACCTCCTGAGAGAGTTGCTATAGAGCTTGCCGGAAACCTCATCAGCCAGACGGTTCGTGACAAATAAAAATTTAAAAGATCGCGTTTTAAATAATTTAATTTATTTAAACTACAAACTATTTCGAGTGGACCTTAGTTGTTATTCTGTCTTTACTTATTTAATTATCCATAAGTGAGTGTTTTTCTGTTAATTTGCCTTCTTTAGAGCTAATTTCCGATTTTTTGCCACAAGCGCAATTATATAGCAGTATGGATGTTGTGGAAACAGAAATGTTTAAATACGAAGCTTTAACCATAAATTTTTATGACGATTGCACCATTCTGCAATGGTGGGAATCTAACAAACAACAATTTCCATTGCTACATAAACTAAGCTGCAAAATATTAGGTACGCCTGCAAGCAGTGCAGCTTCTGAAAGGGTTTTTTCGGCAGCACGTAATTTAATTGCATAAAAAAGATGCAGTATTGCATTAAATGATGACACTGTAAATGAAATTATGTTTTTGCACTATAATATTCCAAAGCATGAATTAGAAACTGAAATAAGTGCACAAACGGATTAATTGTTCATTTTCATGAGTGTATATTTTACAAAAATATCTTCGATGTTTTCCTCATGAAATATTTACTTCAATAAATATTTTATTTTTCTGTCTTATTTAAAAAAATGTCTGATACAGTTCCTTATTTCTATTATCAATATATTGAATTTATTTATACATTAATTTTATTTATTGAAAATACATTTAATTTGTTTAAATAAAAATCATTTTATTTAAAAACTATAATTCGGTTTTTGAGTGTGTATTTTCGTTAAGATTGGCCTGCCAAGGTAAGTAGCCAGTTGTAAAATTGTTTAACTTATTTACGATTAAATTCGGTAGATATAGTGATTATTGTCAAATGTGTGACCTAACCTAATTAAAACAAAAAAACTTAAAAAAAATTAATAAAAATTTCATTTGTTAAAAAATATATTTAAAACAACCACTGTTTGCTTTTAAAAAGTTGGTATCACTTTTTAATGCAATATCTTTTTACTAATATTTTGTTTTCAATACAATAAAAAAAAAATTTCGAAAACACAAAACACATGTTGTGTTGCTAAAACACAATATGTACATCGCTATACAAGTGTATTTACTCGTATAAAAGAGCATATTTTTTCTTTATACCTGTATCAAATATTTTTCTCACAACACTCACATAAATAATTGAACGCTTTTCACACATAGGTTATTTCTCACACACAATAAATTATGTATGGCTCTCAAATCACTTACAGCACACTATTGGCTAGTCTGATATGTGAATTGATGTGTCGTTTAACCACACATATGCAGACCTCTAATCGGTACTACTTGGTTGAGTCATCGGCGCTGAGTTTAGCTAAAACTGGTACAATTATGGCGTTTAATTGCTCTACCTGACCATTTGCCCTTGGCAGTCCCGTCGTTATAAGATAATGTTTAATGTTCTCGGATTCGCAATATTTTTTAAAATCCTCGGACGTAAAAGCAGATCCTCTGTCAGAAATAATCTGAACTGGGTTTCCAAATACCACACTTTGATTTTTCAACCGCATTATGACTTTGTTTGCCGCTGTCGTTTCGTGGGATACAACCAACAGAACTTAGTAAAACTGCAAATATGTGTTTATACTTCTTGCTCGTAGATTCTAATGGTCCTAAATGATCGATATGATACGTGTATAGTGGTTCATCCTTCTTGGGGAGTGGGTGCAATTCACCTTGTTAGCCCCGCTTTCTGTTGCTTACGATGCATGGAATACAGTTTTTTATATGAAATTCGATTTTGCTGTCCAGCTTCGCTATATAATATTCTCGTCGGATGAGCTCTTTTACCTTCTTAAGTGCAAAACGACCGTTTTCGTGTGCACGTCTTATTATTTCCCGCTGCATACCTCTGGGTACTACCACCACTTCGTAATCATCTACTAGCTTGTATAATAAATCGTTTTTCATAAAGTAATTATCAAGGGCGTCTTTTTCCTGTAAAATATGAACTATGGCCAGCAATTCTTCGTCTTGTTGTTGGGCTTGTTTCAATCTTGTCATTGTGTTGTCTTCATTTATCGTCAATTTCGGGTATCGGCTGAGAGAATCGACGTGTCTCATCTTAGTTCCAGCTCGGTGCTCTACTTCGTAGTCAAATTCTAGAAATAGCAAGACCCATCTGGCGACCCTTGTGCACAAATCTTTTTTCTCCATTGTTTTGGTGAACGCATTACAATCTGATATAATTTTAAAATGAAGTCCTAGTAGATAGACTCTAAATTTCTTCAAGGCTTCGACTACAGCGAGTATTTCTAATTCATAACTGGAGTATTTTCTCTCGACATTCGTCGTTTTTTTACTCATGTAGTAAACTGGGTGAAAACTATCGTCATATGGTGATTTTTGTAATAAGATAGCACCATATCCGTCGATTGATGCATCAGTATGGACTTCTGTTTCGTATTGTTGGTTAAAAATATTTAAAACAGGCATGTCGCTTAATATTTTCTTCAGAATATTAAAAGATTTAATTTGTTGTTCGTAAATTTCAATTTTCACGTTAGACTTCGTTAAATCGCTCAAAGGCTTTGCAATTAAGGAGAATTCTGGTATGAATTTCCTAAAATAACCAGCCAGTCCAAAAAAACTTTGTAGCTGCTTTAAGTAACCTGGTATTGGGAATTTCATTAGGGCGTCAACTTTTGATGATGATGGAAATACTTGTTGATTTTCTATTATATGGCCTAGAAATTATACTCTCCTCTTAAGAAATTTACATTTCCTTAAATTCAACTCAAGACCATAACTCTTACAAACGTTGATAACTTCCACTAAATTTTTAACGGCTTCGACTTCGACTTCGTCTTTTTTTTTTTTTATATATTTTATTCATCACAATATTAAGTTTAACAATATGTTGTGCCCCAGCGCCGTTAGACATTATTGAGGCGAGTTGGCAATAAATAATATAAAAATTTAACAATATAATATATATAATTCAAAAATATATAAAAAAAAAAATGTTTATTTTATGTTATATTTAAAAGGAAAAGAGAGAGAAAAAGAAAAAAAAAATATTTACATACAAATATGTATTACAGTAGAAGAATTTCCAAATCTTGAAATATATGTTTTTTTAAGTTTATCTTAAACACAGAAATTCGCTCAATATTTTTAAGATATTGAGGAAGATTATTATATTCCAAACTACCAGTGTATTCAACTCTTTGCTTTGTTTTCTCCAATCTACATCTAGCAATTCTCAAGTTCATATTATTTCTCGTGTTAAAAACTGTTTGATTCCTTGAAAAGCGAATTGTATGATGGCCAATATTATTTAACGATTTAAAAACGTAGAGTATAAGTTAAATAATTTAATTGAAACACAATTTTAGTTTTTTCTGTGTAGAGATATTTAATTTTTAGTTTGCATTATCTCAAGCAATTTTTTGATTATATTTTATTGCAAAGACATCGAAATCTCTTATGAAATGACTTTATTTATTGCTTTTTTTTTTGTCGAAAATCAACTCTAACAAGATTAATTAAATCTATTATAAAAGATCTTCACTAAAATAGGATTTTGAAGCAGTTTATAATTTATGTATTTACTTATTATTATTTGATTTTCTATTTAGATACCTGTTGTAATTTTTGTTGAATTCATTCTTTTAAATCTTTATTTTTATTTAAAATGATTTTGAACTTTTGTTGTTATGGTAATTTGAATATTGTTTGGAATTTATAAACAAATGAAAATGTATAAAAAGAGGAACATTTTTAAAATAAATTAATTAGCTTTCTGAGTTCTTAGAATAAAGTTCTAAATCAAGACTTAAGTCATTGGTGGGAACTACTCTAAAGTATAGGGAAAAAACTTAAATTTTTTAAGTTTATTTAAAAATTTGCAAAACTTATTTAAAATTAATGAATATATATAATCTACGAAAAAAGATTATTTCATTGGCGCCCAACGTGGGGCTACGGATCACGGAATAAACGTCTCCGAGCCTGAACGTACCAACTTAGAGGCTACGGACTACGAAAATCAAGAACCAGAAGCAGAGACGACTATTGAAGATTCCTCGGAAAACAACAACAACACTGTGTTTGAAGATTCTGAAGAGATGGCAACGTTTTCAGCTGAACAATTCCAGCAGATTCTAGCGGCAATGGGTGGCAACGTCAGAGGAGGTTCATTTACCCAATGTACGGCACGTTATAAAGGCCAACGAGATCCAGCTGCTGTCGAAGAGTTTTTAACTGCCATAAGTGTATATAAAGACATAGAGAAGATATCTGATGACGATGCAGTTCGCGGAATGCCCTTACTGTTCGAGGATTATGCGGCCGCATGGTGGATTGGTGTTAAAGACACCATGAAGTCATTCGAAGAAACCAAAGCTCTAATACGAAATACTTTTTCCCCTCCATTACCGGACTGGTATTTCTAATTCATAACTGGAGTATTTTCTCTCGGCATTCGTCGTTTTTTTACTCATATAGTAAACTGGGTGAAAACTATCGTCATATGGTGATTTTTGTAATAAGATAGCACCATATCAGTCGATTGATGCATCAGTATGGACTTCTGTTTCGTATTGTTGGTTAAAAATATTTAAAACAGGCATGTCGCTTAATATTTTTTTCAGAATATTAAAAGATTTAATTTGTTGTTCGTAAATTTCAATTTTCACGTTAGACTTCGTTAAATCGCTCAAAGGCTTTGCAATTAAGGAGAATTCTGGTATGAATTTCCTAAAATAACCAGCCAGTCCAAAAAAACTTTGTAGCTGCTTTAAGTTACCTGGTATTGGGAATTTCATTAGGGCGTCAACTTTTGATGATGATGGAAATACTTGTTGATTTTCTATTATATGGCCTAGAAATTATACTCTCCTCTTAAGAAATTTACATTTCCTTAAATTCAACTCAAGACCATAACTCTTACAAACGTTGATAACTTCCACTAAATTTTTAACGGCTTCGACTTCGACTTCGTCTTTTTTTTTTTTATATATTTTATTCATCACAATATTAAGTTTAACAATATATTGTGCCCCAGCGCCGTTAGACATTATTGAGGCGAGTTGGCAATAAATAATATAAAAATTTAACAATATAATATATATAATTCAAAAATATATAAAAAAAAATGTTTATTTTATGTTATATTTAAAAGGAAAAGAGAGAGAAAAAGAAAAAAAAAAATATTTACATACAAATATGTATTACAGTAGAAGAATTTCCAAATCTTGAAATATATGTTTTTTTAAGTTTATCTTAAACACAGAAATTCGCTCAATATTTTTAAGATATTGAGGAAGATTATTATATTCCAAACTACCAGTGTATTCAACTCTTTGCTTTGTTTTCTCCAATCTACATCTAGCAATTCTCAAGTTCATATTATTTCTCGTGTTAAAAACTGTTTGATTCCTTGAAAAGCGAATTGTATGATGGCCAATATTATTTAACGATTTAAAAACGTAGAGTATAAGTTAAATAATTTAATTGAAACACAATTTTAGTTTTTTCTGCGTAGAGATATTTAATTTTTAGTTTGCATTATCTCAAGCAATTTTTTGATTATATTTTATTGCAAAGACATCGAAATCTCTTATGAAATGACTTTATTTATTGCTTTTTTTTTGTCGAAAATCAACTCTAACAAGATTAATTAAATCTATTATAAAAGATCTTCACTAAAATAGGATTTTGAAGCAGTTTATAATTTATGTATTTACTTATTATTATTTGATTTTCTATTTAGATACCTGTTGTAATTTTTGTTGAATTCATTCTTTTAAATCTTTATTTTTATTTAAAATTATTTTGAACTTTTGTTGTTATGGTAATTTGAATATTGTTTGAAATTTATAAACAAATGAAAATGTATAAAAAGAGGAACATTTTTAAAATAAATTAATTAGCTTTCTGAGTTCTTAGAGTAAAGTTCTAAATCAAGACTTAAGTCATTGGTGGGAACTACTCTAAAGTATAAGGAAAAAACCTAAATTTTTTAAGTTTATTTAAAAATTTGCAAAACTCATTTAAAATTAATGAATATATATAATCTACGAAAAAAGATTATTTCATTGGCGCCCAACGTGGGGCTACGGATCACGGAATAAACGTCTCCGAGCCTGAACGTACCAACTCTGAGGCTACGGACTACGAAAATCAAGAACCAGAAGCAGAGACGACTATTGAAGATTCCTCGGAAAACAACAACAACACTGTGTTTGAAGATTCTGAAGAGATGGCAACGTTTTCAGCTGAACAATTCCAGCAGATTCTAGCGGCAATGGGTGGCAACGTCAGAGGAGGTTCATTTACCCAATGTACGGCACGTTATAAAGGCCAACGAGATCCAGCTGCTGTCGAAGAGTTTTTAGCTGCCATAAGTGTATATAAAGACATAGAGAAGATATCTGATGACGATGCAGTTCGCGGAATGCCCTTACTGTTCGAGGATTATGCGGCCACATGGTGGATTGGTGTTAAAGACACCATGAAGTCATTCAAAGAAACCAAAGCTCTAATACGAAATACTTTTTCCCCTCCATTACCGGACTGGGGGATATTTTGTAATATTTTCGACAACAAACAACAAAAGAAAGAGCCAACAGATAGCTTCATTTGCAAAAAGAGGCTTTTGTTTTCACAACTTAAGGTTCTTGTTTCGGAAGAGGTGCAGTTAAATCTCATTTATGGTCTTCTTAATTTGAATATACGAGAAAGAGTTCATCGGGAGAAGATCAAAACTTTTGGAGAACTCATTACTGCAAGCAGAGAGGCTGAACTTTGCTTATTAGAAACCAGAGCACCGTTAACAGTTAATGTTAAAACAAAAGAAGAATCTACTCCCATTAACCGATGTCTCTTTTGCCGTGGAAAAGGTCACACTATTGAAACATGCTTTAAAAACAGGAATCGAGATGAACAACAATCGAAACACCAATTAGAGCAGCAGCAATACGTAAAGCTTGCTGAAAATTTACAACATCAAGTAAATCAACAGACGTCTTTTATAAAAAAACCGTCGTTTTCTTGTTATGGATGTGGTGCACCGGGGGTGTACAGGTCAAACTGTTCAACTTGCAGCACTCATTCTAGAGAGAGTCCCCAATATTTGGCATTTAATTCTATCTCTTCCACAACTATAGGCCATGAGTTGCCAACAACTCATATTGAAATTTTTGGCTTGAAGGGTGAAGCAGTTTTTGATAGTGGAGCCAAAACAAGTGTTGCCAGCTTAAAGTTAAAGAAAGTTTTAACAAAAAATTTATGTATATTCCAAGATGTATTAGCAGATGTAACTCTTGCTGATGGTTCAGTATCTACCACTATGGTGATGTCAACAATCTGTGATGTTATAATTGGTAATAGATTACGAAAAATTCGCATAATCTACTTACGCAACTCCATGAACAATCGCACGTTACTGGGTACCGATTTTATGGAACAGTCTGGTATCGTACTAAACATGGGTCAAAAAGTATGGTATTTTGAAGACAATCCAAAGATGAAATTTGAATTTAAAAAACCTATGGAATTAGCTATATGCGCAATAAATCTAGCCAACCAAGAAGAATCGCCAGGAACCCAAACAGTAAAAGAGATGTCCAGCTTTATAAAGTTTGTGGAGGACAATAGGGCAATCACACCACTTCCCGAAACGCCAAAAGACGTCAAGAAGAAGAAAAGCGACCAGTATTCACCAAGAGAAATCGATTCAATGTTCAATGAATATTTTCCGGTTGGTATCGAAACCCCGCAACAAATATCAACGGACTTAATAAAACCAGTTTCAGCACGTGCTGATAACAAGACGATTAAACCACTATCGAAAATAAAGCAACCCAATGATTATTCACCACATTCAATACAGGCCATTTTTCAAAATGCTTTACCTATTAGACAAAGGACACCTGCACAAAACTCCAAACTATTTGCACGACCCGCTAAAGCTAGGAAAACAACACATGATGAATACCTTGATGATATCTTTATGCCTCTGTTTTCAATGGATGTACAAATTTTAAAGGATTCTGATGGTATTGGTCTTACGGATATTCAGAAAGTGGAGTTGGATAAGTTATTAATTGTTAACAAAGACTTATTTACGGAACCCACTAGTGCTACTCCTTGGGCCTTACATCGTATTCATACTGAGGATCATGATCCAATTGCTCTTCCTCCCTATCGTTTATCTCCAACAAGGAAAAAGGCTCTGAAAATTGAAATTTCGAGAATGCTTAAGTTAGGAGTCATTATTGAATGTGAATCAGCATGGGCAGCTGCTGTGGTCATCATACCAAAGAAAAATGGAACAATACGTGTTTGTATTGATTACCGAGAACTCAATGCAATTACTAAACCAGATCGTTATCCATTACCTAGAGTGGATGATATTCTTCATGAAGCTAAAGCTACTAGTTATATGTCAACTCTTGATCTTCAAAGTGGTTATTGGCAAATTGAAGTTCATCCCGATGATCAGGACAAGACGGCTTTTATAACCCCTTTTGGAATGTATAAATTTACACGAATGCCATTTGGATTACGGAATGCTCCAGCCACTTTCCAAAGGCTTATTGATCGCTTTAAAGTTTCTCTTGGAGACACTATAGTCTTAGCATATTTAGATGACATCATATCTTGCTCGGTTAGTTTTGAACAGCATTTAAAAGATCTTGAACAAATTTTTAAGCGACTTCGCGATTTCAGTCTCAAAGTAAATCTAGAAAAATGTCGATTTGGCTGCGATGAAATTAAATACTTAGGACATGTACTAACCCCAAAGGGCATTATGACGGACCCTGAAAAAGTTAACTCTCTACGTCAACGAAAAGCACCAAAAAATGTAAAGGAAGTACTGTCCTTTTTGCAAGCCTGTTCATGGTATCGACGTTTTATACCATCTTTTGCTGATGTTTCTAAGCCATTGTCAGCACTATCTACTAACATCAGCACCCATATTAAAACAAGCTGTTGATGATCAACTATTTATAATAAAAACCGATGCCAGTGGTAATGCTATTGGGGCAGTTTTGCTCCAGGGGGAGGGTCCAGGCGAACATCCCATTGAATACGCCAGCAGGCTGTTATCTAATGCTGAACGTAACTATTCAACAATAGAACGTGAAGCCCTTGCAATAGTTTGGGCTGTTTCGTGGTTACATCGAAGGAGCTCCTGTGAAACTTATCACTGACCATCAACCTTTGAAGTGGTTAATGTCTATTAAATCACCAACTGGACGTCTTGCCCGTTGGGCATTGCTACTACAACCATTTAATATACAAATAGAATACAAACCTGGCAAACCTAATGTCATTGCAGACGCATTATCAAGACCCCCAGGTAAAGATAAACATGATGATAACAATACATGTGATATTTGCGCGTTTTCTGTTGAAATGCCTAGAAAGAGTGCCAGTCAAATAAGAGATGGTCAACTAAAAGATCCTGAAATAAAAATAATTATGGAATGTTTTGAAAATAATAAGGAAGACACCGTATATTGGTCAAAAAGAGGTTATATTATGATGAAGACAATAACGAAGACATAGAAGATGCTCAATTGGTTGTACCCAAAGAAGAAAGATCAGAGATTTTAAAATATTACCATAATATTGAAACAGCTGGTCACTATGGCATTGAGAGAACTATCAAAAAAATAACATCTCGATATCATTGGCCTGGGATACGAAGAGATTTTGAAAAACATGTGAAAGAATGCATTAAATGCCAAAGGTATAAAGCAACTAACCTAAAACCTGCTGGATTATATCAGACTGTTTGCAGTAATCAGAGGTTTGAGGTGGTTGCGATTGATTTATTTGGGCCCTTACCCATCTCAAAAAGAGGAGTCCAATGGATCTTTATTATAGAAGTCATTGCAAGTAGATGGGTGGAACTTTTTCCCTTAGAAGTTGCTACAGCTGAAGTATGTGCGAAAACATTAATTTATGAAGTATTTTTACGTTACGGTGTACCGCGAAAAATTATCAGCGATAATGGGGTACAATTTGTCTCCGCTGTTATGCAAAAGGTGGTTTACTGTTTAAATATCCAACATGTACTTACACCAGTTTACCATCCAGAAGCTAATCCAGTAGAAAGAAAAAACAGAGACTTAAAGGCTCAACTGTCAATATTTGTAGGAAATGATCATCAATCCTGAGACGAAAAGTTACCAAGTATTCGATTTGCTATGAATACTACCTTATGCCTAAGTACAAAGTATACAGCAGCATATTTAACATTTGGTAGAGAACTTCGAACTCTTGATGATGTACAACATGATGTTAAAACAATTATATTATCAGAAAATTTTGTAACGGAAATTACACCATACCTAAAAAATTTAGTTAATGTTTTTAAAAATGTAAAGGAAAACGTAAATAAGCAGCAAGATCACAACAAACGCAATAGCAATAAACATCGACGGAATCAACACTCATTAGAGGTTGGTTCTAAAGTATTAGTAACCACACATGTACTAAGTAATAGCAACAAAAACGTTACGTCAAAATTTGTTCCGAAAAGAGATGGACCATACGTGATTATAGAACAAAAAGGAGCAACCTCATACGTTATAGCGCATGAAGATGACATCAATTTACCATTGGGAACATATCATGTATCAGCTCTAACCCCTGTAGTAGGCTCAACAGATCAACAATTGAAACCAGTAAAAATGTTACGAAAGAGAGGTCGTCCACGCAAATAGAAGAAGAATTTTGCTGATACCTCACCGGGACGTTTTCGGTATCAGAGGGGGAGAATGAAGCAGTTTATAATTTATGTATTTACTTATTATTATTTGATTTTCTATTTAGATACCTGTTGTAATTTTTGTTGAATTCATTCTTTTAAATCTTTATTTTTATTTAAAATTATTTTGAACTTTTGTTGTTATGGTAATTTGAATATTGTTTGGAATTTATAAACAAATGAAAATGTATAAAAAGAGGAACATTTTTAAAATAAATTAATTAGCTTTCTGAGTTCTTAGAGTAAAGTTCTAAATCAAGACTTAAGTCATTGGTGGGAACTACTCTAAAGTATAAGGAAAAACCTAAATTTTTTAAGTTTATTTAAAAATTTGCAAAACTCATTTAAAATTAATGAATATATATAATCTACGAAAAAAGATTATTTCAATTTTTTATATATTACTAGAAGACGTAGAAACGAGTAAAGAGTCCCACTTTACGACCATTGGCTAAAAAGTTGAAATATAGGTTTTCTGCGATGTGGGCTAATACACTGAAAATGCACTTATTGAATTTTCCACTGGAAACGTGGTATTACCGTGATTTAAAATGTTTAAGAAGTGCTCATCTTAATCAAAATGTTAAGCTAAATCTGAAACTTAAAAAGTAAGTTGTTTCTATTATTGTGTTTTATTAAAGAAAAAAAAAAAAAAACTATAACCCTTACATTTTATATATAAAAGAAGGCTGTTGTCTGTATATTAGTCTGTCCCTAATTTACAGACTCAAACTTCTTGAGCTGTTTATGGATAAAAACCAAACATGTTTATTTGTAAATATACGGATAAAATGCGTAAAAACATGGAAGAAAAACAACCAGAAAAGGTTTTAAAACAAATTTTTAGAATTAGTTTTATTAATGTGTTATATAATTAAATGTGGGTTTATTTATTTCCTAAACACTTTCATTTAAGGAATAAAAACACTTTCATTTAAGGAATAAATAATATATATTTTATTGATTTAAAATAAGTTGATCGAATTAAATTTAGCGAGTCTTTACACTTTGAGTACGATTTGTCAACTACTCGTCCGCTCACAAAATACGCACTAATCAAGTCAATGTCAGTCTACAAAACGTCGTCTTCTCAGTTAACCCTTATCCGTCCGTATAGCTCAAAATAACTCATTCCCACATTCGGCCATTCTGAGCTGAATTCGACTGGAATTCGTGCTCCTCCAGATCCAGACACCATGGCTTCATATATTCTGCGCAGGTTGTTGTACTTCTTGGTCCTTCCGACAGACCGACCTTCGTCACCTCGTATGTATCATTCCTCTTCACTTTAGACACTTCATAGGGTCCAAGATACTTTGGTCTCAATTTAAGTCCAGGGCCAAATTGGGCCCGTTTAATGGCTACTAAATCTCCTTTATCATATTTATTTGGCTGTTTTCGTCGTAAATTGTAGGATTTTCGGCTTGCACTTTGGCTATCTGTTGTTTGGCTTCTCGACGTAAATCATCAATTCAAACGGTGTTGTATTGATACTTCTAGAGTATGTTGAATTTATGATTCGTTGGACATCTTCGACATATCGGTACTAGAGATCTGCTCAAATGTATTTGGCAGCCAAATGATTGTTGTGTGTGTTTTTGATATGCATATCAAATGTGTAAAAAAATGAGAGCTAGTCAAACACGCTCAATCATCTTAAATGAGAGATCAACACAGCACCGTTCATGTAAAAGTGAGCCACATACACTTAACACTTTTGTGTGTGACCCAATTATGTTTCATTCTTTGACAAACTCAAATTCATACATCTTACAATAAAAAAACCAGAGTAAAGTTAAAAATCACACTAATCATTCGTGTGTTTGTTGTGTTTCTTGTTTTGTTAAAATCGGGTTTTCCCCTCTTTGGCGATTTTCCCTAGCGCTCTTTGTTTTTGTAAGCGCGTTTATTAAATTGGTTGGTTTTTGTTGCCCAGCAGTCTTGTTTTTTTCTCTAGTTGGCATTTACCTTCAGTTGATATTGAAATCAGAAGAAATAAATTAGTGGAAAAAGCTAACATAGTGAAAAGGCAAGTGAAAATTTTAACAAAAAAAGTACGAAAATAAAATGGTTATAAAAATATATTTTTTATATGCAAAAACAATGACAGTAATAAAATTACGAATAAAAAAATGATTTTAAAAATTGATAAAACCAGTATACAAAAGCAATTATACAAAAGCAATTATACAAAAGCAATAATTCTTACGAAAATCTTTGAGTTGCTAAGAATCGACTTGCGCTTCATGCTATGAAGCGTCTTACGGAGAATTCATGTTCTATTTTTAACAGCATTTCGCACACGCATGTGCTCAACGCAAAAAAAAGAAAATACACTCAAAATATTATTATAGTAACTGACTGTAGTTTGTTTAAAATGTAATTCGTAATTTATTTTCAAATGATTAAATTAAAATTACATAAAAATATGAATTTTATATTACAGTTTATATTTTTATTTAAAACGTTTTGCTTAAAACAGATTTTTCTTAAAAATAAAAAAAAATAATTAAAGATACGATTCCAAACTAAGTGAATCTATTAACGTTTAAAATAAGTTATAAGTTCTTTTGATTTAAATATGTTGCGGGGTGTTTTTCTACATATTTAAAAAGAAAATATAAAACATTGGCGGCGGCCACGCATTTTGGCGGCGGCCACATATCGGCGGCGGCATGGAAAAAATTTTCGTGGAGACGACCTGGGAATTAATGGTGTGGGAGGGGGTATACTCATTCCCCGAGTCCCACCTTTGTCATTTTATGTTTTAACATTATGGTCCACCTTGCTTATGCGGATGGCCGGACCGCAGTGGAACCATATTAGGCATGATTGGGAAACGCATGCGCATGAGGCTGGTTAAACCCCGGTTTCCCAAAGACACACTTGATAAACGCTGAAAATAGATAAATGCTGAAAATAGAAAAAGGAGAAAAATTAGTAAAAATGTCATAATTATTGGAACGATACAATAATTACCCATCGCCCCACTCCATGGCCACCAGAATCCTCTAGTCCATTAATAAATTGTAAATCTGAAAAGAAATAAATTAAATAATTTTATTAAATCCGCTGTAAAACAATATTGTAAAAGAAAGAAGAAATACTTACCATGTGTTGCGTAGAAGTTTTTTTTCCATATGAAAGTTACATGAGAATGTGTCAGTATTAGTGACATTTTTTCCTTGTGTTTTGACTTGTTTTGATTTTTTTTGTTTCTTATAAGAAGAACATTAGTATTAGTAACTTGCTTGACAAGGTAGGGTTTATTGTTATTGTTTTGCGTAAAAAAGGGTAATGTAAAGAAGATGTATAATAAGATAGTACTACGAATAGTTGTAAATTTCATTCAACATTTACTATTTTACGTTACGTTTAAAAAAATAATTTTTAAAAAAAGTTTAATGTTGAATGGATAAAAATTAGATGTTATTTTTCATGTAAGCCTGGTATTGTTAGGGATACATTTGGCGGTTTTCTCATGATAGGACGTAGGAAAAGAGGATGAAACGAAGGATTGAAGATGATAAGGTTAGGGAATATTTTCTATAAAAAAACAAACAATTTGTGTTCTAGAAAAAATAAACAAGTTTTCTAGAAAAGAAATAAACAATTTTTATGAAAAAAGATGGAGGTTTTGGAGGGAATTTTTAAATAAATACATAATGGCTGTATACATAAATACTGCAAAATATATTTATTTATTGGAAAGACTCCGTAACAAAATAAAGTTTTAGGTATTCAAGTAGAAAAATGATCATTAGTTAGCGCAAACTGAAACCGTTCACATCGAGTCTAATAAAGACGCAGTGCAAAATTAAGTGTTAATGTTTATTGTATTTTAAATTTTGTGAAGTGAGAAATATTTTTAATTATATTTAAAAGTTTTAAAAAACAAAAAAAAAGCTAAAGACAACCTATCAAAGAAGTCAAATTATTTTAAAAAAAGTGCGTTGGAGGAGGAAAATTTTGACGGAAAAAGCTGTGATTTGAACGTGAGTTTAAATTTGGTTGTGTTAGAGAGAGAGTGCAAATGGTAATCTTTTAATTTGTTGTCGTAGCTGGCCACATCACCAAGGATCAAAATAAGTCCTGTGGAGGAGGATAGTGCCGTCGACAAGAGCAAAGCTGCCGATATACCTCCAGGCAAAGCGGGTGAGGCCAGGTAACAGTTTTTATTTTTTTATTATAATATACACGGCGTGAAGAACAGGATCAGTTAAGAAAAAAAGTTTTTGAAGAAGCCAGAATATAAAGGTTACATATATAGCTAACTAAAGTTAATTTAAAAAAAGAAAAACCAGCTAGAAAAGTAATTTTTTTGTATTTATTAAATTCTTTAAAAAAAATCAATACTTACGTTAAAATCAAATTCAAATTATTTAAAATGAAATATTAAAACAAATATATTAGGAAAATTTGTGAGGAAGTTTTATATTTATTGCGTTAGTGTTAGTTTATTTATTTTTAGTGTATTTTAATGTATAATTAACTTAGTAAAATTTTTATTGTAAATTTAATTCTTTTTTTTTTAACATGCATTAATTTCATTTTTATTATTTTTTTTTGTTGCACTTAAAGCCCTTTAATTACGGAAAAATTTAATCTCAAATGCAGGAAATCTAAAAAAGAAAGATAAAAGAAAATATAAAAAATATATTAGTAAATTTTAATAGGAAATTTTTAAATGTAAAAAAAATATATATCTCTTTAAAATCGGCGTAGGGTTCATCTCGTCAGTGTTTATGTTGTAATTAATTTAATTCGGTATTGATAGCTTTTATAACAACAACCTTAGGGAGCTCCTTCAGGAATGTTAATATAAATCGGTAGCCTTGTTGGAAAAAGTAATGAGTGACCCCTAGAAGAGAAAATAAAGAGAGATGAATATTTTAGAAAAAATTGGCAAAAATTTAGTAAAAATTGGAAAGATTAAATTAAAATAATGAAAAGTATTAAAAATAGCGTTTGAGATAAAATTAAATAGAAGTATAAAGCAAGTTTAAATTTTTAGTATATTGTCTTTAAAAAATATTTTAATAATAATAAAATTTTACTAAGAAATTTGTAAGCATACGAGAATTAAGTTTTGTTTAGTTATTTTTTTTTTGTGTATTACAACGGTTTTGTTTGTTTAAATATTATAAAATTTTATTAATTTATAATGATTATTATTATTGTTATTATATAGAAATTTATTATTTATATTACTTAATGGTTCATTTTAGTATAATAAAAACATTTTTTTATATGATTTGAAAGAAATTTAAAAAGGATATGTTGGCTTAAATTGAAGCGGGGTAAAAGGCAATGATGGTAAGTTGAGGGAGGAATGGTCGAGTGGTGTTCGGGATCGTAAAAATTAATTGTTTTGTGGAATACTATTTACGGTCAAGGAAGGGAGGGCCATCAGAGACTTCCAGCTGTCTCTTACTTTAAATGAGGTATGTTTTATGGTGTTTGGATAAAAAGTGAATATTTAGTGTTTTTGACTTACCTTTTTTTGTTTATGTTCGTACTCGAAACTGATGAGAGGGTTGGGACCTCCTGAGAGAGTTGCTATAGAGCTTGCCGGAAACCTCATCAGCCAGACGGTTCGTGACAAATAAAAATTTAAAAGATCGCGTTTTAAATAATTTAATTTATTTAAACTACAAACTATTTCGAGTGGACCTTAGTTGTTATTCTGTCTTTACTTATTTAATTATCCATAAGTGAGTGTTTTTCTGTTAATTTGCCTTCTTTAGAGCTAATTTCCGATTTTTTGCCACAAGCGCAATTATATAGCAGTATGGATGTTGTGAAAACAGAAATGTTTAAATACGAAGCTTTAACCATAAATTTTTTTGACGATTGCACCATTCTGCAATGGTGGGAATCTAACAAACAACAATTTCCATTGCTACATAAACTAAGCTGCAAAATATTAGGTACGCCTGCAAGCAGTGCAGCTTCTGAAAGGGTTTTTTCGGCAGCACGTAATTTAATTACATAAAAAAGATGCAGTATTGCATTAAATGATGACACTGTAAATGAAATTATGTTTTTGCACTATAATATTCCAAAGCATGAATTAGAAACTGAAATAAGTGCACAAACAGATTAATTGTTCATTTTCATGAGTGTATATTTTACAAAAATATCTTCGATGTTTTCCTCATGAAATATTTACTTCAATAAATATAGTGAATTTTTATTGTTGATCTATATAAATTGTATGTGAGTTGTTGGTTAGTTCGGTTCAAGATCATGAAAAATTTTTCATATTAACAGAAATAAATATTTTATTTTTCTGTCTTATTTAAAAAAATGTCTGATACAGTTCCTTATTTCTATTATCAATATATTGAATTTATTTATACATTAATTTTATTTATTGAAAATACATTTAATTTGTTTAAATAAAAATCATTTTATTTAAAAACTATAATTCGGTTTTTGAGTGTGTATTTTCGTTAAGATTGGCCTGCCAAGGTAAGTAGCCAGTTGTAAAATTGTTTAACTTATTTACGATTAAATTCGGTAGATATAGTGATTATTGTCAAATGTGTGACCTAATTAAAACAAAAAAACTTAAAAAAAATTAATAAAAATTTCATTTGTTAAAAAATATATTTAAAACAACCACTGTTTGCTTTTAAAAAGTTGGTATCACTTTTTAATGCAATATCTTTTTACTAATATTTTGTTTTCAATACAATAAAAAAAAAATTCGAAAACACAAAACACATGTTGTGTTGCTAAAACACAATATGTACATCGCTATACAAGTGTATTTACTCGTATAAAAGAGCATATTTTTTCTTTATACCTGTATCAAATATTTTTCTCACAACACTCACATAAATAATTGAACGCTTTTCACACATAGGTTATTTCTCACACACAATAAATTATGTATGGCTCTCAAATCACTTACAGCACACTATTGGCTAGTCTGATATGTGAATTGATGTGTCGTTTAACCACACATATGCAGACCTCTAATCGGTACCACTTGGTTGGGTCATCGGCGCTGAGTTTAGCTAAAACTGGTACAATTATGGCGTTTAATTGCTCTACCTGACCATTTGCCCTTGGCAGTCCCGTCGCTATAAGATAATGTTTACTGTTCTCGGATTCGCAATATTTTTTAAATTCATCGGACGTAAAAGCAGATCCTCTGTCAGAAATAATCTGAACTGGGTTTCCAAATAACACACTTTGATTTTTCAAGCGCATTATGACTTTGTTTGCCGCTGTCGTTTTCGTGGGATACAACCAACAGAACTTAGTAAAACTGCAAAGATGTGTTTATACTTCTTGCTCGTAGATTCTAATGGTCCTAAATGATAGATATGATACGTGTATATTGGTTCATCCTTCTTGGGGAGTGGGTGCAATTAGGGTTGCCATTCGTACTGTTTTAAACAGTACATGTACTGTTTTTTGAAAAATGTACTGTTTTATTCACAACACCTAAAACAGTACGCAAATGTACTGTTTTTTTTGGATTTGTACTGTTTTTGTACTGTTGTTTTGAATATTTTACATTTTTTTATATAAACAAGTTTTTTTGCGTGTACAAAGAATATATATTTTTTTAACCATGTTTTTTTCGTGTGTACAATAGTTTTTTATATAAATTTTTTGAATCTCCCTGTATTAATTCCACTTCGTTTCTTTGTACATATATAAGTTTGGTTTGTTTACTTTCTAAGCAATGGATGTTTGTAAACACAATTTTTTTTCATGACACCGCCCAATGCAAAAAGTAATGGCGTCCAAACTAATAATTTTAGCCAATTTGACGGAATTTAGTCAATTTGATGAAATTTAGTCAATTTTACTTCTTTAGAGGATGTAAACTTGAGGAAATTTTGTTGATTTGAATAAAATTTGTTAAATCTTAAAAAAAAATTGACAAAATTTCGTTAAAGATCTACAAAATTTTTTTTGTTGATTTTACCTACGCTATTTGGTTCGGTGTATTAACTTATTTTAAGTAAATATGTGATGTATTGAAGTAAAAGTTATGTTAACAATAAATACAAAAATGTACTGTTTTTTTTTGAAAAGTACTGTTTTTTTTTCGTCAATGTACTTTTTTTCACTTTTCAAATATGGCAACAATAGGTGCAATTCACCTTGTTTGCCCCGCTTTCTGTTGCTTACGATGCATGGAATACAGTTTTTTATATGAAATTCGATTTTGCTGTCCAGCTTCGCTATATAATATTCTCGTCGGATGAGCTCTTTTACCTTTTTAAGTGCAAAACGACTGTTTTCGTGTGCACGTCTTAATATTTCCCGCTGCATACCTCTGGGTACTACCACCACTTCGTAATCATCTACTAGCTTGTATAATAAATCGTTTTTCATAAAGTAATTATCATGGGCGTCTTTTTCCTGTAAAATATGAACTATGGCCAGCAATTCTTCGTCTTGTTGTTGGGCTTGTTTCAATCTTGTCATTGTGTTGTCTTCATTTATCGTCAATTTCGGAATCGACGTGTCTCATCTTAGTTCCAGCTCGGTGCTCTAATTCGTAGTCAAATTCTTGAAATAGCAAGACCCATCTGGCGACCCTTGTGCACAAATCTTTTTTCTCCATTGTTTTGGTGAACGCGTTACAATCTGATATAATTTAAAATGAAGTCCTAGTAGATATACTCTAAATTTCTTCAAGGCTTCGACTACAGCGAGTATTTCTAATTCATAACTGGAGTATTTTCTCTCGGCATTCGTCGTTTTTTTACTCATATAGTAAACTGTGTGAAAACTATCGTCATATGGTGATTTTTGTAGTAAGATAGCACCATATCCGTCGATTGATGCATCAGTATGGACTTCTGTTTCGTATTGTTGGTTAAAAATATTTAAAACAGGCATGTCGCTTAATATTTTCTTCAGAATATTAAAAGATTTAATTTGTTGTTCGTCAATTTCAATTTTCACGTTAGACTTCGTTAAATCGCTCAAAGGCTTTGCAATTAAGGAGAATTCTGGTATGAATTTCCTAAAATAACCAGCCAGTCCAAAAAAACTTTGTAGCTGCTTTAAGTTACCTGGTATTGGGAATTTCATTAGGGCGTCAACTTTTGATGATGATGGAAATACTTGTTGATTTTCTATTATATGACCTAGAAATTATACTCTCCTCTTAAGAAATTTACATTTCCTTAAATTCAACTCAAGACCATAACTCTTACAAACGTTGATAACTTCCTCTATATTTTTAACGGCTTCGACTTCGCCTTCGTCTTTTTTTTTGATATATTTTATTCATCACAATATTAAGTTTAACAATATGTTGTGCCCCAGCGCCGTTAGACATTATTGAGGCGAGTTGGCAATAAATAATATAAAAATTTAACAATATAATATATATAATTCAAAAATATAAAAAAAAAAATGTTTATTTTATGTTATATTTAAAAGGAAAAGAGAGAGAAAAAGAAAAAAAAATATTTACATACAAATATGTATTACAGTAGAAGAGTTTCCAAATCTTGAAATATATGTTTTTTTAAGTTTATCTTAAACACAGAAATTCGCTCAATATTTTTAAGATATTGGGGAAGATTATTATATTCCAAACTACCAGTGTATTCAACTCTTTGCTTAGTTTTCTCCAATCTACATCTAGCAATTCTCAAGTTCATATTATTTCTCGTGTTAAAAACTGTTTGATTCCTTGAAAAGCGAATTGTATGATGGCCAATATTATTTAACGATTTAAAAACGTAGAGTATAAGTTGCATTTTATATAAGCCATATATTAGAAGAACTGTCAACGATACATTTGTATACAGAGATACCGTTGAATAAGTCAAAGGCAGATTAAAAACTGTTTTCAATGCTCTGTTTTGAGCTGTTTGCAGCGATTTAAACTCATTTGTTTTTCTGTGACCATATATAATTGGCAAATAGTTAAGGTGACTATGTATTAAGGCTTGATAGATAACTAACATGGTTTTTGTGTGGAACTTATTCTTAAATTTGTATAAAATGCCAACAACCGATAATACTTTTGACCTTAATTTTTCAATATGAACATCCCATGAAAGATTAGTTTGTAGGTGTATACCAAGATATTTTATCGAATGACATTCACGTACTAGCTTTCCATCTACCCAAATGCTTAATTCCTTGTTGTGGATTAAGTACGGCCTGAATCGCAATAACTTTGTCTTTTCTGCATTTAATACCAATTTATTTAGCCTTTAAATGGAATTCATACAATTATTAGAACAAATTATACTTAATGCTAAAAAATCCTTGGGAAAACCGTATACTTTAGAAACGGTAAATGAGAAAAATAAATAAATACAGAATATAGAAAAACAATTAGGAGATTACCTAACTGGAACTGTATTAGAAAAAGAAAAAGAAATATAAATTTTAGAACTGTTTAGAGGATTAAAAGTAGAAGCATTAGAAGTACTGGAGCAACATTCAAAGAAAAAAAAATATTTTAGTTAAAAGACAAGGTATAATAATGGAGTCTTTGGAACTAACCGAGTTGTCCGCCATTTCAAAGCTCATTCCTATTTTTACTGGAAAAAGGAATGAACTGGTCAATTTCATTACAAATCTCGAGCTTGTAAATGAAACAATGAGTACCGCCAAACGGAACGAATTTTTCAATTATGTGTTTAATTGTGCAAAATAAGAGTGCAAAATATGGTGAAACAGGATACAATTCCTACCAATGTTACATAATTAATAACAGCATTAAAAAATTAACAATGATATTACAAAAAGGTGAAACGGTAAGAAATTTTGCCGAAAAGATACAAGAAATAGTCGCAGAACTAAACGATATCCAGATAATTGAAGTTGGTGAGGCTGACAGATCCTCAATAGTTAGAACAAACAATATTTTAGCTTTCAACACTTTTAAAAATGGTTTGAGAGATCAACAAATCCTTTCGACCATAACTGCTAGTAGAGTTTCAACTTTAATGGAAGCTTTGACCATTTCTGAGAAAGCCGAAACAAATTTCAGGCAAAAACATTTATTATACTCCACAAAGCACTCCACTAATAATCAACAAAAGCATACAAGATGCTCGTACTGTGACAAAAACCATGCTTACTGTAAATGTCCAGCATATAGGATTAAATGCCGGGAATGTGGTAAAATTGGTCATTATGAAAAAGTTTGTCGTTCGAAGAACTATATTAGAAATACTAATAATAGCGGGAATAACAACAACAATAATAGAGGTCATAACAATAATGGCAATAATAACCATAGAGGTAACAACCAACGAAGACAAAATAATAATAGAAATCGTAACATACACCGAATTCAAGACCAGGGAAACTCCCAAAGCCCGAAGACTGCGCGAACAGTCTCCTGGGGGAACCAATTAGAAAATAAAAGAATATATAGCATATCATCCAAACTCAGAAACTATGTAAGATTGAACATTGGTGATACAGACAATGTACTTACATTTTTAATTGATACAGGAGCAGATGTCTCTCTGCGCAATGAAGAATTTTTACACCAATATGATGTAAATCAGGATGATTATTGCGATTTGACAGGAATTTCAGAGGACATAATTTAGTCTTCAGGTTCCACAACTATTAAGATAAATGTGAATAGCGATATTATAGAACAGAAAATACAATTAGTAGATAATAAATTTCCAATAAGTACAGATGGAACTCTGGGCAGAGATTTTCTATATAATAATAATACGATAATACGTAAAAATTGACATCAACATATTGGATTATTGAAAGTTACTGATAAAATTGTCACCGTCGAAAATTCCATTAGAAAAATATAATGTTTGTTCAATTAATAAGAAAGTACGTGAGAATAAATATACGAAGAAAAGATTTATCAAGTTATTGGATAAATTTAATCTTGATGACTTAGATGATGAAAGTAAAAAAGAGCTTATATCAATTTTGAGAGAATATCAATCAATATTTCATATTGACGATGAGGATTTAACAGCCAATAATTTCTATAGGCAAACGATAGATTTACATGACAAAAATCCTGTATATGTAAAAAACTACCGTTTACCATACACACAGACAACAGAAATAAATTCTCAAGTACAAAAGCTTTTAGATAGTAACATCATTGAATCATAAGACCGTACAACGCACCACTATTATTAGTTCCAAAAAAGGGACAAACAGATTTAAAGAAATGGAGACTAGTAGTTGATTATAGAAAATTTAATGACAAAATTATAAACGATAAATTTCCATTAACACGTTTAGATGATGTTTTGGATAAATTGGGTAGAGCCAAATATTTTTCAATATTAGATATGACAAGTTCTTTTCATCAAATTGAGCTTGATCCTCAATCTCGTCCATATACTGCTTCTTCTACACCTAATGGTCACTATCAATACACAAGATTACCTTTTGGACTAAAAATATCATCAAATAGCTTTCAGCGCATGTTAAAGATAGCGTTATCAGGTTTGGAATCAGAAGCTTTTCTATATGTCGATGATATAATAGTTTTTGGTTGTAGTTTAAATCATCATAATACCAACCTAGTAAAAGTTTTTGACAAATTGAGAATATACAATTTAAAACTTAACGCTGGTAAATGCTGCTTTTTAAAACCAGAGGTCGTATATCTTGGACATCTAATAAAACCCGATGGAATCAAACCAGATCCTGAAAATTTTAATGCAATAACGAAATATACAATAAAAAAAAATACCGACGACGTAAGAAGATTTCATTTCATTTCATTTATTAATTCAAAAACCAAGCCCATAGGGCCAAATATGGTTCGTATTCTACAATAAATTTTTACAAGAAATAAAAAAATAAATTTATAATTTAAAGAAATGCCTAAAATAAATAAAATTATAACTAAAGTTTAACGGTCCAAAATGTAGCAATAAGATTATCAAAATAAGTAGACGATTAAAAAATAAAACAAAATATATAAAAAAATATGAAAAATTATCGTATATTATCAAAATTATAGTGAGTGATTAAAAAACTGCCTTAGTTTGCGTTTAAACGTAGCACTTGCAACAACAAAGCTTTTAAGAAATCTAGGTAATGAATTCCAAACTCTAGTTATCCTCACATTAAAGGATCTCTCGAAAATAGAAAGAGTTTATACGTTGAAAAACTATCTGAGGGTTTCTACTCGATCTTGTAAATCTAAAGTTGTCAACAATGTAACCAGGACAGTTCGCTCTAATTAGCCTGTAAAACAATAACAAGATTCTCAGTTTTATAAAATTCTCAAAAGAAAAAACAAGAAAATCCAACACAAACGAAGGGACATGTTCTCTTATCCTCAATCTGTAAACATATCTCACTATACGGTTAACTGTAAGATGAAGACGTCTAAGAATATTACTGCTAGTACCCGTAATTACCTCCAAAGCATAAATTAACTGGGGCATAAGAAGAGCACTAGCTACACGTTTCCTTACATTTACATGTAGAGGCAAACAAAGATCAAGAGACCATAATCGTCTCAACGTAGCATTCAATTATTATAGACGATTTATTGAAAAAGGTCAACACTTTGAGACGACCACAAGTCTTGTAAATAGTTTTTGGGCTCATCCTATATTATTTTTTATTTAATTAGCGTAGTTATGAACAAACAAAAAAAAAAAGAGAAAAAAAAATTATTAACAACTTTTTTTTTATATTTAAAAAAAAAACTTTGAATTAATGTTCCTTTTATTTTATTTTTATTTCTTATTTTGTTATTTGGCTATAAGAATCTCTAAACCACAAAGAAAAAAAAATTATATGAAATGAAATTTGTAATATATATTTTGAATTAATACTTTGCACAAATTTTATCAGCCATACACTCTAATTTCTTTCAATGTAAAATAAGTTATACTATAATACAACGCCATCTACCGGATAGTAGTAATACCATTAGTTTAACTACTAACCAAAAGCAACACTTTTTAAATGGTAACTTACTAAATTTTACTACTGTGAAATACTTGCAACTGTGTAATGTTTATGTGTTAGTGTGTCTGTGTGTTATCGATCAACAGTATAAAAGGCCGGCTGTTCTTTGATATAAGGGAGTTAGCCAGTGGACGGCCAAGAGTTAAGACCTATTTAATTGATTGAAATATTCTTTCTTCACTTAAATATATCTTCTCAGTGGTGACGAAAAGTGGTTACGAAGTTTGAAATATGCTTTCTGCTTCTTTAATTACATTTCGGCAGTTTGAAATATTCTTTCTGCTCCGACAAAAATACTCCCCCGACCGAACCCGAGTTTGAAATATTCCTTCTGCTCCGACAAAATTACTCTCCCGACCGAACCCGAGTTTGAAATATTCTTTCTGCTCCGACAAAATTACTCTCCCGACCGCACCCGAGTTTGAAATATTCTTTCTGCTCTAACAAAATACTCTAACGACCGCACCCGAGTTTGAAAAATTCTTTCTGCTCTTACAAAATCCTCTCCCGACCGCACCCGAGTTTGAAATATTCTTTCTGCTCTTACAAAATCCTCTCCCGGCCGAACCCGAGTTTGAAATATTCTTTCTGCTCTACCAAAATCCTCTCCCGACCGAACCCGAGTTTGAAATATTCTTTCTGCTCTTACAAAATCCTCTCCCGACTGAACCCGAGTTTGAAATATTCTTTCTGCTCCAACAAAATACTCTCCCGACCGCACCCGAGTTTGAAATATTCTTTCTGCTCTAACAAAATCCTCTCCCGACCGAACCCGAGTTTGAAATATTCTTTCTGCTCTAACACAATCCTCTCCCGACCGAACCCGAGTTTGAAATATTCTTTCTGCTCCAAACAAAATCCTCTCCCAACCGAACCCGAGTTTGATATATTCTTTCTTGTCCGAATAATTTACCCGATTTTAAATTGGAATATTGTCACTATACTGAGAAGACGTGTTACCAATTAGTGAAAGTCTAGTTGTTCTTAACCGCAATATTTAAATAGAGCGACCTAAGTACGACGTAGATTATTTTTTTATCACGCGGGGAGGTTAAGTCCAATTCACCTTCCTTTACCGGTTAAAGCAAGACCGAAATCACGTACTTCTCCTTCGTGGCTAGACCAAGGACCGTTTTACTGGCTAAAGAGTGTGTTCCGTGTAAAATTTGTGTATCGTGTTAAGAAAATCGTTGTAAATACAGAATTAAATGCTCAATAAATATATTGATTATAACGTTTAACGAAAAATAAAGTGTTTTATTCTCTCTCTCATCGAATATAAATAGATTGGCCTGCCAAGGTATACAAAAGTAGCCAGTTGTAAAATTGTTTAACTTATTTACGATTAAATTCGGTAGATATAGTGATTATTGTCAAATGTGTGACCTAATTAAAACAAAAAAACTTAAAAAAAATTAATAAAAATTTCATTTGTTAAAAAATATATTTAAAACAACCACTGTTTGCTTTTAAAAAGTTGGTATCACTTTTTAATGCAATATCTTTTTACTAATATTTTGTTTTCAATACAATAAAAAAAAATTCGAAAACACAAAACACATGTTGTGTTGCTAAAACACAATATGTACATCGCTATACAAGTGTATTTACTCGTATAAAAGAGCATATTTTTTCTTTATACCTGTATCAAATATTTTTCTCACAACACTCACATAAATAATTGAACGCTTTTCACACATAGGTTATTTCTCACACACAATAAATTGTGTATGGCTCTCAAATCACTTACAGCACACTATTGGCTAGTCTGATATGTGAATTGATGTGTCGTTTAACCACACATATGCAGACCTCTAATCGGTACCACTTGGTTGGGTCATCGGCGCTGAGTTTAGCTAAAACTGGTACAATTATGGCGTTTAATTGCTCTACCTGACCATTTGCCCTTGGCAGTCCCGTCGTTATAAGATAATGTTTACTGTTCTCGGATTCGCAATATTTTTTAAATTCATCGGCCGTAAAAGCAGATCCTCTGTCAGAAATAATCTGAACTGGGTTTCCAAATACAACACTTTGATTTTTCAAGCGCATTATGACTTTGTTTGCCGCTGTCGTTTTCGTGGGATACAACCAACAGAACTTAGTAAAACTGCAAAGATGTGTTTATACTTCTTGCTCGTAGATTCTAATGGTCCTAAATGATAGATATGATACGTGTATATTGGTTCATCCTTCTTGGGGAGTGGGTGCAATTAGGGTTGCCATTCGTACTGTTTTAAACAGTACATGTACTGTTTTTTGAAAAATGTACTGTTTTATTCACAACACCTAAAACAGTACGCAAATGTACTGTTTTTTTTTGGATTTGTACTGTTTTTGTACTGTTGTTTTGAATATTTTACATTTTTTTATATAAACAAGTTTTTTTGCGTGTACAAAGAATATATATTTTTTTAACCATGTTTTTTTCGTGTGTACAATAGTTTTTTATATAAATTTTTTGAATCTCCCTGTATTAATTCCACTTCGTTTCTTTGTACATATATAAGTTTGGTTTGTTTACTTTCTAAGCAATGGATGTTTGTAAACACAATTTTTTTTTATGACACCGCCCAATGCAAAAAGTAATGGCGTCCAAACTAATAATTTTAGCCAATTTGACGGAATTTAGTCAATTTGATGAAATTTAGTCAATTTTACTTCTTTAGAGGATGTAAACTTGAGGAAATTTTGTTGATTTGAATAAAATTTGTTAAATCTTAAAAAAAAAATTGACAAAATTTCGTTAAAGATCTACAAAATTTTTTTTGTTGATTTTACCTACGCTATTTGGTTCGGTGTATTAACTTATTTTAAGTAAATATGTGATGTATTGAAGTAAAAGTTATGTTAACAATAAATACAAAAATGTACTGTTTTTTTTTGAAAAGTACTGTTTTTTTTCGTCAATGTACTTTTTTTCACTTTTCAAATATGGCAACCCTAGGTGCAATTCACCTTGTTTGCCCCGCTTTCTGTTGCTTACGATGCATGGAATACAGTTTTTTATATGAAATTCGATTTTGCTGTCCAGCTTCGCTATATAATATTCTCGTCGGATGAGCTCTTTTACCTTTTTAAGTGCAAAACGACTGTTTTCGTGTGCACGTCTTAATATTTCCCGCTGCATGTCTCTGGGTACTACCACCACTTCGTAATCATCTACTAGCTTGTATAATAAATCGTTTTTCATAAAGTAATTATCATGGGCGTCTTTTTCCTGTAAAATATGAACTATGGCCAGCAATTCTTCGTCTTGTTGTTGGGCTTGTTTCAATCTTGTCATTGTGTTGTCTTCATTTATCGTCAATTTCGGAATCGACGTGTCTCATCTTAGTTCCAGCTCGGTGCTCTAATTCGTAGTCAAATTCTTGAAATAGCAAGACCCATCTGGCGACCCTTGTGCACAAATCTTTTTTCTCCATTGTTTTGGTGAACGCGTTACAATCTGATATAATTTAAAATGAAGTCCTAGTAGATATACTCTAAATTTCTTCAAGGCTTCGACTACAGCGAGTATTTCTAATTCATAACTGGAGTATTTTCTCTCGGCATTCGTCGTTTTTTTACTCATATAGTAAACTGTGTGAAAACTATCGTCATATGGTGATTTTTGTAATAAGATAGCACCATATCCGTCGATTGATGCATCAGTATGGACTTCTGTTTCGTATTGTTGGTTAAAAATATTTAAAACAGGCATGTCGCTTAATATTTTCTTCAGAATATTAAAATATTTAATTTGTTGTTCGTCAATTTCAATTTTCACGTTAGACTTCGTTAAATCGCTCAAAGGCTTTGCAATTAAGGAGAATTCTGGTATGAATTTCCTAAAATAACCAGCCAGTCCAAAAAAACTTTGTAGCTGCTTTAAGTTACCTGGTATTGGGAATTTCATTAGGGCGTCAACTTTTGATGATGATGGAAATACTTGTTGATTTTCTATTATATGACCTAGAAATTATACTCTCCTCTTAAGAAATTTACATTTCCTTAAATTCAACTCAAGACCATAACTCTTACAAACGTTGATAACTTCCTCTATATTTTTAACGGCTTCGACTTCGCCTTCGTCTTTTTTTTTTTTTTTGATATATTTTATTCATCACAATATTAAGTTTAACAATATGTTGTGCCCCAGCGCCGTTAGACATTATTAAGGCGAGTTGGCAATAAATAATATAAAAATTTAACAATATAATATTTTAGTGTGTTTTGTTTGAAAGTCAAACGACGACTGTCTCTTTATTATATTTCTATTTTCTGTTAAGTACATCAAATTCTTTTATATTTTAATGATTTGCTTCAAACCTAACGGCATACATTTGTATGTATGTCGGTATGTTTGTAGCATTACAGTCAAGAGCAATAATTTAGTATAACTTATATTAAATAACTTACTAACTATTTATATTTACTATTATAATGCTATGTTTTAGTAATATTAACCCTACAGCTCGGCCTTCCTGACATTTAGGATCCCCCGATCCTAGCCGACATACTTCTTGTTATTCTATCAGTTGGTAATGTTTCAACATGTGTCGTATTTCCTATATTCGTTGAGTTTTCATCTTCCGTTTCATTTATACAACCTTTACGATTACTATAGCGTTCCCTCCTATTCAAATCTTTCTCTTTTCCCTTAAACCATGGTTTCATGTTATGAGCTGCCCAAATTCCTTCGTATGGTTTTTGTGTTTTCTGAAAACCTTCTATATCTTTTATAACATATCTGTCATTTCCTAAAACTTTTGTTATTTTATATGGACCTTTGAATTTCGGTATTAATTTACTAGATACTCCTACTGTGGAATCGAAATTCTTTATCATGACATAATCCCCTTCAATATATATATTTGGACTTTTCCTCTTTGCATCTACATATGTCTTATTACATTTTTGAACTTGTTTCTGTACATCTTCTGCTTTACTTCTTATATCTTCAACATTTCTATCTCTACATTGATTATCATTGTCTATCACATTTTCCTTTATACAATCTACTATTTTACCCTTTTGTTCTATCCCGAATAACATCTTGCTTGGATATTCCCCTATGCCTCTGTGAATTGTATTGTTCATTGCATACTCTACTTCTGCTAAAACTTTATGCCAAGAAATATTTCCAACCATACTTACTATTTTACTTATCATCGGCCCTAAATCTCTGTTGATTCGCTCTACTTGCCCGTTTGCCTGTGGGGTACCAGTTGCAATTTTTACATGTTTTATGTTGTTCTCCCGTAAGAATTCTTGAAATTCTTCAGATGTGAAACATGTTCCTCTATCAGACACTATATAGGCTGGTCTGCTATACGCTCTAAAATAATCTCGTAGTGCATCTAATACCTCTTTTGACTTAGTTGTTTTTGTCGGATATAGTCTTAAAAACTTCGTGCAAGCGTCTACTACAACGAGAATGTGTTTAGTCACTGTATTTTTACTATTATATAATAGTTTTCGTTGCGAGCGGATGTGTTTTCAAATCGTCTAAACAAAGTGCTAATTTTGCTACCTTTAAAGTGTTTAAAAAAATCTTAAAAATAACTATTCAAAAGCTCTGAAAAAAATCTATTCAGTAGTGATTAAAAAAAAAAAAAAAATTAAGAGAATATTATATTGAAAGTGTCATCTTAATATTAAATAAAAGATTTATATAAAATATTCTTACACAACAAAACTTAAAAAAAAACAAAAACGAAAGGAAAAGAAATTAAAATAAACAAAAATAACAACAAAATGGGTTTAACCGATGAGAATATTCTCTGTAACCAATGTAACTCAAACATTTCAACAGCAAAATACGTGAAGTGCTCCAAATGTAACTCTAATTACCATCTTTCTCAGTTTTGCTCTCTAACCGAAAAAGTTTATAACACAATGTATGTTGACAAAAACATCGTGTGGAGATGTCATCAGTGCAAGGGACGAAGCAAGTCTGAATCGAACAACAACCATCAGACCAACTCGTTTGATGATGTATCCCAGCAAAAAAAGCAGAGACAATATGATGATGATGATAATGAAAGTAATAGCTCGAATAAAAAATTTAAAGAGTCGCTATCAATTGGATCGTTAAACTCAGGCCTTTTTTCGGTTCAATCTGAATTAAAAGAAATAAAAACATCGATTGAAATGTTAAATAACACTGTCAGCGTAAATAATTCTCAAAATTCGAATATAATAGATGAATTAAAGAACTCTATAACAGCTATGGCCTCATCAATATCAACGTTAGCTACACAAGTCAGTGATTTATATGAAAGGGAAACAAAACAAGATCAAAAAATTTATCAAATAGATAAAACAGTAAATAAAATTGATCAAGCTTTAATAAAAAACAACATAGAGATAAAAAACGTCACTAATCCATCTATGAATGCAAGTGATATTATAAAAACAATTGCTGCCTCTGTCGATGTCCAAATCAATGATTCTGATATCAACAATGCTTATCGCGTCAAAAAGGCTAATAATAAAACAATAATTGAATTTACAACACTGAACAAAAAAAGAGAATTTATGAGTAAGATTCAACGCCACAGAGTCGATGCTAAAGTTGTAAATAAAGATACCAATGATAAAGATAATAAATTTATATATGTTAATGATCAACTTACTGCTTTTAATCGACGTTTGTTGTGGTCTGCAAAAATCAAAGCTAAGGACTGTGGCTGGAAGTTTGTATGGGTTCGAAGTGGCACTATATGCGCAAGAAAAAATGAAAATTCTCCCCTAATAATGATAACCAACACTGCCGATATTGAAATGATAAACAACGAACATTAAAAACACCAAATAAACCACACTTCTTATTGTAAAAATATAAAAATAAATATTAAATATATAAATAAACAATTAAAAATAAAAATATGAATACAAAAACCACTTTAGCATTTGATCATTTTAATCAAATTGATAATGAACTTTTAAGTTATCCCTTCTCAGTAATATTCATGAACATTCGTTCACTAAGGAAACATTTCCAAACTTTGTTAACAACAATAAATAAAATAATAGAAAAAATCAAATTTATAGTGCTTGTCGAAACCAACATAACTGATGAAGAGAATCGTTTTTATAATATTCATGGTTTTAACTCTACTTTTTTGAATAGAGGAAAAGACGGTAAAGACAAAGGCGGGGGTATAGTGGTATATGCTAAAGAAAATATTAACTACACACAAACTAAAATAAACAACATCTCTTTTGAGTTAATACAATTGGAAATCGAAATAAACAATAAACCTCTTTCCCTTCTTGCAATCTACCGTCAACCTATACAAAACAAGACAGTGTTTATTACTGAACTTGAAAAAGTAATAAAGCAAATTCGCACAAAACAAAACATAGTTATCGTGGGTGATATAAATATGGATATTCTGAGTCAAAATAACACAATAACAAATTATATAGATATGTTTATGTCAAACGGTTTGGAGAGCGTAATAAATGAACCAACACGTATAGATATAAAGAAAAACACACAAACATGTATCGACCACTGTCTTGTTAAAAATGTACGATCTCAAACATTAGTTAATGCTGCAGTAATCAGAACTAGTATATCTGATCATTTTGCTACTTTATGTTGTATCAAACATGACGCAGCAACAAATGGAAAAAACGATCAGAGATCGCCAACCTGTTTTCATGAAGAGACATACACAAGTACTTTTAAAATAAATAAACTAATAAATGAAACAAATTGGAACAATCTTATCGTCAAAAATAATATAAATAACTCTTATAATAATATAAATGAAAAGTTTAGTGAAATTTACGAAAAATCCAAAGTAACGAAAAAAAATAACAAAAAAAGGTCTACAAACCCGTGGATTAGTGAGGAATTAGTGAAATGCTGTGAACAACGGGATAAACTTTATAAAAAATGGATTAATAACAAAAGAAATCAAACTTATGAACTACAATATAAACAATTTAGAAACAATTTAAATAAAAAAATTGTTAATTCGAAAAATAATTATTACCGACAAAAATTCGCGGAAAATCGAAATAACACTCGGGTAACCTGGCAACTCATAAATGAGATCAAGGGGAAGACTACAAATAACATTGATGATATAATATTAAGAAATTTTAAAAATAACAACCTTGAAAATATCTTGCAAAGCTTTGCTTTAAACTTCAATGAAAACGTATGTAAAATAATTCACACATGTAATGTCAAAACATATATTTACCCTGAAAAAACTCTACAAAATTCATTATACATTGAACAAACAACAGAAAATGAAATTTTTAATATATTAACAAAATTAAACATAAAGAAAGGTGCAGGTATTGATGGGATTAGACCCAAAGATATCAAAAATAATGCTCAAATATTTACACCGATAATTACTAACCTCATTAATCAAAGTATTAGTTCAGCAATTGTTCCAAAATTATTAAAAACATCTATAATAAGACCCATTTATAAAAGCGGCAAAAAAGATGAAGTCAACAACTACAGACCTATAGCCATACTATCTGTCATTGAAAAGGTATTGGAGGAAATTATAGTGAAAAGATTAAACACTTTTCTAAAAAAATTCAAAGTTATAAACCCAAACCAATACGGATTTCAACAAAACAAAAACATCAACCAACTACTCGGTAAATTTGCCAACACCATAAATCATGCTCTAAGCAACGTAGAACATTGTCTGGTATTATTTATAGATTTTAGTAAGGCATTCGATACTCTATCGCACCCTAAACTTCTCTCAATTCTTGCGAGAAATGGAATACGCGGTACTGTTCTATCATGGTTTACTGATTACCTTAGTCTCCGATCATATCGAGTCAAAATTAATAACAAAAACAGCAATGAAATCGATTCGAATCACGGAGTTCCACAAGGATCAAAACTTGGTCCGATCCTATATCTAATTTATGCTAATGATATGCTCAACGTCCTCAACGAATGCTACCCATACGCTTATGCTGATGATACAGCAATCGTTGTAACCGATAAAAACATAGAAAATGCCACAAAAGTAATGCAAAAACAGCTTGATGTAATATCTAAATGGTGCCATGATAATGGTCTTGTCATTAATGCTTCCAAGACGAAACTAATGCACATAAGACAACCAAACATGAAACAAGACAACATTAATTTAAAATATCACGACATAAAATGCATCCACAACAAAACAAACGATCCAAATGATGATTGTAATACTACTATTGAATTAGTAAATACATACAAGTACTTAGGAGTACATGTTGATAACACATTTAAATGGAAAACACACGTTAACGAACTACAAAAGAAACTGCGAAAAGCTGCCTACTCACTGTACCACATTAGTTATGCCGCACCGTATAGAGTACTTCGTCAAGCGTACTTCTCGTTAGTCGAATCTTATATACGACATGGTATATCTGCTTGGGGAAACTCTACACACTGTAAGAGCCTACAACAAACACAAAACCGTGTACTCAAAATACTATGGAACAATCACTATCCACACACAAATAGCAACAACTTAACCAACAACAGCATCGATCACAGTAATAACAATGTCAACAGTCAACAATCCGAAAACATCTATCTCAACAACATTAGCAACGTCAACTGCCTACAACCCAACAACACAATAACCGCAACTAACAACAACAACTTATCTATCAACAATACGAATAACCACCAATCTAAAAACCTACCACGTGATTTGAAAGTTCTAAACATCAAAAACATTTATCGTCTAACAATTCTTACAGAACTTAACGACTCCCAACTTTTACAACCAATAGATCATCAATATAATACGAGACTACGTTCTGAAGGTCAATTTAAGGTCAATACCACAAAAAATAGCTATGGAGACCGTACCCTGAAAGTAATATTACCAACGATCTATAATGAATTGCCAAACAACATAAAAAACATTCCTGAATTTAAAAGAAATAAAATATATAAAAACTATTTATTATTCTCGCAATGAAACTGCGACTAAATTATTATATATATTCTTAAATAGTACTTACCTGCAGACAAGCCAAAAGGCTTCGCAGGTCTTATCATGAAAAATGAAATGTATATAAAGAAATTGAAAATAAAGAAATTTAATTGAAAAAAAAAAAAAAAAAAAAAAAAAAATAGGGCCATAGTGATCTATGTGAACTACTTGAAATGGCGTGTTTCCTTTCGGAATGCTATGTACAAATCCTTCTTGTCTGCCGTTTTTACTTGAGAACGCTATACATTTTAGGCAATTTCCTATGTGGTCTTTCACTTTTTTTCTAATTCCTGGAAACCAATAACTTTTACATATAACATCCGTAACCTTGTCTGTGCCCATATGACCCATTTCATTGTGATATTTAAAAAGTACATGTTCTTCCATTGCCTCTGGTACGTAAAATATTAAATCATCCTTACTTTTCCTATAAATTACCCCATTTCTCATTTCATATAATGAGTGTTCATTTTTGGATAGCAATTCTTTTATCTCCTTTATTTTCTCATCTTTGTTCTGACATATTACCAAATTATCCTCAAACGTATTGTCAGATATAATCAAAATTGAACTGCATCTACTCAAAGCATCTACATGTTTCATCCGTGACCCTGACCTATGTTCGAGTTTAAATTCATAATTTTGAAGTTCTAAAGCCCACCTGGCGATTCTTGGGTTCAAATCTTTTTTGTTCAGGGTAAGTGTTAGAGAGTTACAATCTGTTACGATCTTAAAAGGAATTCCTTGTAAATATATTCTAAACCTTTGTAAAGCATATATAATTGCTAACGTCTCTAATTCAAAGCTGTGATACTTTGCTTCTGTGTTTGTTGTTCTCCTTGAAAAATAATAAATTGGATGTAATCTTTGGTCCTGTTTCCTTTGTAACAATATGGCTCCAAAACCTATAGAACTTGCATCACAATGTTACTCTGTTTCGTCTTTCGGGTCATATATTGCCAAAACTGGCGCATCTACCATTTTATCTTTCAACATATTAAACGCTTTCATCTCATCTTCACCAAAATTAAACTTCTTATCTTTTTTTGTTATATCATGGAGTGGTTTAGCAATGACGGAAAAATTTTTTATAAATCGTCTAAAGTATGAACACATTCCGAGGAAACTTTGGACATCTTGGACCCTACGGGGTATTGGAAAATTTTGAATTGCCGTCAACCCATCTTTATTGGCCCTTATTCCTTCACCTGATATCATATATCCTAAATATCTGATTGACTTTTGGAAAAAACTGCATTTATCTATCCTCAACTCTAGCTTGTTATCTACTAGCCGTTTAAAAACTTCTTCCAATATTTCCATATGTTCATCGATACCTGTCGTTGCTACCATAATATCATCGAGGTAGATTATAACCTTACCTTCTCTAACCATATCCTCAAACACCTTATTTATAAATCTTTGAAATACGAATGGTGCATTTGTCAAACAAAATGGCATCCTCAGAAATTCATATTGTCCTATAGGTGTAGTGAAAGAAGTATATTTGATTGAATCTTCATTCATATAGACGTGGTAATATCCATTTTTAAGATCTAGTCTTAAAAACTCACTAACCTATCCAGTAGATCATCTATTAATGGCATTGCATACTTATACTTTGTCGTGACTTTATTTAATCTTCGAAAATCCACGCACATTCGTATCCCCCTCGTTTTCTTTGTTACTAATACGATTGGCGAGGCATATTCTGATTCGCTTGGGCGTATAATTCCATCTTCCAAGTATTCATCTAAAATTTCCTGTACTTTTTGCTTCTCTACATAAGAAAGTCTTCTTGGTGTATAATTAAATGGCTTACTATCTTCTATATTTAGGCTCATCTCACATCTAATATTTGGTTCTTTAGGTCGTATAGGACGAATATAGTTTTCCTCAAACAATTCTGCAAATCTTGCCTTATCATCAATATTTAATTCTTCGCCTACTTCGTAATTTTGAACTTCTAAGTCATATTCAATTGCTAACATTTGTTTTTCAAAATTCCTTTCATCCCCATCTTCATCTACATTTAATCTAATTACTTTGTTTTCCCTCCCCACATCTCCCGTTTCCAATGTGCATGACTTTACATTGTTTACATTACTTTGACATAGTATATCATTATCCATACATTTTTCCCCCGCTTCGTTTTCATTATTATCATATATTACTAATTTTGCATTACATTGTCTTAAAAAATCTCTTCCTAATACTACCGAATATCCCATAGATTCATTGGCCACAACCATCAGTATAAGAGAAACAATTTTATTGTTAAACAAAACTGAACATTTTATTTTCCCGAAAATCTTTAATTTACTTTGATTAATTCCAACATAACTTCCAAATTCATTTTCTTCAATATTTATTTCATTAGGAACATACGATTTCTTGATAATACTGATGGGACTACCCGAATCTATTTGACATTCTACAAAAAAAAGAAAAAACTTTGTTATTTTCCGCTCTTAACATTATTCTTAAATATCTTACATATTCATTTTTGTCTTCTTCCTTGGTTTTTTTATATGAGCTGCAATCTTTCGCCAAATGCCCCAATACGCCGCAAGCAAAACAAGCTCCATTTTCTCTTTTCGGTTTGCGACACTCGGAAGCAATGTGACCTTTGCTGTTACAGTTGAAGCACTTTATATCAATTTTTGATGTAGGGTTTAACTGTATGTTACGTTTACTTGATGTCTGTACAGATAACTCGACATTGCAAAAAGCTTGCAACAGCTCTGCTTTTGATACGAAGCAGCGAAGTCTGGCTGTGTTTCTCAAGTTTACTTCAGGAATGCCATCGATTAAATATTCAACAAACTCGTCCTCATCCAAATTAATACTGTTAGCTAAGCTAAGTTTATCGTTATAATACAGGGCAAACTTTTCTCCGGCTTGCCATTTACGATCTTGTATTTTCTGTCGGATAGCTAACTTTGACACTTTATTCGTAAACATTCGGGTGATATTCAAAATGAGGTCATCTACGGGTTCAATCAAATACGATGAATTAAGATGCAACCACTCTTTTGCTTTGCCCTTCATTTTGCTACATACTAACGCACGCATAATATTATCATTCAAATTATAGCAGTCTCTTACATTTTTTAACTGTGCTAACCACACATCTACTTGTTCGACACCATCAAAATCTGGTATAAGTTCTTTTAATGTTTCAAATGTTATGTCGAAATTTGATGCCCCGTTGTCGTTAGTTTTGTTCGTTCCCATTTTTAAAATTTTCATTTCATTCTCTAGTTGTTTAATTTGTTGTTGTTTTCGTAAAATTTCTAACTGAAGCTGCATTTCGTTGTGTTGTTTGGTCATCATTTCAAGCTCATTTTGGTTTTTGTTGTCGTTGTTATTTTTACCATTCATTGCATTGCCAACCGTTTTCTTTTCATCGAAATCTTTACATTGTTCTTTACTTTTCGTTCCATTGCTTATTACAACCTTTTTATCATTATTCTTTTTGTCCTTTTCTTCTAACATAACTTTGTGTTTTAACATTTTCTCTTCACTTCTGTTGTAAGCTCCCTCTGCTGCGCCCTCTGCCTGCGACTGTACATTATCGTTGAATTCGTCCTCTGCCAACATCCCTTCACTCGGATAAGATTTTAAATCGATTAAAAATTTTGTTTTTTTAAATTGGTCTTCTAAAATGCGTTTTATTATTGTACGCTTTGTACCACTCGATTCAATACCGTTTCTTTGGCACCATGATCTTAAAAAATTTACTGATGCAATATTAAATTCGACAGCCGACATTCGTATTTCACCATGCGGTAATTTGTTAATGCGTCGCAAAGAGAAAATTTTTTTTTTTTTTATGTGTAGTACGTATCCCACTTCTGAGATTTTAGTGTGTTTTGTTTGAAAGTCAAACGACGACTGTCTCTTTATTATATTTCTATTTTCTGTTAAGTACATCAAATTCTTTTATATTTTAATGATTTGCTTCAAACCTAACGGCATACATTTGTATGTATGTCGGTATGTTTGTAGCATTACAGTCAAGAGCAATAATTTAGTATAACTTATATTAAATAACTTACTAACTATTTATATTTACTATTATAATGCTATGTTTTAGTAATATTAACCCTACAATATATATAATTCAAAAATATAAAAAAAAATGTTTATTTTATGTTATATTTAAAAGGAAAAGAGAGAGAAAAAGAAAAAAAAAATATTTACATACAAATATGTATTACAGTAGAAGAATTTCCAAATCTTGAAATATATGTTTTTTTAAGTTTATCTTAAACACAGAAATTCGCTCAATATTTTTAAGATATTGGGGAAGATTATTATATTCCAAACTACCAGTGTATTCAACTCTTTGCTTAGTTTTCTCCAATCTACATCTAGCAATTCTCAAGTTCATATTATTTCTCGTGTTAAAAACTGTTTGATTCCTTGAAAAGCGAATTGTATGATGGCCAATATTATTTAACGATTTAAAAACGTAGAGTATAAGTTGCATTTTATATAAGCCATATATTAGAAGAACTGTCAACGATACATTTGTATACAGAGATACCGTTGAATAAGTCAAAGGCAGATTAAAAACTGTTTTCAATGCTCTGTTTTGAGCTCTTTGCAGCGATTTAAACTCATTTGTTTTTCTGTGACCATATATAATTGGCAAATAGTTAAGGTGACTATGTATTAAGGCTTGATAGATAACTAACATGGTTTTTGTGTGGAACTTATTCTTAAATTTGTATAAAATGCCAACAACCGATAATACTTTTGACCTTAGTTTTTCAATATGAACATCCCATGAAAGATTAGTTTGTAGGTGTATAACAAGATATTTTATCGAATGACTTTCACGTACTAGCTTTCCATCTACCCAAATGCTTAATTCCTTGTTGTGGATTAAGTACGGCCTGAATCGCAATAACTTTGTCTTTTCTGCATTTAATACCAATTTATTTAGACTTTAAATGGAATTCATAAAATTATTAGAACAAATTATACTTAATGCTAAAAAATCCTTGGGAAAACCGTATACTTTAGAAACGGTAAATGAGAAAAATAAATAAATACAGAATATAGAAAAACAATTAGGAGATTACCTAACTGGAACTGTATTAGAAAAAGAAAAAGAAATATAAATTTTAGAACTGTTTAGAGGATTAAAAGTAGAAGCATTAGAAGTACTGGAGCAACATTCAAAGAAAAAAAAATATTTTAGTTAAAAGACAAGGTATAATAATGGAGTCTTTGGAACTAACCGAGTTGTCCGCCATTTCAAAGCTCATTCCTATTTTTACTGGAAAAAGGAATGAACTGGTCAATTTCATTACAAATCTCGAGCTTGTAAATGAAACAATGAGTACCGCCAAACGGAACGAATTTTTCAATTATGTGTTTAAGTCACCTACGATACAAGAGTGCAAAATATGGTGAAACAGGATACAATTCCTACCAATGTTACATAATTAATAACAGCATTAAAAAAGGCCTATAAACCTAGCGGAACTTCTAACAACTTATTATCGAAATTAACAATGATATTACAAAAAGGTGAAACGGTAAGAAATTTTGCCGAAAAGATACAAGAAATAGTCGCAGAACTAAACGATATCCAGATAATTGAAGTTGGTGAGGCTGACAGATCCTCAATAGTTAGAACAAACAATATTTTAGCTTTCAACACTTTTAAAAATGGTTTGAGAGATCAACAAATCCTTTCGACCATAACTGCTAGTAGAGTTTCAACTTTAATGGAAGCTTTGACCATTTCTGAGAAAGCCGAAACAAATTTCAGGCAAAAACATTTATTATACTCCACAAAGCACTCCACTAATAATCAACAAAAGCATACAAGATGCTCGTACTGTGACAAAAACCATGCTTACTGTAAATGTCCAGCATATAGGATTAAATGCCGGGAATGTGGTAAAATTGGTCATTATGAAAAAGTTTGTCGTTCGAAGAACTATATTAGAAATACTAATAATAGCGGGAATAACAACAACAATAATAGAGGTCATAACAATAATGGCAATAATAACCATAGAGGTAACACCCAACGAAGACAAAATAATAATAGAAATCGTAACATACACCGAATTCAAGACCAGGGAAACTCCCAAAGCCCGAAGACTGCGCGAACAGTCTCCTGGGGGAACCAATTAGAAAATAAAAGAATATATAGCATATCATCCAAACTCAGAAACTATGTAAGATTGAACATTGGTGATACAGACAATGTACTTACATTTTTAATTGATACAGGAGCAGATGTCTCTCTGTGCAATGAAGAATTTTTACACCAATATGATGTAAATCAGGATGATTATTGCGATTTGACAGGAATTTCAGAGGACATAATTTAGTCTTCAGGTTCCACAACTATTAAGATAAATGTGAATAGCGATATTATAGAACAGAAAATACAATTAGTAGATAATAAATTTCCAATAAGTACAGATGGAACTCTGGGCAGAGATTTTCTATATAATAATAATACGATAATACGTAAAAATTGACATCAACATATTGGATTATTGAACGTTACTGATAAAATTGTCACCGTCGAAAATTCCATTAGAAAAATATAATGTTTGTTCAATTAATAAGAAAGTACGTGAGAATAAATATACGAAGAAAAGATTTATCAAGTTATTGGATAAATTTAATCTTGATGACTTAGATGATGAAAGTAAAAAAGAGCTTATATCAATTTTGAGAGAATATCAATCAATATTTCATATTGACGATGAGGATTTAACAGCCAATAATTTCTATAGGCAAACGATAGATTTACATGACAAAAATCCTGTATATGTAAAAAACTACCGTTTACCATACACACAGACAACAGAAATAAATTCTCAAGTACAAAAGCTTTTAGATAGTAACATCATTGAATCATAAGACCGTACAACGCACCACTATTATTAGTTCCAAAAAAGGGACAAACAGATTTAAAGAAATGGAGACTAGTAGTTGATTATAGAAAATTTAATGACAAAATTATAAACGATAAATTTCCATTAACACGTTTAGATGATGCTTTGGATAAATTGGGTAGAGCCAAATATTTTTCAATATTAGATATGACAAGTTCTTTTCATCAAATTGGGCTTGATCCTCAATCTCGTCCATATACTGCTTCTTCTACACCTAATGGTCACTATCAATACACAAGATTACCTTTTGGACTAAAAATATCATCAAATAGCTTTCAGCGCATGTTAAAGATAGCGTTATCAGGTTTGGAATCAGAAGCTTTTCTATATGTCGATGATATAATAGTTTTTGGTTGTAGTTTAAATCATCATAATACCAACCTAGTAAAAGTTTTTGACAAATTGAGAATATACAATTTAAAACTTAACGCTGGTAAATGCTGCTTTTTAAAACCAGAGGTCGTATATCTTGGACATCTAATAAAACCCGATGAAATCAAACCAGATCCTGAAAAATTTAATGCAATAACGAAATATACAATACCAAAAAATACCGACGACGTAAGAAGATTTCATTTCATTTCATTTATTAATTCAAAAACCAAGCCCATAGGGCCAAATATGGTTCGTATTCTACAATAAATTTTTACAAGAAATAAAAAAATAAATTTATAATTTAAAGAAATGCCTAAAATAAATAAAATTATAACTAAAGTTTAACGGTCCAAAATGTAGCAATAAGATTATCAAAATAAGTAGACGATTAAAAAATAAAACAAAATATATAAAAAAATATGAAAAATTATCGTATATTATCAAAATTATAGTGAGTGATTAAAAAACTGCCTTAGTTTGCGTTTAAACGTAGCACTTGCAACAACAAAGCTTTTAAGAAATCTAGGTAATGAATTCCAAACTCTAGTTATCCTCACATTAAAGGATCTCTCGAAAATAGAAAGAGTTTATACGTTGAAAAACTATCTGAGGGTTTCTACTCGATCTTGTAAATCTAAAGTTGTCAACAATGTAACCAGGACAGTTCGCTCTAATTAGCCTTGTAAAACAATAACAAGATTCTCAGTTTTATAAAATTCTCAAAAGAAAAACCAAGAAAATCCAACACAAACGGAGGGACATGTTCTCTTATCCTCAATCTGTAAACATATCTCACTATACGGTTAACTGTAAGATGAAGACGTCTAAGAATATTACTGCTAGTACCCGTAATTACCTCCAAAGCATAAATTAACTGGGGCATAAGAAGAGCACTAGCCACACGTTTGCTTACATGTAGAGGCAAACAAAGATCAAGAGACCATAATCGTCTCAACGTAGCATTCAATTATTATAGACGATTTATTGAAAAAAGGTCAACACTTTGAGACGACCACAAGTCTTGTAAATAGTTTTTGGGCTCATCCTATGTATAAGTATTATTTTTTATTTAATTAGCGTAGTTATGAACAAACAAAAAAAAAGAGAAAAAAAATTATTAACAACTTTTTTTTTATATTTTAAAAAAAAACTTGGAATTAATGTTCCTTTTATTTTATTTTTATTTCTTATTTTGTTATTTGGCTATAAGAATCTCTAAACCACAAAGAAAAAAAAATTATATGAAATGAAATTTGTAATATATTTTGAATTAATACTTTGCACAAATTTTATCAGCCATACACTCTAATTTCTTTCAATGTAAAATAAGTTATACTATAATACAACGCCATCTACCGGATAGTAGTAATACCATTAGTTTAACTACTAACCAAAAGCAACACTTTTTAAATGGTAACTTACTAAATTTTACTACTGTGAAATACTTGCAGCTGTGTAATGTTTATGGGTTAGTGTGTCTGTGTGTTTTTAGTTTAGTTTATTGATTTCCAAAACAACAAGATTAAAAATCTTATAATTAAAGTAATGGATTTTTATATTGTAACATTATTTTTAAGGAACAATAATAGGAAAAAATGATTATTATTATTAAAATATAAAAAAAGAAAAATGTGGGCAGGTATGTAAAATTAAAAATATAAAAATAATAAAATAAAATTTTTTAAAATAAATAAATATTATAAAAAATAAATATAACCAAACAAATGATGACAATAAATAGGTACAATTTTTATTTAAATTTCAGAATCAAACACATTTTTAGGCTCGTTTATCTATAAAGTTCAAATATTTGTTTTTTAAAATGTAATGCGTTGCTTAAGAACTGAATGGATGATGGTAATGAGTTCCAAAGACGTATTGAGTTCACAAAAAATTGCCACTTTGATAAAGAGTTTTGAAACAATATGTGGGTAATGTCCTTATTCCTCTGGGAGTTTGAAAACTCAAGTCTATCAAACAAATACGATGGTTCCCGGGTATATATAATTTTATGCAAAAGAATCAGTGTTCTTATTTTCAAAAGATCTTTGAAAGTAACTCCATAAAGTTTTTTTGAATATAAAGAGATGGAGTCAAACTTCCTTAAATTAAAAACATATCTAAGAATAGCATTGTAAGTAGATGCAAGTTTCTTACTGCATTTAGTGTCACAGCTTGCAAATATTTCACATCCGTACAGTAGAGTAGGCAATAGGTAAGTTTTCGAAAACAATATGCGAACATTTAATGGAGTTATATACTGGATGTGCCATAGAGTACGTAGCATTGAGTATACTTTTCCAGCAGCAACGTTTATATGGTTAGACCAGGTGAGTGTATCATTAAAAATAACACCAAGGTTTTTGGCAGTGGATACTATATCAATTTTCTGATTGTTTAGTAATATCGTCGGTTCAAAAGACAATTTTAGGGATTTTTTTTTAATAACTAAACATTTAGACTTCAATGGATTAAGACATAAACCATTTGCATTAGCCCATGTGTAAATGTGATCCAGATCAGCATTAATGCTATAAACACATAGACGACTGCAGCTACACGACTACAGCCTGTCAAAAATAAAATACACACGTTTATATGAAAACGATTATTTTGGCACCAACACAACTACACGGCTACCCGACTACTTTTGCCGCTGTAGTCAACTTAGGTTAATTTCTATTTTTGTTGGCTGCAAAACAAAAATAGTGTTGACAATAAAACAAAATATGTAACAAATTAGTGCTTAAAAATATTTTATTTTGTTAAACACAAAAAACGTCGCAACATCAAATGGTATAATTGCATTAATATTCAAGAGGGGTTATATACATTTATTTTCACGTTATAATAATGTATTATAAATAAGTAATTGTATTTTTAAGTGAACTTTATATACGTGTCTACAACCAAGCATGTTGTTCTATTTTAATAAAGAAAAAAAAAGATGTAATTGGCACTACTGAAACAAAAATGCATTTGTATCAGGGATGTTAAATGGAGTTTTCAATTTTGTACCAACATCCAAAAAAAATTGTACTTTTTGGACGTTGACGGTACCATTTTTTTTTAAATTTATTAAAACAACAAAAAAAAAAATACATAAAAATTCTCTTGTACAGAAAAAAAAAAAACAAAACCTTCCAATAACATACATTATATGTATGAATAAAATAAGGCATAAAAAAGTCTTATGAATATATGAGACCAAATCATGGAATTATTTGTTTAGTTAATAAACTATTTGGAATTTCTACATCATAGCAGCATAAATTTGTCGCTCTTAACCAATCCTTAGTCTGTATGAGACTTGATAATGTTGGCTAATGTAGTCTGTTTCTTTCCTTAGTTTTTATTATATTTTGAAAAGGAAAAAACTCTTTCCACATTTGCAGACCAGTGTGGAATGGATAAAATTCCAGCCACGACTAGAAATGTCTGGAAACATATTGACATTCAGTTCATTTTGAAAATTAGCTACTACCGACCAAAAACTACAAACGTTTTAATTTTTTAACGACTTCAGTTAAAAAAATTTTAGTTTTTACTCTGGCTCAAGTAATATTTTTACTAAGAAGACAAGAATGGAGCAAAATTAATGATTAATCGGTTTTTTGTTAAAGTTCTGCCTATTATGGAGGCTATAACTTTTCTAAAACATTGGGTTCTGATGAGATCTTTAACCAGATCGAAATACTAGTATTAACCTAGCTAATATGTTTGATTTTCTTTATTTTTGTAAATATACGGAGGTTGAGAGCTCGTTCTAAATTAAACATATATAAGATTGTTTGGAATTTTCTTTCATTTCTTTAACAATAATTTAATTTTCGTTTGAGTTTGAATTTTAACGTCTTTTTCAGACAATTGCAGTTAATACTATAATTAATATGCAATTTTATTTAATTTAATTGTGAAAGGCGTGGTAGAGAAGAATGAGTGTATTTTCTAAAAATCATAACTACATTGCAAATATTCAATTTTTTCTGAATCAGACTGCGCAGTTTCTGGTATTGAACGTTCGTCAGTGACCCTGTTTTTTTGAATTTTTGAATAATGTAATATTTGTTATGTTTTTATTTGTTCGATTGCGTCTATATGAAATTTTTCTGTGCAATCACTGACCGTGGTATAGATAAACTGATTTCTAATGCCACATGCACTCGCACTACACGTTAGACAGAGCGCTTTAGCCCTCTGAGCTATAGTTAGGTCGAGTTTTGTTGTGATTAAAACTAGTTTTATTCAATACACGGTGTTTTTGTTCTTGCATACATAATCTCAGAAGTATAACTCCAACAACACAACAGTTCTATTTTTAGAAACTCACCTCACTCTAATGTCCACTGTTTTCCCATATGTTATAAGTGATGCCATATCTATATATCAATTTTCACTTCTTCAGAATTTTAATAAATTCAAAATAAAAGTGAAGTTGGCTGCAACAAGTGTCAATATATGTAAGAGCTGCCAGATAAATTTTGTAAAAAATCGTAAATTTTTAATCGATATTAAAAAAAAAAAAATTGCCAACTTTATTCTTCAAAATCCTTAAAATGATGATAAATCGTAAAATCTGGCGGATATAGTCGCATATATTTTAAGAGCTCATTACATAAAACGAATAAATGCAATGAAAAAGGACACAATAACAATTTGTTTGCTATACTAAAAATTCAAAAAGGGGAAAAATTAAAAATTTTTAAATTGTACCAAATGAGTCGCGGTAGTACCACGGTACTTTAGAAGGTCAAAATGTACCAAAAAAAGTACAATTGTACCAACTTTAACATCCCTGATTTGTATAAAAAACAGCTGTTGATATTTTTAAATTGAATCGTGATCAGCTGTTTACTATGCTGCAGTCGTTTCCAAAATAATAAGTAGCTGACCACACGGCGACGATTGCAGTCAACGGCATTTGCAGTCGTGTAGCTCTGCAGTCTGCTGTGGTCTATGTGTTTATAGCATAAGTTTATCAATACAATCATTTATTTTACTTTTGTTGCTATTTATATAAAGTTGTACATCATCAGCATACATGTGGATTTTACAATGCGATAATTGTTGTGTAAGGTCATTAACATAAATTGTGAATAGTAAAGGCCCAAGTATCGACCCTTGCGGTACACCCTTTAAAACTGGTAGGGCACGTGAAGTTTTATTATCTGCAAAGACAGACTGGCAACGATCCGACAAGTATAAAGATATCAAACGAACAGCCATTGGAGAGAAATTGAAGATTGTACTCAACTTTAGACAAAGAACGTTGTGATCCACCATATCAAATGCTTTTGAATGGTCTAATAACACCAATAAGGATACTTCACCCCCATCAATACTTCTACGTATTTCTTCCGACACATCCACGAGCGCAGTTATGCAGCTGTGTTTAGGCCGGAAACCTGATTGTCGATTTGTAAAAAGATCATTATTCTTTATGAATTCAGTTATCTGTTGATGTAGTATACGCTCAAAAACTTTAGATAAGTATGGTAATATGGCAATCGGGCGATAATCTTTGTTTGATTTTGGAGTTGGTATAATTTTGGCATATTTCCAATTTTTGCGATAAATACTCTTCGTAATAATATTATTGAAAATATATGTTATAAAAGGCAGCATGTATGGTAAAATAATTTTCAAAAAATGTGTGTTATCGATCAACAGTATAAAAGGCCGGCTGTTCTTTGATATAAGGGAGTTAGCCAGTGGACGGCCAAGAGTTAAGACCTATTTAATTGATTGAAATATTCTTTCTTCACTTAAATATATCTTCTCAGTGGTGACGAAAAGTGGTTACGAAATTTGAAATATTCTTTCTGCTTCTTTAATTACATTTCGGCAGTTTGAAATATTCTTTCTGCTCCGACAAAAATACTCCCCCGACCGAACCCGAGTTTGAAATATTCCTTCTGCTCCGACAAAATTACTCTCCCGACCGAACCCGAGTTTGAAATATTCTTTCTGCTCCGACAAAATTACTCTCCCGACCGCACCCGAGTTTGAAATATTCTTTCTGCTCTAACAAAATACTCTAACGACCGCACACGAGTTTGAAAAATTCTTTCTGCTCTTACAAAATCCTCTCCCGACCGCACCCGAGTTTGAAATATTCTTTCTGCTCTTACAAAATCCTCTCCCGGCCGAACCCGAGTTTGAAATATTCTTTCTGCTCTACCAAAATCCTCTCCCGACCGAACCCGAGTTTGAAATATTCTTTCTGCTCTTACAAAATCCTCTCCCGACCGAACCCGAGTTTGAAATATTCTTTCTGCTCCAACAAAATACTCTCCCGACCGCACCCGAGTTTGAAATATTCTTTCTGCTCTAACAAAATCCTCTCCCGACCGAACCCGAGTTTGAAATATTCTTTCTGCTCTAACACAATCCTCTCCCGACCGAACCCGAGTTTGAAATATTCTTTCTGCTCCAAACAAAATCCTCTCCCAACCGAACCCGAGTTTGATATATTCTTTCTTGTCCGAATAATTTACCCGATTTTAAATTGGAATATTGTCACTATACTGAGAAGACGTGTTACCAATTAGTGAAAGTCTAGTTGTTCTTAACCGCAATATTTAAATAGAGCGACCTAAGTACGACGTAGATTATTTTTTTATCACGCGGGGAGGTTAAGGCCAATTCACCTTCCTTTACCGGTTAAAGCAAGCCCGAAATCACGTACTTCTCCTTCGTGGCTAGACCAAGGACCGTTTTACTGGCTAAAGAGTGTGTTCCGTGTAAAATTTGTGTATCGTGTTAAGAAAATCGTTGTAAATACAGAATTAAATGCTCAATAAATATATTGATTATAACGTTTAACGAAAAATAAAGTGTTTTATTCTCTCTCTCATCGAATATAAATAGTTTGTAACGAACCCTGGGCACGCTGAGTTTGCCCCAGCATAAAGCGGAAAACGTGTCGTTAGAATGGCGCCCGAGCAGGGACAGTCCTAAAACTGTTCCCGATAAAAGAGAGAATCGGTAAATGGACAAATAAAACGTGAAAAATTTAAATGAAAATAGAAAAATTAATAATATTGTGGACAAAATAATAAATCAAAATATATAAATAATAGAATAAAAGTGAAGCGAATAAAGCGAACAGCGAAAAAGAAAATTAAAACAAAACTGTGCAATAAGAGGCAAATGGTGTAGTCGTAAAACAAAAAAAAAATTAAAAAAAAAAACTGTCGAACTGTGTTATCGTGAAAAACTGTGCAATCAATAATAAATGAGATAAAGAAAATAAGGAAGAAAATTAAAAAAAAAAACTTAAAATAAAAAGAGACGGTAAGAGTGAAACAATAGAAACAAAAAGAAAAATAAAAATTGGAAGTAAATTGCAACGGGACTGCTGTTTTTTTTAATAAGGACAATAATTGGCGATAATAAAACAGCAACAAAATAAATAGAACATAAAAAAGAAGAAAAAATTATACGAACAAGGAGAATAGACTCAATCAGAAAAGTGTGACACCCAGAAAAAAAAATATGGAAGCAAAACATTAAAGTTAACGGTTGTATTAAAAATAACTAAGCCCAGTGTTGATAACAATAAATAAATCAGTAGTCTTTAAACAATTAAACGGTGAAGTGACAAAGTGGAAAATATTTATGAAAAAAAAAAAATCGGGAAGAAGTTTAATATTTTGTTTTCGAAAAAAAAATTATCTGTACTGAATTTTATTAAAAAAAAAAAAAAATATATAGTATAATTTTGATTTAAAAAGAAATCCGTCGACAAAAAAAAAAAAAAAAAAAAACTTAAAGTAAAGTGTAATACAACTGGGTAAATATAATAATTAAATTTTTTATAAAAAAAAAAAAAAACGGGAAAATGTTGAAAACTTTGTGGGTTTATAGTTTAAAACGCGACAAATTAACTTCGTATATAAATGAATTTGAATTAGATTCTTCGGGTAACGTGGAAGAGTTAAGGAAGAGGTTCGCAAAATTTTTATCCACTGATCATACGGAAAATCACACGCAACGACTTTTAGAAATACAAGCGAAATATGATTCATCAAACAATCAGACCCCCTCAAGTGGTAAAAATGCATTTAAAACACTACAAGTGCCAGGACAAAATACTAATCAATTGTGTTCCTCTCCGATAAAAGACTGTTACGCCTACCTTACCAACTATAAATGATAACAGAACTGTGGTAATAGATCAGGTGAGAAAATGGGGAATCAAATATGATGGTGGCAGTGATCCGCTAGGGTTTATAGAGCGTATTGAAGAACTGGCAAAAATGTATGACGTCTGCCTAGACCAGCTACCTAGAATAATGCCAGAATTTTTAAGGGATTATGGTGGATGGTGGCAAAGAGATCGAGAATCCGAAATGAAAAAACAAGATGATGGTTTTCACAAGACTGTCTGTTAGCAGCTTTATTAAATATATTTTAAGTTATGCTTAGAGTTATTGAGTGTGTAGAATAATAGTAGTATAGTTATATTATAATAAGAGTAAGTAAGTTATATATAGGTATGTATAAGTAATAATATAGGTAAGAGTAAGTAAGTTAGATATAATGTAATGATAATAACAGTAATGAATAAATAAACCAAAATAAGCAAGATTCTCTGTCAGTAGAAAATGTTAATTTAAGAGTGTGTAGTGTTCAATCGGATATTTCTGAGCTCAAAACAGATATAAAAAGCCTAAACTCATCGTTACTGCAACTATCTACAAATATATGTGAAACAAACCTAGAAACAAAAAATCAAATAACAAGTGCTCTTACGACTCTTAATGAAACAATAAAGACTCTTATTAGATTAGATTAGATTATATGGCACTATGCACCGCGACCAACTTAGGTCTTTTGTGCTGCCTAAAGTTACCCTAAAGATTCAAGCTACCTATAAAGCCAATAATCCTATTAGGCAAAATCTTCATAATGTCCGAAGGGGAGACAAAGCGATTGCCAAGAAACTTGGCACGCCTTTCACATAGCCTCGGACATTCGCAAAGAACATGCTCTGATGTCTCAGCTACCAGTTCGCAAAACCTACACTCATCCGTGTCCGAAAGACCCCTTTTGAGCAGGTGGTATCTGAGATTGCAGTGTCCAGTCAGGTAAGACACCAGGGTTCTCAAGTCACCCCTCCCGAGGGACAAGAGTCTCCTCGATCCTGCACTGGAAAAAGAAATCAATCTCTTAGCCTGTCGTTGGCCAAGAGAGTTTTCCCAATAGAGAGAGAATTCTGACTCCCTCCACGACCCGAGCTTCTCCCTAACATACCCCAAAGGTATACCACAGAATGGTTCAGGGCCAATAAAGGGCCTTCGGGCCCCGCAATTAGCAAGACAATCTGCCCTCTCGTTGCCCTCATGCCCCTCGTGACCAGGAACCCACCCTAAGGTAAGCGAGTTGCGCCTGCCAAGTCGGTTAAGAGCCAGAATGCATTCCATGACCAGACCAGATGACACCTCATAGGACATTAAAGCCCTTAATGCCGCCTGACTGTCGGAAAGAATGTAGATACGAGATCTAATAGTGCCCCTTCGTAGACACTCCTCCGCGCAGACACAGATAGCAAAAATCTCTGCCTGAAAAATGGAGGGGTATCTACCCATGGGTAAGGCCCGTTGGAAACCTGGTCCATAGACACCCGCACCAGTGTCACCATTCGCATGCTTTGAGCCATCTGTGAACCATATCTGAGAACCCCGCTCTGGCTCCCAGGATCTGTTGGTCCACATGGCCCTGTCGAACAGCATCACTTTAAAGTTCCTATCAAAGATGTACTCCGGTGACCTCCTATCCGTAACCTTTGTAATCGGGTCATCAATTAGGATTCTAGCGATCCTCATGTGACCCCTTAGATCACCTCCCCTCATGTCACCGAATTCTCTAAGTCTGGAGGATCCTATGAAGGCAGCCTCCATTACAGAAATATGCAATGGTGGTATCCCCAGCATAACCCCCATGGCATCCGTCGGGCAGGTTCCGCCTGCCCCCGTTATGCCAATACACATAAGACGGTAGATCCTCTTGAGAGCATCCCTTGCCCCTACCTGTTCAACCTTTGGCCACCATGCCAGGGCAGCATAGGTGATCATAGGTTTAACAATGGTGTTAAACGACCAGTAGACCATCTGCGGCCTTAGACCCCATGTCTTACCAAAAAGCCTTTGGCAGGCATAATATGCCCTTGTGGCCTTCTTGGAGACATAGTCAAGATGTTCATTCCAGGTAAGGGATCTGTCAAGAGTCACGCCGAGGTACTTAACACTACTGGAAAAGCCCACCGTGGCCCCATCAAGGACAGGCATTGTCAGGTTAAGTTTCCTCCTATTCGTAAATGGTACCAGGATTGTCTTCGACGGGTTGACAGACAAGCCCTTTTCCCGGCACCAAGAAAGAGTATAGTTCAGAGCCTGCTGCATACGTTCGGATATGGTCCTATCATCAAATCCCACTACAGAAATGACAAGATCATCCGCGTATCCATAAGTCCTGAAACCCAGGTCGTTCAAACCTTCGAGTAGTTCATCAATGACCAGCGTCCAGAGTAACGGCGACAAAACACCCCCCTGTGGACAGCCCCTAGTCGCATTTACGGTCCTACTAGTAGTCCCTATGCCGAACGTGATTATTCTAGAGCGTAACATCTCCAAAGTCCAATTGATGATAATTGGAGAGATGTCCTTTCTAACCATGGACACCCTAATTGCCTCGTAGGACGTGTTGTCAAAGGCGCCCTGTATATCAATAAAGGCACAAAGGGCAATATTCTTTGCCTCTAGTGCCCGTTCTATTGTAGTGACAACATGATGGACAGCAGTCTCGGTAGATTTACCTCGTTGATACGCAAACTGTAATTTGTGTATCGGCTTTCGCCTTAGGTAAGTATCCCTAATGTACTGGTCCAAGACTTTCTCCATTGTTTTAAGGAGAAACGAACTCAGGCTAATTGGTCTAAAGGATTTGGGCAGTTGTTCAGACTTCTTCCCCGCCTTCGGTATAAAGACCACTCTAACCTCCCTCCACGGCGTCGGTACATGACCGAATAACAGACTAGATCTAAATATCATAACCAGTTGTGGGACAATTAAATCCATCCCTTTCTGCAACAGACAAGGATAGATCCCATCCGGACCCGGAGATTTGAATGAAGAGAATTCACCTATCGCCCATTTTACCCTGTTCTCCTGAAATACAGCACTTGATAGGCGTACATTTCTGCCTGTTAGGTCTGGAACTCGTTGAATCACGACAGACCCGCAGTTGTCAACGCATCCTGGGAAGTGCGTATCAAGTAGGAGTTCACAGGTTTCAATGGGAGATTCAGTGTAGGTACCATTCGGCCTCTTGAGAGTACATAGACCATTCGTATGATCCTGGGACAGGGCCTTTTGTAGACGCACCGCCTCTGGAAGATCAGAGATCTTCTCACAGTAGTTGCGCCACGTGGACCTCTTGGATCTACGTAGTTCTTTATTGTGCTCAGTGAGCGCTGCCTTATAGGTAACCCAGTCTCCTGTTTCCTTGGCCCTATTGAACAGTCTTCTGGCCTCCATTTTGAGCTTATCCAGACCATCGTTCCACCATGGAACATCCCTCTTCGTCTTCCTGGTCTTTTCAGGACAGCTCAGAGTATAAGCAGAAGTTAAATTTGAATGAATATCAGATGCTATATGATCAATTTCGCTTGTGCTCAAGATGAGCCCTTTAGAAAGATCTGCACCGTTTTTCAAATGATGACGAAAATTTTCCCAGTTTGTGCATCTGGGATTACGATAGATCTGGAATGAGTCCAATGAACTAACAACATCGAATACCAGGTGTTGGTGGTCAGACATTGATACTTCATTGGAGACATGCCAATTGGAGATGGCGAAAGAAATATCAGAGCAAGTAAGAGTGAGATCTAAGACCTCTGACCTAATAGCATTCCTGAAAGTCGGCTCGTCACCCCTATTTGCTATGTTTATATTATTGCTACATATAAATTCAAGCAGGTACTCACCACGTTTGTTTACATTGGTACTTCCCCATGTTGTGTGATGTGCGTTGGCGTCGCAACAGAGGATCCAACTGAGTTTCCTCTTTCGGCAATATTCCACCAAGGCCGAGACCTCAGTAGTTGGTACCGTGTCAGCATCGCCAGGTAGGTAAGCAGAGGCCAGAACTACCTCGTGTTCCCCAGATAAGGAGGGCACCTTTGCCCAGATCGCAACCAAGTCTCCCATAATGAACTCTGAAATTGGAAGATATGTTAGATTGTCCCTAACTAGGATGGCCGCTCTTGGCCTGATATGCTTTGAATCGTAAATCAACCTACCTTGATTTGCGTTAAGCCCTTTTATGGCTCCGTCGTGCACCCATGGCTCCTGAATAAAAACAGCATCCAGGGCCTCAGTGGTGAACCTTCTGTTGGCGACGTCCGATGCCGCTTTGGCATGGTGAAGGTTCACCTGTAAGCACTTTAAGTGCTTCGGTGTCTTACCTTTTCCGGTAGCCATTATTTACGAGCGTGCTTGGCGGCACGCTTTGCCACCTTTCTGCCCCTGTTGGAGTTCAGCAGAACCGCCTCCTCTGCCGAGTTTCTCTCCCACTTTTTCCGCCTGTTGGGAGCCTGCTGATTGGCCATATTCTTAGCTTTAGGCTCAGATGAATTGGGCCTTACAAGGTCCTTCGAGCAGCCCGGTTTATCATCCATATTAGGGTCATTAGAGACCCTGTTGTCGGATTTAGTCGTTGCTGCCGAATTATTTGTATTTGCCCTATTGGGTATGTCACGCCCGACGTCTTGTTGCTGACGTGTAGGCCTTACCAGCGCTGTTCCATATCCAAAATTCACTCTGTAATTCTTTCGCTTGAGTAGGTCGGCTGAGATTGGGTCAATGGAGAGGGTTAGCTCAACAATACCACCCTTTATGACCCTATTCAGTACCTTCCAATACCCAACCGAAAGTTCACAGTTCTGGCCCTCAACTAGTCCAAGAAGTAAATCACTGGACGTGTCCTCCTTTTCGGGAAAGTATCCCACGAACACTTGGGCCTTCGGCACTTCATCTTCCGCCACTACTTTCAACACAGCATCGCTCCATGGCTTCAGAGTGGGGACGTGAGTCTCCAGCCACTGCGCTGTGTCTTTGTCGCGGCATACAAAACTGAGCCAACCTGGCTTATAGGAGCAACTAGAGAAACTGGGCTTTATTGTCCCTTTTCTAAGCTCCGCGATCTTGTACAAGACAGCTCTTTGAATGGAGTGCAGCTGTTCATCTGTCCATCTAGTCGCCGGAAAATCAGGCGGAATTACACCAATCTTTACGGTGGAGACTGCTTCTTTATAAGACGGCGCCATTTGTTTTTGCTGCTTCGCTGGAACCGTCAAGGCTGGCTTTGGCAATGTGCCGCCTTCAACCTTGCGAGGTGTGCCATCTACAGCAATCTCAGCGGTCCGTTTTGCAGGTTGTTTCGACCCTGGTGGCGTTGAGCCATCTGAGCGTACCCTCTTTCTTTTACCAGCGAGCTCTTTAACCTCTTTTCGGGCTTCGCGCATTGATAGCAAACAAAGTCGCCGCGCTGCCTCTGGGTCAATACCCTCGTCCAGGTACATCCTCAGGCGTTTTCGAGCAGCACCACATAGCTTCACTCTTTCAGTCGCAGGTTTCGACTGATCACCTGGAGCTTTCGTAACCTCATTCGCGGTACTAATAGGCTGGGAACATAAAAGTTCATCCTCCTCGTCCGTAGGGATATCTATGTCAGTGGTAGGACCCTGATGATCCTGAGACACGATAACCATATCCATAGGCTCAGCAAGGTTTGGACTGGGAACGTCCTTTTCTTGCTCGACTATTTTATTAGCGTCCTCAGTGACATTTAGGCATAAAACCTGTTGGCCAGTTGAGGATAGACCTGCATCGGTCTTTTTTGCTCATTATTAAACTTTTGGTTGTTAAAATCCATCTATAAATAAATAAGAAGGGATTAAAAAGAACGCCTAGTAGCAGAGCCCTGTGCTACCAGGGGGCTAAATACAACCAGAGTTCGCCATGCCCTGGAGGCCACCGTTCGAAAACACACTAACGTAGTGCTATTCATCCCATAGGCACGGTTAGATAACACCGGGGATTACGGGTTTTTATCGAGTGTCCGCTCTAGATCCGCCATGTTCTGTTAAATAGCAGGGACACCTCGTGCAGGATGTGATACTAAACCACGCATGGACGGTCTTTGGAATCCTGATAGGCTGTGGCATTTTCAACAGATTTGCTGTGTGTACGCTTCAAGGACCCCTGTAGCACTCGCTACTTCGACCCTAGACTCTTATTACACAGGTCAACGAACTCAAAGAAAAAAACAGAGAAAAAGACCTTCAAATTAACGAAATGGACAAGAGAATCAATATATTAGAACAACAAATGATATGCAAAAATATTGAAATAAAAAACATTCAAAATAAAGAGATGTGTGCGACCGATGTAATAAAAAAATTGCATCAACCGTGAGTGTAGAAATTGCCGATGTTAATATTGTTAATGCATACAGGTTAAAAAATAAAAACAATGACAAAATAATTATAGAATTCTCTTCACTGAACAAAAAGAAAGAACTATTGAGCAAAATAAATAGGCACAGAATTGTTGTTAACGAACTGAGCAAACAAAACGAAAATAACAATAAAACCACCAACTTTATTTTCATAAATGACCAACTGACCCAACGCAATCGTCGCATGTTATGGTTAGCCAAAACGAAAGCATTAGAATCTAAATGGGATTTTGTTTGGGTACGAAATGGGCAAATTATTGCAAAAAAAAACGAGAGTTCAACACCCATTATAATATACAGTGAAAGTGATATTGAAGTTATTGCTTAAACAAAAACATACACCCAAAAACCTTATTAAAATTATTATTTTTTATAAACAAAAACAAATAAAAACTTACACTCAAAAACTTTATTCAAACTTTTTTTGTTCTCTCTTTTTTTATAAACAAAACAAAAACATTAAAAATGTATAACATACAAAACCAAAATACAGACAATTTTAATCAAATAAATGCACAACCTCTAAGTTATCCTACCTCACTAGTTTATTTAAATATACGTTCTTTAAGAAAAAATTTCACACCGTTTTTAGCAACAATACACAACATTATCCAAAACATAAAAATAATCGTATTGGTTGAAACAAATATACACGATGCTGAAAATAATCTGTTTAACATTCCTGGCTTCAACTCACTTTTCTTAAATAGAGAGGAAAGCCGTGGTGGAGGAATAGCGATTTACATTAGGGAAAACATACCCTATACGCAAATATCTATATCCACAATTCAGTATGAAACAATACAAGTTGACATACAAATCAACAACGATAATTTAACTATTATGTCAATTTATCGACCACCGTCATTAAATCCATTGTCATTCATCAACGAGCTTGAAGAAAACATAAACAAAATTAAGAAACAACACAATGCTATAATAATTGGCGATATGAATATTGATATTTGCAAAAATAATAATATAACAACAAAATATATTGAAATGATGTCGTCGTTTGGTTTACAAGGCTTAATTAGTGAACACACAAGAACTGATTTAAACAGAAACACAAGAACATGCATAGATCACATATACGTAAGAAACAAACAAGCAAATACAAACATATATGCAGGCATAGTAAGAACAAATATATCAGACCACTATTCTCTTTACTGCTGTATCTCAATAAATCTTAACAATCAGGGTTCGGAAAACAACGTATTATTACCGTCTTCAAATAGCAATTTACAAATTAGCAGTTTTAAAGTAAACCGAATTGTTAAAAACATCAATTGGAATGAAGAAATTGGCGAATCTGGTAATGTAACGCAAATATACGAACGTATATATAACAAATTTTGTGATATTTATTCAAATTCAAAAACAACAAAAAAAAAAAAAGAAAAACGGAGTATCGACTCAGTGGATGAATGATGATTTAATAAAACAATGTGATTTTAGAGATAAACTTTATAAAAGATGGTTGAACAATAGAAATAATAAAATATACGAAAATGAATATAAAAAATTTAGAAATTTCTTAAATAAAAATTATACTATGCAAAAAATAACTATTACAAAAACAAATTTTTTGAAAATAGAAATAACAGTCGCGCAACGTGGCAAATAGTCAATGAAATAACCGGCAAAAAAATAGTAATATCGACGAAACAGTAGTAAGAAACATGAGAACTCAAAACTTATCTGAAATCGCTAACAATTTCGCTATAAATTTTAAAGAAAACGTACAAAAAATATTGCATAACTGTGACATACAAACTATAATCACCTCTGAAAGAGTTTTACCAAACACTATTTACATAACGCGTACAAATGAAGAAGAAATTTTTAACATTTTAAATGGCTTAAATACAAAAAAAGGAGCTGGTATAGATGGGATAAGACCGAAGGATCTGAAACAGAATGCAAACTTTTTAACTCCTGTTATAACCAAATTTGTAAAAGCAAGCTTGAACAGTGCAACAATACCAGAGCTACTTAAAACGTCCTTGATTCGGCCTATATATAAAAATGGAGTAAAATCCGATTTTAACAACTACCGACCAATATCAATCTTACCCGTTATAGAGAAGATATTGGAAGAAATAGTATGCAGACGAATTACAGACTTTATAGAAAAATATAATGTCATACATAAAAATCAATTTGGTTTCCAAAAAGGAAAGAATATAAACAAATTACTAGGTAACTTCTCAAGCCATATAAACGAAAACCTCAGCAAACATAACCACTGCTTAGCTTTGTTTATAGACTTTAGAAAGGCTTTTGATACTCTGTCTCACAACAAACTTTTGTCTATATTGGAAAAAAATGGCATACGTGGAAACTCCCTGGATTGGTTTAAAAACTATCTGGAATTACGGTCGTATCGGGTTAAAATTTACAGTACCCTTAGTAATAAAACTTCAACTGAACATGGTGTGCCACAAGGATCGAAGTTAGGCCCACTCTTATACATATTATACGCAAATGATATGATGAACACCCTACAGAGGAGCACAACTTTTGCATACGCGGACGATACTGCCATTATAGTAGTAAATAAAAACATTAAATCCGCGATTGAAGTGATGCAACACCAACTGGACACTGTTAATAAATGGTGCCACGACTTTGGGTTATCAATAAACGCAAATAAAACGAAGGCAATGCACATAAAGCCACCGCATTTTGGTAATACATCAATAGATCTGAAATTTCACAACACAGATTGTCTACATAATTTAGGTAACAACAACTGCAACACTCAATGTTCTACATACATCGAAATTGTCAAAACCTACAAATACTTAGGGGTAATAGTTGAAGATAACTTCAAATGGAAACCCCATATAGTACAGCTACAAAAAAAACTAAGGAAATCAGCTTTCATGTTACATCACCTCAGCAACTGCTCATCATATAAGGTCCTAAGGCAAGCATACTATTCATTAGTTGAATCTTAGGCTGAATTTCAGTTTATGGGGGACACCCCTAGAGAAAAAATCTGAATATGCCATCCCCTTCAGAATGTTCCCAGGAGTACGAAAATCATAATGAATAAGGGGGCTCACGCCCCCTATGGGCGTGGCAGTCGAAAAACGACCCGGCCCACCTACGTAGACAATATGGGTATCAAATGAAAGCTAATGTCTTCACGATTCCAAAAATAGCCATAGTTGCCAGATCGGGCGGTTTTTGCAGCCAATACGGCCATTTTTGTTAAATAGGGCGGGGGTGAAAAACGACCCATGCCACCTACTTAGGCAATATTGGTATCAAATGAAAGGAAATGTCTTCACGATTCCAAAAATACCCGTAGTTGCCAGATCGTCCAGAATTTGAGGAAGATATGTTAATTTTTATAAAATGGGGGAAGGACTTTTTTTTTGTTTATTTCTTTTTAGCTCGGCCAGAGGCCGAGCACTCGAGATCCCCGCCGTCTAGAATTAAGACATACTGGAGTTAAAAACCACTAAGCCCGGCCGTAGGCCGGTCACGCAGAAAAACTTTACTAAGCGAAGCCAGTATAACAAATTTTAACAAAATATAAGCAAAAAAAAAGGAAAAAAAAAATTTCCCCCACCCCAAATTTTGCCAAAATGGCCATATCAGCTACAAAAATCGCCCGATCTGGCAACTACGGCTATTTTTGGAATCGTGAAGACATTAGCTTTCATTTGATACCCATATTGTCTACGTAGGTGGGCCGGGTCGTTTTTCGACTGCCACGCCCATAAGGGGCGTGAGCCCCCTTATTCATTATGATTTTCGCACTCCTGGGGTCATTTAAGGGGGCGTGGCATTTTTTTTTTTTCCAGGGGTGTCCCCCATAAACTGAAATTTTGCCGAATCTTATCTGCGACACGGAGTGACAGCATGGGGAACATCTACACACTGTAGGGAACTACAACAAGCACAGAATCGAATTTTACACGATGCTGAAAATAATCTGTTTAACATTCCTGGCTTCAACTCACTTTTCTTAAATAGAGAGGAAAGCCGTGGTGGAGGAATAGCGATTTACATTAGGGAAAACATACCCTATACGCAAATTTCTATATCCACAATTCAGTATGAAACAATACAAGTTGACATACAAATCAACAACGATAATTTAACTATTATGTCAATTTATCGACCACCGTCATTAAATCCATTGTCATTCATCAACGAGCTTGAAGAAAACATAAACAAAATTAAGAAACAACACAATGCTATAATAATTGGCGATATGAATATTGATATTTGCAAAAATAATAATATAACAACAAAATATATTGAAATGATGTCGTCGTTTGGTTTACAAGGCTTAATTAGTGAACACACAAGAACTGATTTAAACAGAAACACAAGAACATGCATAGATCACATATACGTAAGAAACAAACAAGCAAATACAAACATATATGCAGGCATAGTAAGAACAAATATATCAGACCACTATTCTCTTTACTGCTGTATCTCAATAAATCTTAACAATCAGGGTTCGGAAAACAACGTATTATTACCGTCTTCAAATAGCAATTTACAAATTAGCAGTTTTAAAGTAAACCGAATTGTTAAAAACATTAATTGGAATGAAGAAATTGGCGAATCTGGCAATGTAACGCAAATATACGAACGTATATATAACAAATTTTGTGATATTTATTCAAATTCAAAAACAACAAAAAAAAAAAAGAAAAACAGAGTATCGACTCAGTGGATGAATGATGATTTAATAAAACAATGTGATTTTAGAGATAAACTTTATAAAAGATGGTTGAACAATAGAAATAATAAAATATACGAAAATGAATATAAAAAATTTAGAAATTTCTTAAATAAAAAATTATACTATGCAAAAAATAACTATTACAAAAACAAATTTTTTGAAAATAGAAATAACAGTCGCGCAACGTGGCAAATAGTCAATGAAATAACCGGCAAAAAAATAGTAATATCGACGAAACAGTAGTAAGAAACATGAGAACTCAAAACTTATCTGAAATCGCTAACAATTTCGCTATAAATTTTAAAGAAAACGTACAAAAAATATTGCATAACTGTGACATACAAACTATAATCACCTCTGAAAGAGTTTTACCAAACACTATTTACATAACGCGTACAAATGAAGAAGAAATTTTTAACATTTTAAATGGCTTAAATACAAAAAAAGGAGCTGGTATAGATGGGATAAGACCGAAGGATCTGAAACAGAATGCAAACTTTTTAACTCCTGTTATAACCAAATTTGTAAACGCAAGCTTGAACAGTGCAACAATACCAGAGCTACTTAAAACGTCCTTGATTCGGCCTATATATAAAAATGGAGTAAAATCCGATTTTAACAACTACCGACCAATATCAATCTTACCCGTTATAGAGAAGATATTGGAAGAAATAGTATGCAGACGAATTACAGACTTTATAGAAAAATATAATGTCATACATAAAAATCAATTTGGTTTCCAAAAAGGAAAGAATATAAACAAATTACTAGGTAACTTCTCAAGCCATATAAACGAAAACCTCAGCAAACATAACCATTGCTTAGCTTTGTTTATAGACTTTAGAAAGGCTTTTGATACTCTGTCTCACAACAAACTTTTGTCTATATTGGAAAAAAATGGCATACGTGGAAACTCCCTGGATTGGTTTAAAAACTATCTGGAATTACCTTCGTATCGGGTTAAAATTTACAGTACCCTTAGTAATAAAACTTCAACTGAACATGGTGTGCCACAAGGATCGAAGTTAGGCCCACTCTTATACATATTATAAGCAAATGATATGATGAACACCCTACAGAGGAGCACAACTTTTGCATACGCGGACGATACTGCCATTATAGTAGTAAATAAAAACATTAAATCCGCGATTGAAGTGATGCAACACCAACTGGACACTGTTAATAAATGGTGCCACGACTTTGGGTTATCAATAAACGCAAATAAAACGAAGGCAATGCACATAAAGCCACCGCATTTTGGTAATACATCAATAGATCTGAAATTTCACAACACAGATTGTCTACATAATTTAGGTAACAACAACTGCAACACTCAATGTTCTACATACATCGAAATTGTCAAAACCTACAAATACTTAGGGGTAATAGTTGACGATAACTTCAAATGGAAACCCCATATAGTACAGCTACAAAAAAAACTAAGGAAATCAGCTTTCATGTTACATCACCTCAGCAACTGCTCATCATATAAGGTCCTAAGGCAAGCATACTATTCATTAGTTGAATCTTATCTGCGACACGGAGTGACAGCATGGGGAACATCTACACACTGTAGGGAACTACAACAAGCACAGAATCGAATTTTAAAAATAATATGGAAAAAACAACCGCCAAAAATAAACCAAAACACCAATGTTGTCAACAACATTACTAGAACTACATCCAGCAACATCATAGCAACCAGCAACGACACAATCAGCAACAACATTACCAATAACAACACAATTACCAACAACAATACTGCAATCGTCACAAGAACAAACCACTTTCAAAACAACAATAATACAGATGACAAAAAAATTGTCAAAGATTTACATGTCCTTAACATAAAAGGAATATACAATACAACAATAGTGAACGAATTCATCAATGAAAGTAGATTCCTGATTCCTATTGATCATGAACATAATACCAGAAGAAGGTCACAAAGAAGATTAAGAGTCGAACGTTACCGCAACAACTACGGCAAAAGCACGTTAAATGTCTCTTTGCCCCTTATTTTAAACACAATACCAACAAATATACTAGGAACAACAAACCCACATAAAAAGAAGAAATTAATAAAAAACTTTTTTCTAGAATCGCAATGAATGCAACCTTATAAATGAAGTTACAAAATATTTTTACTTTCCTGCAGACAAGCCCTGTGGCTTAGCGGGTACTAGGTTAATTTTTTAAAATGTATTATATATATAATTCAATAAAATGAATGAAAAAAAAAAAAAATATAGGTATAAGTAGTAAAATATAATAAGTATAATATTAAGATAATGGGTGATGTGTTCGCACTACACCTACCTTCCTTTGGAAAAAAAAATAAATTTTCAAACCCAAATCAGGTGATCAGTCTGTTTGGTTTTTTAAAATTTGTTTTTTTATTTTTTTTTTTTGATATTACAATTCTAATATTTTAAAATTTTTTTTTTTTTTTTTGTAGTCTTAATATTTTCTAGTAATTTTAAGTTATTACAATATTATTTTAAAATTTTCAAAATTTTTTGGATAATGTATAGTAATGTTTAGTAATTGCAATACTGTTTTAAAATTAAAAAATTTTTTTTTTTTTTTTTATTTTTCTAGTAAAAAGTTTTAATTTTGTTTTTTTTTCTTTAACTTTTAATTTTTGATATAGTAATGTTTAATTTTTACAATGTTATTTTTGAAGAAAAAATTGTTTTAATTTCTGATATAATAGTTTTTAGTTTTTACAATGTTATTTTTTCGAAATTTGTTATTTTTTGTTTAATTATTACAACAGTAAAGGTTTTATTTAAACAAATTTTTAATTAATTTTGTTTTCTAATAATGTATAGTAATATTTAATTATTTGCCAACCTTGCTCCGTCCATAAAGGACGGTTTTTTCTTTGTTTGAAGCCTCATTATAATAAGTTACGTTTACTCCATTTATTTTTGTTACAATAAACGGGCCATCACATATATTACCAAATTTATCATATGGTTCTTTTTTTATTAATACCTTGTCATTGATTTTTAAATTTAACGGTTTTGACAAGTTATTGTAACATAACAATAGTTATGTTAAAGAATTGTTTGAATAAAGCTTTTATCTAAGTTGAGTTAATAACAAATGTCATTTATAGAAAATATGTGATAAATGATTATGAATAATGTAAAGAATAAATAATGGAATTTATAATTTAACTGTTACTGAGAATACATTTATCACTCTCTTAGCTTTATGCAGATACACATATTTTAGAATAAGTATAATAAGAAACATTGTAATTAACGAAAGACAGTTAATAAAGATATGTTGAATTATTAACATCACATGGCGCAGTCGAGTTCGACAGTTAAAAAAGAAACTGATCACGTGGAAACAGACGAAAAAGAAAATTTTGAAGACGTAGAAGGTGCAGAAAATTTTAAAATAATAATGGATTTTGTTAAACCGGTTAGCTGTTTGGTTTTAAATGGAAATGTCGTTGAAAATTGGAGAAAATTTATCCAAAATTTTGAAATTTTTTTGGAAGCAGCAGATTTGTCAAAAAAAAGTGACTCAAGAAAAGTAGCTGTTTTTTTGAATGCTATTGGTGAAGAAGGGTTGGAACTGTTCCAAACATTTAATTTGACTGCAGATGAAAAAAAGTGTTATAAAGATGTTGTTGCTGCTTTTGAAAATTTTTGCGTTCCAAAGAAACGTATAGTTTACGAAAGGTTTTTATTTTTTTCAAGAATCCAAAAAGATATGGAACCGTTTGACAACTTTTTGGTAGATATAAAAAAGCTTAGCAAAGCATGTGATTTTGGTGAACAGCAAACATCTTTAATGAGAGATCGAATTGTGCTTGGAATAAATAATAAACGCTTGCAAGAAAAGCTGCTAGAGAAGGATGTAGATTTTGAAAGGGCAGTAGAAATGTGTAGAGCTGCAGAAATATCTGAAGGTCAAACAAAGGTGATACAAATGACTAGTGGTGGTGCTGTGGCTGCTGCGGGTAGTGCTGTTGTTGGTAGTATGGTGCATCAAATAAACACAAACAAAAAGGAGAGTAACTACAAAAACAAATTTAGTAGAAATGACAATATTACAGCATACAAACAAAATGATTCGTTTCAATGTAAAAAATGTAATAGACATCATAAACCAATGCAATGCCCAGCTTTTGGTAAAAAATGTATAAAATGTAATCAATTGAATCATTTTGCTGTTTGCTGTAATCAGAAAAACGTGTCTTGTATTGAAAATGTTGATAGTGATACTGATAATGACATTTTTTATATTAACATGATTTCAGATAGAAAAAAAAATAAGTGGGTACACAATTTAAAAATTGAGGAAAGTTTCGTGGAAGTGAAATTGGATACAGGCAGCGATGCGAATGTTTTATCATACAAAGTTTTTAAAGAAATTAAATCTCAGAGTAAAATATATCCAACATCTACGGTACTCGAAGTCTATGGCGGTCAAAAAATAACACCTATTGGTGAATCTTTTTTGAAATGTTATTACAACCACAAAATGAGTATTGAAAAATTCATCATTATTAAAGAAAATTACCGTTCCATACTGGGAGAAAAGGCGATGGAAAAATTGGAGATTGTGAAAAAAATAAATAATTTAGAAATAAAAAGAGAATATACAACAACAAAAGAAGATTTTATTGCAAAAAACGCGGATGTTTTTAATGGAGTAGGCAGTTTTCCAGGTAAATATAAAATTAAGTTGACGGAAAACGCAATCCCTGTAGTAAAACCACCTCGAAGGGTTCCATTAAAAATATTAAAACCCCTACAACATTCGTTAGATGCTTTAATAGAAAAAAATATTATATCAAAAGTTAATGAACCAAGAGATTGGGTACATAATTTGGTAATAATTGAAAAATCTGATGGAACGTTGCGTTTGTGTTTAGACCCACGCAATTTGAACAAATATGTTAAAAAAGAGCAACATTTAATTCCTACATTAGATGAAATATTACCAAAATTAAATAATGCAAAATATTTTAGTGTATTGGACTTAAAAGAAGGTTTTTATCAAGTAGAACTGGACGAAGAATCCAGAAAATTATGTACTTTCGCTACACCTTTTGGTTCCTTTCATTTTAATCGATTACCATTTGGATTAAGCACAGCGCCGGAAATTTTTCAAAGAAAAAATGAAGAAAATTTTTCTAATATACCAAATATTGCAATTTATATTGATGACTTACTGATTTATGGAAAAACACTAGAAGAACATGATGAAGCACTAGGAAATGTTATTAACAGAGCAAGAGAATTAAACATCAAATTTAATCCGAAAAAACTTCAATATAAAGTTAAAGAGATTGATTATCTTGGTCATAAATTTACTACTAATGGGATTTTGCCTAGTAAAGAGAGAATAAATGCAATTCAAAATTTAAGAGATCCAAACAATAAAAAGGAACTTCAAAAATTTTTGGGATTAGTAAACTATGTGAGATCATTTATTCCAAACTTAGCAGAAATAACTTCACCTTTAAGAGAGCTTTTAAAGAAAAATACTCTCTTTGTCTGGCAAAAAGCTCATTCAGACACTGTTGCTAAAATTAAAGAAATGCTCGTAAGTTCTGTTGTACTGAAACCTTTTGATGAAAATAAACAAATTTTTATACAAACCGATGCTTCTCAAAATGGTTTAGGTTGCTGTTTGTTGCAAAACAATGCACCTATCGCATATGCTTCAAGAAGCTTATCAGAAACAGAACAGAGATACGCTCAAATAGAAAAAGAGCTTTTAGCTATAATTTTTAGTTGTAGAAAGTTTCATCATTATATTTATGGAAGAGAAGTTATTATAAAAACAGACCACAAACCACTGATAGGACTAATGGAAAAAGAAATTTATAAAATACCGTCTGGAAAACTTCAAAGAATGTGTTTACGTTTACTAAATTATAATGCTAAACTTGAGTATTTACCAGGGAAATACATGTATATTGCAGATTATTTGTCGAGAAATCCTTTGAAATTAAAACCTTCAGAAGAGGAACCAGTTTTTTATGAATCAATATTATCAATTAATGTAAGTGAGAAAAGAGAAAATCAACTTAAAGAAGAAACTAAAAAAGATGAACAATTAAGCAAAATTTTATTATTTTATAAAAACGGTTGGCCAAAAGATAAAAGCAAGGTACCAGAAAATTTACGTTTTTATTTTGGTAAGAGAAATGATATTATTGAAAATGATGGTATTTTTTACTATAATGATAAAATAATGATACCAGATTCTTTGAAAACAGACATGTTAAATTTGCTACATGAATCTCATATGGGAATTTGTAAAACGCAGAAACGGGCTAGGTCCGTAATGTACTGGAAAAATATGAATAGTGATATAGAAGAAAAAATTTTCAACTGTAAAATATGTGATCAGTTTTCAAAAAACAATATGAAAGAACCTTTTATACCACATGAAATACCGTCGATTCCATTTCATAAAGTCGGATGTGACATTGCAACATATGGTGGTAAAGATTACCTTATAGTCGTGGACTACCTTAGCAAATGGATTGAGTATAAATTATTGAGAAACAAAACATCATCTGAAATTATTAAACATTGGGTGGAAATTTTTTCGCAATTTGGTATACCCAAAATAATAATAGCAGACAATGTTCCATTCGGTTCATTCGAATGCAAAAGCTTTGCCACTAAGTGGAATATCGAGATAATAACAAGTTCTCCATTATACCCAAAGTCAAATGGTTTGGCTGAGAGATCAGTTCAAATCATAAAAAATATTTTTAAAAAATCAACAACACATGAAGAAATATGTGTTCAACTAATGGAGTACAGAAATACTCCAACTCAAGATATGAATTTAACCCCATCACAACTCATGTTCAACCGATTGTTGCGAACAAAATTACCAGTCTCTGATAAGCTTTTATCTGCAAACTACAATAACAACATAAAAGAACAAATAATAAAAAAAAGTCAAAACAATGAAAAATATTATAACAGATCAACAAGAAGAGAACAAAAATTTCAGGAGGGAGATAAAGTATTAATTAAAGATCGCAACAAATGGAAAGACGGAACTATTTTGTATAAATGGAATACTCCACGTTCATACATTGTTGAAGATGGAGAAGGCAAAGAGTACCGAAGGAATAGTTGGTTTTTAAAAAATAAAAGTTTAAAAAATCGTTCAGTATCCAATTCCACTCTTTAACGAAAAAGGGGGAGATGTAACATAACAATAGTTATGTTAAAGAATTGTTTGAATAAAGCTTTTATCTAAGTTGAGTTAATAACAAATGTCATTTATAGAAAATATGTGATAAATGATTATGAATAATGTAAAGAATAAATAATGGAATTTATAATTTAACTGTTACTGAGAATACATTTATCACTCTCTTAGCTTTATGCAGATACACATATTTTAGAATAAGTATAATAAGAAACATTGTAATTAACGAAAGACAGTTAATAAAGATATGTTGAATTATTAACATCACAGTTATCATACAATTTTTTATTTCTTTGTTTATGTTTTTCTATAAGGTCTTTTGTCATTATATGTGATTTTTGTAAACGGTATTTAATTTCCTTTGCATAATTGTCAGCGTTGTAAATGGGATCAATTTTTTCTAACTGTAATTCGTTTGGCATAATTGCGCTTCTTCCAAAAACTAACTCAAATGGTGTATACTTGTTGTCAAACACTGAACTCGACGTTGAGTTATGAAAAAATGTAAAATACTTTAAATAAGTGTCCCAGTCTGAAATGGTTTCTTTAATATATAATCTGATATATTCGTTGAAAACACGATGATTTCGTTCGACAGTTCCTAACGTTTGGTGGTGATAAGGCGTTGAAAAATTAATTTGAATTTTTAATAATTTACACATTTCGCAGAAAATTTCGTTTTTAAATTCTGTTCCTAAATCTGAAACAATGACATTCATCCTGCCGTAAATCAAAATAAAGTTTTTAAAGATTGCTTGTGCAATCGTTGTTGCTTTCTTGTCAGGTAAAGCAATAGTGACCAAATATTTTGTAAAATCGCAAATTAAAGTTAGTGCATACTTATTGGCAATGGGCCAATAGTGTCCAATACTATGACGTCAAAAGGTTTTATGGGTGTTGGTGTTAATACAAGTTTTTCTTTAGTTCCTGTTTTTACCTTGTTTAGATTACATTTTTCACAATTTTTTTACAAATGAAGCGATATCCCTTGTCATTCTCTTCCAATAGTATTTTGTTTTTAGTTTCGCGTACAATCGTTTACGTCCACAGTGACCGCCTATAATTGGATCGTTATGATAGATTTCCAAAAGTTGTCTTTTTTTATTTTCGTCGAATACCTTTTCAATTGGTTCAACTAACAAAATTTCAAATGTTTTTAATATTTTATTACCATGGTTTTTTAATTCTTGAATGGTGTATAATGTAAAAATTTTATCGTTTTTTGCCCATTCTGCTATATAAATGTTGTTATTGTTGGCTTCTTTTTGTAGCCGTAAAAGCATATCATCGAAATTTAATGTTTCATTAACAATATCAACATTTATAGAAAATTTAAGTTTAAACTTGTTAAAAATTTTCAATTGTATATGAGTTACTTTCTCATTTTCGTAATTTATTACTGATTTAATTTTTGCAACTTTTCGGCTAAATTCTTGTGAAAATTTATCATAAATTTGTAATTTTAAAGGTTTTTCAACTTTTTCTAATGGCTTTTCATTTATGTCGTTTCGCTTAGACATCGCGCGAGTTGTCATAGCTAAAATACTTTTATTATCTGTATTTTTCAATTCGTCAATTGAAATACGAGATAAGGCATCTGCCCCGACATTATTTTTGCCTTTTATGTATTCAATAGAAAAGTTATATTCTGATAATTTGAGCCTGATTTTTGTCAATTTAGACGATGGATCCTTCATATTGAAAAAGTTCCAATTCTATAATTGCTTTTTTCTGATCTGATAAACTGAAAGCTTTGGAAGCATAATATATAGGTAAATCGTGTCCATTAAAATTTTGACTAAGAATTGCTCCGCAACCAATCTTTGATGCGTCGACTGTGATAAGAAATTGTTTTGAAAAGTCTGGATATTGAAGAATTTTTGGAGAAATTAATTCCATTTTTAGTTTTTCAAAGGATTGTTGACATTTTTCGTCCCAAACAAAAGGAATCTTTTTCCTTGTAATGTAGTTTAGGGGTGCTGCAAGAGACGCGAAATTAGGAATGAATCTCCTGTAATAGTTTGCAAAAGCAACGAAACGTTTCACAGAATCTTTGTCTGTGGGTACTGTATATTTTTTGACAGCCGAAATTTTGGCGTCATCGGGCAAAAGCCCGTTTAAGGTACATCTATGACCCAAAAATGTAACCTCCGGTCTAAAAAAATTGCATTTATATGGGTTAATCTTCAAATTAAATTTCTTTAATATTTTAAAAACATCGGTTAGGTTTTTTAAGTGATGTTGTTTACTACATCCAACTACGATGATGTCATCTATATATAAAAATGCTTTATTAGGTTCTAAACCTGAAAATGCTATTGACATCATGCGGGAAAACGAATTTGGAGCTACATTTAACCCAAATGGTAAAACCTTCCAACGGAATGCACCTTTATCAGTATTAAAAGATGTTACATCTCTTGACTCAGCATGAAGAGGTATCTGATGAAAACCAGAAAATAAATCGATAATAGAAAAGTGTTTAGCTCGACCCAAATTGTCAAGTATGTCATCTATCGTAGGAAGAGGAAATTCGTCAGCTATTAACTTTTTATTGATAGCTCTGAAATCGACACACATACGATATGATTTGCTTTCATTTGGACTCTTTTTTGGCACTAAAATTAAAGGACTATTGTAATTGGAAGTACTTGGTTCGATTAAATCATTATGAAGTAAACTCTGAACCTGATTTATTATTTCAGTTCTTTGTGTATACGGAAGGCGATAGTTTTTTATATAAACTGGCGATGTATCATTGAGCCTTAACTTTCGCTCATAGAAGTTATTGATTGTCATTTTGTCATTTTTTAACGTGAAAATATCAGCATATTTTTCGCATAAGGACATTAAATCTTCTCTGATATAATCTGGCATTTTATCCTTTAAAATTGTTTTAAGATTCGTAACACGATCACTACAAGGAATATTCTTATTTATTGAGTAAATATAAAAATTAGAAATTTTTTCAAATTTAACGTTATAGTTTTAAACGAATTTTGTATCATTTGTTGTATTTAGGATACGTAAAACTGGATCTTTTGAATGCACTTACTAATAAAAACACCTTCACAAATTTCCTGTGAGTCAATAAAAACTGGTTCTGTGACCTTGTCCAAATGGAACATTCTAAATACTTCACACCTCGGTGGGATATAACAAGAATTTTCGCTAATTCCATGAGAAATAGGAATTATAACTTTTTTGTCACATAGATAAAAAGATACTGTCATTTCATTATAATCAATTTTACACTTATTTGTTTTTAAAAAATCTTTACCTAATATGCCATCTGATGGTATATTGAAGTTTTCAGGAACAATATGAAAAATTTGTGGTATCGAATGGTTGGAAAATTGTAATTTTGTACTGATTGTACCTAATGATGGGGGTGTGTTTGCAGTTACACCAACAATATTGATGGTTTCCTGACTATATATAGGGAAATTATCTTTTAAACATGAAATTTTGATGACTGATATATCAGCTTGGGAATCTACTACGAAAGAGTTGTTCTTGTAAAATGATGCGGTACAATTTAAATTTATAAAATTGTATCTACCTCGACCTGAGTAGTTACCTCGAAACTTGTTATTCTGTCCATAATTATCGTGAGACTTTGAATTCGCTTTATGATTATTTCTATGTGAAAATTGGTAATTGTTCCTACCACGATTATTAAAATTTTTGTTTTTACTATATCTCATTGTTAGAACTTGACTATCTCTTACGCTTGTGGACTCTTCATTGGTTAGCTTTGCCACGACATCCTTAGGTTCGTTAAAAACCGTAGATGCAATAATTGCCTTCACCATGTCTGATTTTGCATTACTTCTGCAGATATTAACCGTCTGCTCTACCGCCTTCTCGTGAGCTTTCTCTTTATTCATCCCTTCCATTACGAGGGAACGCTGTAAGGCATCTGCCAAATCTTCCACATTTCTCGAGAATTCTGTATAATTGTTGTTTTTGATGTACAAAGCTGCCATCCTACCAGCTACCACTTTCGAATTGTCCGGTTTAATCTTTGTTTTAAGAGCGTTTTTAATTTGTTCTACACTATTAATACCCTCAGGCAGAATTTCCCCCGCCTTTCCATCTAATTTTGATTTTATGAATGCTATAAGAGTTACCTGTAAATTTTCCGCTGTTATTTCTTCTATTAGATTTTTTTTTTTTTTTAATTTTAACCAATACTCAGGGGATGCCCAGTACTCATGCAGTGCATTGTATTGATCAGGAAAATAGGGTTTGGGAGGGAGGAAAGAGGGAGTAGTTTTTGTGGATATTTGATTTAAATTTTTCTAAATTGTAAGTAACAGGGAAGACTTCTGCGGGAAGTTTGTTCCACATACGAATCGTTCGACTAAAAAACGAATTTTCTCTGTAATGCGTTGTGCGAAACACAGGACAATCAACTACAAACGGATGTGCTCTACGAGATAAGCGGGTATTACGAATAAAAACTCGGGCTCGTGGAATAAGTTCACTTATCTCAGATGAGCATCTCCCATGGTAATATCGATAGAAAAGTGTCACAAAACCCACATTCCGACGATGCTCCAATGAATCAATGGAGTTGGATACACTACTGTCATTGATAAGCTTCACCGCCCTCCCCTGAACACGGTCCAGAAGCTTCAGAATAGACAGTGGAGCCCCTGCCCATATATGAGAGTTGTATTCCATTTTTGGCCGGATATAGCTGGTATAAATAGTAAGGAGATCGGATGGAGTGAAGTAAGTCTTGCACCGTTTTAGAAATCCGAGACACTTGAATGCCTCTTTCGACACTTGAAATACGTGCTTATTCCAACTGACATCACACTGTATTCTCATGCCCAGAACATCAAGAGTATCCGATTCCTCAAGACCTATACCATCCATAGTTACAGATGACAATGTTAATTCCACAGCCCGTCTGACTGACCCCACTCGGAGATTGTAAAAAGGTCTTGATTGAGTGTGTCATTCATGTTCTGCCGCATGCCCTCTATCTCCAAAGAGCTTGGCCTGTGATCGAATGAAAATGAATGACAAATGTTGCTGTCATCTGCAAAAGAGTAGATAGGATTGAAGGTCTGACCAAGAAGGTCATTAATAAAAATAAGAAAAAGGGTAGGAGAAAGAACAGAACCTTGCGGTACCCCTGAATTAAGCTGAAACTCGTTTGATGAGACCCCATGTAGAACAACACGTATAGTGCGGTCTCTGAGAAAACTCGTTATAAATCGAGAGAAGACACTACCGACACCAAAAGCAACTAGCTTAGTCACGAGTGCCCCGTGCCACACACGATCGAACGCCTTAGAAATATCTAGAGCAACCACTTTACTCTCACCAAAGCGGTGGATTGACCGGCTCCAACGTTCCGATAGAAACGCCAACAGGTCTCCCGTAGATCGACCACTACGGAAGCCATACTGTCGATCATTTAAAAGTGAATTGGTCTCTAAATATTTCACAAGATGGTGGTTAACCATCGTCTCCATCACTTTGGAGAGCGCAGAGCAAATTGCGATTGGGCGGTAATTTTCAGGGTTGTTAGCCGCACCCTTTTTAGGGATAGGCTGGACATTGGCCACCTTCCAGCATGAGGGGAAAATTCCCGCACGGTACGAAGAGCTGAAAAGTTTTGCCAATGGACGTGCCAACGTTAAAGAGCACTGTTTCAGCACCAGTGCTGATATGCCATTTTGTATAATAAATTTTTTGTTCCGTCGAATTATCACTTTTCACCTTACTGTCAGTTACCGTTTCTGAATTTGGTTCTAATTTTTCATCAATGTCTGTTTCAGAATCCGAATTCGTCATCACTTTTCTCTGTACGAGTTCAAATAAATCTACACCAATTTGTATTTTATATTCCAATTTACAAAAACACTTCAACAAATATTTCCTGCACATATTTTGTTATGTGTTATTATTTTCAACTCTGTAGTTAAGTTATCCTTATAAGGGGTGATGTATAACAAAATATCGTTAAAATTTTGGATTAATAAGTCTATATATTCTTCTACTTTACTCTGGTTCGTAGAGATTGGACGATTTTGGAGTACCCTTTTTTTAATTTTGTAAAAATTTGCTAATAATTCGTCAAACCGTATAATCTCAAAATCTGACATTTATTATTATAAAGCTTCAATACATAAATTTTGTACTTTAATGGTTTTTCCCAATTAATGAATTCCAATTTGCAAAATGTAAAAATTACTTTTTGTGTTGACGCTATTTACACAAGCTTTTTATTTTGTAATTTATTGTTGTTTATCAAATTTAAATTTGTGTTTTTTTTTCATTAAACACTTTTCACTGAGTGGGGAAAATAAAAGTTCTTTTATTTATATTTTTGTTAAAAATTTATTAAATTTTATTTTAAATATTTTGAAAAATGAAAATTTTTTTTTGAAATTTTTTATTATTTGTATTTTTGTTAAGATTTTATGAAAATTTTGAAAAGTTTTGTTGTTGGTTGTGAGTCGTGTTGTATGTGTTCATTTGTGATGGTAAGTTGAGGTATTTATTTAACTGTTTTTTTTCTTGTTTTATTCTTTTCTCTTATATTTACTGTACCACTTTTTTAAATCACGCCACTTCACTACAACGGTATTTTCTTTTCTGTACACTGTATGTGGTTTTGTATTGTTCTAGAGATTTTTCGGCTTATTTTTATTCTTTTTCTTTCAGTTTTTTTTTAAAGTTTTTTCTTTAATATTTATATTTCTGTATTTTTTTTGATAAAATTGTTTTTTCAGCATAATTATTAAATAATATTCTGTTTTTTTTTATTTTTAACACACAAACCGCATTCACCTGTTGCCGTCTACTGTATGTGTTTTGGTTGTTCTATTTTATTCTTTTTTTTCTTAACGTAGACGCAAAACGATTTTTTTTCGAGTTTAATTTTTTTAGGTTATAAACTTTTCATTTTACACATTTTTTTCTATATAAATTGTATTTGTGTTTTTTTATTGTGGATTTTATTTTTAAAGTTTATTATTTTTCCACTGTTAAACGTTTTTAGTTTTTTTTTTTAAATGTTTTTAATTTTGTTAACTTATTGTTATTTAAATGTTTTTTCCACTTTTTCTTTGATTTATTCACTTATTCAATAATTTTCTAGTTTTTTTTCCACACACAAATAAAATGTGTTCTCTTTTTACCGTCACGGTCGCCATATGGTGGATGGTGGCAAAGAGATCGAGAATCCGAAATGAAAAAACAAGATGATGGTTTGATGGTTTTCACAAGACTGTCTGTTAGCAGCTTTATTAAATATATTTTGAGTTATGCTTAGAGTTATTGAGTGTATAGAATAATAGTAGTATAGTTATATTATAATAAGAGCAAGTAAGTTAGATATAGGTATAAGTAATAATATAGGTAAGAGTAAGTAAGTTAGATATAGGTATAAGTAGTAAAATATAATAAGTATAATATTAAGATAATGGGTGATGTGTTCGCACTACAGGATAAAGCATTAACATGGTATCGAAACAACAATAAATATTGGCAACTATGGCGATTATTTAAAAATGATTTTTGTGAATTTTTCCTCCCACCTAGATTTTTTGAAAAATTAGAAGATGAAATACGTAAACGTACCTAACGTCCGAGAGAAACCTTTAAAGATTACGTGCTCTCGCTGCAAACTCTTATGCGACATACTAATATCAACGAAACCCAAAAATTGGAAAGAATTTTTAGAAACGCTCAGGCTGACTACCAATTATATATTCGTAGGAAAGATTTCGAAACACTTCAGGATCTTATATCATTGGCAGATGACCTAGAAAGTATTTTAACACCATCACAGCAAAACCGTAGGATCACTCTCGAATGATAGCCGGTCCAATGAGACAAATAGAACCACCGCGAAATAATGAACAGAGACGTTCGGGAAATGCCTTCGGAGGTCGTCAACACTGAGGGATGACGGTCCTCCGAGAAAACGACCCTCAATCCATTTAACTTCCCTTCATTGCGAAGAAACCAGACTTATTGCCAAAATACTTATAGAAAATAAATTAGTTAGTGCCATAATCGATACAGGAGCCACCCGAAGTTTCATCAAACCAGAGTTTGCCACCACTTTAGGAACCAACCCCGTTTCTGTGTCAGAAAACATCGATGTCATATTAGCAGATGGATCACGAAAAACTGTGTCAAGAGCCGTGAAACACACTATCACTTTGGGAAATGGTACAACTAAATTTCACTTTCTACTAATGCCCGATTTTAACGAAGATGTCCTCCTCGGTCTGGACTTTCTAAGAGTTTTTAAAACCACCATTATCTGCGCCGGCCTGTCTATTACTTGTGAAGCTAAGAAGATTTCAACGGAACAATGTCGAAGTATTATGGAAGAAGAGGTGAGTGAAAAAGAAAACTCAAATCTTAGTAAAAAGAGGGAAATAGAAAAAATATCAGAGCAAGTACCGCACCACCGAACCCGAGATGACCACTCCTTTGAAGACCAACAGAAAATTAAAATTTTTTTAGAATCAGAATTACCAAAATTTCAAAATCTCCATGGTTTATCAAACATAGCAACCCATAAAATAGTAATGAAAGATGATAGACCCATAAAAATTCGCTACGGTCAACGGAATCCGGCTATGCAAGCCATTATCGACGGTGAAATTAATAATTTAATAGCTAGGGGGTGTATTGAACCATCAAATAGCCCTTATAGTTTTCCAATCACATTAGTTAAGAAGAAAAATGGCTCATGGAGAACTTGTATGGACTTCCGCCAATTAAATCTCAAGTCAGTACCAGATGCACACCCTTTACCTCGTATCGATACGATTTTAAACCGGCTCCGCGATGCCAACTATGTGAGTAGTCTAGATCTCAAAGACGGGTATTGGCAAATACCTATGGATAAAGAAAGTAGAAAATACACCGCGTTGCTGTCTCTGTTCGTGGATTATATCAATGGCGGGTGATGCCATTTGGCCTACACTCCGCTCCTGCAACATTTCAAAGAGCCTTAGATAGCGTAATTGGGCCTGACATGGAACCTCACGCGTTTGCATACCTCGACGACATTATTGTCATTGGCAAGACCTTAGAAAATCATCTTTCAAATTTAAGAGAAGTTTTTCGACGACTACAAGCTGCTAACCTTAAAATAAATCCGGAGAAATGTGAGTTCTTTAAACGTGAAACCAAATATTTAGGACATGTCGTGAGCGGCAACGGTATAAAAACGGACCCAGACAAGGTATCCGCTATAGCAGAAATACCCGCTCCAAAGAGTGTTAAGGAAGTTAGAAGTTTCTTAGGGGTAGCATCATGGTACCGAAGGTTTGTCCCAGACTTTGCAACCATCTCACAACCACTTACCCTTTTATTAAAAAAAGGAAAACACTGGAAATGGGGAGAGGAACAACAACGTGCATTTGATAACTTAAAAATAAAATTAACGGAAGCGCCTGTTCTAGCTTACCTAGATTTTACCAAAACATTTACACTCCAAACCGACGCCAGTGATTATGGATTGGGTGCAGTACTCACTCAAGAATTGGATGGCGCTGCACGTGTGATTGCATATGCAAGCCGTCATCTAAATAAAGCTGAAAAGAACTATTCTACGACCGAAAAAGAATGCTTAGCGATTATATGGGGTGTACGAAAAATGAGATCATTTTTAAAAGGCTACAAGTTCACCGTACTTACAGACCACTTATCACTAAAATGGCTAAATTCAATTGAGAATACAACTGGGAGACTAGCTAGATGGGCCTTAGAATTACAGCAGTATAATTTTTCCGTGCAATATAGAAAAGGAAAACATAACGTAGTCGCTGATGCCTTATCTCGTCAACCTTTAGAAGTTCTAAATCTTGCCAGCGTTAGGAATGCAAATCAAGCCGAATGCCCATGGTTAAAAGGAAAAATAAAAGACGTACGTCAGAATCCGGGAAAATTTTCAGATTACACTATCATAGAAAATCAACTTTACCGTCACTTTCCTTGCCATCTGAATGATGAGGAGGATACTCCTTGGAAATTATGTGTAGCAGGCCCAATGAGACAACGGGTTCTGCAAGAAAACCATGATAACGCTGCATCAGGCCATCTAGGTATTAGAAAGACAATTAATAGAGTTGCAAATAGGTACTATTGGCCTAGAATGTTTCACGATGTGGGTCGATACGTTCGTCGTTGTGAATCGTGCCAATGCCATAAAGTCTTACAACAACGGCCTGCGTTAGAAATGTTAACACGAGTCCCTGAGGAACCATGGGCCACAATATGCTCAGATTTTGTTGGACCGTTGGCCCGATCGAAATATGGCTACACAATGCTTCTGGTGTTTTTCGACAGATTTTCAAAATGGAGCGAGTTAATACCCTTACGAAAGGCAACAGCAGAAAGTTTAGTTAAATCATTTCGGGAGAGAATAATCTCAAGGTACGGCGTTCCGAAGACCATCATTACAGATAATGGTACACAATTCACTTCACGTATTTTTCAACGCTATTTGGAAGAAATCGGAGTTCACCAACAATTGACAGCCCCATATACGCCACAAGAAAATCCTACTGAACGAGCAAACCGTACCATTAAAACAATCATCGCACAGTTTTCAACTAATCAACACAATAAATGGGGTGAGTCGCTACCAGAAATTATGTTAGCAATCAACACCAGTGTGTCAGAGTCAACAGGTTATTCTCCAGCATACCTAACTCAAGGTCGAGAACCCCGTTTGCCTAAAGCATTATATGATGAAGTAACAGTTGGAACAGGAGCTAGAAACCCAAGTCCAGATGAGCGTGCTAAGGAAATGAAAGAAATATTTACGTTAGTTAGAAGAAATTTGGCCAGGTCTTCACAGGACCAAAGACGACACTATAATCTACGCCGAAGAACGTGGAAACCCAAGATTGGGGACTTAGTTCTAGTACGACAACATCCGCTTTCAAAAGCGGCCGATAATTTCGCGGCTAAACTTGCACCGAAGTACGGAGGGTCCTTATTCGGTAGAAAAATTTGTGTCCCCCGTTATCGTTAGTCTTCGGGGGGAAAATGTCACCGAGACTCGTACTGCTCATCTAAGCGAATTAAAACCTTATGAAGATTAACTTTTATGTCTTACTAATTATAATTTTTTTTCTCTGTTTTTTTTTTGGTCTTGCTTGGATCCTCGGAAGAAATAAAAAGAAAAATGGCAAAGAAATACGAAGAATCGGCAAGAAAGTTCCGTGAAAATTTGGAGAAGGAACAGACAAAGGGACGAAGAACCATTATCATGGATAACGATGATATACCATCAACCAGCAAAGGAGGACGAGGAAAGCGTACATCAACCAGAGATCCTCGACTAAACAGCTCGTCTCAGCAGCAAAAAAGAAATTACGCCACTGTATACCGTATGACGACCACGAAGAGTGAGACACGACAAGAATCAACTTCCTCAAAGCGTCAGAAGAGGGAGGAAAAACGTCAACAACCTCCGACCGAACAACAACAAAAACGTCTACAACCTCCGATCGAACAACAACAAAAAGGTCAACCACATTCGACCAAACAACAACAACCTCGTGAACCACCTCCTACCGAACAACAACAAAAACTTCCACAATCTTGATCGGCAGGCCAACCTTATGCACCCGTTCAACCACAACGACAATCTGCAGCTCAACAACAATTTTTGGGTCAACAACACCAAATCTACCAACAACCTCCTACCGGTCAACAACAACAACAAACATGCCAACCGAAATCATCATCAGATCAAAAATCTGTTTGTGCAAAATTTACCGTAACAAAAGAAGTAGATGATTATTTTACACCGATCAACAGCACCGATGCATTATGTTTTATATGTCCCAGGAGAAGACGACTACATAAAAATTCCTATGGAAAAAATGAGTCGGAACGATACTCTCCGATGGCAACTAACCAGCTACTGAACCCAGAAACCCCTCTACGAGCTCAGAAAAAGTTTCCACGTCCACCAACGCCAGGAGGACCAACTTTTGCCTGGCCGATTGAAGACAATTCAGAAGATGAAATCGAGACACTTGCTTCGTTAATTGAGAATAGAGAACCCGATGACTCCGCAAAGGAAAATGAGGACCAGAGAGATGAAGAGATTTGGGTATGGACTGATGACCCGATTGCTGTTGAAATGCGACGAACCTTTTTCGGATCAACCGACAGAACAACCATTAGACGTCCGACATCACCATTATCGCCGCCATCTCCATCGTCTTTAGATTCAGACGAATCGAATTACCACCAACCAACACCTCCATTACGTCAAGGACTTTGTAGTTGAGACGTCCAAGACAAAACGTACCTACACTGCGGTTATCAATGTTATGAACGTAGCCTAACAGCAAAGGTCATCATACCCACAAACAAACGGCAGAAATGTATTGAGGGCAAGAATTTCGGTGTAGAAAGAACCCAATCCACGTTATCCGATGACAGTAGTAGCAGCGATTCGGCACCAGTGTCCATGGAACATAATTCACTGTTTAGCCCTTCACAGCTGCCTGGCGTAAACTTGTCCAGCCAGTCAATATCACCACCATCTCTGTTATCTAGAGATTTGTCGGTGTCTTCATCATCATTAAGTTCAGAGACGTCGTCAGCTTCGCTTATAAAAGATTGTACAACCATATTTTCTACAGACAATACCCAAGGTGGAAAACAACCCTTGAATTTGGTTGTACTATCCAGTGATGACGAAGAAGAGTTGCCAACCATGCGCATAAATCCACGACTAGAGTCCTCAGAGCCAATATGTCTTGCTCAACAGCAAACAAAACACGGGGCTCATTGTCATTCTCCTACAACATCAACCACATCAACACAATCAAATTTGAATGTTGAAACCCGCCACTTTCCACCTACTCTTGGGGTAATCATTAAAGATGCCATAAGAGATAAGCCCGGAAAACAAATTACGTTTAAAAAGACAATCGAAGGCCAGACCTACCAAATAAGAATAGCACGAACAGGAAAAGCCCGAGTCTTCCTTTTGTGTCCATAAGAGGGGAGGCAATGAGACGACCAAAAGTCTTGTAAATCGTTTTTGGGCTCATCCTATAAATAAGTATTATTTTTTATTTAATTAGCGTAGTTATGAACAAACAAAAAAAAAGAGAGAAAAAAATTAAAAAAAAAAAAAATTATTAACAACTTTTTTTTTATATTTAAAAAAAAAACTTTGAATTAATGTTCCTTTTATTTTATTTTTATTTCTTATTTTGTATTTTATTATTTGGCGATAAGAATCTCTAAACCACAAAGAAAAAAATGATATGAAATGAAATTTGTAATATATTTTGAATTAATAAACAAATTTTATCAGCCATACACTCTAATTTCTTTCAATGTAAAATAAGTTATACTATAATACAACGCCATCTACCGGATAGTAGTAATACCATTAGTTTAACTACTAACCAAAAGCAACACGTAACTTACTAAATTTTACTACTGTGAAATACTTGCATCTGTGTAATGTTTATGTGTTAGTGTGTCTGTGTGTTATCGATCAACAGTATAAAAGGCCGGCTGTTGTTTGATATAAGGGAGTTAGCCAGTGGACGGCCAAGAGGTAAGACCTATTTAATTGATTGAAATATTCTTTCTTCACTTAAACATATCTTCTCAGTGGTGACGAAAAGTGGTTTCGAAGTTTGAAATATTCTTTCTGCTTCTTTAATTACATTTCGGCAGTTTGAAATATTCTTTCTGCTCCGACAAAATTACTCTCCCGACCGCACCCGAGTTTGAAATATTCTTTCTGCTCTACCAAAATCCTTTCCCGACCGAACCCGAGTTTGAAATATTCTTTCTGCTCTTACAAAATCCTCTCCCGACCGAACCCGAGTTTGAAATATTCTTTCTGCTCTAACAAAATACTCTCCCGACCGCACCCGAGTTTGAAATATTCTTTCTGCTCTAACAAAATCCTCTCCCGACCGAACCCGAGTTTGAAATATTCTTTCTGCTCTAACACAATCCTCTCCCTACCGAACCTGAGTTTGAAATATTCTTTCTGCTCCAAACAAAATCCTCTCCCAACCGAACCCGAGTTTGATATATTCTTTCTGCTCTGAATAATTTAGCCGATTTTAAATTGGAATATTGTCACTATACTGAGAAGACGTGTTACCAAATAGTGAAAGTCTAGTTGTTCTCAACCGCATTATTTAAATAGAGCGACCTAAGTACGACGCAGATTATTTTTTTTATCACGCGGGGAGGTTAAGGCCAATTCACCTTCCTTTACCGGTGAAAGCAAGCCCGAAATCACGTACTTCTCCTTCGTGGCTAGACCAAGGACCGTTTTACTGGCTAAAGAGTGTGTTCCGTGTAAAATTTGTGTATCGTGTTAAGAAAATCGTTGTAAATACAGAATTAAATGCTCAATAAATATATTGATTATAACGTTTAACGAAAAATAAAGTGTTTTATTCTCTCTCTCATCGAATATAAATAGTTTGTAACGAACCCTGGGCACGCTGAGTTTGCCCCAGCATAAAGCGGAAAACGTGTCGTTACAACTTTGAATGGACAGAACAATTTCAAACAGGAAAAAAATAATACTAAAGCCGACGCACTATCCAGAATAGAATTAGACTCGGATGTTCTAAAAACAATGATACCTCACACAATTGATGAATCAATTAAAAAAACGATGGTAGTAACTAGAAATATGAAAAGGGAGGTGATAAAAACTGAGGAAAATGATAATATAGCTCGTTAGGCAGCTAATAATGAGGACATTGAGAATACAAATCCTATAGAGCCTGATCAACCCTATATGTGGGAATGTACTTCAACGAATGATATAAAACTTGCAAGGAAATTAAAATTTATATTGGTAAAGTCGACTAAAGAATTCGAAATTGAAAACAATCTTGCTCTAAATCAAACGGCCGTCAGATGTAGCGGTAATTCCGATTATTTAGATAATTTGATGGAGAAACTTATTTAGATAATTTGATGGAGAAACACTAGAAAAGAGTGACGAAATATTCAGTATAACAGATATTGAAAGAATGAAAGATATAATAAATAAAAGTATGATAAATGACGTCAGAATTCTTATATATAGTAATCCTCAAAGAATAATAAACAAAAGAGAACAATATGAATTAATTAAATTGTATCACAATACACCATGCGGAGGACATTTTGGAATAAGGCAAACATTGTTAAAATTAAAACAAAAATATATTTTTGGAAAAATATGAACAAAATGGTCAAGAAATTTGTATCAACGTGTGATCTTTGGCAAAGAAACAAACAAGTAAGACACACTAAAGAACCATTATGTATAACAGACACACCAGAAAATAGTTTCACAACGGTAGTTATCGATACAGTTGGACCCCTATGTCCTTCAGAGAATTATCGATACATATTAACTATGCAGTGTGAACTCACAAAATATGTTATAGCTGTCCCAATGGAGACAAAGGAAGCTAAAACAATAGCAAAATCCTTAACAGAAAATTTAATATTAAAATTTGGCATATTTAAAACTTTGAAATCTGATAGAGTTTGTAAATGAACTAATGAAAGAAATATGCAGTTTACTAAAAATAGAACAAAAATTATCCACACCATATATATATTATGTCCTGCGGTTCCCATTGGGACAAAGGGCCACAACGAATTTATTCCATTCGGACCGGTTGGATGATATTCTCTTCACTTCTCCCCAGCTTTGATCAGTAAATATGACTTCTATATTCAGTTGACGGCGCCATGTGTGAGACGGTCTGCCTACTCTTCTCGTCCTACCCTGTGGGTTCCACTCAATGGCGATTTTAGCAACGTCACCTGGAGGTCTGCGCAGCGTGTGACCAACCCAACGCCATTTGCGATTCATTATTTTTATATGGATTGCCCGCTGGTTTGTTTGTCTCCAAAGTTCTCCATTGGATATGGTGTTAGGCCAAAAAACTTTTAGGATTCTTCGGAGACATCGATTAACAAACACATGTTGGGAGTTTTTCTTGTGTTCTGTTGTGTTCCACATCTCGCATGCATAAAGCAACACAGATTTGACACAAGAGTTAAAGATGCTTATCTTAGTGTACATGGCTAATGCAGAAGATTTCCATATCGACCGGAGGGTATCGAATGATTGGTTGGCTTTAGATATTCGATACGTAACATCCTCACTGGAACCACCTTTATTTGTTAAAATGCTTCCAATTCAATATTTCCTTTGCGAAATTTGTTACTGTTCACGGTATTGCAGCGCATTACTTTACTCTTGCCAATGTTTATTTTCAGGCCACCTTTTGCTGCCTCTGTTTCGAGGCACTTTAGCTTAGATTTCATATTTTCATTGCTGTGGAAAAGTAAGCAGATATTGTCTGCGTACTCAAGGCTCTCGAGTAGGGGGGGGGGGCTTGGGGGCTAGAGCCCCCCCCCCGAAATGATTTGACAAATTTAAAAACTTAATACAATTCGTTAGAAAGTAACAATGTTATTGTAAAATTCAATATGAAAATATTTATTTTTGACTTCGGAGCAATTCCATATGAAAACGATCAAAATTGGCAAATTTTTGGACGACCCCCTCTCCGATTTTAAAATAAATAGTCTCAATCGATTGCCCAGCAAAAAATAATGTAGCTACATATTTTTTTTTTTTATAGTGACTGGTTTAGTGGTGGTGTGCACCACTGTCATGTGACAAAATTGAAGAATTCTTCATAAGGGACCTCATTGAAAGTTGTTTAAAAAAAAACTACTAAAGCGATCGCAACGAGTGATAGCTCGTTGGAAAGGTATTGAATCAGGCTTTAATTGAAAAATAAAATTTTCCTAATTTTTCTTGTTAAATAATTAAAAATAATTCAATAATAAAAAATATAAAAACAATGAGAACAAGGTGGTCTCTTAAATGCTCTTCTCCTGTCCAAACAAGGAGTCGGGGCCCATTTTTTTATTGCTGATTCTTAAAGCAAAAATTATGAGGAATCCAAAAAAAAATAAAATTAGCCGGAAAATTTTGGAGCTTCTGTGGAAAATCGGAAAATTTAATTTTCATGGGAAAATTTAATTTTCATGGGAAAAAAGGTAAATTTCTGAGAAAAATTAGGAAAATTTTATTTTTCAATTAAAGCCTGATTCAATACCTTTACAACGAGCTATCACTCGTTGCGATCGCTTTAGTAGTTTTTTTTTAAACAACTTTCAATGAGGTCCCTTATGAAGAATTCTTCAATTTTGTCACATGACAGTGGTGCACACCACCACTAAACCAGTCACTATAAAAAAAAAAAATATGTAGATACATTATTTTTTGCTGGGCAATCGATTGAGACTATTTATTTTAAAATCGGAGAGGGGTCGTCCAAAAGGTGATCGCTTTCATATGGAATTGCTCTTGGATCAAATAGGAAATAGTTTTATATGGTTCGAATCTTAAAATTTCGTTAGAAAACATCGCCTGTAAATGGGCGGCTATCATTGTTAGAGTTGATTTTCGACAAAAAGCAATAAATAAAATCATTTCATAAGAGATTTCGAAGTCTTTGACTTAAAATATAATCAAAAAATTGTTTGAGACAATGCAAACTAAAAATTAAATATGTCTACACAGAAAAAACTAAAATTGAGTTTTAATTAAAATATTTGTTGATTCAGTAAAAGTTTAACTGAATTCGGTCGTGTTGATGCAATTGTAGTAACAACTAAAGTAATTTGTATCTATTTAATTAATATTATTTTCAATTACATATAGTTTTATTCACATCTTTTAAGAATTTAATTGAATATTGTTTACTATTGGGAAAAATTACAAAATTTAAAAAAAAAAAAACACGCCAAAATTTAAAAAAATCGAGACCATTTGAAAAAATCCAAAATTTGAAAAAAAAAATTGCCAAACTTTAAAAAACAATCCTCAAAATTGCAGGAATTTAAAATACTCCAAAAATAAACGCCAAAATTCGAAAAAAAATTTAAAAAAAATACCAAAATTAAAGAAACGCGAATATTTAACTTTAAACAATTTTTTTAATTTTGGCGACTTTTTAAAATTTTTTGCATTTGTTTCAATGTTGTTATTATACGTTATAAAAACTAAAAATTTTTTTTATACCAAATTCATTTTCAATTAAACAGTTAATTGAAAGTAAGTTTGAAATCGAACAAAAGTTTAATTTAAATTTTTTGACAATGATTTTTTCTGTGTATTTTGACATAATCTTTTAAAATGGAGATACCACTAAGATTCAAAATTAAGTTTACTTCAATATTTTTATTTAAATTTGGTTTGCTACGCACGCATCTGGTGACATAGTTTTCAGTATTTTTTTACGATATATATTACGATATCTCATATATTTTTTTAATTTTTTGAAACAAATTTAAGCCTCATAATGTGCTATTGTTTTTTTTAGACTAAATGTAAACAAATTTCTATCGGCGCTCCTTGAAATGCGACATTTTAAAATCAAGAAGCTAAACCAGTCTTTGTGTTATAACGATGTAGTTTTTTTAGACATTTTAAAGGGTTTTTATTTAAAAAATTGATTAAGGACAATTTGAAAAGCGTTTGAAATTGTCCAAAATATAAATCAAAGTGAATTCGAAATACATAATTTAGTTTAAAAAAGACCTAGACGATGTCAGGCATATTTTTAAATTTTCCAATTTTATATTTTTCTTTATTATTATTGCTTTCAGACTACAATCACGCTTGCTTGTAAAATTTACGATTTTTTTAATACAACACATGAAGTATAGCCCCCGATATTAAAAAAGTCGGTTATATGAAAAAGGGGGAAAAAAGAGTGAATAATTTGTTAAAATAATTTAAATAAGTGGCAGCCGGGGTCCACGACATAGTGTCAAATGGTTTTAAAAATGTGTGTTTTCTCGAGCATTTTAACGCTGTTTTTAAATAAGTCTAAATTTCCTAAACTTTAAACATATTTTCATACAAAGATGTGTTAAATTTCACCACCAACTTTAAAAATAGATACGTATTCCATATATTTTTGCAGCTTTATCACCTATCCGAATTTCATTACTTTCAAAGGGAACCCATCGGAAAAGCTTCCTTTTAATTTGTTTTTTTTGCACGGTTATAAATCTTTAATTTCCCGAGTTAAAACTTTTGCATAAAATAATACAAAGGTTTTGTCTGCCAGTGGATTTAACCGGACATAATTATATAAATTCATATATAAAATTAATTTCGTATAAAAAATTTAACATGATGTCATATATAGTTGCGTATAAATGTATATTGCACTTAGAATACGCTATTAATCCAATTAATAATTACGATATATTTATATACCTAGACATTGCAAAATAATATATATTTTGATATTATATCATATTTAAAAAAACACAATTTTATTATAAATAAATTTCCAAATGCTATGGAATTTGTTACAAATTATAAAGTTGTAAACCTTTTGCAAGCGGCTTAAGTCTGAAAGGATTAATAGATATTTCGAATTTTCATAACGTTTTTAAAATTAAAAACTGGATAGATATAAATTTATACCGCTATATAAAATCGTTATTCGGATGTTATTTAATTATTATGCCCATTTCTCGGATAAAACTATATTAAGACTCATATTAAATTTCGTATGATTATATAAAGCATCATATTAATTTAAATCGGGTTATTAGAAGTTGAAACTTTTTTGCTTTTTTTACATTTATCAAGTTTTAGCTAGCCTAGACGTATACTAGCACATAAAAATGTAAAGTAATTTTATTTTTCATGGTTTTCAAAAAGTTTTCCGCATAATCCTTTTTTTATTTAATTAAACTAAAAATTAATATTTAGCTAAACTTTTAACGTAATTAGACAATAACGATGCATATCCAACTTCAAGTACACAAACGTTTTCAAATTTGACGTGTTTCGCGGACTGTGCTCAAACAGATTAAAGCGTTGTTTCGCGATATAGACATCAAAATTCGCAAAATAATGAACACAATAAGCAAAAAATTAAAAAATGCATTTTAAGGATATGCACTTTATGCGATTTCTATTATTAATTTATTAATACATGATTGCCCATCACGTGTAGGTAAAAATTTAGCAAACAAAAAAAAAAAAAAAAAAAAAAAGCTGTTACTCTAGTGTGCAAAAAAAATATATATAATCAAAATAAAAAATCGAAAAGCCCCCCCCCCCCCCGAAACAAATTCCTAGCTACGTGCCTGGTAAGGCTAATGATTTTAGGAAGAACTCCTTTGCAGACAAGAGTGCCCCTTATAGCGTTTTTATCTATTGTATGGAAAGCTTTTTTAAAGTCGATAAATACCAGGTAAATCGGTGAGCGAAGTTCTGTGGATTGTTCTAAAATTATACGTAGAATATTGATGTGGTCTACACAAGACTTTTGGGGCCTGAAGCCAGCTTGTTCGGGTCTAAGGTCCCCAAGTACAGTGCCGGATATTCTCTTGTTTATTATCTGGGCTATTACTTTATTAACTGCACTAAGGATGGCGATGCCCCGCCAGTTCCTACATTCCGACAGGTTTCCTTTTTTGGGGATGTTAACTATAAGGCCTTCTTTTAAATTCGAGTGAAGTTCGTGTGTGCGCCAGAAATTTTGAATCAGGTGAAGCAATATGCTGGCTGTGATATGGGAGTCGGCTTTAAGCATTTCAGGCGATATATTGTCGGTTCCAGAGGCCTTATTTGATTTCAAAGAATTTATTGCAGCGATAACTTCTGCTAAGGCTGGGCATTCTACGGAGATATCTTGCCTTACTACATGAGAATCACAGGTACATATATTTGAGAAGTTGGAGGTTGTCATTGAAAGCATATTGGAGTAATGCTGTTTCCAAATTTCCTACTGATCTTTCGTGGATGTTGCTAGATCTCCTTCGGCGTTCTTAAGAGGTCTTTGATTTGAAAATACCGTAGAGAGGAATCATAGAGTTTTAAATGAATACTTCTTATCTTTTGTGAAAGATGACAATTGGAATGAATGGATACATTATTATTCTTTCGCTTATAATATAAGCGAAGTTGTGCAATACTATTGTTAGTGTACCCTTAAGCTGTTTATATATTTAATATAATAAAGGCACCCATACACTACGCAATATTCTTTTGCATAATTTGCTATTGTGCAACATATTAAAATTACATATACACTATGTCATATTGGAAGGGAAAAATTATTTGATGTTTGTTGCGCAACCAAGAAATGTAAAAATATTTTATAGTATGTTGGCGACATTGTGAAATTTTTATATTCCTCCAAAACAGAACAAAAGAGTGGTGGTGGATTTTGTGCAAAAGTATTGTACATCTTATTGCACTGTGTATGGCAAAATGACAATAATACCGGCAATAATATTGCAAGTGTAAGGGTAACTTAAAGTGCCGAATACATTGACATATTATTTCATAACTTTAAGTTTTTGTTTTGTATGCTATTACAGTATAAAAAATTGTGCAATAATATTGCTAATATCAAAAAAAAAGGAATTCAGATTAAAAGGATAAATTAAGATTAGTGTTGGCATACTCATATTGTAGTTTCAATTGGTAAATAATTTTCGAGTTTACTACCGAAGTTCCTGTTTTTGAAACCGCGTATCTAGGGTTACAGTAAAATTTTTGTTGTCTCAATTTATTTTCTGCTTCAGTTTTCCCTATGTAACGATTTTTTCAAGTAAAATAAACAACTTACTATGCTTTAAGCGCCAAATACACAAATTGCCTCTACAATGCCTTTAAGGCGCAGAGGCAACAAAATTATAATGAATTATTTACTTCAAATGAATAAAGACCTAATAAATTAAAAAAAAAAAAAAAAAAAAAAAAGTCTCAATTTATAAATTTTCATTTCATTTCAGGTAGAACAGTAGCACGTTTAAATTTTCTCAAGGGTCGTCTCCACCGAAACACGGTATGTTTTTATATTAAAATATTAAATAAAATTGTGTATTTTTAAACAGATTTCCTCAGAACGGCGTTGGCTCGAAGTATTGGGACATTAAAATAAATGAATAAATTAATTAAAGTAACAACTATATTTGTTTTTACTTTTTAATTTTTAATATACGACCTCAAGCCAGACAAGTGAAAACAAAAACAACATTAAAGGTCAACAATACATACTTTCAACATAAAACATGGAAGGAACACCGCAAACTAGTCAACATGACTTTGTACAACAAGATCAAGCGGAAATACACAAAAACACCATCGAAATAGTCAAGAACTATTGAAAACACAACAAACAAAAGGCAACTTAAAAACATCAACAACTTTTCTCATTAAATGTAATAATATATATATATATATATATATATATATATATATATATATATATATATATATATGTATGTACACCGCATACTCCAGAGACATTTATTCGTTCCCCCGCATAGTTTAGGGACATTTCCTTACTTTGGGGACTGTCCCCAAAATTTTCGCGCCTTTTTATACATCTAGCGTTTAAGATGAGGACAATTTTTTCTATACACCGCATATTCCGGCGACAATTTTGGCCATGTCCCTAAAGTATGCGCTACGCATACATATATATATATATATATATATAAAAATTGTGTATAGAAAAAATTGTCCTCATCTTAAACGCTAGATGTATGAAAAGGCGCGAAAATTTTGGGGACAGTCCCCAAAGTAAGCAAATGTCCCAAAACTATGCGGGGGAATGAATAAATGTCTCTAGAGTATGCGGTGTACATACATATATATATATATGTATGCATATATATATATGTATGCACAGCGCATACTTTAGGGACACGCCCAAAATTGTCGCCGAAATATGCGGTGTATAGAAAAAATTGTCCTCATCTTAAACGCTTGATGTATGAAAAGGCGCGAAAATTTTGGGGACAGTCCCCAAAGTAAGCAAATGTCCCTAAACTATGCGGGGGAATGAATAAATGTCTCTAGAGTATGCGGTGTACATTAGGGTGATAACTTTTTGCATTTTTTGCAAATATCAAATCTCCCCAGACAAAATCGTGTAGGGCATGGACAAATATTAAGAACTGCGTTTTTAGTTTTTCGCTATCGTTAAAAAAGGTTCCGCACCAAACGCGTTAAAGTTTTGAATCAAACAAAGTTAAAAAAAAAACTTTTTTTGATGCCTCAACGTCTGACCATCACATCTATATAATTAAGGCATGCTGATATCAATAGTAAAGTCCGTTTTCGAGTCAATGGAATAGTTTTCTTCCAAATTTGCTTACTTACATATGTATAAACCATATTTAAAAAAAAATTGTTATTAAAAAAAATTTAAAATAAATATATTAAAGGCATTTTAGAAATCGCTGTCGGTGCGCAAGGTTTTTTTTACCAAATTGAACTGAAATAGTTTTTTTATCATTAATACAATATTTGCCATTAGAAAACCCCTGGGGAGAATGTTGTCCAAAAAAAGTTATCACCCTAGTGTACATACATATATATATATATATATAATGCCCTATGGTTCCTTAAGAGGAACAAAGGGTCACAAATATGTAATAATGCAGGTATAATACCAAATTTTATGAAGAACTCGACAAAGAATATATACAACACTTTTGAAATTAACAACAAAATTCCGCCAACTTTGGAGAACGAATTAGAAAAACATATAAACTATTTTTACCTTCAAATTTTGAGACTGCTTAGACATCAAAAACATAAACAAATCAAATTAAACAGTGAGTACTTATTTAACACCGAAGAGATTTTAGGAAAACTTCTAGATAATGATGACAGAGAACTACTTATTGAGAGCGAAAACGCTCTCTTATGAGCAATAACAAGAATATTCTTATTAAAAAACTTAAGACTTTAAAACAATAATGTAACATCGAGATGAATATTAAATACAACAACGATTGTTTCGTAAACACAACCAATACCAACATACCAACAAACCAACAAACGTACAGTGGCTACTTTCTCTTGGCCCCAAGTTTGCATTGGAGCAGAGGGTGAGGAGTGTGTACAAACAAAAGAGAATAAAGAACAACAGGAAATATCGAGAACCAAACGTGTTTCATTATTAGATGAGCACTTATGCAAAACGAAATTGAATATGAAAGATAAACTAATAATTGACACAGTGGGACAAACCGAAAATTTTTTGAACAAAAATAGGGAAATACTGATTTTGAATTCTGATAAGGGAAATAAAACGGTAGCGATGGAGAGAAATGAGTACGATATGAAAATGAGAAAATTAGTAGGATATATGTGCACGTATAGAAGATTAAAGAAAGACCCAACGTCGATTTAACAAACAAAAAATAATAGTCTTATTGACAAACTTTTTAATTTGAATCTTATTAACAACACAGAGAAGTACAAATTTACAACAAGGGTTGCCACCACACCAAGAATATATGGATTACCTAAAAATCATAAACATGAAACACCTCTACGACCATTTGTTCGTCTATAAATTCTCCCTCATACAATATCTGTAAATACCTTACTGACATTTTGAGAAACTTGACCAAAGGTTCCTTATACAATTTTAAGGATGCAATAGAATTCAAATCTATTATTACTGACTGTTCATGAACATAGAAGTTGCTATATTTCTGACCTATAGTGTATATAATTTGGTTGCTATATTTTTGGCCCACATTGTACATTCTTTTGTGTATTTTAAAACGGTACCAATATATTATTGTTGTTGGTTCCTGTTAATAGTTATTTTGTAATTTGCCAATATAATTTTGTTGTTCTTTTTTGTTCTGTACGCTCAAATATTTATAACTGTATCATCTCTTATATTTATTAACTGAAGGTTAATAAATATAAAAGATGATTTGATTTTGGTTTCTAACGTACAGTCAAATGTTTAAAATTTTACTTTATCTTCGCCCTTTGTATTGTAAAGTGATTGTCCTCGCGAATAAAGACAAAAAAATAAAATAAAATTACCTTATGTTAAATAAAAATTCAAAGAAAAATAAAAAATTAAATTGTTTTATTCCTCAACATAAGAGTTGGTCCTTCCTGGAACCGGATTAAAAATAAATCCGAATGAAATAGTGAACATTTTGTGAAAAATATTTTGGAATAAAATTCCATCGGGATAAAATTAATAATTAATTAAAAATTAATTAGTATTTGTTTGGCCCATACATAAGTGGACCCTTGTAAACCATACATATTTGGTGTCATCATAAGCAGAGGAATTTTTGTGGCTGTGTGTAATTGGAGATTGTTGTTGCTGCTTATTGTTTCTAGATTTTTTTTTATATAATTTGCTGCTTCAACACATCATGGTCGAAGACATGAACACGTTGGTCATTTTTAGAGGTCGTTTGAAGAGCTCGATAACTCGTGCCCTTGGCTTTGCTGATGCCCCGGATGACTGTACATTTGAAAGCCGTTTGGAGCGGTTAGAAGAGGTATGGAAGGGATTTGTACAATCGACAAATGAATTGCACCAATATAAAAATGAAGAACATTTTGTGGACCCTGAAGCTGATTTTGACACATATGAAGACAAATATTTAACTGCTCGTGGAAAGATGTACGCTTTAAAAAATCGATATGCCCCGAAGCCAGCCGATAGCCCTAATAATACTGGGGCCTTAGAGAAGCTAGCAGATCAACAAGCAGCTTTTTTGGAAAAATTTTCAACGACGACACCACCGAAAGAAGACACATTGCCTCGAATAAATATTCCATGTTTTTGTGGCTCATATAAAGAGTGGACTAGCTTCAAAAATCTTTTTGAAAGTACAGTTGACTCCAAGGCCTCGTTATCCAATACACAAAAATTTCATTATCTGAAATCATTGCTTAAAGACGACGCGGCCCGATTGATTCAGCACATTCCCGTTACAGAATCTGCTTATACAACGGCATGGATACGACTCAACGACAGGTATGATCGGCTGAAGCACATTGTCAATTCATTTATTGAATCGTTTTTTGCTCTGCCTGCTGCATCAACGGAAAATGGCTGTTTTGAGGAAAATTTCTAATGAAGCCAATGAAATTATCCGAGGTCTTAAGGCTATAGGTAAAGATGAACGTGACTGTTGGCTCATATTTTTGTTGCTGACAAAAGTTATTCCTGAATCAAAAAGCCGTTGGATCCATGACAGCCGTGATACTCCTAACCCGACTATTTCGGATTTTTTTGATTTTTTGGACAACCGGTGTGAAGAATTAGAATTTTGTCATCGTAAGTCGACCTCCCAGAACACATGGTAACCAAACCAAATGTCTGGTAAGTACAAATGCCAAATCTAACACGTGTCACAAATGTAAATCATATGATCACTCAATTTTTAAATGTCCGATCTTTCTGCAATCGAGTCTAATTGAACGTCGTGATTTTGTGAAGGGAGCCTCCTTGTGCTACAACTGCCTCAGACCTGGCCATGCTGTTTTGAACTGCCAATCAAAGAATAGATGCAAAGATTGTCGCCGACGTCATAATTAACTGCTACATGTGCCTGCTGCTGCACCTGCGGCTATGCCTACTGCTGCTGCACCAGCTGGTATGCCTGCTGCTGCCGAACCTACTACAGATTTCTCAACGTCAGTATTTCCCAGTACCTCTGCTGCCCCTTGGTCTACCGTTGCTAATGTTGCGTGCCCTGTCGCATTGCCAACATTTTCATCTGGCTCAAACCCTACAAGAAGAAGAAATCAAAATGAATTTATTATGCCAACTGCTTCAATACTTGTTAAAAATCGCCTAGGTCAGTTAGTGACATACTGGATTCTGCCTCGAAGTTGTCGTATATTACCGAAAGTTGTGCGCAACGCTTAGGACTTGCTCGGTCTCCTTCAAAGGTTTTAGTTAGTGGAATTTCATCAGTAGAAGCAGAAACTACTCGTGGATCCTGTCAAATTCTGTTTAAATCTCGGATTTCAGAAGATTCATTTGATGCCATGGTACATGTTTTGTCGAATATAACATCGCCGCTTCCAAATCACACTTTTGAAAATAAATCGGTACACTTCCTAAAGGATTTGCCTCTTGCTGATCCAGACTATAATGTATGTTTGCCCATCGATATCTTGTTTGGGCTCGAACACATTTGGAACATTTTGACATTCAACAGGCGCTTGGATGCTAAAGGCAACACCATTGCTGTATCAACAATCTTTGGATGTGTTGTAACATGTGTTGAAACTTTACAGGTTAGTAGCCGAATAATGTCTCTTGTTTCCACCGTAGATATCGATCGCTGCCTCCGAAGTTTTGGGAAATAGAAGAGCCAGCATTTCAAGGTAAAGTGGATCCAGATGACGCTTATGTTGAATCCCACTTTAAATCAACCCACTCTCGAGCAGCTGATGGTAAATATGTGGTCCAACTCCCGTTTAAAATTAAAGATCCAAGATTTGGAAATACTCAAAACGGTGCCGTGTCCTGATTTTACGCTGTAGAAAGACGACTTCAACGAAATGCAGCCCTTCGAGAACAATATACAACTTTTATGAGGGAGTATGAACAATTGGGCCATATGCGTCAAATCAACCCTAATGCAGTCAAGGTTACCGATGGTAGGGTATTCTATTTGCTCCACCACCCAGTTCTTGGTGAAAAGATACGCGTTGTGTTTGATGGCTCATTCCAAGACTCTAATGGTATTTCACTCAACAATACGCTGCACATTGGGCCCAGTATACAACGGGATTTGTTCTCAGTGTCTCTACGCTTTCGGTTTCATCGATATGTCTTCTCAGCTGATATCGTAAAGATGTTTCGCCAAATCTGGATTTCTGGTAATCATAAAAATTACCAACGCATTGTATGGAGAGAGTCGCCCCTAGAAGAACTGAAACATTATCAGTTATGCACTGTCACATATGGCACAGCTTGTGCACCCTACCTCTCAGTGCGAGTTTTGGAACAACTGGCTCATGACCACAAGTCTACTTACCCAATAGCTTCGCATGTACTTTCAAAGATTTTTATGTGGATGACGTACTCACTGGAGCTGCCACTGAAAAAGAAATAGTTTTAAAACGTGACAGTCTGGTAAAATTACTGTCTCATGCTGGCCTAGAATTGCGTAAATGGGTTTCGAACTGTTCCAGTATATCGGTGAGTACACAAGATCATTCATTTTTAAAATCTCCAGATGAAGATGTCAAAAAAGTTCTGGGAGTATACTGGAAGCCATCTGAAGACAAGCTAGGATATAAAATTGGACTCAAACCGAATCCAGTTTCAACAAAACGACAAGTTCTCTCTGATGTTTCTCGAATATTTGACCCTATGGGATTGGTGGCCCCAGTTGTGGTCCGATTCAAAATTTTATTAAGGGAGCTCTGGTCTCATAATCTTTCATGGGATGAACCACTGCCAGAAAATCTTGCTGTCTGGTGGACTCAATGTAGAAATGATTTGCTGGCCCTGGAAAACTTTGAAATGCCTCGATTCGTTTTAAATGATACTTCAAAATTAGAATTACATGGGTTCTCAGATGCCTCGATACAAGCCTATGCAGCCGCAGTTTATTCTCGATTTGTGGATGATTCTGGTGTTTCTCATGTAACACTTATTGCATCAAAAACTCGTGTTGCTCCAATCAAACAAAAATCACTGCCTCGCCTAGAGTTATGTGGAGCCCTTTTGTTGTCACGCCTGCTTAAACGCATAAAGGAAGCTTTGCCGCATAAATCAATAACAGTTCGTGCTTGGTGTGACTCAACAATCGTCCTCTCTTGGCTTTCGCAGCCTCCTATTAAATTAAAACCTTTGAAGCAAATCGCACTTCAGAAATTTTAGAAAATTTGCCTCGTATCTTCTGGTATCATGTAGCATCCAAAGAAAATCCAGCCGATTGTGCCTCAAGAGGAATGCCTGTCTCAACGCTTCTTAGCTTTGGTCTTTGGTGGAAAGGACCCATTTGGCTAAGCGACACTTTAAAGTTTAATTGTATTGTAAATCGTTCTAATAATTTTGATTAGATTCATTTGATTGCCATGGTACATGTTTTATCGAATATAACATCGCCGCTTCCAAATCACACTTTTGAAAATAAATCGGTACACTTCCTAAAGGATTTGCCTCTTGCTGATCCAGACTATAATGTATGTTTGCCCATCGATATCTTGTTTGGGCTCGAACACATTTGGAACATTTTGACATTCAACAGGCGCTTGGATGCTAAAGGCAACACCATTGCTGTATCAACAATCTTTGGATGTGTTGTAACATGTGTTGAAACTTTACAGGTTAGTAGCCGAATAATGTCTCTTGTTTCCACCGTAGATATCGATCGCTGCCTCCGAAGTTTTTGGGAAATAGAAGAGCCAGCATTTCAAGGTAAAGTGGATCCAGATGACGCTTATGTTGAATCCCACTTTAAATCAACCCACTCTCGAGCAGCTGATGGTAAATATGTGGTCCAACTCCCGTTTAAAATTAAAGATCCAAGATTTGGAAATACTCAAAACGGTGCCGTGTCCTGATTTTACGCTGTAGAAAGACGACTTCAACGAAATGCAGCCCTTCGAGAACAATATACAACTTTTATGAGGGAGTATGAACAATTGGGCCATATGCGTCAAATCAACCCTAATGCAGTCAAGGTTACCGATGGTAGGGTATTCTATTTGCTCCACCACCCAGTTCTTGGTGAAAAGATACGCGTCGTGTTTGATGGCTCATTCCAAGACTCTAATGGTATTTCACTCAACAATACGCTGCACATTGGGCCCAGTATACAACGGGATTTGTTCTCAGTGTCTCTACGCTTTCGGTTTCATCGATATGTCTTCTCAGCTGATATCGTAAAGATGTTTCGCCAAATCTGGATTTCTGGTAATCATAAAAATTACCAACGCATTGTATGGAGAGAGTCGCCCCTAGAAGAACTGAAACATTATCAGTTATGCACTGTCACATATGGCACAGCTTGTGCACCCTACCTCTCAGTGCGAGTTTTGGAACAACTGGCTCATGACCACAAGTCTACTTACCCAATAGCTTCGCATGTACTTTCAAAGATTTTTATGTGGATGACGTACTCACTGGAGCTGCCACTGAAAAAGAAATAGTTTTAAAACGTGACAGTCTGGTAAAATTACTGTCTCATGCTGGCCTAGAATTGCGTAAATGGGTTTCGAACTGTTCCAGTATATCGGTGAGAACACAAGATCATTCATTTTTAAAATCTCCAGATGAAGATGTCAAAAAAGTTCTGGGAGTATACTGGAAGCCATCTGAAGACAAGCTAGGATATAAAATTGGACTCAAACCGAATCCAGTTTCAACAAAACGACAAGTTCTCTCTGATGTTTCTCGAATATTTGACCCTATGGGATTGGTGGCCCCAGTTGTGGTCCGATTCAAAATTTTATTAAGGGAGCTCTGGTCTCATAATCTTTCATGGGATGAACCACTGCCAGAAAATCTTGCTGTCTGGTGGACTCAATGTAGAAATGATTTGCTGGCCCTGGAAAACTTTGAAATGCCTCGATTCGTTTTAAATGATACTTCAAAATTAGAATTACATGGGTTCTCAGATGCCTCGATACAAGCCTATGCAGCCGCAGTTTATTCTCGATTTGTGGATGATTCTGGTGTTTCTCATGTAACACTTATTGCATCAAAAACTCGTGTTGCTCCAATCAAACAAAAATCACTGCCTCGCCTAGAGTTATGTGGAGCCCTTTTGTTGTCACGCCTGCTTAAACGCATAAAGGAAGCTTTGACGCATAAATCAATAACAGTTCGTGCTTGGTGTGACTCAACAATCGTCCTCTCTTGGCTTTCGCAGCCTCCTATTAAATTAAAAACCTTTGAAGCAAATCGCACTTCAGAAATTTTAGAAAATTTGCCTCGTATCTTCTGGTATCATGTAGCATCCAAAGAAAATCCAGCCGATTGTGCCTCAAGAGGAATGCCTGTCTCAACGCTTCTTAGCTTTGGTCTTTGGTGGAAAGGACCCATTTGGCTAAGCGACACTTTAAAGTTTAATTGTATTGTAAATCGTTCTAATAATTTTGATTAGATTCATTTGATTGCCATGGTACATGTTTTGTCGAATATAACATCGCCGCTTCCAAATCACACTTTTGAAAATAAATCGGTACACTTCCTAAAGGATTTGCCTCTTGCTGATCCAGACTATAATGTATGTTTGCCCATCGATATCTTGTTTGGGCTCGAACACATTTGGAACATTTTGACATTCAACAGGCGCTTGGATGCTAAAGGCAACACCATTGCTGTATCAACAATCTTTGGATGTGTTGTAACATGTGTTGAAACTTTACAGGTTAGTAGCCGAATAATGTCTCTTGTTTCCACCGTAGATATCGATCGCTGCCTCCGAAGTTTTTGGGAAATAGAAGAGCCAGCATTTCAAGGTAAAGTGGATCCAGATGACGCTTATGTTGAATCCCACTTTAAATCAACCCACTCTCGAGCAGCTGATGGTAAATATGTGGTCCAACTCCCGTTTAAAATTAAAGATCCAAGATTTGGAAATACTCAAAACGGTGCCGTGTCCTGATTTTACGCTGTAGAAAGACGACTTCAACGAAATGCAGCCCTTCGAGAACAATATACAACTTTTATGAGGGAGTATGAACAATTGGGCCATATGCGTCAAATCAACCCTAATGCAGTCAAGGTTACCGATGGTAGGGTATTCTATTTGCTCCACCACCCAGTTCTTGGTGAAAAGATACGCGTCGTGTTTGATGGCTCATTCCAAGACTCTAATGGTATTTCACTCAACAATACGCTGCACATTGGGCCCAGTATACAACGGGATTTGTTCTCAGTGTCTCTACGCTTTCGGTTTCATCGATATGTCTTCTCAGCTGATATCGTAAAGATGTTTCGCCAAATCTGGATTTCTGGTAATCATAAAAATTACCAACGCATTGTATGGAGAGAGTCGCCCCTAGAAGAACTGAAACATTATCAGTTATGCACTGTCACATATGGCACAGCTTGTGCACCCTACCTCTCAGTGCGAGTTTTGGAACAACTGGCTCATGACCACAAGTCTACTTACCCAATAGCTTCGCATGTACTTTCAAAGATTTTTATGTGGATGACGTACTCACTGGAGCTGCCACTGAAAAAGAAATAGTTTTAAAACGTGACAGTCTGGTAAAATTACTGTCTCATGCTGGCCTAGAATTGCGTAAATGGGTTTCGAACTGTTCCAGTATATCGGTGAGTACACAAGATCATTCATTTTTAAAATCTCCAGATGAAGATGTCAAAAAAGTTCTGGGAGTATACTGGAAGCCATCTGAAGACAAGCTAGGATATAAAATTGGACTCAAACCGAATCCAGTTTCAACAAAACGACAAGTTCTCTCTGATGTTTCTCGAATATTTGACCCTATGGGATTGGTGGCCCCAGTTGTGGTCCGATTCAAAATTTTATTAAGGGAGCTCTGGTCTCATAATCTTTCATGGGATGAACCACTGCCAGAAAATCTTGCTGTCTGGTGGACTCAATGTAGAAATGATTTGCTGGCCCTGGAAAACTTTGAAATGCCTCGATTCGTTTTAAATGATACTTCAAAATTAGAATTACATGGGTTCTCAGATGCCTCGATACAAGCCTATGCAGCCGCAGTTTATTCTCGATTTGTGGATGATTCTGGTGTTTCTCATGTAACACTTATTGCATCAAAAACTCGTGTTGCTCCAATCAAACAAAAATCACTGCCTCGCCTAGAGTTATGTGGAGCCCTTTTGTTGTCACGCCTGCTTAAACGCATAAAGGAAGCTTTGCCGCATAAATCAATAACAGTTCGTGCTTGGTGTGACTCAACAATCGTCCTCTCTTGGCTTTCGCAGCCTCCTATTAAATTAAAAACCTTTGAAGCAAATCGCACTTCAGAATTTTAGAAAATTTGCCTCGTATCTTCTGGTATCATGTAGCATCCAAAGAAAATCCAGCCGATTGTGCCTCAAGAGGAATGCCTGTCTCAACGCTTCTTAGCTTTGGTCTTTGGTGGAAAGGACCCATTTGGCTAAGCGACACTTTAAAGTTTAATTGTATTGTAAATCGTTCTAATAATTTTGATTAGATTCATTTGATTGCCATGGTACATGTTTTGTCGAATATAACATCGCCGCTTCCAAATCATACTTTTGAAAATAAATCGGTACACTTCCTAAAGGATTTGCCTCTTGCTGATCCAGACTATAATGTATGTTTGCCCATCGATATCTTGTTTGGGCTCGAACACATTTGGAACATTTTGACATTCAACAGGCGCTTGGATGCTAAAGGCAACACCATTGCTGTATCAACAATCTTTGGATGTGTTGTAACATGTGTTGAAACTTTACAGGTTAGTAGCCGAATAATGTCTCTTGTTTCCACCGTAGATATCGATCGCTGCCTCCGAAGTTTTTGGGAAATAGAAGAGCCAGCATTTCAAGGTAAAGTGGATCCAGATGACGCTTATGTTGAATCCCACTTTAAATCAACCCACTCTCGAGCAGCTGATGGTAAATATGTGGTCCAACTCCCGTTTAAAATTAAAGATCCAAGATTTGGAAATACTCAAAACGATGCCGTGTCCTGATTTTACGCTGTAGAAAGACGACTTCAACGAAATGCAGCCCTTCGAGAACAATATACAACTTTTATGAGGGAGTATGAACAATTGGGCCATATGCGTCAAATCAACCCTAATGCAGTCAAGGTTACCGATGGTAGGGTATTCTATTTGCTCCACCACCCAGTTCTTGGTGAAAAGATACGCGTCGTGTTTGATGGCTCATTCCAAGACTCTAGTGGTATTTCACTCAACAATACGCTGCACATTGGGCCCAGTATACAACGGGATTTGTTCTCAGTGTCTCTACGCTTTCGGTTTCATCGATATGTCTTCTCAGCTGATATCGTAAAGATGTTTCGCCAAATCTGGATTTCTGGTAATCATAAAAATTACCAACGCATTGTATGGAGAGAGTCGCCCCTAGAAGAACTGAAACATTATCAGTTATGCACTGTCACATATGGCACAGCTTGTGCACCCTACCTCTCAGTGCGAGTTTTGGAACAACTGGCTCATGACCACAAGTCTACTTACCCAATAGCTTCGCATGTACTTTCAAAGATTTTTATGTGGATGACGTACTCACTGGAGCTGCCACTGAAAAAGAAATAGTTTTAAAACGTGACAGTCTGGTAAAATTACTGTCTCATGCTGGCCTAGAATTGCGTAAATGGGTTTCGAACTGTTCCAGTATATCGGTGAGTACACAAGATCATTCATTTTTAAAATCTCCAGATGAAGATGTCAAAAAAGTTCTGGGAGTATACTGGAAGCCATCTGAAGACAAGCTAGGATATAAAATTGGACTCAAACCGAATCCAGTTTCAACAAAACGACAAGTTCTCTCTGATGTTTCTCGAATATTTGACCCTATGGGATTGGTGGCCCCAGTTGTGGTCCGATTCAAAATTTTATTAAGGGAGCTCTGGTCTCATAATCTTTCATGGGATGAACCACTGCCAGAAAATCTTGCTGTCTGGTGGACTCAATGTAGAAATGATTTGCTGGCCCTGGAAAACTTTGAAATGCCTCGATTCGTTTTAAATGATACTTCAAAATTAGAATTACATGGGTTCTCAGATGCCTCGATACAAGCCTATGCAGCCGCAGTTTATTCTCGATTTGTGGATGATTCTGGTGTTTCTCATGTAACACTTATTGCATCAAAAACTCGTGTTGCTCCAATCAAACAAAAATCACTGCCTCGCCTAGAGTTATGTGGAGCCCTTTTGTTGTCACGCCTGCTTAAACGCATAAAGGAAGCTTTGCCGCATAAATCAATAACAGTTCGTGCTTGGTGTGACTCAACAATCGTCCTCTCTTGGCTTTCGCAGCCTCCTATTAAATTAAAAACCTTTGAAGCAAATCGCACTTCAGAAATTTTAGAAAATTTGCCTCGTATCTTCTGGTATCATGTAGCATCCAAAGAAAATCCAGCCGATTGTGCCTCAAGAGGAATGCCTGTCTCAACGCTTCTTAGCTTTGGTCTTTGGTGGAAAGGACCCATTTGGCTAAGCGACACTTTAAAGTTTAATTGTATTGTAAATCGTTCTAATAATTTTGATTAGATTCATTTGATTGCCATGGTACATGTTTTGTCGAATATAACATCGCCGCTTCCAAATCACACTTTTGAAAATAAATCGGTACACTTCCTAAAGGATTTGCCTCTTGCTGATCCAGACTATAATGTATGTTTGCCCATCGATATCTTGTTTGGGCTCGAACACATTTGGAACATTTTGACATTCAACAGGCGCTTGGATGCTAAAGGCAACACCATTGCTGTATCAACAATCTTTGGATGTGTTGTAACATGTGTTGAAACTTTACAGGTTAGTAGCCGAATAATGTCTCTTGTTTCCACCGTAGATATCGATCGCTGCCTCCGAAGTTTTTGGGAAATAGAAGAGCCAGCATTTCAAGGTAAAGTGGATCCAGATGACGCTTATGTTGAATCCCACTTTAAATCAACCCACTCTCGAGCAGCTGATGGTAAATATGTGGTCCAACTCCCGTTTAAAATTAAAGATCCAAGATTTGGAAATACTCAAAACGGTGCCGTGTCCTGATTTTACGCTGTAGAAAGACGACTTCAACGAAATGCAGCCCTTCGAGAACAATATACAACTTTTATGAGGGAGTATGAACAATTGGGCCATATGCGTCAAATCAACCCTAATGCAGTCAAGGTTACCGATGGTAGGGTATTCTATTTGCTCCACCACCCAGTTCTTGGTGAAAAGATACGCGTCGTGTTTGATGGCTCATTCCAAGACTCTAATGGTATTTCACTCAACAATACGCTGCACATTGGGCCCAGTATACAACGGGATTTGTTCTCAGTGTCTCTACGCTTTCGGTTTCATCGATATGTCTTCTCAGCTGATATCGTAAAGATGTTTCGCCAAATCTGGATTTCTGGATTTCTGGTAATCATAAAAATTACCAACGCATTGTATGGAGAGAGTCGCCCCTAGAAGAACTGAAACATTATCAGTTATGCACTGTCACATATGGCACAGCTTGTGCACCCTACCTCTCAGTGCGAGTTTTGGAACAACTGGCTCATGACCACAAGTCTACTTACCCAATAGCTTCGCATGTACTTTCAAAGATTTTTATGTGGATGACGTACTCACTGGAGCTGCCACTGAAAAAGAAATAGTTTTAAAAACGTGACAGTCTGGTAAAATTACTGTCTCATGCTGGCCTAGAATTGCGTAAATGGGTTTCGAACTGTTCCAGTATATCGGTGAGTACACAAGATCATTCATTTTTAAAATCTCCAGATGAAGATGTCAAAAAAGTTCTGGGAGTATACTGGAAGCCATCTGAAGACAAGCTAGGATATAAAATTGGACTCAACCCGAATCCAGTTTCAACAAAACGACAAGTTCTCTCTGATGTTTCTCGAATATTTGACCCTATGGGATTGGTGGCCCCAGTTGTGGTCCGATTCAAAATTTTATTAAGGGAGCTCTGGTCTCATAATCTTTCATGGGATGAACCACTGCCAGAAAATCTTGCTGTCTGGTGGACTCAATGTAGAAATGATTTGCTGGCCCTGGAAAACTTTGAAATGCCTCGATTCGTTTTAAATGATACTTCAAAATTAGAATTACATGGGTTCTCAGATGCCTCGATACAAGCCTATGCAGCCGCAGTTTATTCTCGATTTGTGGATGATTCTGGTGTTTCTCATGTAACACTTATTGCATCAAAAACTCGTGTTGCTCCAATCAAACAAAAATCACTGCCTCGCCTAGAGTTATGTGGAGCCCTTTTGTTGTCACGCCTGCTTAAACGCATAAAGGAAGCTTTGCCGCATAAATCAATAACAGTTCGTGCTTGGTGTGACTCAACAATCGTCCTCTCTTGGCTTTCGCAGCCTCCTATTAAATTAAAAACCTTTGAAGCAAATCGCACTTCAGAAATTTTAGAAAATTTGCCTCGTATCTTCTGGTATCATGTAGCATCCAAAGAAAATCCAGCCGATTGTGCCTCAAGAGGAATGCCTGTCTCAACGCTTCTTAGCTTTGGTCTTTGGTGGAAAGGACCCATTTGGCTAAGCGACACTTTAAAGTTTAATTGTATTGTAAATCGTTCTAATAATTTTGATTAGATTCATTTGATTGCCATGGTACATGTTTTGTCGAATATAACATCGCCGCTTCCCAAATCACACTTTTGAAAATAAATCGGTACACTTCCTAAAGGATTTGCCTCTTGCTGATCCAGACTATAATGTATGTTTGCCCATCGATATCTTGTTTGGGCTCGAACACATTTGGAACATTTTGACATTCAACAGGCGCTTGGATGCTAAAGGCAACACCATTGCTGTATCAACAATCTTTGGATGTGTTGTAACATGTGTTGAAACTTTACAGGTTAGTAGCCGAATAATGTCTCTTGTTTCCACCGTAGATATCGATCGCTGCCTCCGAAGTTTTTGGGAAATAGAAGAGCCAGCATTTCAAGGTAAAGTGGATCCAGATGACGCTTATGTTGAATCCCACTTTAAATCAACCCACTCTCGAGCAGCTGATGGTAAATATGTGGTCCAACTCCCGTTTAAAATTAAAGATCCAAGATTTGGAAATACTCAAAACGGTGCCGTGTCCTGATTTTACGCTGTAGAAAGACGACTTCAACGAAATGCAGCCCTTCGAGAACAATATACAACTTTTATGAGGGAGTATGAACAATTGGGCCATATGCGTCAAATCAACCCTAATGCAGTCAAGGTTACCGATGGTAGGGTATTCTATTTGCTCCACCACCCAGTTCTTGGTGAAAAGATACGCGTCGTGTTTGATGGCTCATTCCAAGACTCTAATGGTATTTCACTCAACAATACGCTGCACATTGGGCCCAGTATACAACGGGATTTGTTCTCAGTGTCTCTACGCTTTCGGTTTCATCGATATGTCTTCTCAGCTGATATCGTAAAGATGTTTCGCCAAATCTGGATTTCTGGTAATCATAAAAATTACCAACGCATTGTATGGAGAGAGTCGCCCCTAGAAGAACTGAAACATTATCAGTTATGCACTGTCACATATGGCACAGCTTGTGCACCCTACCTCTCAGTGCGAGTTTTGGAACAACTGGCTCATGACCACAAGTCTACTTACCCAATAGCTTCGCATGTACTTTCAAAGATTTTATGTGGATGACGTACTCACTGGAGCTGCCACTGAAAAAGAAATAGTTTTAAAAACGTGACAGTCTGGTAAAATTACTGTCTCATGCTGGCCTAGAATTGCGTAAATGGGTTTCGAACTGTTCCAGTATATCGGTGAGTACACAAGATCATTCATTTTTAAAATCTCCAGATGAAGATGTCAAAAAAGTTCTGGGAGTATACTGGAAGCCATCTGAAGACAAGCTAGGATATAAAATTGGACTCAAACCGAATCCAGTTTCAACAAAACGACAAGTTCTCTCTGATGTTTCTCGAATATTTGACCCTATGGGATTGGTGGCCCCAGTTGTGGTCCGATTCAAAATTTTATTAAGGGAGCTCTGGTCTCATAATCTTTCATGGGATGAACCACTGCCAGAAAATCTTGCTGTCTGGTGGACTCAATGTAGAAATGATTTGCTGGCCCTGGAAAACTTTGAAATGCCTCGATTCGTTTTAAATGATACTTCAAAATTAGAATTACATGGGTTCTCAGATGCCTCGATACAAGCCTATGCAGCCGCAGTTTATTCTCGATTTGTGGATGATTCTGGTGTTTCTCATGTAACACTTATTGCATCAAAAACTCGTGTTGCTCCAATCAAACAAAAATCACTGCCTCGCCTAGAGTTATGTGGAGCCCTTTTGTTGTCACGCCTGCTTAAACGCATAAAGGAAGCTTTGCCGCATAAATCAATAACAGTTCGTGCTTGGTGTGACTCAACAATCGTCCTCTCTTGGCTTTCGCAGCCTCCTATTAAATTAAAAACCTTTGAAGCAAATCGCACTTCAGAAATTTTAGAAAATTTGCCTCGTATCTTCTGGTATCATGTAGCATCCAAAGAAAATCCAGCCGATTGTGCCTCAAGAGGAATGCCTGTCTCAACGCTTCTTAGCTTTGGTCTTTGGTGGAAAGGACCCATTTGGCTAAGCGACACTTTAAAGTTTAATTGTATTGTAAATCGTTCTAATAATTTTGATTAGATTCATTTGATTGCCATGGTACATGTTTTGTCGAATATAACATCGCCGCTTCCAAATCACACTTTTGAAATAAATCGGTACACTTCCTAAAGGATTTGCCTCTTGCTGATCCAGACTATAATGTATGTTTGCCCATCGATATCTTGTTTGGGCTCGAACACATTTGGAACATTTTGACATTCAACAGGCGCTTGGATGCTAAAGGCAACACCATTGCTGTATCAACAATCTTTGGATGTGTTGTAACATGTGTTGAAACTTTACAGGTTAGTAGCCGAATAATGTCTCTTGTTTCCACCGTAGATATCGATCGCTGCCTCCGAAGTTTTTGGGAAATAGAAGAGCCAGCATTTCAAGGTAAAGTGGATCCAGATGACGCTTATGTTGAATCCCACTTTAAATCAACCCACTCTCGAGCAGCTGATGGTAAATATGTGGTCCAACTCCCGTTTAAAATTAAAGATCCAAGATTTGGAAATACTCAAAACGGTGCCGTGTCCTGATTTTACGCTGTAGAAAGACGACTTCAACGAAATGCAGCCCTTCGAGAACAATATACAACTTTTATGAGGGAGTATGAACAATTGGGCCATATGCGTCAAATCAACCCTAATGCAGTCAAGGTTACCGATGGTAGGGTATTCTATTTGCTCCACCACCCAGTTCTTGGTGAAAAGATACGCGTCGTGTTTGATGGCTCATTCCAAGACTCTAATGGTATTTCACTCAACAATACGCTGCACATTGGGCCCAGTATACAACGGGATTTGTTCTCAGTGTCTCTACGCTTTCGGTTTCATCGATATGTCTTCTCAGCTGATATCGTAAAGATGTTTCGCCAAATCTGGATTTCTGGTAATCATAAAAATTACCAACGCATTGTATGGAGAGAGTCGCCCCTAGAAGAACTGAAACATTATCAGTTATGCACTGTCACATATGGCACAGCTTGTGCACCCTACCTCTCAGTGCGAGTTTTGGAACAACTGGCTCATGACCACAAGTCTACTTACCCAATAGCTTCGCATGTACTTTCAAAGATTTTTATGTGGATGACGTACTCACTGGAGCTGCCACTGAAAAAGAAATAGTTTTAAAACGTGACAGTCTGGTAAAATTACTGTCTCATGCTGGCCTAGAATTGCGTAAATGGGTTTCGAACTGTTCCAGTATATCGGTGAGTACACAAGATCATTCATTTTTAAAATCTCCAGATGAAGATGTCAAAAAAGTTCTGGGAGTATACTGGAAGCCATCTGAAGACAAGCTAGGATATAAAATTGGACTCAAACCGAATCCAGTTTCAACAAAACGACAAGTTCTCTCTGATGTTTCTCGAATATTTGACCCTATGGGATTGGTGGCCCCAGTTGTGGTCCGATTCAAAATTTTATTAAGGGAGCTCTGGTCTCATAATCTTTCATGGGATGAACCACTGCCAGAAAATCTTGCTGTCTGGTGGACTCAATGTAGAAATGATTTGCTGGCCCTGGGAAAACTTTGAAATGCCTCGATTCGTTTTAAATGATACTTCAAAATTAGAATTACATGGGTTCTCAGATGCCTCGATACAAGCCTATGCAGCCGCAGTTTATTCTCGATTTGTGGATGATTCTGGTGTTTCTCATGTAACACTTATTGCATCAAAAACTCGTGTTGCTCCAATCAAACAAAAATCACTGCCTCGCCTAGAGTTATGTGGAGCCCTTTTGTTGTCACGCCTGCTTAAACGCATAAAGGAAGCTTTGCCGCATAAATCAATAACAGTTCGTGCTTGGTGTGACTCAACAATCGTCCTCTCTTGGCTTTCGCAGCCTCCTATTAAATTAAAAACCTTTGAAGCAAATCGCACTTCAGAAATTTTAGAAAATTTGCCTCGTATCTTCTGGTATCATGTAGCATCCAAAGAAAATCCAGCCGATTGTGCCTCAAGAGGAATGCCTGTCTCAACGCTTCTTAGCTTTGGTCTTTGGTGGAAAGGACCCATTTGGCTAAGCGACACTTTAAAGTTTAATTGTATTGTAAATCGTTCTAATAATTTTGATTAGATTCATTTGATTGCCATGGTACATGTTTTGTCGAATATAACATCGCCGCTTCCAAATCATACTTTTGAAAATAAATCGGTACACTTCCTAAAGGATTTGCCTCTTGCTGATCCAGACTATAATGTATGTTTGCCCATCGATATCTTGTTTGGGCTCGAACACATTTGGAACATTTTGACATTCAACAGGCGCTTGGATGCTAAAGGCAACACCATTGCTGTATCAACAATCTTTGGATGTGTTGTAACATGTGTTGAAACTTTACAGGTTAGTAGCCGAATAATGTCTCTTGTTTCCACCGTAGATATCGATCGCTGCCTCCGAAGTTTTTGGGAAATAGAAGAGCCAGCATTTCAAGGTAAAGTGGATCCAGATGACGCTTATGTTGAATCCCACTTTAAATCAACCCACTCTCGAGCAGCTGATGGTAAATATGTGGTCCAACTCCCGTTTAAAATTAAAGATCCAAGATTTGGAAATACTCAAAACGGTGCCGTGTCCTGATTTTACGCTGTAGAAAGACGACTTCAACGAAATGCAGCCCTTCGAGAACAATATACAACTTTTATGAGGGAGTATGAACAATTGGGCCATATGCGTCAAATCAACCCTAATGCAGTCAAGGTTACCGATGGTAGGGTATTCTATTTGCTCCACCACCCAGTTCTTGGTGAAAAGATACGCGTCGTGTTTGATGGCTCATTCCAAGACTCTAATGGTATTTCACTCAACAATACGCTGCACATTGGGCCCAGTATACAACGGGATTTGTTCTCAGTGTCTCTACGCTTTCGGTTTCATCGATATGTCTTCTCAGCTGATATCGTAAAGATGTTTCGCCAAATCTGGATTTCTGGTAATCATAAAAATTACCAACACATTGTATGGAGAGAGTCGCCCCTAGAAGAACTGAAACATTATCAGTTATGCACTGTCACATATGGCACAGCTTGTGCACCCTACCTCTCAGTGCGAGTTTTGGAACAACTGGCTCATGACCACAAGTCTACTTACCCAATAGCTTCGCATGTACTTTCAAAGATTTTTATGTGGATGACGTACTCACTGGAGCTGCCACTGAAAAAGAAATAGTTTTAAAACGTGACAGTCTGGTAAAATTACTGTCTCATGCTGGCCTAGAATTGCGTAAATGGGTTTCGAACTGTTCCAGTATATCGGTGAGTACACAAGATCATTCATTTTTAAAATCTCCAGATGAAGATGTCAAAAAAGTTCTGGGAGTATACTGGAAGCCATCTGAAGACAAGCTAGGATATAAAATTGGACTCAAACCGAATCCAGTTTCAACAAAACGACAAGTTCTCTCTGATGTTTCTCGAATATTTGACCCTATGGGATTGGTGGCCCCAGTTGTGGTCCGATTCAAAATTTTATTAAGGGAGCTCTGGTCTCATAATCTTTCATGGGATGAACCACTGCCAGAAAATCTTGCTGTCTGGTGGACTCAATGTAGAAATGATTTGCTGGCCCTGGAAAACTTTGAAATGCCTCGATTCGTTTTAAATGATACTTCAAAATTAGAATTACATGGGTTCTCAGATGCCTCGATACAAGCCTATGCAGCCGCAGTTTATTCTCGATTTGTGGATGATTCTGGTGTTTCTCATGTAACACTTATTGCATCAAAAACTCGTGTTGCTCCAATCAAACAAAAATCACTGCCTCGCCTAGAGTTATGTGGAGCCCTTTTGTTGTCACGCCTGCTTAAACGCATAAAGGAAGCTTTGCCGCATAAATCAATAACAGTTCGTGCTTGGTGTGACTCAACAATCGTCCTCTCTTGGCTTTCGCAGCCTCCTATTAAATTAAAAACCTTTGAAGCAAATCGCACTTCAGAAATTTTAGAAAATTTGCCTCGTATCTTCTGGTATCATGTAGCATCCAAAGAAAATCCAGCCGATTGTGCCTCAAGAGGAATGCCTGTCTCAACGCTTCTTAGCTTTGGTCTTTGGTGGAAAGGACCCATTTGGCTAAGCGACACTTTAAAGTTTAATTGTATTGTAAATCGTTCTAATAATTTTGATATAATTACAGATCCTGAAGCACTTTCTGCCATGAAGACAACTATTAGTTCTATGGTAATTACAGTTCAAGACTACAACCCATTAGACGTAATAGTAAATCGAGTATCTAAATGGGCAAAAATGGTTCGAATTGTGGCCTACATGTTAAAGTTTTTTTATGCCACTCGACAACATAACGTAGTCCGTGCTTCTGGACTCTACTTCAACGAGCTTCATCGCGCCAAATTGATCATGCTGAAACATGCACAAAATGCCTTCAATGATGACCGAGTCCACTTACAAAATGGGCGACCCATCAGTGCCCGGTCTCAGTTAGCAAAGCTCAATCCATTCCTGGACAACAATGGTTTGCTGCGTGTTGGTGGCCGTTTACGTTACTCAGAGCTTGATGCAGCCACAAAAAACCCCATCATTTTACCAAAGTCCAGTCGAATAACTCAAACCATACTTGAAGACCTTCATGAGCGAAATTTGCACCCTGGTGTCTCAGCTTTGTTTGTTATAGCCCGTCAAACATATTGGATTATTGGTGCCCGAAATCTCATCAGAACATTGACTCATAAATGCCTTAGATGTTTTCGTCAGCGTCAACTTAATACCCATCAGCTGATGGCAGATTTACCCAGTATTCGTGTTCGTCAAGCATTTCCATTTGAAAATACTGGTTGTGACTATGCTGGCCCTCTATCATTGAAACAGTTTTCTGGAAGAAATACCCGAAAATCTAAGGGATATATCTGCCTATTTGTTTGCCTCGTTACCTCTGCCATACATTTAGAACTAGCCACTGACTTGAGTACCGATTGTTTTATTGCTACCTTGCGAAGATTTATATCCCGAAGAGGAAAGTGTCGACAGATGTACAGCGACAATGGAAGAAATTTTCTTGGTGCCTCTCGAGAATTAAGCGAGATGCACAAAGTGATTATGTCGAAAGCCCATAATGAAATTGTTTCCGCATCTTTAGCTGAAGACGGAATACAATGGAATTTCATTCCCCCATTTGCTCCACACTGGGGTGGAATTAGGGAATCGGGGGTAAGATCTGTAAAGCTGCACCTAAAAAGGGTTATTATGAATACAGAACTAACATTCGAGCAGATGCACACACTTTTAGCACAAATCGAAGCAGTCGTTAACTCGAGGCCCCTTGGTATTGTCCCAGACACAGAATGCGGATATCTATCGCATGCACACTTCCTAATTGGTCGACCCTACACCATGGTACCTCAAGGTGATCTAGTCGAGTTGAATCCAAATAGGCTTGGTTACTGGCAACATGTCCAAAATATGCTTCAAAGATTTTGGCGACGGTGGCACCAAGAGTATCTCACATCTCTACAACAACGACCTAAATGGAATCAACCCCAGTCAAATCTAGCAGTGGGCAATATTGTTGTAATTAAAGAAAAGAATCTGCCTCCGGCTAAATGGCTCATGGCAAAAGTTATTGAAACTTATCCTGGTCCTGATGGTAATATTCGAGTGGTTAAATTAAAGACTCAACACGGTGAAATGACTCGACCTATCACAGTATTAATCCAGCTACCCATATTCTGAAACCATGTTTCAGGGCGGCCCGGGATGTTCTTGAACATAGAAGTTGCTATATTTCTGACCTATAGTGTATATAATTTGGTTGCTATATTTTTGGCCCACATTGTACATTCTTTTGTGTATTTTAAAACGGTACCAATATATTATTGTTGTTGGTTCCTGTTAATAGTTATTTTGTAATTTGCCAATATAATTTTGTTGTTCTTTTTTTGTTCTGTACGCTCAAATATTTATAACTGTATCATCTCTCATATTTATTAACTGAAGGTTAATAAATATAAAAGATGATTTGATTTTGGTTTCTAACGTACAGTCAAATGTTTAAAATTTTACTTTATCTTCGCCCTTTGTATTGTAAAGTGATTGTCCTCGCGAATAAAGACAAAAAAAAAAAAATAAAATAACCTTATGTTGAAATAAAAATTCAAAGAAAAATAAAAAATTAAATTGTTTTATTCCTCAACAACTGACATTAAAATTGAACAAGATGAAACGCTAATATCGTTCGAGGTCGTCTCACTGTTTCCATCTGTACTTGTTAATTTAGCGATGAAAATCATCTACAGTAAGTGGAATATATTGGAGAAATATACACGTATTCCAAAGGATTTTTTTATGGAACTGTTGACTTTTTGCATTAAGGATTCCAGATATTTTAAACATGGCGATAGCAGATGTTGTTATGGAAGAATTACTTGACGTGGCGATAGGAAAGATGAGTACAAAACCGAGGATATTGACCAAATACGTTGATTATATATTTGGTATTATTAAGAAAGACGGCATTGATGCTGAAAGGCAGATTGTCAGCCGGTTGGCCTCCTATTGTCAGGGCCAACGGGGCTAACCTCAGATATGCGACGGAAGTCAAATATCTGGGGATAACCATGGGTGAGAGGATGAATTTCCTCAATCACTTGGTTGCGGTCCGCCGGAAGTTGGTAGGTGTGGTTGGCAAAGTTTGGCGCATTGTCAGGAGTGACTGGGGCCTTAGTAGGCGTGCCGTTCGTGGCATATACGTTGGGCTGTTTGTCGCTTGCGCAACTTACGGTGCATCGGTATGGTGCGATACGGTTACGTCTGCTGTTGGATACCGCAAGATCCTGTCCTGTCAAAGGGTTATGTTGTTGACTTGCGCACCTGTTTGTCGCACTGTTTCGACGTACGCGCTGCAGGTGCTAGTAGGCGTAGCTCCCCTTGATCTGGAGGTAATACGTAAAAGTATTGCCTTCAGGGCTAAGAAGGGGCTACCACTTTTGACGGACTGGCTTTCTGCCACTGATCTAAATGTTAGGAGTGTCACGGAGCGCAACATGCTTTTGGCAGAGTGTGTTGTTTCGAAGTGGCAGGACAGATGGACGAACAGTGACGACGGTAGGGTGACTTACGGCTTTATGCCAGACGTTACGTTCGTACAGACGAACCCCGACTTTGGCTTCGGCCTTTGTGCGGGATTCTTACTGCCGGGACATGGGTCACTCAATGCATTTTTGCATCGGAGGGGCCTGAGTACGTCTGCGAGTTGTGACTGTGGACCGGTTACGGACGAAGACTGGCTGCACGTTCTGTGTTATTGCCGACATTACGCGGACATTAGGGATTTGGACGCCATGGGGGTGTTGTTGTTGAATGGCAGGGTCGACGTTTCTGGGGTCGTCACAACCCCTAGCAGATTCAAGAAGTTCAGTGAGTTCGCTGCCGAGGTGTTTAGGAGGAGGCGGATGAGGAGGGTTTAATCATGTGCGAGTGATTCACTCACTTTTGTGGGTGGATGGCGCGTGCATGTGCAAACCCCCCTTGCCGACGGCCACCAGTCCAGAGTTGTTTGGAACTCAACTGGTAGTAGCTGCTTAAGCTGCGAAGCCTGACCAGAGGCGTTATTCTGGTGCCACGGGAGTCAGCGGCCCCTGGAATGCTTATTCCAGGCTGACTATTGGTGTGGTCCCCTTGTGGGAGCATCGTGGTGGCTGTGGTTTATACCCAAATCGCGGGGAGAGCATTCATGCTCGGTGTGGAGTTGCATTTTTTCAACCGGGTGCTGTGACCCATAGAACAGCAGAGGTGTTAGATAGGCCTCGACTCTCGACCATAGGGGAAGCCCATGCCAAATACATGGTCTTCGAATTGGTACCTGAATGGACTCGTCCATGAGGGGGCGCTAGTTGACGCAAAAATTAACTCGGTGTGAAGAACACCGTGGGGTTACGTCGAAAGGCAGGCATCCACGTAAAACACTTGACACTGTACTTTGAAAGCTCTAAATGAATTTAACAGGCAAATTCAATTTACGTATGAGATTGAGGAGGATAATAAACTTCCATATTTGTTCAGACAACGTATTAAAGCTAAATTGGTACCAGAAATCTATGGCGTCAGGGAGGCTAATTAATTTTAACTCCAAACACCCTTCGGAGAATTATTATTAATACAGCGACATATTTTATTGACAGAGTCCTAAAGATAAGCGATGTGGAGTTTTAGAAGTCAAATTTAGACAAGATAAAAAATATTTTAAATGCGAATGATTTTCCGAAAATGACCGTAAGCAAATTAATAAAACACACGAAGACTAGAGCCAAGAAGAAGAAAACAGATAGGAAAAATCCACCGAAGATATATAAGTCACTAACTTACATCCCTGGTTATTGAGAAATCAGAAATTTACGACAAAAATAAATACGAATTAGCCTTTAAGACTCAAAACTCATTGGATAAATAATTTAGTTCAACGAAATCTAAAGTATCTAAAGAGGAAAAATCAAATTTAGTATACAAAATTAGTTGTAATGGTGACAAGTCCAACATATGTCACAAGACACTACGAAATCAAAATTGGAAACTAGACTAGCATCACACATCAGATTTAAAAGCATTCATTTTTATTTTATGTTTTCTAAATAAAAAACTTTTTGTTTATACTGTGTTTTTATATAAAAATGTTAAATAAAATTGTGTATTTTCAAACAGATTTCCCCAGGAAGATGACCAACGGCGTTGGCTAGAAATATTTGGACATAAAAATAAACGAATAAATTATTAATTAAAATAAGAACTATATTTGTTTTTAATATTTAATATAAGACCTCAAGCCAGATAAATGAAACAACAAAAAATAAAAATATCAATTAACATCCTCGATTTTCTGTGCTTGGTTGATATATATACCTGATCAAAACATTGAGTTTCATGTGGCTGGTGGATTAGAATGAGGCTGAAGTCGAAAGTGCGGCAGCACTCCCCCTAGAGCTAATCCCCACAAGATTTTTTTTTCATCTTCTCTTACATTTATTAACAATTATGGCCTGTTTCTCGATTTCGAAAGAATGCTTTCTAAGCGAAAGAAAATTGATTTGGGTTTCTCAAACTAAATTTCTATGCGAATGATGACTTGAAGTACAAGTCGAATGAACACGTAACAGTTTTCATACAAAATTTGGTTTCTCTATTTCGAACGAGTTTTCAACAGTGCGAACGTAAATGTCAAACCCAGTCACTTGCTTTTTTCAGTAACAAAATATTTTCAAAAAAATATGTCAATTATTCCATTAGAAAACGCAAAAAATCTGAACACGGGTCCTCTGATTTTGTTTATTTTTTGTACATGAATACTCTATGGTCCCAATTGTACATTTCCTTTTTCAGATCTCCAAATTTGTAAAAACTCGTGATTTTATGCACGTTTTTAGTTCTCATAAATATCAAAAAAATGCTAAAAGCACTTCACTTTGAAGTGCCATAACTTTTTAATTGTACATCGGATCTTATTAATTTAAACGATATTTGTCTACTTTATAACTGGATTTTTTAAACAAAATGATTGCTAAAACAATGCATATTTAATGCAAATGCAGTTTTCTAATGCATTTTTCAAAACTTTCTCACCCTACGATTTTCAAAAAAAAAAAATACAGTTTACTAAAATATGGAATATTAGCTAAATATACAAATACTGATTTTTATGGGACAAACAAGTCTTTTATTTTTAATGATTTTTAAAATCGAAATATTTTTAAACATTCTTGTATTACATATTTTCTGTGATAAATTTAAAATACGAACTCATTTAGTAACTTGTTGGAAGACCTATACTTATAAAAATATTCATTTATTAAAAAAATATTGAAAGAACAAAAATCAGAAAAACGATTCAAATAAAACTTGTAATTTATTCTTTAATCTTACTAGTATACTTATTGTCACTTAAAAAAATATGAGTAACGAATCTATTAAATAGTATTTGGGAATAAAAGTTTTGGCTGGGTTGTTGTACTTAAAATAATCTAAGTACGTTATATTTTTATTTTTGAATCCAAAATAACTTTTTTGACATCATATCGAAAATTTAACTAGGTGAAGTCATATAAAAAAAATACAAAATAATATTTTAAAAAGCGATACAAAAATGTATAAAAATATTTCCATATTTTAGAATAAAAAAATAAACTTAATTTAAAAAAATCATTACAAATAGAAGACATGTTTGTCCCATAAAAATCAGTATTTGTATATTTAGGTAAGATTACATATTTTAGAAAACTGTATTTTTTTTTTTAATCGTAGGAGGAGAAAGTTTTGAAAAATGCATTAGAAAACTGCATTTGCGTTACGTATGCACTTTTTTGACAATAATTTTGTATAAAAACCTCCAGTTATAAAGTAGACAAGTGAATATTAAAAATATCGTTTAAATAAATAACATGCGATATACAATTAAAAAGTTATGCCACTTTAAAGTGAATCACTTCAAGCATTTTTATAAAATTTATGAAAATTAAAAACGTGCATAAAATCGCGAGTTTTTACAAATTTCGAGATCTGGAGAAGGCTATGTGCAAGTAGGGTATTCATGTACAAAATATAAAAAAAATCTTTGAACCTCAGAAAAAAATTCTCATTTTTCAGTGTTCTTTGCTGGAATGAATGATATAATAAAAAATTATAAATATTTGTAAAAAAAGCTATATATAAGAAAAGGTAAGAATAAAATAACACGAATATTCGTAGAGTATTAAGAACTTTAAATTGCAGCTTAAAGAAATCCACAATGGAACAGCTGAAAACGCTGGTGTACTTTTTTGATTTTCTTTTTTTGATTTATTTATATTTCTTTTGTTTTAATTATTTATAAAATTTATGAAAATTAAAAACGTGCATATATAGTGTATAGGGTATTCATGTACAAAATATAAAAAAAATCGGAGAACCTCAGAAAAAATTCTCATTTTTCAGTGTTCTTTGCTGGAATGAGTGATATAATAAAAAATTATATATATTTGTAAAAAAAGCAATGGATAAGAAAAGGTAAGAATAAAATAACACGAATATTCGTAGATTATTAAGAACTTTAAATTGCAGCTTAAAGAAATCCACAATGGAACAGCTGAAAACGCTGGTGTACTTTTTTGATTTTCTTTTTTTTTGATTTATTTATTTTTCTTTTGTTTTATTTATTTGTTTTAATTATTTATTTGTCATATACAGCTGATCACTGTTAAGTAATGTTGTATTTATCTTCAAGCAATTGAGTAGTATTTTTGGTAGTTTTAAAGCAGTGAAGGGCACTCTTGCAAATCCTATGTACGCGTGCATAGGAAAAGAAATGCTGCTTGTGTGACGTCGACACATGTACACTATAAAATTCTTCGTGTGGTCTCTGGCAATGTACGTTCGGCTGTTGCTTTGTTTTCATTTCGTCAGTGTGGCCAGATCTAGGAAAATTTTGCAGCTAAATCAAAGTCAAAAAAATGCTAGAAAATGCTAAAAAAAAATTAAAATGCTAAAAAATAATGCTAAAATTTTAAACATGTTTTTTTAATTAATGGGTCTTAATAATGTGTTTATTTTTCAAAATTTTCAACTTTCGTTAACACATATATTTTTTTCTTTCATATAATTAAAACAAAATTGATTCAAAAACAAGAAAGAATATTTTATTTACTAGAAAACTAGGAACATAAAGAGTCTTAAATTAAATTCAGTCTTTATACAGGGTGTCCGCCATTTTGGTAAACATTAGTGTTGTATCCTGTAATCTGGCAACTATTTATTGTTTGATTGTAATCGTCAACTTTTTATGCGAATTGATAGCACTTATTATTATTAATTCTTTTTTGGTTCTGACTAGAAAACGTTTACTTAATTCATTGTAAAATTATTAATACTAAAATAAAGAATTAAACCTTTGAATAATTATATTAAAAAGAAGAAACCCAAAATTAACTTCTTTGTTTGCAGACGCGTTGCGACAGGCGGTAACAGAAGTGACACAAGTAGCCTTAGCGTATATTTCACAACGGCAACAACAAAATACGGCACCGCATTCTGCAAGAAGTGCTTCACAGAAACCACCACTATTTACAATTGGGGAATTTAAATCAACTGAGACTTCTTCAGTGGCAGATTATTTTGTACATTTTGATTTAGCACTCAATCTTAGTAAAGTGCCAGTTGCCGATTATCATAAATATGCTCGTGTGCACATGGGTGTACACTTAAATGATGCGTTAAGAATTTTAATACAACCAAAAGACCCACAACTATGTTCCTATGAGGAGGTAAAGGAAGTTCTCATCGCACACTTTAATAGAAAGAGAAATAAGTTTGCAGAAAGTATTAAGTTTCGGCGTATAACGCAAGATAAATATGAATCCGTGTCAAAGCAGCGACATATTGTGAGTACGGTGAGTTCCTCGACAGAATGCTTACGGAACAGCTGCTATTTGGTATGGAGTCCCGTAGCATATACGATGAAATCATTGCAAAAAATCCATCTACGTTTAAAGTTGCCTATAAAATTGCTCATGCTTTAGACGCAACACGTCAAACCACAACGGACATGAAAACGTCAGTAGAAGAACCGCTTATTGAACCGCTCTTTTCAAAATGTATCGAAGGGTGTTGAAAAGGAAACACAAGTCTCTTGCTCTGGTTGCGGTGGCAAACACTTGCGCAATCAGTGTAAATTTCGTAATACAAAATGCTTTAAGTTCGGAAAGGCTGGCCACATTTCGCGAGTCTGCAAATCAAGTAGTACATCACAAATATCTGAAGAGCAACCAGAGGAAAACTATGATTATATACAATGCCTAAACGCCGTAAATAGCTTAAACAATAAATCTATTGTGAAAAAGATGATAAAAACATACATTAACGGACGCGCTGTGACTACTATGCACTTTTTGGAAGAGAATGGATTCCACATTTTGTCAACGAAATCAACTTAAATAAACTCTTTCCAGCACCAGATCATGTTAATTCCATTAAAGTCGGAAACTCAGCCCTAACTTTGGAGCAAACGCAAGTACTACAGCAACTATTAAATAAATACGACGATCTTTTTAGCGAATCTCCAGGTAATCTAGCAGGTCCTCCAGCTTAGTTACACTTCAAACCGGGTGCAACGCCAGTTTTTACAAAAGCTCGTGAAATTCCATTAGCTTTACGAGAGGCATACTCTGCGGAGATTGATTCTAAAATTAAATCGGGGTTGTATAAGAAAGTCGATTATTCTGAGTGGGCATCGTCTACACATGTGGTGACCAAGAAAAACGGTAAGTTACGGATAACGGGTAACTATAAACCAACTTTAAACCCTAGAATGGTTATAGATGAGCACCCTATACCTAAAGCAGAGATGATCTTGAATAAAATGAATAATGCTAAATTATTTTGCCATTTGGATATTACAGACGCCTACTCCCATCTTCCGATAGATGACGAATTCGCACATGCGCTCACTTTAAATACTCCGACTCACGGATTAGTTCGTCCGACACGTGCAGTGTATGGTGCAGTAAACATACCTGCAATATGGCAACGTAGAATGGAAAATGTGCTTCAAGGTATTTCAAACGTAAGTAGTTTTTTTGATGACATATTGGTTCATGCTGCAAATTTCGACGAAATGCTTTCCAATCTTCAGACCACTTTAGAACGGTTAAGAGCTCATGGCCTCAAACTCAATAAATCCAAATGTGTTTTCGCAGCACCGGCAGTAGAATTTTTAGGTCACAAAATAGACGCAAATGGAATTCATAAGTCAGATAAACATATAGAGGCCATACGAGATGCCCCAAAACCAACCACAACCGAAGAGTTACAACTATGTTTAGGCAAAGCGTCATATTACAGCACATTTATTTCAAATCTTTCAACAATTAACAGACCCCTGCGAGATATGTTGCTACAGGAGAAATTTCAATGGACTCCAGAAGCGGAGCTAGCATATGTTGATATAAAAAATGCATTAATATCTCCGGAGGTTTTACTTCCGTATGACCCAGCTTTACCATTGCTTCTGGCTACTGATGCCAGTAAAGTAGGAATCGCAGCAGTGTTGTCGCACCGATTGAAAAATGGCCAGGAACGCCCTATCGCCTATGCTATCCGTACTTTGACACCTACAGAGAGGAAGTACCCACAAATGGATAGAGAGGCTTTGGCAATAATTTGGGCTGTACAAAAATATTTCCTATACCTATATGCACGCCATTGGACTTTGATCACAAACCATTATCACAAATTTTACATCCCCATAAATCATTACCTGTTTTATGTATAAGCAGAATGGCCAACTTTGCTGATTATCTCGGAAATTTTAATTTTGATGTTGTTTTTTAACAAACAAAATCTAATGTTAATGCGGAGTTCTGTTCACGAATGATACAACCAGATTTAGTTAATCAATTGGACGTGTGGGAAAGTGACGGTTTTGATAATTTTATTATAAAACAAATTCAGCAAATGCCGGTAAGAGCTTATCAAATAGCCCGTGAATGCAAAAAGGATGATAAGTTGGGAATGATTGTCAGACAACTTGAATCGGGTAAGTGCTTGAAAAAGTTGGGTTATAAATCGCCCGAAGTAAATTACAGACTGACTGATGGGTGTTTGGTACTTGATCACCGCGTCGTCATACCTCCATCTTTGCGGGAAAGAATTCTGCAAGACTTACATTCGGCACATTTAGGAATAGTAAAGATGAAGGGATGAGCTCGATCTTTTGTATATTGGCCGGGGTTGGATACGGACATTGAGCGTGTTGCCAATAGCTGCAATGACTGTTCTAAGTATGCAAATAATCCTCCCAAGTTTAGAGAACATTATTGGGAGTATCCCAAGGGTCCGTGGGAACGCGTTCACATAGACTACGCTGGTCCGTTTTTGGGTGCAATGTTTTTGGTGGTTTCGGATGCATATAGCAAGTGGATTGAGGTGAAGACTACGAATACAATTACAGCAAGTGCGACTATAGCAATATTAGATGATTTGTTCTCAGCGTATGGTGTTCCGGTGACCATAGTATTCGATAATGGTACTAATTTCACGTCTATTGAATTTAAAACTTATTTGCAAAAGGTCGGAGTGAAATACCACAAACTAACCGCGCCATATCACCCTTCGACTAATGGCAAAGCTGAACGTTCAGTGCAAACATTCAAAAACGCTTTAAGAGCTATGGGCACTACCAAATCGGGGATAAAGGAAGATTTAAACAAATTTTTACTTCAGTACAGAAATGCACATCACTCCACTACGGGAAAATCTCCAGCTCAGTTGTTTCTTGGAAGATCTACTCGTTCCCGTCTAAATTTAATTTTTCCAGAAGAAGTTTTTACAACGGTTACTCAAAAGCAATACATGAAATTCGAAAACAATTTTCGCAACTTTAATCCACAGCAAAATGTTTGGTTCCTCTCAGGCAACCCTCGTATGGACAAGTGGATACAGGGTACAATCTTGCGACGTTTAGGTGATTTACATTACCACATTATATACAACGGAAAGATTTACAAAAGAAATATCGACCAAATAAATAAGTTGGCACAGGAGAGAAGTGTGGCTAGTGAACAGGAAAACCTTACCTGTCAGGATAGTAATCAATATAAGTACACCGAAGAAAACCGGGACACAGATAGAGGCAACACCCACTACTATCCAGAAAATAATGATACGGATTTCAATGAGTCTGCACAAGAAAATTGCCAACAGTATTCTAATTCTTCAGACAATACATGTGTAGCTGACCCTGTAAGTCCTCCTACAACCTTACGGTCGGGTATCCAACCGATGGACCTACCAGTGATAGATGCCTCTTCAGAGAATCAAACACTTCGAAGATTAACGAGAAGGAGAAAATCTCGCTTAATATATTCTCCCTAAACAGTCATGGAGAAGGAGGAAGAAATGTTGTATCCTGTAATCTGGCAACTATTTATTGTTTGATTGTAATAGTCAACTTTTTATGCGAATTGACAGCACTTATTATTATTAATTCTTTTTTGGTTCTGACTAGAAAACGTTTACTGAATTCATTGTAAAATTATTAACACTAAAATAAAGAATAAAACCTTTGAATAATTATATTAAAAGTCGTTCTTTATTTTGGACATGATAATTAGTCTTGACAGTTCAAATTTGGCAGCCGTGAAGTAGACACGTGGCAAATTTATTATGGAAAAATATTCGGTAAACCAACGTGTTGAGAAACGCTTGAGCAACTCAAACAAAATATTCGTGATGATATTAATGAAATACCGCGTGAAATGTGTGAGAATGTAATGAAAAATGTGCTCAAAAGGGCTCGCATTTGTGAGGCTAACAGAGGCGACATTAAATAAAACATTTATCAATATAAGATCCATTCTCTTTCATTTAATCAAAACTTATAAACAAACAAAGTAGTATACCTTCCCGGCGGACACCCTGTATATACATATACATACATACATACATAAAACGATTTAACATAAAATAACCGTTAAATTCAATGTATCACTAATGTACATACATATATGTATATTTTTATATTACAAAAAATTAACAAAAATTAAAATAAATTCAATCATAAATGACTATTCAATAGTATTTACGTTTATAAAAAAAAATGTTTAAAAATAATGAGATTTAATTATAAATTAAATACATCATCAAATGAGTATTCGTGTTCAACTTCCAAAGAATCGGTCATCATTCATTGTTATATATGTTTTTATTACATTTTTTTATGAGATCATTCGTTACTTTAAAATTTTGGCAACATGTATTTAAACGAATTCATAGTGTTCAATATCATTATATTTATATTATATTATATATATCGTCGATTGATTATTGATGTGCCGCACCGACCAAAACCATTGTTTCCAGAAAAACGATAAAGAAAGTTTACATTTAATTTATTAAAAATCTATACTATAGATTTTCTTTTTGCTTTCTATATCAATAGAGGCGTTTTTGGTTAGCAATATTGTAAATTTTTTTAACTTTTTGTGTATAATATCCAAAGTTATTTACATTTTTTCAAAAAAAGATTTTTTTATTTTATGCCCTATAAACCGTTTTTATCATTATTTCATTAAAAAAAATTAATTTTGTTTCAAGTAGGTCAAAGTGGTTTTTTTGTTTTTACCACAAGAAAATAAGTTTGGTATATCACCATTCATGGAACATGATATTTAAAACACGTTAAGGGCAGAATGGAATGGTATTCGAATGCTGATAACTGCTTTATTGAAGTACCTCTCACAAAACAAGATAAAATCATACGAGTACTAAGTGAAAGAGCGTTTTAATAGTTTAAAATTGAATAAAAACATTTTGTTTAGTATTTATTAATAAGAAATTTTATTCAAAAACAAAAATAATAATAAATAAATAGTTTATACATTTTGCATAATTTTAAACTGAAGTCTAGATATTTTTTACGAGATGATGCCCGGCAGTAATGAGATTCAATTGCTCGAAAAATGGAAATATACTCTCGCACTTCCATTTGTTTATCTGCTGCAGTAACACGTTTTACATTTTTTTCCTTTTCTTCTCAAAATTTGAGAACCGGACTTATTTTTAAAATTTTTAAAGCAGTAATAAATCCTTTTCTGGTCGATGCTTAAGGTGTTAAGGAAAAAGGCTCGGCATACACGGTAAATAGATTGATTTTTCTCAAAGGAATACTTAAATGAAAATTGTTTGATAATTTCTTCAAGTTTTTTTTCCCGTACCACAAATTTGAAGTATAAACTTTTTTTTTTCGTCATCCGTCAGACTCCAAAATGACTTAAATATGTTTAGAGTTTCTTCAGCTGTAAATATATTTGCACAGTTAAAGCGGCAATCTTTACATGGTATTTTCATGGTTTTAGATGCTACCTCCTTATTCTCGTTGCCTCTTTCTTATGTAGGATTTCCACATTTCAGGATTTTTCTTTCGTTTTTTGGTAGGCAAATTTCCATTTCCTAAAAATATAAATTAAGTATTATATTTTGGTTAAAAAATAAAAATATAAAATATACCTAAAGAAAGGCAAACCGGCTATGCTGGACATGGTACTTCTTTAAACTTTTCGTCCACCAAGTTTACTTCTTCACAAACCGCATCATTATAAGACTCTTCTTCGATGCCTACTTCAAAATCATGGCCATTCTTAAACATACACTTATCTTCTTCCATCATCTCTTCAAAAACCACCGCTTCATTATAGCCGTCAACGAACTCATAAAATTTTTTAATGTTTTCTTGAGCATCCACTGCTTCAAGAGCCACCACTTCATCCTCTCCTACAATAAACTCTTTATTTATGTATTCAACGTTTTCATATTCAATACATAGAAAATTAGATGTACATATATTTTGTGGCAAAAACATGCTAAAATAAAAAAGAAACGATTAAATAAGTTCAAAGAAAGTATTTAACCAATAATTACTTCATTATTTCGTCCGATACCGATGAAGCTGGTGATGAAAAATCCATATTTAGTGGTCGCGCCACAGTACGCAGACGTCCTTTCAAACACAAACACAAACTATATCAAAATACAGCTGCGCATGTTTATTTTGCAGTTCATAGTTCAAACCAACGCTTAAATTTTTTTTGTATTGTATGCTTTACGTACTTTGATTGCATTTTGTTTTGATCTACGTTTTCTTAATGTAATTTGCGGCTAACCAAGAATAATGAATAATGTTTTTATTTTTCTATAGAAAATTTGCTTCATTGGCCAAAAAGTGGCTTACACGCCAAACCAATGTTGAGAAGTTTGGATAATTAGGTATACGCAGCACAAATGGGGTTGGATATCTCGTAATTGATACGAGATATCGCAAAACGGATAAAAGATTTGGATAGAGGACACGTTAATCATATATAATCAATTCCTAACTCAATTTAGCTTAAAATGGTCTATAGGTCTCACCAATATTTATACGACGATATATATTTCTTATTTTCGTTCATTCCACTAAAAACCCGTTCAACTTCCGCGTTACTAAATGGTAAAACTAAAAACTTCATTATAAAGGAAGCTAATTCATTGAAAGGTTTTTCATTTAATGCGTTTTTATACTCGTATACATTTACCCATACATTTATACATTTCTCATTTTATCCATACATTTATTACTATAGAGCAATTCCATATGAAAGCGATCACCTTTTGGACGACCCCTCTCCGATTTTAAAATAAATAGTCTCAATCGATTGCCCAGCAAAAAATAATGTACCTACATATTTTTTTTTTTTTTTATAGTGACTGGTTTAGTGGTGGTGTGCACCACTGTCATGTGACAAAATTGAAGAATTCTTCATAAGGGACCTCATTGAAAGTTGTTTAAAAAAAAACTACTAAAGCGATCGCAACGAGTGATAGCTCGTTGGAAAGGCATTGAATCAGGCTTTAATTGAAAAATAAAATTTTCCTAATTTTTCTCAGAAATTTACCTTTTTTCCCATGAAAATTAAATTTTCCCATGAAGGAGGAACATTTTTGTGTATTCCTTTATGGTTGGGTACGGGAGAATATACGAGACAATAACACCGAGTCTCACATTAAACAAATCTTTTTATAATTTACTGTGTCCGTTTTCTTGTTTACATTTTTTTTGCATTTTTTTTTGTCAAGTCGTTGCAATAGTAAATAGAAATATCTTTTGTTACTTATTTATAAACAAATGGATATTACTATTTAAATTTAACCCTTTTGAGGCCCAAAATATATTTAGAATACATATTATTAGTGCATGATTATTAATTTTTGTTGTTAGTCTCTTGAAGACAAGTTTTGGCTGGCAAGATCCCACCCGTATAATCCGACGAGCTAAGTCCAGGTACCAGCTAGCATGCACAACTGCTGGCCAAGGTCAAGAGGTCTATTACAATAAAATGGCGCCCAACGTGGGGCGATAAGGGGTTAATGTTTTTTTTTTTTTTTTTTTTTTTTTTTTTTTTTTTTTGTCTTTATAATTAGTAGATTCAATAGTCCGTGTCTTTTTTGTTCACTTGGAATTGGTGTAAAGATAAATTCTTTAACTAACCTTGAAACATAAATTCACATACCATTGTGATATTTTGATTTTGGAAGAAGCAAATTGATTTAGATCAATTTCTTACCATTTCGATAATGAGACCGCCTCAAACCAGGTTAATATGTTACATTATATAGTATACTTTGCACAATGATGAATAACTGTTTACCTTAATTTTTTTTTGGTTTAATACGCAGATATAGAAGATTTGTTAATGAAATTATTATGCAGTTTTTCTGTAACTAGTAATTCTTAAAGGAATTGAAAAAAAAAATATAAAATTTTTTTTTTATATATTTTCTTAGCCGTCACTTCATTTCACATGTGTCTTTGAAACAGTTGTGATTAATTGGAAATCGTGGTAATTTAATTAAATTAGCGTTTTTTTTTTTAAATATAAATAATTAATTTTTGTTAGTTTTGCCATTGGGAATATATAAAATATACGGTTCGATTTCTTATAATATTTTGGGTATTTTTTTTTATATATAATGACTTTAACACATAGTAGTGAAAACTTGAATCATGCACCAGAATCAGGTGTTTTATGTACAATTTGCAATGAAGCTACTACTCAAGAAAATTTTTTTCTGACTGCCTGTGGGCATGGGTTCCATCTAGTTTGTATTTCAACTTGGTTGGGTGCTAACCAAACCTGTCCACTTTGTAGAAGGCAATTGGATAGGAATTCTGGAGTACAATCGAATAGTCAGGGTAATAGGGATACAGATGGTGCTAGAGGTGCCGTTCCAAAAACGTCTCTCTCAGGAGTAGTAACTCGGTCAAGGTCTGGTCAGCAGGATTTTGGCAGTAATGAATCAGTACACTCGCAGGGTCACAATCGTGGTCGTGGCAGAGGGGCTTTAAATTCTGGATATAGAACTACAGGTGTTGATGATAATCGTGTTAGAGATGTAGTTGATGAGGCATTGCGAAATTTTCAGGAGAGAAACAATAGGGAAATTCGTAATCTTATTGAAGAAACGTTGGGAAGGGCATTTCGTAATTTGAACACTGGTACAGCCAGGGGAAATAATGAAGAATTAAATGTTATGGCAAATGATGAACCATTGGATAATCAGGGGGGTACCACGTGCTCCTACTGTAGGTGACGGGCAGGAGTATGACCACAGTAATATTTATCCCCAGCAGAACTTACGTAGGAACAATAATCACGGTTCACCGTCTCAGGAATCCGTTGCTAAAATTATTTTGAATTGGAAATTAACCTTTGATGGTTCATCAGATTCAATTCCGGTCGGAGAATTCATATACAGGGTAAATTCTTCAACTCAATCTACTCTTAGGGGTAATTTTGGGGCTTTGTGTGAAAGCGCCCATGTCCTCTTTGAAGGTAGGGCAAAAAGTTGGTTTTGGCGTTACCACCATTCGGTGGATGTTCTAGATTGTATCGACATATGCGATGATTTGAGAAGAAATTTTAGGGAACACAAAATAAAAGAGGCCATTCGTAGTAGAAAACAGCGTAGTGGGGAGACTTTTGACAAATATCTTGATGATGTTATTATAATTGCGGATAAACTTGTAACACCTTTATCGGAACGCGAATTGGTGGAAATTGTGTTACGGAATTATGTATTAATACGGAACGAGCAAAAAACTATTGTTGGTAATATGTTTAAAGTACATTTTTACTTACAATTTGAAGAGAGTTCCCTCGATGCTAGCGCTAACATGTTGGTTGCTAAAGATGTAGGAGTTTAAAAATTATTAATTTGTTGCTCCTTCAATAAAAAAAAACAACTTTCAATGAGGTCCCTTATGAAGAATTCTTCAATTTTGTCACATGTCATATGGAATTGCTCTATAGTGACTGGTTTAGTGGTGGTGTGCACCACTGTCAGTGACAAAATTGAAGAATTCTTCATAAGGGACCTCATTGAAAGTTGTTTTAAAAAAAAACTACTAAAGCGATCGCAACGAGTGATAGCTCGTTGGAAAGGTATTGAATCAGGATTTAATTGAAAAATAAAATTTTCCTAATTTTTCTCAGATATTTAAATGAACGAATATGTAATGTAAAATTATAGCATTTTTAGTTTTAAAATAAAATAAATATATTTGAAATTTATTAAATAGAAAAGCTAAAAAATGCTAGATGCTAAATGGAAAATTTGCGGCTAAATCAAAAAAAAAAGCTAAATATAGCTGCAAAATTGCTAAAATGGTCACACTGCATTTCGTCAAAGTTATTGAAATCAGTTGCAGATCAGCACTTGTTGAAATAAGATCTCGATACTGTAATAGACCTCTTGACCTTGGCCAGCAGTTGTGCATGCTAGCTGGTACTTGGACTTAGCTCGTCGGATTATACGGGTGGGATCTTGCCAGCCAAAACTTGTCTTCAAGAGACTAACAACAAAAATTAATAATCATGCACTAATAATATGTATTCTAAATATATTTTGGGCCTCAAAAGGGTTAAATTTAAATAGTAATATCCATTTGTTTATAAATAAGTAACAAAAGATATTTCTATTTACTATTGCAACGAAGTTGAACAAAAAAAAAAAAAAATACAAAACTCCAAACTAATTAAGACAAACCACGTCGTTAACAAAACATTAGGCCCTATGGTTATAAAGTAGTTTAAGAAACCCTAAATTTAAACTACAAAAATGTTTTGAATATAAATTATCGAAAATTCCCTGTTCATGTATCAAAACTGATTTGCAATTTTTATTGGTTTAAAAGACCTTAAATTTTTTAATTTTTTTTTTTCATTAATACATAATATTAATTAATTTTTTTTTACATAACCATAAATTTATGCTTCCTACTATTGGTGCATACAAACATTATGTATAAATTTATGATCCTCTATCTTTTTCTAATATTAGCATAAGCATAAATTTTACTGCTCTAATATACATAAAATCGTATTCTTGTTATAATATAGTACATAACTACTTTTAGTATATAGAGTACTTAAAATTTAGCTTGTAAAGGTCCAATTTTGTTTGTTCCTTCTTTTTATTTTTTTTGTAAATTACCGTATTTACTATACAGTATAAGAAAAAAAAATAATTTCTCAATGGTTCAATTCCAATTTGTTCCTTTGTTATTTTGTTAGTTTGTAATGAAACATGAATTTTGAAGAGTAGTAATAAGAATGAATATGGATTAAATAAACATTAACATGTGAAGTTGAAGTAAGATCGGCTAAGAGAATATTATTTATGGAGGGAGAGGAGGAACATTTTTGTGTATTCCTTTATGGTTGGGTACGGGAGAATATACGAGACAATAACACCGAGTCTCACATTAAACAAATCTTTTTATAATTTACTGTGTCCGTTTTCTTGTTTACATTTTTTTTTTGCATTTTTTTTTTGTCAAGTCGTTGCAATAGTAAATAGAAATATCTTTTGTTACTTATTTATAAACAAATGGATATTACTATTTAAATTTAACCCTTTTGAGGCCCAAAATATATTTAGAATACATATTATTAGTGCATGATTATTAATTTTTGTTGTTAGTCTCCTGAAGACAAGTTTTGGCTGGCAAGATCCCACCCGTATAATCCGACGAGCTAAGTCCAGGTACCAGCTAGCATGCACAACTGCTGGCCAAGGTCAAGAGGTCTATTACAATAAAATGGCGCCCAACGTGGGACGATAAGGGGTTAATGTTTTTTTTTTTTTTTTTTTTTTTTGTCTTTATAATTAGTAGATTCAATAGTCCGTGTCTTTTTTGTTCACTTGGAATTGGTGTAAAGATAAATTCTTTAACTAACCTTGAAACATAAATTCACATACCATTGTGATATTTTGATTTTGGAAGAAGCAAATTGATTTAGATCAATTTCTTACCATTTCGATAATGAGACCGCCTCAAACCAGGTTAATATGTTACATTATATAGTATACTTTGCACAATGATGAATAACTGTTTACCTTAATTTTTTTTTTTGGTTTAATACGCAGATATAGAAGATTTGTTAATGAAATTATTATGCAGTTTTGCTGTAACTAGTAATTCTTAAAGGAATTGAAAAAAAAAATATAAAATTTTTTTTTATATATTTTCTTAGCCGTCACTTCATTTCACATGTGTCTTTGAAACAGTTGTGATTAATTGGAAATCGTGGTAATTTAATTAAATTAGCTTTTTTTTTTAAAATATAAATAATTAATTTTTGTTAGTTTTGCCATTGGGAATATATAAAATATACGGTTCGATTTCTTATAATATTTTGGGTATTTTTTTTTATATATAATGACTTTAACACATAGTAGTGAAAACTTGAATCATGCACCAGAATCAGGTGTTTTATGTACAATTTGCAATGAAGCTACTACTCAAGAAAATTTTTTTCTGACTGCCTGTGGGCATGGGTTCCATCTAGTTTGTATTTCAACTTGGTTGGGTGCTAACCAAACCTGTCCACTTTGTAGAAGGCAATTGGATAGGAATTCTGGAGTACAATCGAATAGTCAGGGTAATAGGGATACAGATGGTGCTAGAGGTGCCGTTCCAAAAACGTCTCTCTCAGGAGTAGTAACTCGGTCAAGGTCTGGTCAGCAGGATTTTGGCAGTAATGAATCAGTACACTCGCAGGGTCACAATCGTGGTCGTGGCAGAGGGGCTTTAAATTCTGGATATAGAACTACAGGTGTTGATGATAATCGTGTTAGAGATGTAGTTGATGAGGCATTGCGAAATTTTCAGGAGAGAAACAATAGGGAAATTCGTAATCTTATTGAAGAAACGTTGGGAAGGGCATTTCGTAATTTGAACACTGGTACAGCCAGGGGAAATAATGAAGAATTAAATGTTATGGCAAATGATGAACCATTGGATAATCAGGGGGTACCACGTGCTCCTACTGTAGGTGACGGGCAGGAGTATGACCACAGTAATATTTATCCCCAGCAGAACTTACGTAGGAACAATAATCACGGTTCACCGTCTCAGGAATCCGTTGCTAAAATTATTTTGAATTGGAAATTAACCTTTGATGGTTCATCAGATTCAATTCCGGTCGGAGAATTCATATACAGGGTAAATTCTTCAACTCAATCTACTCTTAGGGGTAATTTTGGGGCTTTGTGTGAAAGCGCCCATGTCCTCTTTGAAGGTAGGGCAAAAAGTTGGTTTTGGCGTTACCACCATTCGGTGGATGTTCTAGATTGTATCGACATATGCGATGATTTGAGAAGAAATTTTAGGGAACACAAAAGCGATTATAAGATAAAAGAGGCCATTCGTAGTAGAAAACAGCGTAGTGGGGAGACTTTTGACAAATATCTTGATGATGTTATGATAATTGCGGATAAACTTGTAACACCTTTATCGGAACGCGAATTGGTGGAAATTGTGTTACGGAATTATGTATTAATACGGAACGAGCAAAAAACTATTGTTGGTAATATGTTTAAAGTACATTTTTACTTACAATTTGAAGAGAGTTCCCTCGATGCTAGCGCTAACATGTTGGTTGCTAAAGATGTTGGAATTTAAAAATTATTAATTTGTTGCTCCTTCAATAATATTGTATTTTTTTTTTCTTGATCGTTTTAAATATTTTTTTTCGTAAATCTCCTACATACAGCCCTAAGAAATTAATCGGTATGCCACGATGTTTCCTCCTTTAAAACAAGGTATTCGGGTACGTTTCAAATATTATTTTTCCGGCCTTCTAATAATTAGGGTTTAGTGGACCCGTACAATTATGTTCCACGTATTTTTGGAAGAAAGTACTTGTGATGTATAAATCAGCCAGACAAAAGATTTTTTTTTTTCTGGGAATTTTGGCTTTTTCTTAAAGCCTTATTCCGATTCACGTTTCCCAATCGCATCCAAGCCGGGAACTGTTGTTAGCTCCCAGCAAAACAAAATTTTAAAACGTTAGGCTTGGATTCCAATGTAACCAATTGTTCCAATCAAGTGGAACCACGTGAACCAAATTTATAAATTTTGATTTAACTCCGTTTCTAATAAAATAAAATTAAAATCACTTTCACATCTTGATATTAATCGCTTTAAATTTAATTACCTGTGATAATATCACAAAGAATATAGGATCTCAATCGATAAAATTTTAATTTAATGAATGTATATCAAACACGTTTTTAAAATAAAATATTCAATATTTAATCAAGATGTGTGATACGTGAGCAACTTATTCTGATCTTAAGCGGAAATTGACGAATAAGAAGAAATATATAAGAGGTATATACAAGAGAGGCGTGGTGAAAATAGTACATGGTTGTCTAATTACACACTGTTGTGTTTTAAATTTACATTTATTTTATTACGAAAATTATTCGGTTACTTTTGTTAACCAGTATTTAACAGGCTTATCGTTACAATCAAAAATTTATTTGAATAAAATTATAATTTAATAAATTTTGGTGATACATATTTTAAGTAGAAAAAATCTACTGGAGCCCTCACAATACGCAACTTTTTAATTACACCCAAAGAAAAATGTTCAATGAAAAATGCGAATATGATTTTTTTTATAGAGAATATGGATGGTGATTCGTTATCGCGTTATAAGTAACAAAAGTTTGTTTTGTTTAAGAAGACATTACTACTCTTGCCATGGAAATTACGATAACCTTAGCGGGGGTGATCGATCGCTGAAACTATTTTAATTAAAAGCAGAATTTTTCTTAAAATTTATTTTTGATGAAACTAATATTCATCATCATACCAGTTGTTAATTAATAAGAGAAAATGTTTTATTACCTCTAAAAAAGGAATCCATTGCTTTGGCAAAGCAATGTCGCCCATTTGAGGATGGTATTTTTTTAAAGATTTAACATCAGATGTTTTGAACTGTTTTAGTGAAAAGTGTCAAGAAGGTTTTAAACTTTGAAAAAGCATTCCTTTATCTCGACGTATTTTTCATTATCTATTGACGAAAGTACGGACATTAATATTTGCCAGCTTATTATTTGCATCAAAACAGTTGATGCAAATTTAAACAGTTTTGAAGAAGTTTTAGAACTAGTTTCTTTTCATGGTAATGTTACGGGGCAAGTTCAAATAAAATAATTATAATAAAAAAAAAATCTTTTACTTTCGACTGAAAAATTTTTCGAGTGTAGAATTAGTGAGCGCCATTCGTTTTCCGCTGCTTCCCACACAAGCATAAATGTGGTAGTATGTGTGTTGCCCTTCACTGTTTTAAAGGAAAAGTTTTAAATATCCGGTCTGGCACCACTATGATTTGTAAATACGTAAAACACAAAAATTGGCTCACGTAAGTATAGGCGAACGATAGCTTTCGAAATAGAGAAACCCAAGATATATTTATATAGGTAGTCTTACTATAACAACAACTACAACAAACAACTATAAGGTGGCGCAAAAATAACCTTCCGATGTTTTTTTTTTTATTATGTATTTATTATGTATAGCATTTTCTGATAGGAGGATTACTTTTGCGCCACCTTATACAAACAATACAAAAACAACAGGGTTTTGACATTTCAAAATACTCAAGATACAGTCTTTGTACTGTCAAAACCATGTAAGAAATGTCAGAACCAGGTAAGAGGAAGATAAACAGCTGGGCTACTAACAGCCATACCTAAACAAGAGCGGCAAGCGTTTTCTAGCTGTCAAAAATTCTCATGCCCATACAATTTGTATGTAGCATAACGAAATAACGCGGCGGCAACTCTTTGCAATTGGAAAATCCGATTTTGACAGAGCGTTTCATAGTGAAGTTAGTTGCAAAAGACAACAAATGTAAACCAGGGATGGCAAAGTTGATACTATAGTACTTTTTTTGATACTATTCGATGTTCCAAAGTACTCCCGCGACTCATTTTATACTATTTTGACGATTTCAAGTTTTTAATTCATTTTATTTTTTTAATTTTTATTAATATATAAATTTTATTAACATATTGCTCGCAACTTCATAAATAAAGATGTGTTAGATAATTGCACACCGTTACAATTAAATATCCACGATAACCATATTCCGCTAAACGACGTTTTTTGTGGTACGGAAGTGGATTTGTATATAAATACAAATCAGATTGAATCCGGCACTGTAAATCATATAAAAGAAAATTCCAAAAAATGTTATATTAAATTTTGTGAGGATTTGAAGACCAGAGTAAATTTTTATAATGAAATTTTAATTTGGTTCAGTAAGCTTTCACCTGAAAACGTTGTTTGCGGAAGAACCAATATTATCGTGAAATTTTGAATAAAAAATTTTCCAAACGAAGAAAATAATTTTGACTCCATTAATATCCAATACAGAGCGTTGGCAGATTGGCAAGAACTAAAACTTTCTAGAAAGGAAAATATATGTAGTTTCTGGTCGAAAGTATCTAAAATTAAAAATGAGTTAAACACATATTTGTTTCCCGATATTTTAAGAATTGCTGCAGGTATTTTATCCATACCACATTTTTCTGCAAACGTTGAGAGAATTTTTCCATACCAAAATTTGATTAAAACCAAAGGCAGAAACAGACTTCATGTTCCAACAGTATCAAATCTAATACAAACAAAAGATTTATTAAATGCAACAAATTCTTGTTGTTATAATTTTAAAATCTAACAAGTTATTATCAACCAATGTATAAAATTCTTTTTTAGCTGTATTGATTAATTTAATTTGGATCTCATTTGGAGTTCTTTGTTCCTGTACATTAATTTAAAAAATATACTTTTTTTAAAGTAAAACTTTATTTTTTATAAATTCATATAAACATAAATTTATGTTGAATGTTATGTTATGTTATGTATGAATTTTAAGAAAAATAAAATAAAAAATAATTTTAGTACTCTGAGAGTCGAAAAAGTACTATTTGAAAATTTTATTGGTACCGAAACGAAATTCTCATTTCTCATCCCTGATACAAACAAAAAAATAAGACAAAAAAAATATATTTGTTATTTATGTATATATATTATATTATTATTTATATATATTTGTTATTATACAAAACACAAAACATAAATCAGAAACACCAATATTGTAATGTGCTGTGTTGTTAAAATAATCAGGGTTGTTATATTTTTTATTTTGATAACCCTGTTTTTATCGATTTGATGTAGCGTTGCCGCTCTTGTTTAGGGATGACATTTCAAAGTTAACGCTAGGCGGTAAAAAACGTTCCGCTTGCCGCTCTTGTTTAGGTATGGCTGTAAGACTACCTATATTAATATATCTTGGAGAAACCCAAATTGATTTGAGTTCTAGTGACAAGCTATCGTTCGACTAGGTTTTCGTTCGAGATCGAGTAACAGGTCATTAGTGTTTTCTATTTGTAATAGCAACATTTAATTATGATCTTAAACCTGACAATGCAAAATGAAATGTAATTTTAAAAGATCAACAATAAATACAAAATTCTCAAAATAAAAAACAATTGGTGTTAAAATTTAGATGTGTAATAAATAACTAAACTATAGTTACCATTTTTCATATTTTTTTAGATGAACTATTTATAAGATTTTCTTTATTTATATTTAAATTAAGTTTTATTTAATACATATTTTATTTCACAGACTATTTTGTGTTGTATTTATTTTTTCATTCACGAATAAAGTGTTTCTATCATTTAACACTTATATCCAAGAAATTACCTATTATCTGTTCTGTTTGTCAGTAATCTATTTTGTTAAAATATGCTTGATTAAAATATGCACACAAAATTTTAGATTTTTAAGATGAATCATTATGGGAACAGTTGTATAAATAGAAAAAAATTTTACATAATATTTAATGATGTATGAACTGACTTGTTACGTGGAATGTAGTTTAGGACGATTGTGCAAGTGCAAATACGAAATTAACACAATGGGATACATAATTTTTACAAAACTTGATAAAATTCACAGATTTTTAATGAAAATAAGTTCACTAAGTATGCTTTTAAATTTTTTGTGTGCGCTGTTTCAAATTTTTTGTGTGCAGAAAATTTACCACACGCAGAAAAAAACTGAGGGAATATTATCGAAGTGCTTAGTACTTTTTCTACTACATAAGTTTCAAGTTAGTTTTACAAATTTCTTGCAAAATATATGCATTTTTTACAAATTTTTTACTAAGCTTGTATATATTATACAAAAATGTACAAGTGTTTCCCTACCACTTTGTAAAACTTATTTGAAACTGATGTAGTTGTAGAATTACTAAGCACTTCGGTAATATTGCTGCAGTTTTTTTCTGCGTGCAGTGTGCTTTTTTAATATTTTGTTTCGAACCTTTAAAATCGGCTGGAACTAGTTTATTTATATCTATTGTGTGAATCGTTAAATTGAACTAGTTCTGCGCAAACAACTCAAGTAGAGTTGGGATAAATTGTACATTTTGGTGGCTCGGTCAGTATCGTTGAATTCGAATCAGTGAACTAGTTCGTTCAAATCGTTCAATCGTTCTTTTTTGCTTTGATTTGGGATCTGTGTGTTGTGAGCTGTGTCGTTCGTTTGACAATTATTACTCACTATTCATGTTTTACGATTTTTTTCACAAATTTTACTTTACAAAGACAAAAAGTGTTATAAAATTTCAACTTTTCTAACAAAACTTTATTTATTTTGTGTAAAAAACATAGGCTAAAGTGCAGTTTACGGGGTTTTGGAAATCAAAAAAAAAAAATACATGGTCCTCTCCAGAATGAAAAAAGAAAATTTTTTTCTATCTTCGGTTAAGGGGGCTGACGCCCCTGGGGCCCTCTAGGGCCAAAAAACCGGTATTCGTAGTAACATATAAGTGGGGGTACTCTAATGAAAGGAAATTTCATCTGGATTTCAAAAATGATTTTTTTTTGGATCCATGATACGAAGCGCCCTCTACAATCGTTTTATGCCGCCTGGCCCCCCTGGGTTAAAAAAACGGAAACGGGTTTTTTGGAAAACTTTGCTTAGCAAGGCACTTCCTACGCATACCGGGGCGAAGCCTCAGCGAAGCCGAGAATTGGACTGATGGGAGTAAAAAAACCCCTAAGCCCGGCCGAAGGCCGGTTACGCAGAAAAACTTTGCTTAGTAAAGCCACTTCCTACGCATCCCGGGGCGAAGCCTCAGCGAAGCCGAGAATTGGACTGATGGGAGTAAAAAAACCCCTAAGCCCGGCCGTAGGCCGGTTACGCAGAAAAACTTTGCTAAGCAAAGCCACTTCCTACGCATCCCGGGGCGAAGCCTCAGCGAAGCCGAGAATTGGACTGATGGGAGTAAAAAAACCCCTAAGCCCGGCCGTAGGCCGGTTACGCAGAAAAACTTTGCTAAGCAAAGCAACTTCCTACGCATACCGGGGCGAAGCCTCAGCGAAGCCGAGAATTGGACTGATGGGAGTAAAAAAACCCCTAAGCCCCCTAATATTAATTTTTTTAATATTACTATTGGTCGAATAATGGCTTTTATTAGGAATTGGTGTTATCGGTTCAAAAATAAAAATCATTTTTGAAATCGTGAGACAATTTCTTTTTATTTGAGTACCGTTTTTGTTTAATTTTATTTTTGACTTTTTTTCGTATATTACTATTGGTCGAATAATGGCTCTAATTTGGAATAGGTGTTATGGATCCGAAAAAAAATATCATTTTTGAAATCGTGAGACAATTTCCTTTAATTTGAGTACCCATACGACCCTGTTACTATGGCCCCCTGTTTTTTGCCTCCCACGGGCCTCCCGGGGCCGAGCCCCTCCCAAAAATAATTTCGGTTTTTTTTTTTTTTTATTCTGGAGGGGGTCATGTATTTTTTTTTCTTTGATTTCCAAAACCCCGTAAACTGCACTTTTGCCAAAACATATTATTTGTATGGCTATAATTGATTTTCCTAATTTGAAACAATATTATTACTTATTTCTAAAAAAAAAATAATTGCTCTTACAAGCAGAGAATAGATGCAATTGTTCTGTGAATAAAAAGAACGAAATGAACGATTGAACGACAAGATCGAATATTGGGGTAAAAGTCATATCGTTCACTTGAGTGAATCGTTCAATTGAACTAGTTCGTTCATGAACGACACAACTCTAGACTCAAGTGTATCATTAATAAAACAAGAGAAAAAGTAAGGTTACTTGTTGTTAGGAATGGCTTCTGAAATCGAGGTAAGATATCCTAATAATAAATACCAACTATATTTTAGTGTAATATAATTTTAGATAACAAAGTTTTTACGAGATCTGCCGAATCGGGCATTAAGCATTCCAGTTGAAGAAAGACCTTTGTTATTTCAAAATGTGTCTGCTACGTTGTCAAATCCCGGTATGTACAAAAAATATTTTAATATATTCGCAGACGATGTTATAAAGCATACAATATTTCAGATGTAAACAATGTTGCTATACGTGGTATATGCAAGGTAATTGCTACAACATTGACAAAGTATAAAGATAATGAATCTCAACAACTTGTGAGGAACCTCATTATTGATCTATTAAAACACCACCACGATTCGACATTGGAAAGCATGATGGCCGTCTTCAAGGTGCTGTCCTGTAAAGAATTACCCAATGCTCCGCCCCAGAAATCATCCAAAGCAGCCCTTATAGCTCTGGGATGGTCAGTTTTGTTAAATAAATACTGTGACCAAGAATCCAATGTATATAAAACAGAATTACCTAAGCTTATTGAATATCAATCGATTCTTTATCAAATAATTCTTTATGCTTTCAATGAACGACTCACTTATTTTGCGGATAACGTTTTATATGAAATTTTCGACAGCGACGTCTGTTATGAGCAATATATGTCGTTGATATTAAGAAAGGAACCAACGAGCTGTACCACTGTTATGCTAATGCTACTCATTCAGTTTCAACAGAAGAAAAAAGAAAATAACTACATTCTGTCCGATCACAAAGATTCGTTAATAGAGAGTTTTGTTAAGGCTTTTATTACAAGCAAAAACAAACCGCACTGTTGTTCCATTTCTGCTTGTAAAGTACTACTAAATTCCTTGACAAAGGATAATTTTGAAAAAAGTTTTCTTCCTCCAATGCAAAGAGCAATGCTACGAAATCCTGAGCTGATACTACAAGCTGTTGGATTAATAATTCAAGAAGTTAATTTAGATTTCAGTCCCTATGCACTGCAGTTGGGTAAAGTGTTAATACAAAACTTGTATTCAAAAGATGAAGTAGCTAGATCAGAATCAGTTGAGACTTTAAAACAAATGTCTATGAAATGTTCTAATGTGAACATAATACAAGAATTATTAGGAAATATTTTCTCCATCTTAAATGGGTCTGAAGGAAAAATTACCGTTGCAGAATATCGTGTCAATCTCATTCAAGTAAGTTAAATTTAATATTACAATAAATTGAGTAAAAATCAAGGTTGCAATTTTAGCTGTTTTCCGGCTAGATCTATAGATTTTAATTATCATCTACAACATTTAAAATTCGTATTTAAAAAAGGCATACATCAATTACAAAAAATAACAATTGTAATTTCAAAAATGCATTTGATCAGAAAATACGTTGGTAAATTCAAAATTTAATTTGTTATTCTAAATACCATATCCTAGTCCCAGTGTAGAAACGGACGTAGTGTTGTCAGCAGTACGCGTACTTTTTCCTAATTCTACTTTTTTATGCATAACATCTGAGGAAGTACGCAAAAGTACTTTTTTTTAGCCTCTGTACTTCTTTTTGTAGGGGGAGCCCTAAAAAGCAAACTTCAGCCGACTATTTAGTTCTTAATTACATAAATTGTTACTTTTATATAGAGTCAGAACGAAGACTCCGGTCAACAAACGATATTTGATCGTTTTTCTGGTATTTGGAGAAAATGTGGACAAATTTTAATATTGAACACATATTGTTTGAGCCGTTTTATTTCGATTTTCAGTAAAAAATTTAAGGAAAAAGCCGAAGTTTAGCTGTTAAGTTTTCCGATTTGGCGAACATTCGGCAGCCGAATACTTAAAACTGCATCTAATAAACATTTCCATTTGTCAAATATGTCAATATATATTATATTTATTTATTTATTAGTATTATTATACTTTTAATTTCACTTTGGTTACAAAATTTTACAATTTTTTTGTTTTTGCTCTAGGATTCTAAGTTATGTACATTGTTTCTTACAAAATTTATACAATATCTTTTAAAAATGTATTCATTTGTTTCATCTTTGGCATTATTTGGTAACGAGTTATATACTTGTAGTCCTTTATAGAAAAGTGATCGTTGCATCGCTGTCGTGTTTACTCGTTGCAGTCTAAAGTCTCCCGCATTTCTCAGCCCATACGGTTGCACGTCTCTCACATAATTAATTTGTTCACATAGATATTCTGGCGCCTTTCCCATTTTCATCTTTTGTATAAAAAGTATGGTATTTAATTCTAATCTCTGATTTATATTTAACCATTTAAGGGTATTTAACATTAACTCAATTGAAGTATAAATGTTACATTTCAAAATTGTTCTCATTGCTTTATTTTGTAGTTTTTGTAGTCTTTCGATTTCTGTTTTTGTACAACATGTATAAATTATTGTTGAACCAAATTCAAAATGTGGTTTAATAATCGTATTATATATATTAATTGCTGTTATTGTTGATACCTTATTTCTAATTCTTTTAAAAAATCCAATTTTTTTACCAATTTTTCTACAAATATAGATTAATGCTTTAAAATACCGAATACCGGCAAAAACCGTATTCTGGCCGAACTTCGGTCAAACACTGATTTTATGTACTAAATTTTATATATTTTTTTTAATAAAAATGTGTACTTTTTTCTTAATTGTTGTACTTCTTTCATATCTGGCAATCCTGCTACCAGTAGTAATACCAGCTTACTCTCTACTTTACTTTAACACAAATAATAAGGACTTATTAATAACTAGTTAATTTTCCCATTATTTTAAAACAAAAAGTAATGCTTTATGTTTATCATTATGTTAAATACAAAGAAATGATCTCAACATTTTTTAAAAATCTAGTTTTAGACCAGCTATGCCCACTTCATATGCCCGCGAGCAAAAACAGCTTTTTGTGCTTTCACATGTACACATAAAGAGCTTTGTGCTTTCACACATACGCGAAAACTACACCGATAAAATTGAATAGTCGCATAGTTAAAAAAATTCTTAGTTCATTTTAAATAAATTAATTTTAACTATCTTGATCATTAATAACTATTTGTTTTTTGTGTCAAAAATTTTTAATTGTCATAATAAATATAACGAATTTTCGTAAGCATAGAAAATTTGACTTTTGTTTTAAAAATTGTAAACTTTAAATTTAAATTTATAATATTTTAATTGAAAAAACTTAAATTTTGATGAAATTATAAGTATAAAGTTTATACTTATCTTATACATCCATTGTTTATACTATAAACAATGGATGCAACATTTAAATGAGTATTTGTTACTACTAGTATGGTTAAATTATAAATCAACTAAGAAATATTTTGGGTGTAGTGATAAACAATAGGATGGGCCGAAATATACACATAAAGAGCTTTGTGTACGCGAAACCTAGTAATCAATCGGGTCAGCTAGAAAACATTTGTGCAATGCTTGCGTTTGGTTTTGTTTTTTAACGACTGTTGATCAGTTGTCACGCAGACTTCATGCGAGAAGGTAGTACACGCAAATCAGAAAGTGAAGTACAGCACTGCTCAAAATGTTTAATGAGGTTTGGGAAAATGATTTTTTGTTTACACAAAACAGCGTTGGCGAGCCAGTATGTTTGGTATGCCAACGCAATGTTAAGCGTATTCATAAATTTAATGTCGAAAGGCATTACAGGTCTTGCCATAAAGAATATTTCGATATTATAGATGCGGAAAGAGAAATTTTAATTGCTAATTTAAAAAAAACATTTGTTGCAGGAAACATTGTAAATAATGATGTTGAAAAAGCGTCTTTTATTGTTTCGCTTGCGTTATCAAAACGCTGTCGTCCTTTTGATGATGGCATTTTTTTTAAGGTGCTCGCTAAAGAAGTGCTGGGTTGTTTTGGAAGTAAGGGTAGAGATATGGCCCAAATTTTAGAAAAAGTACCATTATCAAGGAACACAATTACCCGTAGGACAGAACAAATTAGTTCGTATATATTTTCCCTCACCAAGAACAGACTTAAAAATTGTAAATATTTCGCTCTATTTTCTACAAAAGTTCTACAAAGCGGATATTTCGGCCCATCCTAATAAATAAAAGTAACAATAAAAGAGCTTTTACGCGTACCCAACACACTCGAACAAATCGCATACATTGACGTTGGGCATAGCTGTTTTAGACTCATCATTTATTAACTCTAGTAAGTACATAAACAATGGTGTTCAAAACATTTGCAACTGAAATCATGGTTTAGGTAATTATACATTTTTTGATCTAAAAGATTTGTGGTATAAGTTTTTGTTATTTTTTATTAAATTCAGTTATAGCATATTATTTTACAAATACAAAAAAATGATTCATAACTTCTCATAAATAAAAAAAAGTAATTTTAACAAAATAAGTCGATAGTGCAGTGTTCAAAACATTTGCAACTCTTAAAGTAATTAACAGGAAATACAAACAATGGTTTTAACACTCAGTATTTTGTAGCGTAGCCATTATTTTTTATAACTTCTGAACACCTCTTAGGCATTGAGGCAATGAGCTTTTCAGAAATTTCATTCCACTGCTTCTCCAACTCGACGTAAAGTTCATCACCATTTCGGAATACTTTATTGAATATATTCCGTTTTACAATCATCCACATGTTCTCATCGTGTTGAGATTGGGATATTGAGCCGGCCACCACATGATATTAATTTCATTTTCCTTTTACAACCTCCGCCGTGTGTTTTGGGTCGTTGTCGTGCTGTAAGATCCAGTTCAAATGGGTGCGTGTAAAGTCAAGCCGAGCTTTTTGGTTTTTTCCGACACAAACGGTTTTTTTGTACATCTATAACTTCTAAGACCATATTCTCAGGCTCTTCTATTAATGGTGGGAAGACTGGCATCTATTAAAAGTTTAGTTTTAGCTTCTCTGGGAACAGCTTTGGGATATTTCGTAAAAAAATTCTTGATTTTCCGATCTTCTCCTATAGTTGTAATAAGGGGCCTTCCACCTTTATGAGTTGTGTGGATGTTACCACTATTAACAATGCCGCAAATCGTTGATTTTAGAACGGAGTACTTTATAGAAATTTCTTTTTGGGAAATTCCATTTTGAAAATCATTTAAAACTTTTGATTTAAAATCAGAATTGTATTTATTTCCTGCCATTTTTTACAAAAATTATTCTTACGATGTTTATGCTTCCATCATCTTACAACTGTTAAAAAACAATAATTATAATAAATTCATTTAAAAATGTAACGGCCTGAATCGCATATTAAAAAGCAACGCATTTGTTAATATAAATTGTTTCGTTAACCCTTTCACTACCGACTTTTTGTGTGTGCCAAAATAATTTTTTTGACTTATGATTTATTTTTGGGACCCTAAAAATATCCTAAAAAAGTTAAAGAAAAAATTTTACCCCTTCCCCTTTATACCGAAATAACTTGTACACTACAGTGTACATTGGTAGTCAACGGTTGCAGAGCTCTATTACTCTATAGTACTTGATACTTACTGTTCAATATGCAATTTGAAAATAAAAAAAACGCAAATTATTATTTTTTTACAAATATTTATTAAAAAAAGAATATTTTAATTCACGAAAAGTTAAAAAAAATATAAATACAAAATTTATGGTGAGTGATAAGTGAGGAAACAGTTGTTGTTACGTTGTATACATAAGTGTGCTTTACATTTATTTATTTATTTTATTTTTATTTTATTTTCTTCATTTTCAATGACCTAGCCTTTTGGCCATAATCGGTCATAAACTTCTACTCAAAAACAAGTTACAATATTTCTGTATTATTATAACAAGAGATAAATATTTAAAATTAATCAATAAAATAATTATAAAAAAAAAATATATAATAAAAAATATTAATTATAAAATAATTAAAAAATAAAAAAAAAACAAATCCCAAACAATCTTAAACAAAAAAATTTAATCTATATCAGCCATTAATTGCTGATAAAATAAAAAAAAAAAAAACTTCTATCCTTTTACGCATTGAATGTACGTTCTTTTTGTGCAACTTGGAAGTTTGCAACGTCCTGGTGCTGTAGAATCATTAAACATGGGAAAGTGACCAACTCCATCCAAGCGAATATTCTTACAGGAGCCGTAAAACTTCTCTTGTCATCCTGATTGACTTCGGAAAACGGATTATTTGATGGACGACCAACTCTTCTGACAGAGGGTTTTTCTAGTAAAACCAATGTATTGCACACCTGCATTCTAAAGTTCATGAGATCAATTCCGTCTTTGGACTGAACACCTGCCATGGCTGCATCTTTTCGGTATTCGAGCCATGAAGCCGTTATGGCAATATCGAAAAAATGCATCATTAGGCGAAGCGTCCATTTTTTGGATTTAAGAAAGATACGATAATATGCCACAAGTTGATCAAGAAGGTCAACACCACCCATTCCATCGTTGTATATCTTTAAAACTTCTGGTCTTGGAATTTTTAGGTATGTTTTTGATGTTTTGTCAAAACGTCTTGCTTCATCAACTACACCTTTGCCAATAAAATTCGAAGCCATATGGACTGGTTTATTATCGTACCATTTAGTGATAATAACTACGTTTTCTTTACAAATCTTAATTACTTTTTACTACTCAATACTTTTTTGAACCATGCTTATAATAATCAATACTTGTAACGGTTTTAATTTTTTCAAGCGGAGTTGTATTTTGGTGGTAAAATAATGACACAGAATAAACAGACCTGATACTTGTTTCAAATGTCAAACAAAAAATCTTTTGCAAAAACTTTAATTTTTTCATTTTGTTCTACTTTTTGTGCTAGAAATAATAAACTAATATAACGCGCCTAAAGAAAAAAAGATGTCATAAAGTGTTTGCTATATTAAGTTAAAACTAGCTGAAAATCGCTCTGTCTTTCACTAAAATTGTTGTTCCCCATTATGTGTTATAAAACCCTACTGTCGCATCTGTTTTAGTCTGTAATAATGCCTTTTTACTAAAAAATACAACCGCGGAATTCTCAAAAAAAATAACACAAGTACCAGGTACTTTAACACAAACGACCTTTTAAACTCCATGCAAAAAATGAAGCCATGCTTAACATATTGAGTAACAACCGTTGACTACCAATGTACACTACAGTGTACACAACTTTTAACTATTGCCGAGACCCAACCGATCGCTCAATTTTTTTCAAATAAAAACTAAAATGATAGTTGAAGTATCTGCTTTAATATTCGAAGTACCTAAAAATTATTCTAGCGGAGTTATTAAAGCTCCAAAATGATAAAACTCTCAAAATCCGAAAATAGCAAATATTGGCATGAAATATCGCGAATAGAAACAACCAATATGTATTTTTCCTCCCCAAAAAAAAATGTATAGCTTAGATAACATCCCAATAAACATATTTGTACACAAAAATTAGTAAATATTTTATTCGGTCATATTTTAATTATTTGTCAAAGATGTGTACACTGTAGTGTACAAGGGTAGTGAAAGGGTAAAGAGTAAGAATAATGAGAGTTGCAAATGTTTTGAACACCTGCATTTTGAATACATCTATTATTGTTAATTTTGTTGTTGTTTTAATTTAACGGAATTAATTTTTTTTATTTGTTTAACATAAAACAATGTATGAAGAATATGTAAAAAATAAATTTTAGTAACTAAGTGTGATTTGAAGAAAATAAATCAATGAAAACAACAAATGCGATCTCAGTTCCAAATGTTTTGACCACTACTGTATGACTACTTATTTTTGATTTGTTGGAGGCTGGAAAATAATGACATTTTTTGCAAGCAACCCTATTAAAATAATTGATATGATGCTTTATATCAGAAGTAGTTTAATGTGTCTACAAAGTTTTTTCAGAATAATGGCGAGGCGATACAATTTAATCAGATTTTCTATAGTGGTATTAATTATATCTAAACCCATACAAACCTATACAAAAACGGGTATAGTATCCGATTTTTTGCATTGAAAACTATTGAAATCTTAAATAGTTGCAGAAATAATTACATGCAAATACTGGTTTTGCTTCACTGTTATTAAGCCATTCCGACTTTGTAGAAAATTCATTTCCATTTGCAAATTTTACTTTATTCATAAAATTCTCTTAAAATTACCTAAAAGACATACATTTTTTGAGAAAAAAACTTTGCAAAAACTAACAAAGATTTTTTTGGGGTTTTAAACTTACAATATTGAATAACAAACACAGAACTTAATTCAACTTTTCGCATTGAAAAATTGGAAAACTAAGGTTAAAAAAATCAAACAAGATTAAAAAAAAATTAATAAAATACAAATTATGTAGTAGACTTTCTCGGATGCAATTTTAAAAGTTTTATTCACATGCGACTGTTATAACATTTTTATAAAGTTTTTAGTGCTAAATGTCTGCAATATTTATTAAAACATTTTGTATTTTCAAGATCTTTGAGAAACCCTCAATTGATGTATCCTCTTCATAATACATCAATTTTGCAACGATCTTTTCAATAGGGTAGCTAAAATTTGGAATTCTTTGCCATTATTACTTAGAAATTTTGACTTTTCTGTGAATGTATTTAAAAACAAACTTGCTGCAACAACAGGGTGATTGTCACGATCCGCCGAATTTCATCAGCGTATTCCTTGGATCATTTCATGAAAATATGTTTACTACGACCATTCCCGAAAAAGCAAGTGTGCGAAATGGCAGCGGTTTGAAAGTTTTCGGATTTTTGGTCGGAGGGTAGTAGGGTAAAATTGCTAACTTCTGAAGCAGTGGTCGGATTTTTTTTGTTTTTGGGCTTGTTGGAAAGGTCTTTGGGAGACCTTTTAGAATCAATAAAAAAATATCGTTAAAAGATCACCGAGTTAAACGCATCCGATGTGGTTCTCAAACAGCTGCAATTGTGTTTAGTAGAAAATGGAACCACATTGAAAACTTCCTTTAAAATCAAATTTTTTTTTTCCTTATATGTTTGATTCATCAGCCAAAAATTTCAATAAAATAACATCTTAAACGTGTTAATTTACAAAAACAAACGAATGTGTGCTGTTATTTCCCTTCAAAAACAAAAAAAAACATGTTTGCATTTCAGTCATATGGTCATAATGTTTGGAATTGAAACGTTAAAGTGAAAAGACCAAAACTCAAAAAGCTCTGCAAAATAATTTAAAAAAATATATATAAAGCGTTGTTTAAAAAGATAGGTCTTTTTTGAATTTTGAATTATAAAAAACATTAATCTTGTTAATAAAAGTTTAATTTATTGCCCGACCCAGCCATGGCTGAGTGTCACAAATGCAAAACCTCAATTCGAGGAGAATCAGGAATTAGCTGTGCTGGAGTGTGTAAAAAAGTGTATCACTGCTCTGTCAAATGCGCTGGTGTTGACCAGTATTAGGTGAAAATTTTGGATGCGGACAACTTTGTGCGGTTTATGTGTGAGGATTGTGTCCAGTATATACATAATGTTGACCTTGTATTAAAAGAAATCTAAGATGGTGTTAACAAAAACAAAATAAATTTAGTGGAGTACAAAAGTGAATTCGAATCATCACTTAAACAAAACGAAAATGAAATTAAACTCTTATTAGAGGCAATAGAAAAACGTTATGAAGAGAGACTTAAAAAAATAGACAATGCTCAAAAGATATGTGAAAAAATGTCGATGAAATAAAAAAAATATGCACTGTTGTAAACGAATATGAAAATAAAAATAAAGAAATTTATAACACTATCGAAGAAAGCAATGAAAACATGTGCAATGAGATAAAAAAAAGTTATTATAGAAACGAATGATAAACAAAATAAAATGTCCTTTGCTGATACAGTAAAAAAAAACAGTGATGCCAGAACTAAAAAAACAAGTACCACTAATTATTAAACCCAAAGAAAAGCAACGAGTAGAAAAAACAAAAGAAGACTTAAACAATAGGGTCGACCCAATAAATCTAAAAATTACTAATGTTGAAAATAGGAGTTATGGAACATTAGTTATACAAAGTGAAAACAATGAAGAAAGAGAAAAAATTAAAACTGTGATTCAAAATAAAATGAGAGAAAATTATTAAATTAAAGTACCGGATAATTTTGATATGAGTATAACAATAACGGACATGACATTTAAGTATACCGATGAAGAAATTATTAAAAAAATTAGAAAACAAAATGAGTTTTTAAAAAATAGTGAACTAAAATCAGTTAGATTCTACGAATTTAAAAGAAATAATAAAATAATTTATAATGTTAAACTTATAATTGATAATGACTCATACACAAAAGCGTTATCTGCCCAAAAAATTAATATTGGTTGGGAAAAATGTAGAGTTTTCGACGGGACCGATGTGTTAATGTGCTATAAATGCAGAGGTTTCAATCATAGAGCAAGCGACTGCAAAAATCAGGAAGTATGCTATAAATGTCATGGAAAACATAGAGAAAAGGAATGTAAAGAAGAAATAATTGAAAAATGTGTAAACTGCATAAGATCAAACGAAAAACTTAATCTAGGACTTGATGAAAATCATCGAACCTTAAGCAAAGAATGTCCAGTGTATCAAAACAAATTGAATATGAAGATGAGAAGGATGGGTTTTAATGTTTAACAATCAAAGAATATAATCAATGCACAAATGCCGAAGGTTTCCTTAACAACTTTAATCAAGTGGAAATAATCGCTGCAGTTAAAAACTCCGAATATTTAATACTTTCTGAAACTCATTTAACTGAGAAAATTAAGGAACAAGAATATCAATTGCAAGGATATGATTCTTATGTAACATTGTCTAATTCTGCACATACCGGTGGAGTTATAATCTATTTTAAAAATATATGGAAGGTGAACAAATTATGTGAAAAAGTCGTTGCTTCAAAATATTGTATGTGTGCATATTTGGCAAAAAATAGAAGTACGATGATGATAGTAATGGCTGTTTACAGATCTCCAAACAGTAGCGAAGTAGAATTTTGTAACGCATTTGATTAAATAGTTGAAGAAATATGTAAAACAAATTATGAAATAATTATAGTAGGTGATTTCAACATAGACTGGAGAAAAGACGATACATACAAAAATCGAATACAATTAACTTTAAATGATAACGGTCTCAAACAAATTGTTAATGATTATACAAGGGTCACAGCAAATACAAGAACTTTAATAGACTATGTAATAACAAATAATGATAACGTATACGCTAGAATTAATAATGAGAATAAAATAGCGGATCATGAAGCTATAGATATAACTCAAAAAGAAAATAATGAACAAATTGATTGAAAATAATAATGTAAATAGTAATGCCCTTAATATCGATATGTGCATTGAAAATACAATAAAAAAATTCACAAAAAAAAAAACAAAAATTAGCGAAAAGAATAATGTTAACAAATGGTTTAGTAGAGAACTAAAGTTACTAAAAAAGGAAAAAATTACCAAATACTGTATAGCAATAACGAGAAACACAAGTGAAGCATGGAACAATTATAAAATAATAAGAAATAAGTATAAAATCGAATATGAGAAAAATAAATAACTCAAAAAGAAAATAATGAACAAATTGATTGAAAATAATAATGTAAATAGTAATGCCCTTAATATCGATATGTGCATTGAAAATACAATAAAAAAATTCACAAAAAAAAACAAAAATTAGCGAAAAGAATAATGTTAACAAATGGTTTAGTAGAGAACTAAAGTTACTAAAAAAGGAAAAAATTACCAAATACTGTATAGCAATAACGAGAAACACAAGTGAAGCATAGAACAATTATAAAATAATAAGAAATAAGTATAAAATCGAATATGAGAAAAATAAATGTATTAATAACAAAATAAGCAATGCCAAAGATCAGAAACAAATGTGGAAGGAAATAAAAGTGTTAGTACTTAGTAAAAATAAAAGTGTGATACAAACTGTGATATTTAATCAACTAGAATGTAAGGAAAATTACCAAATAGACAGTCAGTTTAATAACTACTTTGTGAATAGTAATAAATCAATTAGAAATTCGATCGAACATGTGCAATATATAAACCAATTACCTGTGTTAAACTCTCAATTTAAATTTCGTGCAATAAATATACAAGAACTTAAAAATATATGCAAAGATATTAAAAATAAACCTGACTTTAATAACGTATCAATGAAAATAATAATGGATAATTGGAACATTATGGGTAAGACCATGATGAATCTGATAAACGCATCACTAGAAACGGGAGAGTTCCCTGAAAACTGGAAAGTGTCATCAGTGACTCCAATAGAAAAAATTGCGAAAACAACTAAATGTGAAGAGTTTCGACCAATAAACACACTAAAAACGTGTGAAAAAATAATTGAAAAAGTGGTAAAACAACAATTAGAAAAATACATTGAAGAAAATAATATATTTTCTAAATATCAATCAGGCTTTAGAAAAAAATTTTCATGTGAAACAACGGTAAACTACATAATTAATAGATGGAAAAATGTAGAAAAAAAACAAAAAAATAATGGCAATCTTTTTAGATTTTAAAAGAGCTTTCGAGACAATTGATAGGGATATCTTAATACAAAAACTATATATGTATGGAATACAAGGAAATGAGTTAAAATGGTTCAAATCGTATCTTACAGACCGAAAACAAATGGTGAAAGTAAATAATATTAAATCTGATTATATAGACAATGAATACGGAGTTCCACAGGGCTCAATTTTGGGAGCACTATTGTTTATTATATATATTAACGACATGCCGGACGTTTTACAAAAATGCGAAATAGTTTTATATGCTGAGGACACACTGATCTTCACTGAAGGATACACAGATAAACAATGTCAGGACAACATGATGCACGATATTAATAATATAAACAAATGGTTAAAAATGAATAAACTAAAATTAAATGAAAATAAAACAAAAATAATGGAAATAAACATGAACAATGAGTCGATATTTGAAATAAATAATGAAGTTATAGAAAAAGTAACTCAAATTAAATATCTTGGTTTTATAATAGATAAACAATTAAAATTCAAAGAACACATGGAATATATATGCAAAAAAATTGGTAAAAAAATCGGGTTTTTTAAATGAATACGAAATAAAATATCGATACTAACGGCTATAAATATTTTTAATACAATGGTTAAACCACACTTCGAATTCTGTTCAACAATTTTATATACATGCTGCACAGAAACACAAATAAAACGACTGCAGAAACTTCAAAACAAAGCTATGCGATCCATTTTAAGATGTAATATTTTAACACCGATTGAAAATATGCTTGGCGCGCTGAAATGGCTCAATATAAAACAAAGAATGGAAATGAATACACTATATTTTATACAAAAAATGAAAACCGGAAATGCACCAGAATATTTGATAGAACAACTTAATTATGTTGGAGATATACAATCGTATCAACTAAGGAATGCTGATAACTTCCGACTACCAAAAGCAACAACAACTGCAAAGCAACGTTCACTTTTCTACATAGGACTACACATGCTTCCAAGTGATACAAAATCTGAAACAATGTTTTTAAAAGAAAAATTGTATATTTTATAAGAAATAATGATATTCCACAGAGCTTTTGATAAAAAATTATGTACAAAAATAATATTTTTTAAGAATTTATTTTAAAGTATTTTAAATACTACTAAATTATTAATAAAAAAAAAAAATAACTTTGGATCGGGCATTTTAGAAAGGTAAGAGTGATATCTTTTAAGTTACCTGTCATCTGGCTGAGCAAATTGAGGTTATGTGCACGTTCCGATTTTTTTAAAAGCTTTGTATCTCGGCGATTTCACTTGTTTTTAATTTTGATTCTGAAAGGTCTCCCGAAGACCTTTCCAACAAGCCCAAAAATCCGTAAATTTTCTAACCGCTGCCATTTCGAACACTTGCATTTTCGGGGATAGTCGTAGTGGACATATTTTCATGAAATGAACCAAGGAATACGCTGGTGAAATTCGGAGGGTTGTGACTGAATCACCCTGTATACTCGTATTAGATATTTAAACGCAATTATATCTGGGGTTCATTAGGAAAATTGTACCTATCTATTTTTATATTTTACTTTTAAATACATATATTTTATTCAATGTTTTCTGTTAAGATTTGATATTTTGTTAACCCTGCATTACTATCCTTATTGCGCCATTACTATCGTTGGGTGTAATCCACCCCTACTTATTAGTATCTGTCATTCATATCAGTAAAATTCAATTATGCAAATAATATTTTTTTTTTCAATAATGAACTCCAAAATACAGAAAAAAAGATTAATTTTATAAGTTTGGCAATTCATTTCTTTTAAATAATACCCTGTTAATGTACATCTCTCTTGAAAAAAAAAAAAAATTCAGCCTTATGATTCCACCCAGACGATAGTACTGTTTTGCTAAATATTTGTATAGTAGTATTTTTTAGTGAGTTGTATATAATCATATTTTTCCCCAAGGGCTTGGTTTGAAATTGTATAATAAAATAAAAAATAAATAAAAAATAATGTTTCGAAATAAGTTGATTTTAAGGGTCCTAAATAAATTTAAGAACTAGAAAGAAATCAATATGCGTATTCTAAAGACAAAAATTGGGAGAAGATTCTTAAGTTGACGTAAATTGTTTTTATCAGAAGTCCACATATATAAGATTTAATTATATCCAAATGAAGATCGGCAAATTTTCTGTTGTGAATCTGTCTGGGGTAATATATTATTTTATCCAAAATTAAATTGTGTTTTTCCTAAATATCTTATTAAATTTCATCTAAACTACTACTTACATTAATAACCACTTGAAATCAAGTGTCGAAAATTAGCTGCTTTCTATAAACATTTTTTTATTAAAACCAAAATTACATAAAACCATAAATTGGTTCTTAGAAGCTAGATTATAAATTTATATGAAATCTTAAACAAAAAATATTACATTGAATTATATATAATACCTTTAAATTTCATGAACGGCTTGTTACAGAAAATTGATAAATATTAAATAAATGCTAATTTTTTTTTAAATATGAACCGAAAAAAAAAATTATTATAAAGGTTGAAATAACCGAATCGAAATTTTTTGAATCGTTGTTTTCTTCAAAACTTCTTGACTAATAAAAATAAAATTTATGATTTAATTAGGCTATTATCTTCTCATTTTATTTCAATGAAAAAGATTTTGAAATGTAATATCGTTTTGTAAAAAATGTCTGCAGAGCTTAATCGAAGAAAGCTTATTCTGCACGAATATAATAAAAATAAAGGTGTTTCCATACGTTTGAAAGCAAAAAAATGTTAAATTACCATATTATACGGTGAAAAAAGTTATTAAAACTTTAATGAACGCTTTTCAATTGAAAGAAAGCGTGGAAGTAGTTGTAAGCATGTCCAGAGGGATCTAAAAGCAGTGGAAAAGGTAATAAAGCTTTTAAAATTTATCCTACCATTTCAACTAAATCAGTCGCGAGTAAAATCAAGAAATCCGAAAATTTTGTTCAGAATGTCAAAAAGCGTAATGGACTCAAGTGTTATAAAGCTCAGGTATATCCGGACAGGAATGCAAAACAAAATTTATCAGAAAAAACACGCAGTCGAGTCGTCTTTACGAAAAACAATTAACAAAATATAATTGCGTTATAATGGATGTAAAACATATTGATTTGCAAACTTCCAGTACATTGCAGGACAAGACTTTTACAAATCATGTAGTCGTGGTGATGCTTCAGATCAATGTAAACAAAAAATTAAGTTAATTTCAAGAAAGTACCTGGTTTTGCAAACAATTTGTTCTTGTGGGAGAAAATCAAGTTCTTTCTTTACAGCTAGTGCAATAAATGTTGAAATTTTCAGAGAAGAATGCTTAAAAAAGCGGCTGTTACCATTTGTAAGATCTCACTACAAAACCGTTATGTTGGCCTTACCTAGCCAGTTGTCATTATGCAAGAGCCACAATTGAATAGTATATATATATAATCCTTTAAATTCCTAGGAGGAACATAGGGCCACAACAAATTTTTTCCATCCCGCTCTGTCTTCGGCTATGTGTTTGATTTGGTTCCAGGAATACCCTGCATCTTGAATTTCCCTTAGCGTATTTCGTCTCCAGGTGTTGCTCATACGACCAATTCTTCTACTACCCTGGGGGTTGAACTCAAGCACCTTCCTTGTGATGTCATTTTGTGGTTTACGGAAAGTGTGACCGAGACATCTGTATTTTCGGATTTTTATGGTTTCAGCGATTTGTGGTTGTTGAGTTTTATCCACAGTTCTTCGTTGCTGATGATATTCGGCCAGAACACCTTCAGGATACGTCGAAGACATCTATTTACAAACTACTGTATTTTCTTAGATTCTTTTATTGGCAGGTTCCAGGTCTCGCATCCATATAATAAGGTTGATTTTACATTTGAATTAAAGATGTTTACTTTCGTTCTTATGTATATATTTGAGGATGACCAAACTTTGCCGAGCGAACCAAAAGTTTGTCGAGCTTTATTCAGTCGGTATTGGATGTCGGCAGCACTACCTCCAGATTTATCAATTATAGAGCCTAAGAGTTTTGTCGTAGGTTTTTTATTATTTCAAATAAAACACAAATATTTTTATTTAATAATTATTTTTATATTTTAAAATTTATTTTAAAAATTTTACTTTTAAAATTTTTACATTAATTTTTATTAACTTTTTAAATTTAACTTTATTTTAAATTTAACTTTTTTGTGAATGTCCTTCAAGGATATTATTTATTCAAAAATATTAATATATATTAATAATATTATGCTATTGCATACGATCTCAAATTCAGACTGAGTTGTCATTTTTAAATGCAAGTCTTTATAATTAAAAAACAATTAAACAGTAATATACAAAATACTGATCATGATTGAGCATGTCTTTCTATTTACTCTTGGTAACAAAAAACATTTAGTAACAAAATACAAAATATGAAACTGGACATGCAAAATCATGATCTACTCAACTTGCTTATTTTTTATACGTCTTGTGTGTATAAAAGAAAACAAGATTGAGCATGTTTTATCAAAATTACTTAGTAACAAAAATAATATTTACAATAATTGATTCTCACTAAATTGGGTATAAAGAATCATGCTACTTCTCTTGTATACGAATTGTGCGTATAGAAGAAAGTAGACATGATTGTGCATGTTTGATCACAATTATTATTTAGACCTAGTAACAATACAAAAAATATGAAAATACGCCAACAAGAAATAAAATAAATAGAATGTACAAAAAACAAACAAATGATTTTAACAATCACTTAGTAACAAAATTTTAACAATAAGGATATTCATGTAATAATATACATGTGGGTTAATGTAACATGTAACTCCTCCATCCTTAAATTGACGCTCCGAGGAAAAATTATTTAATGAAAAATTAATTAATTGTGTTATTTGGCTTTTACATAAATGTTGTTCAATAAATTATTTTTCTGAATTACATCTTTTCTTTCTCTTTTTTTGTTTTAATTTTATAAAAAAAATTATAAATTTTTTATAAATATATTTATTTTGTTTTTAAATGGAAAATACTTATTAACAAATAATTAAAAAAAAATATATTCTTATTTTTAAAAATTTAATTATTACATATTTACAATGTACATACATATAATTAGGCAAATACATACATATATTTTAATTAGCAATTGTGTATAATGTATTTAAAGCCTTTATTTAATTTGTCCTTCGAAATTGAAATCATAATATACATCGTTATTCAATTTTGGCACTTTCTTTTTCTTTTAATATGTGACTTATAATATTTGTGTCCCGTTTGAGTTATTACATGATCGTCGTCAAATCTATCTACATTAATCCTCCTAAACTTTGCATGATTTTTACCTCCTCTTTCAGTTTTAAGATATACCTGGCCAGTTTGAAGCACACAGTCTTCACGATCATTATTCAGAATAGATATAGACTTTTCCTTTGATTTTACTATCCTTTCCCTAATTTTTACGTAATCTTCAGCTCTTATAAGACCGTTCTGAAAATCAACAGGCTTGCAACCCGTGGTAGAGTGTATTGTATTGTTATAAAACATAATCACTTTATTTATCTTCTCCTCAACGGTGTCATTGTCCCTTTCAGGATCATGCCTAAGTAGACGAATATGTTCGTTCATAGTATTATGGAGACGTTCTACGTCTGCATTTGAAGTGTGATTATTATTTGAAGTGAAATGTATTTCGATTTGGTTCTGTCTTAAAAATTCGGACAATGGCAATGCCTTAAAACCTAACTCATTGTCAGTTATGATTTTTCTAATATTGCCTACAATACTTAAATATTGGATAAGGGCCCGTTTAAATTCCACCCACGATCTGTTCTGAATTTTAATTGCCTGAGCAAATTTAGAAAATTTATCGATTATCGTTAAAAATAATGTTTTCCCTAAAGTATAAAAAACATCCATATGTACAATTTGACCAGGGGTGTCGGGGGTTTCAGTTATCCTTAAGCTTTGTTTAATTGGGTTTCGCTCATATTTTTCAACATTGCAAATGTAGCAATTGTTAATAAATTGTTGAATTCTTAATTTTAGTTTCGGGTGATATATTTTTAGTCTAAGTTGATTATTCCTGAGATGCTCGTTTTCAATAACTTCATGAAGATACTTTTCATCCAAAATAACGTCAAGACAATTGTTACATTTTGCAATTTTTAAGTTAGGATTTTCCGAAAAATACTTTGAAACTGTTTCCCTAAACATGTTATATATAATATCGTCTCCTATAAAAACAGCATTAACCCTTGTTGGGTGAAAATAATTTTTTATTATAGTTACCATGTCAGTTTCATTAAAACTATTTGCAGTTATTATTTTCCTTGTATTTTTAAAAATTGCCTTATTTACTATTTTTAAAGAAGCTGAATCTGATTTTTCTATATTTATCTGGTTCTTATAAACATTTAGTGGAGAATTGCTTTCCGATATTATATTTGGTTGCTGTTGGTGAATCAAATTTATTTGGGGTTCAATACGAGACAATGAATCTGCATTTCCATTTTTTATACCACGTTTATATAAAATCTCATAGTCGAACTCTTCTAATTTCAACCTCCATCTTATTAATTTTGAATTTGGCTCTTGGATTGAAAAAAGCCATTGTAATGGTTGATGGTCTGTTTGTATAACAAACTTTCTTCCAAATAAATATGGGCGAAAATATGTTACGGCCCATACCACAGCTAATAATTCCTTCTCAACTGTGCTATAATTAATTTCATGTTGATTGAGCGTTCTGCTCGCATAGCAAATATGATGTTTGTCCTGCGACATCACAGCGCCCAGTGCAAAATTGCTTGCATCAGTGTTTAAAAAAATGTCTTATTAAAATTGGGGTAAACTAAAATTGGGTCATTGGTGAGAAGCATTTTTAGCGTTCTAAAGCTCTCTAAGTAATCGGGATCATTTATATCTATTTTTGTGTCCTTTTTGAGATATTTAGTCATTGGTTTTGCGATTTTTGAATAATCTTTCATAAATTTACGATAGTACCCACTAAGTCCTAAAAATTGTTTAATTTGTTTCCGTGTCTTTGGCAATGGATAATTCGTTACGCATTCAATTTTTTTTGGATTAGGTTTTATTCCCTCCTGTGTTACCAAATGACCTAAAAATTCCGTCTCCTTTTTCAAAAATTCACATTTATCCACCTGAATTTTTAAATTAGCATCCCTTAATTTATTAAATACAAGTCGCAATGAATTCATGTGTTCCTGAAGGGATGTCGAATAAACGATTATGTCGTCTAAATACACTAAACAGACTTTATTAACCAATTCACCTAATATATTATTCATGAGCCTCTGGAATGTGGCAGGTGCGGTCTTGAGTCCAAAAGGCATTCTAAGAAACTCGTAATGACCACCTTCCACTGAAAATGCTGTCTTATGAATGTCCTTTTCGTCGATTTCGACTTGGTGAAATCCTTTTGCCAGATCCAAGGTTGTAAAGTACAAACACCTACCGAGTTTATCTAAAATTTCATCAATATTCGGGATAGGAAAACGATCATCCACTGTCTTCTCGTTAAGCTTCCTGTAGTCAACAACTAGTCGCCATTTTTTTAATCCACTCGCGTCATCTCTTTTCGGAACTATCCATATAGGAGCAGAGTATGGAGATTTTGAAGGTCTTATTATTCCACTATCTAACATATCCTGAATTTGCCTTTTCACCTCATCTTTATGGACATACGGGTATCTATAGGTTCTTGAAAATACTGGTATATTATCTTTCGTAATAATCCTATGCTTGATAGCATTTGTAAAAGTTAAGTTAGAATTAGTTTCATGAAATAAATCGCCATAATCGTTCAAAATGCACTTCAAATTCATTTTCTCTTCTTCATTTAAGTGATCCATCCTAATTTTTTCTAACAAAGAAACCTCACTGTTATCTTCTTTCGGTAAATTGTCGTCGACTAAGTGGTAATTATCGGGGGTAACTGGCCACGAATTGTTTTCGTTAAGGTACATTACATTTGGACACTTAGCAGTTGTTTTTAATTCAACTTTAAAATTTTGCGCGTCATAAACTCCTTCATTAACAATTGTCTCACCAATATCATTGCGATGTTCTATGATATGAATTAACCCACAGTTTACATTGGTAATTAAATTAACTTTTCGGAATTTAGGAAATAATAAAGGTAATGTTTTATTGTTTATTCTCATTTCATTAGTATTATAATCTATAATGGCCTTATAGGTGCGTAATATATCATTTCCTATAATTCCATCAAAATCGTCGTGGAATTTTTATTCTACTAATATTATGTTTGCATTTATATCACCCAACTCGGAAAATATTGGTATTTGATAAAACGTGTTCGACAAAATCTCACCCTTTACGGTCTTTAATATCAGGGTTGCCGAATTAATTTTCCATTTTGGATTACATAAACCTGGGTTTACAATTGAGTGAGTGGCTCCAGTATCCACTATAAATTTAAGTTTGCCTTTTAACACTATGGTAGTTCCCCGGAGAGGCCGGAAAATGAAAATTTTGTGCTATAATGTTTTCGTTTGGTTGCCCTAAATTTTGAAGCTGATTGACTGTGTTTGTCTTATACGTCTGATGTGGATATAATTGTAAATTTTCTAAAGAATTCTGAGCCACAGTATTATTAAATAATTCTGGGGTAGGTTTAAAACAGCTGGGATTCTGATTAAAAGGATCAGTAGAATTATTTCCTAAGTAAGATCCTGACAAATTCCGTGATGCTGGCATAGTTTGAAAATTTATTGGGATATCGTGATTCTGAATCATGTTAATATCCATCGGTTCTGGATTTGATTGTCTAGAAAAAGAATTTTGATTGCGATTCGAATAATTATTGTTATTGTTTTGACCATTGTTATAATTGTAGTTTGGATTATAACGGTTTTTAATGAAGTTGTTGCTATTTTGCTGATATCCACCGTTATTATTAGATTTCCTAAAATTATTTTGACTATTTGCATTGAACGAGTTACCGTTATTACCGTTTCCACTTGCGTTCGAAATAAAACGTGGGTTATTACGACTGTTCCTGTTATTTTGAAACGCTCCATAATTGCCGTTATTACTGTTCACATTGGGTCGATTCGCACTTCCATTGCTAAAGTTACTCTTCCTATCATTAATCCTATAATCGGAGTATCCCGAAGCAACAAGGATATTCATTGCCTCCTCAAGAGTGTTAGGATTCCTGCATGCCAGTATTGTCCTCATTGGCTCGGGTATTTTCCCCTTGAAAATATCAAGAGAAGTCCTCATATTGTTTCTAGCAATTTGCTCACTATTTACATTTATCCCTAATTCTGATGCTGTTTTGTTATTCAAACTTCTAAGCTTGTCCTTGATATCATTGCAAAAATCTATTACACTTGTCCTAAAAACCACAGATCGAAGATTGTCATAAAGCTGTTCTACACTTTGACTTTCACCAAAATCATTAATCAAAATTGTTTTAATTTCGGACCACGATTGAGCATGAAAATTTATTTCTATAGCCTCTTTTGCCCTACCCTTTAACTTACTCTTAATTAAATCCATAAATAAAGATTGCGAAAGTTCGTCATACCGAACAAAAAGGGGATTTATCCTGTCAACAAGTGAAATAATGGTGTATAAATCCTTTTTGTCACCTGAAAATTCCGGCAACCGTTCCAAAAATTTAAGAGGATTAAGAGTAAAATGAATAACTTCTTGTGCCATTTTCCTAAATTTATCGTATTATTTAAGTTAATACAAAAAAGATTCTAGTTGACCGAATAAAAAAAAATAAAAATAACACAAATTAATTTATATACGAATCTATCGAAAAGAAATAAAAACGGTGTTTTTATTAGTAGATAATAAAGAAATCAAGAAATTTAACGTAGAAAAAAAAATATATGTATGTAAGTGTCAAATAAAATGAAAATTTTTTTTTTATATTTTTACAATAATAATTTTATCATAAAGAATATTAATAATTACATACGTAAATACTTGTAGTAGTTTAATGCAGCTGCCTTCTTCTATGATGATATTGTCTTCAGTGATATATCATATTCATCCAATTATGATGCTTTGTCTTCAAACATATATCTTTTGTGATGCTAATTTTTCTATGTTGGGTTTTTCGAAAATTTCGTTTTATTTGTTTTAATTTTCGTTAAGTTTATAAAATAACAAAAAAAAATATTAATTTTTTCAATTTATTTTTATTATTTCTCCTCTTTACTTCAAATTTTGTAGACTTGGTCAATTTACTTTCAATTTAGGTTTTTTTCTTCAAACTCACTTTTTGTCGTTGATAATGTCACTTTATTTTTAGTTAACCTTTTTTTTTTGGTTGTTTTCAAATTGTTTAATATTTAAATTTAAAGTTGGTTTTTGGGAAATTGTTTTTTTTAATTACTGTTTTTTACAAATTATATTTTTCAACATTGTCGTTAAAAAAAAGAAAGTTTGTAATGGAATACCCTTTTAAACATTAAAATGTCTTGTATCCTTATTTAACAATTTATATGTTTCACTTATATTAAAATCACAAGGATACACGGGTATCCTACCGACTGCGCCAGTTTTGTCGTAGTTTTTTTATTATTTCAAATAAAACATAAATATTTTTATTTAATAATTATTTTTATATTTTAAAATTTATTTTAATTAATTTTACTTTTAAAATTTTTACATTAATTTTTATTAACTTTTTAAATTTAACTTTATTTTAAATTTAACTTTTTTGTGAATGTCCTTCAAGGATATTATTTATTCAAAAATATTAATATATATTAATAATATTATGCTATTGCATACGATCTCAAATTCAGACTGAGTTGTCATTTTTAAATGCAAGTCTTTATAATTAAAAAACAATTAAACAGTAATATACAAAATACTGATCATGATTGAGCATGTCTTTCTATTTACTCTTGGTAACAAAAAACATTTAGTAACAAAATACAAAATATGAAACTGGACATGCAAAATCTTGATCTACTCAACTTGCTTATTTTTTATACGTCTTGTGTGTATAAAAGAAAACAAGATTGAGCATGTTTTATCAAAATTACTTAGTAACAAAAATAATATTTACAATAATTGATTCTCACTAAATTGGGTATAAAGAATCATGCTACTTCTCTTGTATACGAATTGTGCGTATAGAAGAAAGTAGACATGATTGTGCATGTTTGATCACAATTATTATTTAGCCCTAGTAACAATACAAAAAATATGAAAATACGCCAACAAGAAATAAAATAAATAGAATGTACAAAAAACAAACAAATGATTTTAACAATCACTTAGTAACAAAATTTTAACAATAAGGATATTCATGTAATAATATACATGTGGTTTAATAATATCACATGTAACTCCTAAGTGGAGATATTCCTTTACATCATCTAAATCTTGATCAGAAAGTTTAAATTGACGAGTGTTATCGGTGTTTAGACGTAGCGATTTTGCTTTAGATGAGTTTATTTTAAGACCAACTGTGTCAGCATATGAGCTAATTAGGTCAAGCTTCCGTTGCATTTCGCTGAAGTTATGGGAAATAAGACAAATGTCATCTGCATAGTCTAAATCGTTTAGTTTGGCATTGATATCCAAGTTTACACCGCCCTCGTTCGGAATGGACTGTCTCATTACAATATCAAGGACAACATTGAAAAGTAAGGGGGATAGAACGCAGCCTTGTCTGACACCCACGCTGATGTCAATGCAATTACTCTTTAGTCCTTCGTGGAGAACTATGCATCGGGCGTCGCTGTAAAGAGCTTTTATTAAGCTGATGATTTTAAAGGGTACACCTTTACACTTCAAGGCTTCCCAGATGGCAGATTGATTGATGGAGAAGTATAACAACAACAAAATCGCCTTTTTACAAAAAGAAAACAATCCACAAAATGGTCCAGAACTACGTCCAATAGAATCATATTGGTCAATTATAAAATAAACTTTAAAGAAGACAGGAATGACAGTGTCTACTATAGAAGAGTTCAAACCTAAATGGAATTTGGCAGCCAGAAAAGTCGATGAAAGTCTCGTTTAAAAACTAATGGGACGAATTCGAAAAAATAGTGCGATGTTTTGCTTACCAATCGACTTCTAATAAATTTTTTTTACATTTTGGTAGTTATATAGATAGATATATATAATAAAATATAAAAAAACTTCAAAAGCTAATTTGGATATTTTTTTATTTAGAAAACAAAGTGGTTCGATTTTGGTTTTTTCGTCATTTATTTTTCAATTTATCTCTATAGAATTTATTTGCCAAACAGCTCATCTTTAAAAGCTTACTAATCGCAATGATCTTATATGAAGATAAATAACATTATTCTGCTTCATTGATACACTTTATATAACGATATTTAAAGAATAAAATTGAAGTATTATTATTAATTAAATAATAATCATATTTTTTTAAATGTTCTAAACTTGGATCTGTTTTGCTAATTTTCCTGAAAGATGCCCAATTTTCCTCACTGTGAATAAAATTTTGGAAATTAAAATTAACCATCACTATACTTGGTACAAAACAGCTAGAAATATATATTTTTACGTTTTGAACAGGGATTAATAAGTTAATTTAAAACTCGAATATGTTCCGTATAACGAGATTTTATAAAACGCCAAATTTTGTACCATTATATTTGAGATTATCCAACGTTATTTTAGTAGTCCAGTTTAAAGTAATAATGTAATTAGACTACAAAAATTATATTTTCATACAAATCCCAAGTATTTTAAAAACGTGGATACTGTAATATTTATTGTGCTCAAATTTTTAGTTTAACTGATTCCCTATGTGAACAAAATTAAACATTGAAATCAATTAAGCCACTTTGCAGGAGCAGTAATTAATTAAAAGAATGCCTAGTAAAAGTGATAATATAGTAAACTAGTACGATTAGTGTGTTATCGTCGTAAATTAGTATTCTGTCGTCGAAAGTTAGTATGGCAACTTGATATAAAGCTTTCCGAACTGCTGAAAAACTTGCATTTTTTTTGCATATTCGGATGTCGACCCAACATTTCTAAGAAAAGTGTCGTTAAAAACATTTTTTGCAACTCCTATGAAAAAATTCATCGTACAAATATATCAAATTGGTCGTCAACGGTCAAAATTACTGAACAAATACCGCACCCAAGTAATAGTGAATTTTTTATGTTGACACGAATATGTCAACATTTTTAAAATAGCTTGAGTTGTAAATCGAGTTTTGACTGTAGGACTAAAATACCCTTTTTCTGGAGGGATAGACAAATTTGGAGATAATATTTGGAATCAGGTTTTAAAAATGTATAAATTTTACTTTTTATGAAAAAAAAAATTAAACAAAAAACGTCAAAATATCTATACGAACAAAAAATAAAAAAAAACCTTCTCTTTTCCCCTTTTAACGACGAAATAGTTATTTATGGCCCATATTGAATCAGTGTCCTGTTGGATATGGAATGAAGCAATTCCGAATATGTCAATGTTTCTTGAAACTTGAAGGATTGGACCACGCCCTACCAAATGTTTGACAATATATAGCGTTCGAGAAAATATATACCAAAAATTAAATTTGGGGTCATCCTATTCGGTTCTTAGAACATATTGGTCCAAGTGGTTGGTATGATTTGAAAGCTACATCTATTCTTTGTCGATACACAGCACACTCGGAATAATCGGTTAAAAAGTGTAGCTAGTACAACAAAAATAAAAATGGGACAAATATCAACTATTTGTCGTCAAAGGATACGTCCAGTAAAAAAAGTTCATTTTTTTAAGTTTTTGGAAGTACTTTTTTGTGGAAAAAGTACTTTTTTTTTTGGAAATATTACTTTTTTTTTTTGGAAATAGTACTTTTTTAAGTACTTTAAAAAGTACTTATTTTTGGAAGAAGTTTTTTTTGAAAAAAGATATTTTTTAATTAAAAATTGGGGTTTTGGAGCATTACCTTACTTTCATTGTATTTTAATTTTATCTGAACGAATATGTACTTTTTCTTGTTACTTTTTCCGGAAAAGGCATTTAAAAAAAACAGTAAAAAAAATTTAAAATTGTTGGGTGTTTATAAAGTTCTACGCCCTATTTTCCTATTCCTTCCACTTTTAGGGCAGTGCTTAAAAATTTTGTCAAAATACGCTGAGGCATATTTACCTTTACTGCCATTTGTTGGAGCCGAGCTAAAGTTTCGGGTTTTATGGAAGGTGCTACGACTCTCGTGCTATCCTTCACTTGTACATTACATTGCTTAAAAATATTGTTAAAAAAGCTGTGTAAAGTTTTGATCAAATATGTTAGGTATGTAGTGACGTATTGTTCAGTACTTATACTTGTTTCTAATTTCATAACTATTGTTGATCACTTTACCTGTTTATTTAATTTGTTTTTAACATCAAAAAATTTTCAATTCGTAAATCAAAATATTTTAATTACAATTTTGTTCTTACTGTCGAAAACATTAAAATAATTTATAAAAAAATAAAATTGGTTCAAAAGAAAAAACAAATAATTACTTATCAACTAAATTGGCGATCCTGCCATCATTAAGGATTATTAATTCGACAAATCTTTATAACCTGGGATTAATCCATCAATATCTTTTAACACAAAAAAAAAAACAAAATTTTTTTTTGCATAATATTAACAAGCTGTAGAAATTGGAAACATTCTTCATGATTATGTGCGTGAATTTCCGAATTTCCGAATACTGTTTATGAGTTAAAATACGATTTGCTATAAATAAAGAGAATTCACCAGAAGCTGCGACAACTTGTTTGTGGTTCATCAATTAATTTAAATACAAATCCAGCTTATTAATTAAGGATAATTTATCAGAATCTCGATAAAACTTTTATTTTATTCATCAATCAATACAATAACTTTGTTATTAATCTGTGCAAGATCAAGAGGAACCAACAATTGTATTTGTCTCCTGAATTTCTTTCCTTTTTAAATTTGTAAACGTCATTACAATACTCAAATATGAGTTCTCCAAATCGTTCTTCGATAGTCAATCCTCAAGATTCTGGTCATGGTGCTAATAGCTCATCTTCTAGTGCTACGTTGGATAGTAACAATAGTAATTCTCAGTTAGAAGTTTGTGCAACATCGTTAAAGTTGTCTTCATTTTGGGTAGACCACCCGGAACCTTGATTTATTCATGTTGAAACCTTGTTTAATGCTAAATTTATTACTCGAGATAACACAAAGTATGAACATCTCATTGTTTCTTTTGCACAGGAAGTAATTATGTCTGTTATAGATGTCGCTCAAAATCCACCGGATACCAAACGTCATTCTCTTAGCGAACAGAGAAAACTCGATAGATTATTTTCGAATTTTGAAATAGGAGATCGTAAACCGTCCGAATTCTTAAGATCTCTCATTCAGTTAGCTGGTCGCAATATTAATTTGGATTTTGTTAAGAGTTTATGGCTTAGAAAATTACCTAGATCTCTAAACATAGCATTAGTTGGTTCTAATGTGGTTAATATTGATGATTTATTGAAACATTTGGGAAGTTTCGAATAAATCAGAATTTTATGTTGTTGATTCTAAAGGTGCAGAAGGACACCAAGCAAACTAGGAAACTGTTGTTGATAATTTAGTAAAAGTTACGTCGACCCTTTTTGAGCGGTTTGACAAACTAGCTATTGAAATTTCAAAAGTAAGACAAACGGAGGGTATTTTCCGTTCTGGAACACCGTAGGAATAGATCGGATATAGAAGAGACGTTCTTTGAGTCGTAATTGGCTCTGCCAATTTCATTACCGTTTCGGTAGCAAAGCCAGGTGACGTGAACAACCGTGTTCATTTGTTCAATCAGGAAAACTAGATAATCCTGTTATGGCGACGACTGATAATAGGCAAAGTTTTTCAACACGTCGTCTCTTTATTTTTGATCGTGATAACAAATTACAACATTTACGTTTGGTTTTTGAAAAGTTAGATGAGTACGGGCTTAACATTAAAGTTTCAAAGTGTGTTTTTGGTGTAGCAAATATAGATTTTTTGGGCTATAACATTTCTCACGATGGCATTAAACCGTCTGATGAAAAGGTTGGGGAAATTCGTGAATGTGATAAACCGAATTCAGTAAAACAGTTTGCAGAAATTTGTGGGCATGGTTAACTACTACCATAGATATATTTCCAAAATTGCTGAATTGTTAAGTCCTATTCACAAGATTATAAATGAGGTTCTTAAAAGGAAGGATAAGTTTTTGATTAGGTCAGAAGGAGCAGATAATTCGTTTATGAAGGTTAAGGAAAATTTTGCTTGTAATATAATGTTGAAACATTTTCAGGCTAATGCGTTTTTGTCGTTTGTTTTTATCCTAATTAAGGATAGGGTTGAACTAATTTGTTCAACCTGGCAAAATGTTTAATAGTTAGGAAATTTGTCTAGGCAGTAACACCAAGACAATTCTAGAAGATAACACAAGCACTTGAACTTGGTTATACGGAGAAAGAAAACAACTTGTTGTGTTGATTGATTACTACTAGTTTATTAATAAGAAAGTTCAAGCTTATATACTAATTAAATCATAAATAAAATATGCAACTTAGCATAAGAAAGTTAGCAAAGTTAACAAACCTCAGACATGCAGTCAGCAATTAATTGTTTAAATGTGATACATAATGTTTGTTGGTTTGTTTGTATAAATAAAAGAATAGCTGACTGCATTTCAAGTTTATTAACGTAGCTTACAAAAAAAATATAGTAATGGAACAGTTTACGGTTATTTTCATAGTTTCAGATGTATGTAAGTGTGTTTGTTAATTTATCAAATGTACTGACGTACAAATATACGAAATTCATTGTGAAGAATTGAACATACACACCGCCGTTGAGTCACGCTCAACAAAATTGCACTTCGATAACCTTAAACTGTTGGGGCAAAAACTTAAACTGTTGATACTTCAAATTCTGGAGTTGGAATGTGCTGGCGCACTGCTGGATGTGGGGACTGTTGGTTTATTTTGATTTTTCTACAACGTTTTCTTTACCATGCAACCTTTATGCAGATGATAATAGCGAGAACTAAAGCGATATAGGCAATGGTCCCGTGGTGATATTGTATGGCCTTGAGTTGTGATGGAAACTCCGAACTGACTATTTGGTGTAAATTGCGCTGTATTTCGGAGATGTTCTTTATTTGGTCAGCATAGGTCTTGATGTGAATTATTTCATTTTGCCTCTTATCTGGATAAATGATGTCACTGATGTTACTCGTTACTGTGTACGATGCACAGTGGGGTGGGCCTAGTACATTTTGCGGCATCAACTAAACCGCTAAGTTTTTATACAAGTTATGCACATGGTTGAAAAGAGGATTACTTGTAGATATCAGAAACGTGAAAAAACATATTTGCGTAGTGCAAATATTTTTCGCAAATCGCAAAAAAACCGAGTTCGCATACTCAACCGCTAAGTTTTTTAATAAGTTCTGCACATGGTTGAAAAGAGAATCACTTATAGATATCAGAACCGTGGAAAAATGTATTTGCGTAGTGCAAAGTTTTTTCGCAAATCGCAAAAAACCAAATTCGCATACTTAACCGCTATGTTTTTATATAAGTTTTGCCCATGGTTGAAAAGAGAATCACTTGTAGATATCAGAAACGTGAAAAAAAATATTTGCGTAGTGCAAATATTTTTCTCAAATCACGAAAAACCAAATTTGCATACTGAAGTACTTAGTTTTATTTTTAAAATATTCACATCGTTCAAAGGAGTATCACTTTTAGATATCAGAGACGCGAAAAATATATTTGAGTGTTGTAAATATTTTAGCTAATCGCAAAAAAAAAATTATCATTATTAGATACGCAAAGAGATGTATGAGCGAATTTAATTTAAAAAAACCAAATTCCTATCTATTTTTTTTTTCTAAAAAAAAAAATGAAGTTAAGAAATAATGTATATTTTAATTCATTGTTAACAGTAATAGAAAATGTTATTTAAAAAATAGTAAGTTAATTAAAGCTAATAATAAGATTAATCATGATATAAAAGGTCCTTTGCCTCTTCAGGCAGTTCATTAATTGTCTTTATCGGACTTTTACGTTTTTCTGTTATTATTGGATCTGAATTGATAAGTAAGAAGTTAGAAACGTCTTGGAGGTTTTCTTTTCTGCCACATTTTCTTGAATTGAATTCTCTGGTTTTTTTGAATATTTTATTCATAGCCTCTTGGGCTTCTTCTGATAAGAATCCAACAGGTAATTTTGAGTTATTAATAACATCTGTACTGTGTATTAATATTTTATGCAACGTTGGTGACATATTGTACCAGGGGTAATTTTTAACGAATAGTTCTGCTGTTTCGGTAGTAAAAAGTTTGAATTTATCAACTTTAACGTTATGTTTACTTGATATTATTATTAATATTATATAAACATTTTTTATAAGATTAACATCCAGTTTGGTTATTTGGGCAGTAAGCTCATAATTTCGAAAAAAAGTTCTTGCCGTTATAACTTTTTACGGGAACAGATCTAACAAAATATTTTTTTTGGTAAGGATAGAGTACAAAATATGGAAAATTTTACCTAAACAAAAATTCGAAATTTAGGCGCAGAAGTTTGAAAATTTTTTGATGTTTTTAAATAAATCGCGAATCTTTTCGCGTGGTACATTGCAAATCAAAATTCAGTATAAATTTAACAAATGACACTTATTCTTATTATCCATGCAAAATTTCAGACAGATCGGGTCATTAGATCGGCAGAAAAATAAAAATATCTAACACAACTCAAAAAAATTAATTTGGCAATATCTTTTGGAAAAATCAGAAATTTTACAAAAAAATATTCGAGCAAAGTTGAAAATCGAACAAGTTTGTTCTACAGAGCACGCCAGAGCACGGCGGGCATATTAAATTCGTAATCTAGATAGTATTAGCTTTCATATGCATACGGTTTTAGGGTCTCCCTCCCCTGCGTTCAAAATAAAGGGCTATTGAAACATTAAGTTTCTCTTAATTTTTATTAAAAAACTAATCTCGTCTATGTGCTACCAGCATCTTTTTTTACAAATGTATTAACATGAAAAATTAATGATTTTGTATTACTACTAATGATTTATTACTTAAAGTGGTTAAACACGCACAACACTGGCTTATGTTAGTACCTCTTTTTAATATGAAACATTTTTGGAAACAAAACTTTGACTTTGGCAGCTTGCCATCGTACCAATAATTAGAATATCTCAAAAAACTAAACGGAACTAGTTTTGGCAAGGTCTTATCTATTAGATTTGCCAATTAGTTTGAAAAAATTCGAAGATTTAAAATCGGACTTTTTGCCGGAGATCCCCTTAGGCTGCCCCAACGTGCGATGTCTGAAGTGATGTGGAGACAGTTTGATGACCTTTTATGATGATTGATCCAAACTTGAGCGTACAATCCGGTGATATTTTTAGGATCCCAGATCCTTTCAAGGCTAGCTGTGATTTTTCTTGCCCACATACGGCGCTTATTCGAGACGGCTGCAGAAATGTGTATAACCACTGGTATTCTAACTGTGTAAGTGACGTGTTGTCTGCAACAGGAACAAAGTTGCATCCCTTCTGAATATTGTAGCTGAGAAGCGAAAGTTCACATAGGAATTTCTCCGCGTTTGCATTAAAATTTGATTGTATGTGTTGACACAAAATTTTGTTCTCGCTAGTGACTGCACAAGTGGCCCGTTGACTTTCTGTTAGGATGAAGTATTGATCCCTGTGAGCATTATGGCCTGGAAATTGCCGCATGGTTTTATAGCAAACATTGTACCATTTATTAGTACTGGAATCGGGTGTGGTTTTAGAAGTTCGAATGGTTCAGGGTCAGTTAACGGGATAGATATATGAGAGATAACGTGGTCTTTTGTTACACCTCCCTTGACGCTCATCACCTTGTACAGTTGTAGAATGTTGTCACCTCCAACTGGTAGTTCTAGAGATGTTGGAAGATGACTTCTTACTTGCACTAGCTCGGCTTCAAGTTGGGACGGTGATAAAAGTGATGGGTTGATTTTTTCATGGTGTGAGTCCGGTAATGCTGCTATAATTTCTTTCTGTAACCTTGCTGATATTAACGAAAGTTGAACGGATCGTAACATAAATATTCGGAAGAGTCTTGCTTGATACTGTTCTTTTTCCCCATCATTTATTTTGGATTTAAGTTCTGTTAATTGATGGAGGCGCCAAATAGAAAATGAACTGCTTTCAGCCAGAACTTCATGGAGAGAAGCAAAAAGACTAGCCGAAGATAGAAGTCAATGGAAAGCTTTTGTACTGGCCCTATGTTCCAACTAGGAATCCCAGGAATTTATATATATATAATTGATTGTCTATGCTGTCGAAACCTTGTTTGATACTTCTTTCGTCCTGTTTGAGCACGTTAAGAGTTGCGTCAACAATTGATGTTTGATTCATGAGAAGTTGTTTAAGATGGTTTTCATTTTCGTTTACTGCAATGATTGTTGTTGACATTTGTTCAGCGTAATTTGAATCTAGAACGCCGAATAATGAATTAGCAATATTGCCGACAACGTTAATAGCGCCACGTTTACTTCTTTTCTTTAGCAAGAGATTTTTGTCCTTTAGTCCTGCTAGGCTGTGATCAATTGTTTGGAGAAAGCTCAAGCAAGGTATCCTTGGAATAAGAAGGTCGCATAAGTGGTGCAATGTCGTTGATTCATTCATGAAGTAGGTATTTCCTTCCAATATAGGTTTAGGTTGTAGTATGAAATTATGTTCCATTCTGACGGTGATATTCGGGTGTTGTTGATACCTTCGTAGTACAAGCCGATATTTGGATCAAATTGTGTTGTTATAATTTTATCTGTGGACACGAGCGGAAGCACTAGTAAGATTCTGAGTAGTGTGGTCATAATTGAGCTGGCCAAGGTCCGCTGTTTTTTAGCGGGTGGTTTTGATGGTTGAATTTCTGCTGATAATTCATGAGTATCCTTGGATTGTGAGAATTGTGGAGGAGGTAGTTGTCCTTCTTCGGTTTCTTCGTTGATCTGAGGGAGTGGGGCTAGATATTGAATTGCTCGTTTAAGAGTGCTTGAAGCGGTCTAAACATCTGCTACTCTTACAGCCCCGTCGTGCTGTAGAAATTGGAAACATTCTTCATGATTATGTGCGTGATTTTCCGAATTTCCGAATACTGTTTATGAGTTAAAATACGATTTGCTATAAATAAAGAGAATTCATCAGAAGCTGCGACAACTTGTTTGTGGTTCATCAATTAATTTAAATACAAATCCAGCTTATTAATTAAGGATAATTTATCAGAATCTCGATAAAACTTTTATTTTATTCATCAATCAATACAATAACTTTGTTATTAATCTGTGCAAGATCAAGAGCAACCAACAATTGTATTTGTCTCCTGAATTTCTTTCCTTTTTAAATTTGTAAACGTCATCACAATACTCAAATATGAGTTCTCCAAATCGTTTTTCAATAGTCAATCCTCAAGATTCTGGTCATGGTGCTAATAGCTCATCTTCTAGTGCTACGTTGGATAGTAACAATAGTAATTCTCAGTTAGAAGTTTGTGCAACATCGTTAAAGTTGTCTTCATTTTGGGTAGACCACCCGGAACCTTGATTTATTCATGTTGAAACCTTGTTTAATGCTAAATTTATTACTCGAGATAACAAAAAGTATGAACATCTCATTGTTTCTTTTGCACAGGAAGTAATTATGTCTGTTATAGATGTTGCTCAAAATCCACCGGATACCAATCGTTATTTAAATCTTAAACGTAAACTTCTTGAACGTCATTCTCTTAGCGAACAGAGAAAACTCGATAGATTATTTTCGAATTTTGAAATAGGAGATCGTAAACCGTCCGAATTCTTAAGATCTCTCGTTCAGTTAGCTGGTCGCAATATTAATTTGGATTTTGTTAAGAGTTCATGGCGTAGAAAATTACCTAGATCTCTAAACATAGCATTAGTTGGTTCTAATGTGGTTAATATTGATGATTTATTGAAACATTTGGGAAGTTTCGAATAAATCAGAATTGAATGTTTTTGATTCTAAAGGTGCAGAAGGACACCAAGCAAACTAGGAAACTGTTGTTGATAATTTAGTAAAAGTTACGTCGACCCTTTTTGAGCGGTTTGACAAACTAGCTATTGAAATTTCAAAAGTAAGACAAACGGAGGGTATTTTTCGTTCTGGAACACCGTTTAGAAATAGGAATAGATCGGAGATAGATGAGACGTTCTTCGAGTCGTAATTGGCTCTGCCAATTTCATTACCGTTTCGGTAGCAAAGCCAGGTGACGTGAACAACCGTGTTCATTTGTTCAATCAGGAAAACTAGATAATCCTGTTATGGCGACGACTGATAATAGGCAAAGTTTTTCAACACGTCGTCTCTTTATTTTTGATCGTGATAACAAATTACAACATTTACGTTTGGTTTTTGAAAAGTTAGATGAGTACGGGCTTAACATTAAAGTTTCAAAGTGTGTTTTTGGTGTAGCAAATATAGATTTTTTGGGCTATAACATTTCTCACGATGGCATTAAACCGTCTGATGAAAAGGTTGGGGAAATTCGTGAATGTGATAAACCGAATTCAGTAAAACAGTTGCAGAAATTTGTGGGCATGGTTAACTACTACCATAGATATATTTCCAAAATTGCTGAATTGTTAAGTCCTATTCACAAGATTATAAATGAGGTTCTTAAAAGGAAGGATAAGTTTTTGATTAGGTCAGAAGAAGCAAATAATTCGTTTATGAAGGTTAAGGAAAATTTTGCTTGTAATATAATGTTAAAACATTTTCAGGCTAATGCGTTTTTGTCGTTTGTTTTTATCCTAATTAAGGATAGGGTTGAACTAATTTGTTCAACCTGGCAAAATGTTTAATAGTTAGGAAATTTGTCTAGGCAGTAACACCAAGACAATTCTAGAAGATAACACAAGCACTTGAACTTGGTTATACGGAGAAAGAAAACAACTTGTTGTGTTGATTGATTACTACTAGTTTATTAATAAGAAAGTTCAAGCTTATATACTAATTAAATCATAAATAAAATATGCAACTTAGCATAAGAAAGTAAGCAAAGTTAACAAACCTCAGACATGCAGTCAGCAATTAATTGTTTAAATGTGATACATAATGTTTGTTGGTTTGTTTGTATAAATAAAAGAATAGCTGACTGCATTTCAAGTTTATTAACCTAGCTTACAAAAAAAAATGTAGTAATGGAACAGTTTAGGGTTATTTCATAGTTTCAGATGTATGTAAGTGTGTTTGTTGATTTATCAAATGTACTGACTTACAAATATACGAAATTCATTGTGAAGAATTGAACATACACCCCCGCCGTTGAGTCACGCTCAACAAAATTGGACTTCGATAACCTTAAACTGTTGGGGCAAAAACTTAAACTGTTGATACTTCAAATTCTGGAGTTGGAATGTGCTGGCGCACTGCTGGATGTGGGAACTGTTGGTTTATTTTGATTTTTCTACAACGTTTTCTTTACCATGCAACCTTTATGCAGATGATAATAGCGAGAACTAAAGCGATATAGGCAATGGTCCCGTGGTGATATTGTATGGCCTTGAGTTGTGATGGAAACTCCGAACTGACTATTTGGTGTAAATTGCGCTGTATTTCGGAGATGTTCTTTATTTGGTCAGCATAGGTCTTGATGTGAATTATTTCATTTTGCCTCTTATCTGGAGAAATGATGTCACTGATGTTACTCGTTACTGTGTACGATGCACAGTGGGGTGGGCCTAGTACATTTTGCGGCATCAACTAAACCGCTAAGTTTTTATACAAGTTATGCACATGGTTGAAAAGAGGATTACTTGTAGATATCAGAAACGTGAAAAAACATATTTGCGTAGTGCAAATATTTTCGCAAATCGCAAAAAAACCGAGTTCGCATACTCAACCGCTAAGTTTTTTAATAAGTTCTGCACATGGTTGAAAAGAGAATCACTTATAGATATCAGAACCGTGGAAAAATGTATTTGCGTAGTGCAAAGTTTTTTCGCAAATCGCAAAAAAACCAAATTCGCATACTTAACCGCTATGTTTTTATATAAGTTTTGCCCATGGTTGAAAAGAGAATCACTTGTAGATATCAGAAACGTGAAAAAAAATATTTGCGTAGTGCAAATATTTTTCTCAAATCACGAAAAACCAAATTTGCATACTGAAGTACTTAGTTTTATTTTTAAAATATTCACATCGTTCAAAAGAGTATCACTTTTAGATATCAGAGACGCGAAAAATATATTTGAGTGTTGCAAATATTTTTAGCTAATCGCAAAAAAAAAATTATCATTATTAGATACGCAAAGAGATGTATGAGCTAACTTCCAAATTCGCTAATTTAAAAAAACCAAATTCCTATCTATTTTTTTTTTTCTAAAAAAAAAAATGAAGTTAAGAAATAATGTATATATTTATATACATTTTAGAAGGGTACATATATTTATTTTAATTCATTGTTAACAGTAGTAGAAAATGTTATTTAAAAAATAGTAAGTTAATTAAAGCTAATAATAAGATTAATCATGATATAAAAGGCCCTTTGCCTCTTCAGGCAGTTCATTAATTGTCTTTATCGGACTTTTACGTTTTTCTGTTATTATTGGATCTGAATTGATAAGTAAGAAGTTAGAAACGTCTTGGAGGTTTTCTTTTCTGCCACATTTTCTTGAATTGAGTTCTCTGGTTTTTTTGAATATTTTATTCATAGCCTCTTGGGCTTCTTCTGATAAGAATCCAACAGGTAATTTTGAGTTATTAATAACATCTGTACTGTGTATTAATATTTTATGCAACGTTGGTGACATATTGTACCAGGGGTAATTTTTAACGAATAGTTCTGCTGTTTCGGTAGTAAAAAGTTTGAATTTATCAACTTTAACGTTATGTTTACTTGATATTATTATTAATATTATATAAACATTTTTTATAAGATTAACATCCAGTTTGGTTATTTGGGCAGTAAGCTCATAATTTCGAAAAAAGTTCTTGCCGTTATAACTTTTTACGGGAACAGATCTAACAAAATATTTTTTTTGGTAAGGATAGAGTACAAAATATGGAAAATTGTACCTAAACAAAAATTCGAAATTTAGGCGCAGAAGTTTGAAAATTTTTTGATGTTTTAAATAAATCGCGAATCTTTTCGCGTGGTACATTGCAAATCAAAATTCAGTATAAATTTAACAAATGACACTTATTCTTATTATCCATGCAAAATTTCAGACAGATCGGGTCATTAGATCGGCAGAAAAATAAAAATATCTAACACAACTCAAAAAAATTAATTTGGCAATATCTTTTGGAAAAATCAGAAATTTTACAAAAAAATATTCGAGCAAAGTTGAAAATCAAACAAGTTTGTTCTACAGAGCACGCCAGAGCACGGCGGGGCATATTAAATTCGTAATCTAGATAGTATTAGCTTCATATGCATACGGTTTTAGGGTCTCCCTCCCCTGCGTTCAAAATAAAGGGCTATTGAAACATTAAGTTTCTCTTAATTTTTATTAAAAAACTAATCTCGTCTATGTGCTACCAGCATCTTTTTTTACAAATGTATTAACATGAAAAATTAATGATTTTGTATTACTACTAATGATTTATTACTTAAAGGTAGGACCTAAGTGGTTAAACACGCACAACACTGGCTTATGTAGTACCTCTTTTTAATATGAAACATTTTTGGAAACAAAACTTTGACTTTGGCAGCTTGCCATCGTACCAATAATTAGAATATCTCAAACAACTAAACGGAACTAGTTTTGGCAAGGTCTTATCTATTAGATTTGCCAATTAGTTTGAAAAAATTCGAAGATTTAAAATCGGACTTTTTGCCGGAGATCCCCTTAGGCTGCCCAACGTGCGATGTCTAAAGTGATGTGGAGACAGTTTTGATGACCTTTTATGATGATTGATCCAAACTTGAGAGTACAATCCGGTAATATTTTTAGGATCCCAGATCCTTTCAAGGCTAGCTGTGATTTTTCTTGCCCACATACGGCGCTTATTCGAGACGGCTGCAGAAATGTGGATAACCCACTGGTATTCAACTGTGTAAGTGACGTGTTGTCTGCAACAGGAACAAAGTTGCATCCCTTCTGAATATTGTAGCTGAAGAAGCGAAAGTTCACATAGGCATTTCTCCGCGTTTGCATTAAAATTTGATTGTATGTGTTGACACAAAATTTTGTTCTCGCTAGTGACTGCACAAGTGGCCCGTTGATTTTCTGTTTAGGATGAAGTATTGATCCCTGTGAGCATTTATGGCCTGGAAATTGCCGCATGGTTTTATAGCAAACATTGTACCATTATTAGTACTGGAATCGGGTTGTTGGTTTCAGAAGTTCGAATGGTTCAGGGTCAGTTAACGGGATAGATATATGAGAGATAACGTGGTCTTTTGTTACACCTCCCTGACGTTCATCACCTTGTACAGTTGTAGAATGTTGTCACCTCCAACTGGTAGTTCTAGAGATGTTGGAAGATGACTCTTACTTGCACTAGCTCGGCTTCAAGTTGGGACGGTGATAAAAGTGATGGGTTGATTTTTTTCATGGTGTGAGTCCGGTAATGTGCCTATAATTTCTTTCTGTAACCTTGCTGATATTAACGAAAGTTGAACGGATCGTAACATAAATATTCGGAAGAGTCTTGCTTGATACTGTTCTTTTTCCCCATCATTTATTTTGGATTTAAGTTCTGTTAATTGATGGAGGCGCCAAATAGAAAATGAACTGCTTTCAGCCAGAACTTCATGGAGAGAAGCAAAAAGACTAGCCGAGATAGAAGTCAATGGAAAGCTTTTGTACTGGCCCTATGTTCCAACTAGGAATCCCAGGAATTTATATATATATAATTGATTGTCTATGCTGTCGAAACCTTGTTTGATACTTCTTTTCGTCCTGTTTGAGCACGTTAAGAGTTTGCGTCAACAATTGATGTTTGATTCATTGAGAAGTTGTTTAAGATGGTTTTCATTTTCGTTTACTGCAATGATTGGTGTTGACATTTGTTCAGCGTAATTTGAATCTAGAACGCCGGAATAATGAATTAGCAATATTGCCGACAACGTTAATAGCGCCCACGTTTACTTCTTTTCTTTAGCAAGAGATTTTTGTCCTTTAGTCCTGCTAGGCTGTGATCAATTGTTTGGAGAAAGCTCAAGCAAGGTATCCTTGGAATAAGAAGGTCGCATAAGTGGTGCAATGTCGTTGATTCATTCATGAAGTAGGTATTTCCTTCCAATATAGGTTTAGGTTTGTAGTATGAAATTATGTTCCATTCTGACGGTGATATTCGGGTGTTGTTGATACCTCGTAGTTACAAGCCGATATTTGGATCAAATTGTGTTGTTATAATTTTATCTGTGGACACGAGCGGAAGCACTAGTAAGATTCTGAGTAGTGTGGTCATAATTGAGCTGGCCAAGGTCCGCTGTTTTTTAGCGGGTGGTTTTGATGGTTGAATTTCTGCCTGATAATTCATAGTATCCTTGGATTGTGAGAATTGTGGAGGAGGTAGTTGTCCTTCTCGGTTTCTTCGTTGATCTGAGGGAGTGGCGGGCTAGATATTGAATTGCTCGTTTAAGAGTGCTTGAAGCGGTTCTAAACATCTGCTACTCTTACAGCCCCGTCGTGCTGTAGAAATTGGAAACATTCTTCATGATTATGTGCGTGATTTTCCGAATTTCCGAATACTGTTTATGAGTTAAAATACGATTTGCTATAAATAAAGAGAATTCATCAGAAGCTTGCGACAACTTGTTTGTGGTTCATCAATTAATTTAAATACAAATCCAGCTTATTAATTAAGGATAATTTATCAGAATCTCGATTAAAACTTTTATTTTATTCATCAATCAATACAATAACTTTGTTATTAATCTGTGCAAGATCAAGAGCAACCAACAATTGTATTTGTCTCCTGAATTTCTTTCCTTTTTTAAATTTGTAAACGTCATCACAATACTCAAATATGAGTTCTCCAAATCGTTTTTCAATAGTCAATCCTCAAGATTCTGGTCATGGTTGCTAATAGCTCATCTTCTAGTGCTACGTGGATAGTAACAATAGTAATCTCAGTTAGAAGTTTGTGCAACATCGTTAAAGTTGTCTTCATTTTGGGTAGACCACCCCGGAACCCTTGATTTATTCATGTTGATGAAACCTTGTTTAATGCTAAATTTATTACTCGAGATAACAAAAGTATGAACATCTCATTGTTTCTTTTGCACAGGAAGTAATTATGTCTGTTATAGATGTTGCTCAAAATCCACCGGATACCAATCGTTATTTAAATCTTAACGTAAACTTCTTGAACGTCATTCTCTTAGCGAACAGAGAAAACTCGATAGATTATTTCGAATTTTGAAATAGGAGATCGTAAACCGTCCGAATTCTTAAGATCTCTCGTTCAGTTAGCTGGTCGCAATATTAATTGGATTTTGTTAAGAGTTCATGGAGTAGAAAATTACCCTAGATCTCTAAACATAGCATTAGTTGGTTCTAATGTGGTTAATATTGATGATTTATTGAAACATTTGGGAAGTTTCGAAATAAATCAGGAATTGAATGTTTTTGATTCTAAAGGTGCAGAAGGACACACAAGCAAACTAGGGAAACTGTTGTTGATAATTTAGTAAAAGTTTACGTCGACCCTTTTTGAGCGGTTTTGACAAACTAGCTATTGAAATTTCAAAAGTAGACAAACGGAGGGTTATTTTTCGTTCTGGAACACCGTTTAGAAATAGGAATAGATCGGAGGATAGATGAGACGTTCTTCGAGTCGTAATTGGCTCTGCCAATTTCATTACCGTTTCGGTAGCAAAGCCATGGTGACGTGAACAACCGTGTTCATTTGTTCAATCAGGAAAAATAGATAATCCTGTTATGGCGACGACTGCTAATAGGCAAAGTTTTTCAACACGTCGTCTCTTTATTTTGATCGTGATAACAAATTACAACATTTACGTTTGGTTTTGAAAAGTTAGATGAGTACGGGCTTAACATTAAAGTTTCAAAGTGTGTTTTTGGTGTAGCAAATATAGATTTTTGGGGCTCATAACATTTCTCACGATGGCATTAAACCGTCTGCTTGATGAAAGGTTGGGGAAATTCGTGAATGTGATAAACCGAATTCAGTAAAACAGTTTGCAGAAATTTGTGGGCATGGTTATACTACTACCATAGATATATTTCCAAAATTGCTGAATTGTTAAGTCCTATTCACAAGATTATAAATGAGGTTCTTAAAGGAAGGATAAGTTTTTGATTTAGGTCAGAAGGAGCAGATAATTCGTTTATGAAGGTTAAGGAAAATTTTGCTTGTAATATAATGTTGAAACATTTTCAGGGCTAATGCGTTTTTGTCGTTGTTTTTATCCTAATTAAGGATAGGGTTGAACTAATTTGTTCAACCCTGGCAAAATGTTTTAATAGTTAGGAAATTTGTCTAGGCAAGTAACACAAGACAATTCTAGATAGATAACACAAGCACTGAACTTGGTTATACGGAAGAAAGAAAACAACTGTGTGTGTTGATTGTTACTACTAGTTATTAATAAGGAAGTTCAAGCTTATATACTAATTAAATCATAAATAAAATGCAACTTAGCATAAGAAAGTTAGCAAGTTAACAAACCTCAGACATGCAGTCAGCAATAATTGTTTAAATGTGAACATAATGTTTGTTGGTTGTTTGTATAAATAAAAGAATAGCTGACTGCATTTCAAGTTTATTAACGTAGCTTACAAAAAAAATAATAGTAATGGAACAGTTTACGGTTATTTTCATAGTTTCAGATGTATGTAAGTGTGTTTGTTAATTTATCAAATGTACTGACTTACAAATATACGAAATTCATTGTGAAGAATTGAACATTACACACCGCCCGTTGAGTCACGCTCAACAAAATTGGCACTTCGATAACCTTAAACTGTTGGGGCAAAACTTAAACTGTTGATACTTCAAATTCTGGAGTTGGAATGTGCTGGCGCACTGCTGGATGTGGGAACTGTTGGTTTATTTTGATTTTTCTACACCGTTTTCTTTACCATGCAACCTTTATGCAGATGATAATAGCGAGAACTAAAGCGATATAGGCAATGGTCCCGTGGTGATATTGTATGGCCTTGAGTTGTGATGGAAACTCCGAACTGACTATTTGGTGTAAATTGCGCTTGTATTTCGGAGATGTTCTTTATTTGGTCAGCATAGGTCTTGATGTGAATTATTTCATTTTGCCTCTTATATGGATAAATGATGTCACTGATGTACTCGTTACTGTGTACGATGCACAGTGGGGTGGGCCTAGTACATTTTGCGGCATCAACTAAACCGCTAAGTTTTATACAAGTATGCACATGGTTGAAAAGAGGATTACTTGTAGATATCAGAAACGTGAAAAAAACATATTTGCGTAGTGCAAATATTTTTCGCAAATCGCAAAAAACCGAGTTCGCATACTCAACCGCTAAGTTTTTTAATAAGTTCTGCACATGTTTGAAAAGAGAATCACTTATAGATATCAGAACCGTGGAAAAATGTATTTGCGTAGTGCAAAGTTTTTTTCGCAAATCGCAAAAAAACCCAAATTCGCATACTTAACCGCTATGTTTTATATAAGTTTTTGCCCATGGTTGAAAAGAGAATCACTTGTAGATATCAGAAACGTGAAAAAAATATTTGCGTAGTGCAAATATTTTCTCAAATCACGAAAAACCAAATTTGCATACTGAAGTACTTAGTTTTATTTTTAAAATATTCACATCGTTCAAAAGAGTATCACTTTTAGATATCAGAGACGCGAAAAATATATTTGAGTGTTGTAAATATTTTTAGCTAATCGCAAAAAAAAAATTATCATTATTAGATACGCAAAGAGATGTATGAGCGAATATTTAATTTAAAAAACCAAATTCCTATCTATTTTTTTTTTCTAAAAAAAAAAATGTAAGATTAATGAAATAATAAGTATATTTTAATCATTGTTAACAGTAATTAGAAAATGTTATTTAAAAATAGTAAGTAATTAAAGCTAATAATAAGATTAATCATGATATAAAAGGTCCCTTTGCCTCTTCAGGCAGTTCATTAATTGTCTTTATCGGACTTTTACGTTTTTCTGTTATTATTGGATCTGAACTTGATAAGGTAAGAAGTTAGAAACGTCTTGGAGGTTTTCTTTTCTGCCACATTTTCTTGAATTGAAGTTCTCTGGTTTTTTTGAATATTTTATTCATAGCCTCTTGGGCTTCTTCTGATAAGAATCCAACAGGTAATTTGAGTTATTAATAACATCTGTACTGTGTATTAATATTTTATGCAACGTTGGTGACATATTGTACCAGGGGGTAATTTTAACGAATAGTTCTGCTGTTTCGGTAGTAAAAAGTTTGAATTTATCAACTTTAACGTTATGTTTACTTGATATTATTATTAATATTATATAAACATTTTTATAAGATTAACATCCAGTTTGGTTATTTGGGCAGTAAGCTCATAATTTCGAAAAAAGTTCTTGCCGTTATAACTTTTTACGGGAACAGATCTAACAAAATATTTTTTTTGGTAAGATAGAGTACAAATATGGAAAATTTTACCTAAACAAAAATTCGAAATTTAGGCCGCAGAAGTTTGAAAATTTTTTGATGTTTTTAAATAAATCGCGAATCTTTTCGCGTGGTACATTGCAAATCAAAATTCAGTATAAATTTAACAAATGGACACTTATTCTTATTATCCATGCAAAATTTCAGACAGATCGGGTCATTAGATCGGCAAGGACAGAAAAATAAAAATATCTACACAACTCAAAAAAATAATTTGGCAATATCTTTTGGAAAAATCAGAAATTTTACAAAAAAATATTCGAGCAAAGTTGAAAATCAAACAAGTTTGTTCTACAGAGCACGCCAGAGCACGGCGGGCATATTAAATTCGTAATCTAGATAGTATTAGCTTTCATATGCATACGGTTTTAGGGTCTCCCTCCCCTGCGTTCAAAATAAAGGGCCTATTGAAACATTAAGTTTCTCTTAATTTTTATTAAAAACTAATCTCGTCTATGTGCTACCAGCATCTTTTTTACAAATGTATTAACATGAAAAATTAATGATTTTGTATTACTACTAATGATTTATTACTTAAAGGTAGTGACCTAAGTGGTTAAACACGCACAACACTGGCTTATGTTAGTACCCTCTTTTTAATATGAAACATTTTTGGAAACAAAACTTTGACTTTGGCAGCTTGCCATCGTACCAATAATTAGAATATCTCAAACAACTAAACGGAACTAGTTTTGGCAAGGTCTTATCTATTAGATTTGCCAATTAGTTTGAAAAATTCGAAGATTTAAAATCGGACTTTTTGCCGAGATCCCCTTAGGCTGCCCCAACGTGCGATGTCTAAAGTGATGTGGAGACAGTTTGATGACCTTTTTATGATGATTGATCCAAACTTGAGAGTACAATCCGGTAATATTTTAGGATCCCAGATCCTTTCAAGGCTAGCTGTGATTTTTCTTGCCCACATACGGCGCTTATTCGAGACGGCTGCAGGAAATGTGGATAACCACTGGTATTCTAACTGTGTAAGTGACGTGTTGTCTGCAACAGGAACAAAGTTGCATCCCTTCTGAATATTGTAGCTGAGAAGCGAAAGTTCACATAGGCATTTCTCCGCGTTTGCATTAAAATTTGATTGTATGTGTTGACACAAAATTTTGTTCTCGCTAGTGACTGCACAAGTGGCCCGTTGATTTTCTGTTAGGATGAAGTATTGATCCCTGTGAGCATTTATGGCCTGGAAATTGCCGCATGGTTTTATAGCAAACATTGTACCATTTATTAGTACTGGAATCGGGTGTGGTTTCAGAAGTTTCGAATGGTTCAGGGTCAGTTAAACGGGATAGATATATGAGAGATAACGTGGTCTTGTGTTACACCTCCCTTGACGTTCATCACCTTGTACAGTTGTAGAATGTTGTCACCTCCAACTGGTAGTTCTAGAGATGTTGGAAGATGACTTCTTACTTGCACTAGCTCGGCTTCAAGTTGGGACGGTGATAAAAGTGATGGGTTGATTTTTTCATGGTGTGAGTCCGGTAATGCTGCTATAATTTCTTTCTGTAACCTTGCTGATATTAACGAAAGTTGAACGGATCGTAACATAAATATTCGGAAGAGTCTTGCTTGATACTGTTCTTTTTCCCCATCATTTATTTTGGATTTAAGTTCTGTTAATTGATGGAGGCGGCCAAATAGAAAATGAACTGCTTTCAGCCAGAACTTCATGGAGAGAAGCAAAAAGACTAGCCGAAGATAGAAGTCAATGGAAAGCTTTTGTACTGGCCCTATGTTCCAACTAGGAATCCCAGGAATTTATATATATAATTGATTGTCTATGCTGTCGAAACCTGTTTGATACTTCTTTCGTCCTGTTTGAGCACGTTAAGAGTTGCGTCAACAATTGATGTTTGATTCATGAGAAGTTGTTTAAGATGGTTTTCATTTTCGTTTACTGCAATGATTGTTTTTGACATTTGTTCAGCGTAATTTGAATCTAGAACGCCGAATAATGAATTAGCAATATTGCCGACAACGTTAATAGCGCCACGTTTACTTCTTTTCTTTAGTAAGAGATTTTTGTCCTTTAGTCCTGCTAGGCTGTGATCAATTGTTTGGAGAAAGCTCAAGCAAGGTATCCTTGGAATAAGAAGGTCGCATAAGTGGTGCAATGTCGTTGATTCATTCATGAAGTAGGTATTTCCTTCCAATATAGGTTTAGGTTGTAGTATGAAATTATGTTCCATTCTGACGGTGATATTCGGGTGTTGGTGATACCTTCGTAGTACAAGCCGATATTTGGTTCAAATTGTGTTGTTATAATTTATCTGTGGACACGAGCGGAAGTACTAGTAAGATTCTGAGTAGTGTGGTCATAATTGAGCTGGCCAAGGTCCGCTGTTTTTTAGCGGGTGGTTTTGATGGTTGAATTTCTGCTGATAATTCATGAGTATCCTTGGATTGTGAGAATTGTGGAGGAGGTAGTTGTCCTTCTTCGGTTTCTTCGTTGATCTGAGGGAGTGGGGCTAGATATTGAATTGCTCGTTTAAGGGTGCTTGAAGCGGTCTTAACATCTGCTACTCTTACAGCCCCGTCGTGTCCTTCATATGTTTTTATAACGCGCCCCAAGGGCCATTTCATTACTGGAACGTTATCTTCTTTGATAAGTACGATTGCTCCTGGGTTAAGATTTTTTGATTGTTCTCGCCATTTGTTTCGGTATTGTAATTCATTTAGGTAGTCTCGTGATCATCTTTTCCAAAATTCATGCTTGAGATGAGAAACTAGTTTCCATCGCTTCTCCAGCTTAAGGTATGTGGTCTTAGCTTGAGCATCAATTTGGGCTGTTAGTGGTTCGCCTATCAAAATGTCCCGGAGTAAGTTGCGCCTATGTCATTCGCGTCGTTCGACATCGGTGAAATCGGCCTGGAGTTCAGTATTGCTTCGATTTCTACAACTATAGTTTCAAGCTCTTCGTACGTTAGATATGCATTTCCCAATGTTCTTACCAATAGGTACTTTTCTGATTTAGCGGCTGCCTCCCAAAGACCACCAAAGTGCGGTGCTCTTGGTGGAATGAAATTGAATTGGATACCCTATTGGCTGCATGCATTCAGAATAGTCGCCTGTGCATCTGATGAGTGTATTACTGCGGGAAAGTTCGGGCAATTTGTTTTTTGCGCCGACGAAATTTGTTGCATTGTCGCAATGCCCACGACGGGATATGAACCGTTTGAGTGAACCTATAAAAGCTTCAGTTGTGAGATCGCTCACAAGTACTAGGTGTACTGCCTTTGTTGCAAAGCAGCAAAATACAGCAATGTAGGCCTTGTGAGGTCGTTTCCCCGAAGTTTATAATGAACAGTGATCGGGCCACAGTAGTCGACTCCGGCATTAATAAAGGCTGGGGCTGGTGTGACGCGTGTTGATGGTAGGGTGCCCATTATTTGGTGGAAGAACCCTGGTTTGGCTCTGGTGCATATCGTGCATCGATGCTCTGTGCCTCTAGATTTTTCCTTTGATAGGCCAAAATCTTTGTGCGCCACAGTGTTTGTTGTCCTTGTGAATGATTTCAAAGATTAGCTTTGCGATCGGATCATTGTATGGAAGCAGGAATTGATGCTTGGAGTCGTATTGAAGTGGTGATGCTTCGAGTCGGCCTCCAACGCGGATTAAACCATCTGTGTCTAAAAACGGTGATAGATTACTTATGTTGCTTGTTCCGCGTAACTCTTTGTATTTTGTAAGTTGCTGAATTTCTTGTTTGTATGATTAACTTTAGATTAACTTAGAGCGTTTTATGATTAACTTTAGAGCGTTGTTTAACTCAGTTGTTGTTAATGATTTTAGACTCTGTCTCGAGGTCTTTTTGCATTTGCATTATATGAGTTCTGGTTCCGTGGACGTCGCTGTTAGTGATATTTTTACCTTTCTCTCTAGGTCAGTTGGAGTAGCATGGCTTGGATTATATAAGGTGGCGCAAAAATAACCTTCCGATGTTTTTTTTTTTATTATGTATTTATTATGTATAGCATTTTCTGATAGGAGGATTACTTTTGCGCCACCTATATTTGGGGGGGGCCATGTAAAAATAGTGGGCCATAAAACCAGAAAGAACAGTCTTTGAGGCGCCTGGGTGCGATTCCTCGTGATAAGATGTCTGCGGGATTTAATTTTGTGCTGTCATATCGCCATTGGTTTGCTTGCGTTGTTTGTAAGATGCTTGACACTCGATTTGCTACAAAGGTGTTAAGTGATGCTGGTGAGTTTATCCATGATAACACAATTTCCGAGTCTGTCCAAAACCAAACTTGGCTTGTTAGTTGAAGGTCTGCTATGATTCTGGCGGCTAACTGTGCTCCTAATGCCGCAGCACACAAGTCCAGTCGAGGTATGGTTTGAATTTTGAGTGGAGCAATCCGGGATTTTGAGCATAGTAATCGTGTTGTAATTGAGCCGTTTTTCGTCGTGGATCGAATGTAAGCCGCTGCTCCATACGCCTTCTCTGAAGCATCTGTAAAAATATGTAGTTGGACGGATTCATGAATTTCTAAATTAAAGATGTGCCTTGGTAGCTGCAATGTTTTTAGTTCATCCAGTTCTGTGCGGAAGTTCGTCCATTTTGTGTACAAGTGTTCAGGGAGTGCTTGATCCCAATCGAGTTTTAGGCCCCACAATTCTTGGATGAATATCTTAGCAGTAACGGCAACTGGCGACAAGAGGCCTAATGGGTCGAAAATTCTCGCAAGATCTGAAGTGACTGTACGTTTGGTAATTTTCTTAATGTTTTCAACGTTAACCTTGATTCCTAACTTATCATTTTTCGGTAGCCAGATAAGACCTAACGTTTTTATCGGTGCTTTCGAAGTCTAAATCCACGTGGTCTTGTGGTATATTGTGGAGCAGTTTAGAATGATTAGCGCACCATTTGCGTAATGTGAAGCCACCTTCCTTCAGAATTTGCACTAACTGTTGTTGTACATCGAGTGCGGTTATTAAGCTATCAAAACCACCCAGGGCCATCATCCACGTAAAAATTTTCTTTGAGAAACCTGGAAGCCAGGGGATAACGTGTCTCGTTTTCTGTAGCCAATTGCTCTAGACGTTTTGTTGCTATTGACAGTGGTTTTATAGTTGATTTGATTTCATCTAATTCCCAAAGTCAAGCGAAGGAAACTTCAATCCCTTCATCTTCGGTGCATATTCCACAAGAGTAGTGTTTTGTTCGTCGTGCTGTCAACACGTTTTTAAATTTGTCTTGTCGTGTTTGCGTTTGTCCCTATAAATTCCGTTGCTCGTTCTGTTAAAAAAAAAAAAAAACAAAAAAAAAAATTATTCAAATCCATAAACAAATAACAAACACAAAACATAACATAAAACTAAACTACACATCATCCATAAATCTATATAAAAAAAACCGTTAAATAACAACTAAATTTAAAAACAATAACAACAAGCATCAACATCATCAAATAAAAATACATTTAAATACAACTACATTAACAACAATAACAACAACCATCAACATCATCAAACCACAATACATTAAAATACACCTGATCCTCGCTATACGGCTCTGTGTTTTATAATGACCAAGCAAGGGGCTTTTATGCCTCCTTAATAAGTGTCATTGTCATTGTCCTTTCCGATTCCATTGTCTACGGTGTATAGGGGGCGGGGAGTCAAATTGTTGTTTGGTTGTTTACTGACAGGTATAACACTGGTCATTAAATAACCAATTACAGCAACAATTTCGACTACTGTGCCCCATATACACTCGTAAGGAATATTGATTTTATTTTTTTCTTATTTTGTTATGACAGGCAGATTTCGTATAGACTTCTGCAACATACGCGGACTGAGAGCGAATTACTTTTCTGTATATGCTCACATTCGTTTTCATAGGCCGGATTAGGGTTGCCATATTTGAAAAGTGAAAAAAAAGTACATTGATGAAAAAAAAACAGTACTTTTCAAAAAAAACAGTACATTTTTGTATTTATTGTTAACATAACTTTTACTTCAATACATCACATATTTACTTAAAATAAGTTAATACACCGAACCAAATAGCGTAGGTAAAATCAACAAAAAAATTTTGTAGATCTTTAACGAAATTTTGTCAAGTTTTTTTTAAGATTTAACAAATTTTATTCAAATCAAATTTTGTCAAGTTTTTTTAAGATTTAACAAATTTTATTCAAATCAACAAAATTTGGTCAAGTTTACATCCTCTAAAGAAGTAAAATTGACTAAATTTTCTTCAAATTGACTAAATTTCGTCAAATTGGCTAAAATTATTAGTTTGGACGCCATTACTTTTTGCATTGGGCAGTGTCATGAAAAAAATTGTGTTTACAAACATCCATTGCTTGAAAAGTAAACAAATTAAACTTATATATGTACAAAGAAACGAAGTGGAATTAATACAGGGACATTCAAAAAATTTATATAAAAAACTATTGTACACACGAAAAAAACATGGTTAAAAAAATATATATTCTTTGTACACGCAAAAAAAAACGTGTTTATATGAAAATATGTAAAATATACAAAAAACAGTACAAATCCACAAAAACAGTACTTTTGCGTACTGTTTTAGGTGTTGTGAATAAAACAGTACATTTTTCAAAAAACAGTACATGTACTGTTTAAAACAGTACGAATGGCAACCCTAGGCCGGATGTTTTCGCCTTATGTGAAACTCAGGTTTGTGAGGATGCTGATCCACATGATTTTCACATACCTGGGTATCACCTTCTATCCCTTTTTTCTCTACATAGGGGCCTTGCAATGTACATTCGCGATGATGTTGTGTACCAGCATCAGCAACAGTTGCACTGTAATGATAAGGAATTTAGCTCTCTTTGGGTTAAATTCCAGATCAGGTCGCACATATTGCACTTCGGGTTTCTATATAGAAGTCCAAACACGGAATTGGCTAAATCCCTTGATGGCTTCGATGCCCTTTCCGATTCAATATAGGTTTAGGTTGTAGTATGAAATTATGTTCCATTCTGACGGTGATATTCGGGTGTTGGTGATACCTTCGTAGTACAAGCCGATATTTGGTTCAAATTGTGTTGTTATAATTTTATCTGTGGACACGAGCGGAAGTACTAGTAAGATTCTGAGTAGTGTGGTCATAATTGAGCTGGCCAAGGTCCGCTGTTTTTTAGCGGGTGGTTTTGATGGTTGAATTTCTGCTGATAATTCATGAGTATCCTTGGATTGTGAGAATTGTGGAGGAGGTAGTTGTCCTTCTTCGGTTTCTTCGTTGATCTGAGGGAGTGGGGCTAGATATTGAATTGCTCGTTTAAGGGTGCTTGAAGCGGTCTTAACATCTGCTACTCTTACAGCCCCGTCGTGTCCTTCATATGTTTTTATAACGCGCCCCAAGGGCCATTTCATTACTGGAACGTTATCTTCTTTGATAAGTACGATTGCTCCTGGGTTAAGATTTTTTGATTGTTCTCGCCATTTGTTTCGGTATTGTAATTCATTTAGGTAGTCTCGTGATCATCTTTTCCAAAATTCATGCTTGAGATGAGAAACTAGTTTCCATCGCTTCTCCAGCTTAAGGTATGTGGTCTTAGCTTGAGCATCAATTTGGGCTGTTAGTGGTTCGCCTATCAAAATGTCCCGGAGTAAGTGCGCCTATGTCATTCGCGTCGTTCGACATCGGTGAAATCGGCCTGGAGTTCAGTATTGCTTCGATTTCTACAACTATAGTTTCAAGCTCTTCGTACGTTAGATATGCATTTCCCAATGTTCTTACCAATAGGTACTTTTCTGATTTAGCGGCTGCCTCCCAAAGACCACCAAAGTGCGGTGCTCTTGGTGGAATGAAATTGAATTGGATACCCTATTGGCTGCATGCATTCAGAATAGTCGCCTGTGCATCTGATGAGTGTATTACTGCGGGAAAGTTCGGGCAATTTGTTTTTTGCGCCGACGAAATTTGTTGCATTGTCGCAATGCCCACGACGGGATATGAACCGTTTGAGTGAACCTATAAAAGCTTCAGTTGTGAGATCGCTCACAAGTACTAGGTGTACTGCCTTTGTTGCAAAGCAGCAAAATACAGCAATGTAGGCCTTGTGAGGTCGTTTTCCCCGAAGTTTATAATGAACAGTGATCGGGCCACAGTAGTCGACTCCGGCATTAATAAAGGCTGGGGCTGGTGTGACGCGTGTTGATGGTAGGGTGCCCATTATTTGGTGGAAGAACCCTGGTTTGGCTCTGGTGCATATCGTGCATCGATGCTCTGTGCCTCTAGATTTTTCCTTTGATAGGCCAAAATCTTTGTGCGCCACAGTGTTTGTTGTCCTTGTGAATGATTTCAAAGATTAGCTTTGCGATCGGATCATTGTATGGAAGCAGGAATTGATGCTTGGAGTCGTATTGAAGTGGTGATGCTTCGAGTCGGCCTCCAACGCGGATTAAACCATCTGTGTCTAAAAACGGTGATAGATTACTTATGTTGCTTGTTCCGCGTAACTCTTTGTATTTTGTAAGTTGCTGAATTTCTTGTTTGTATGATTAACTTTAGATTAACTTAGAGCGTTTTATGATTAACTTTAGAGCGTTGTTTAACTCAGTTGTTGTTAATGATTTTAGACTCTGTCTCGAGGTCTTTTTGCATTTGCATTATATGAGTTCTGGTTCCGTGGACGTCGCTGTTAGTGATATTTTTACCTTTCTCTCTAGGTCAGTTGGAGTAGCATGGCTTGGATTATATAAGGTGGCGCAAAAATAACCTTCCGATGTTTTTTTTTTTATTATGTATTTATTATGTATAGCATTTTCTGATAGGAGGATTACTTTTGCGCCACCTTATATTTGGGGGGGCCATGTAAAAATAGTGGGCCATAAAACCAGAAAGAACAGTCTTTGAGGCGCCTGGGTGCGATTCCTCGTGATAAGATGTCTGCGGGATTTAATTTTGTGCTGTCATATCGCCATTGGTTTGCTTGCGTTGTTTGTAAGATGCTTGACACTCGATTTGCTACAAAGGTGTTAAGTGATGCTGGTGAGTTTATCCATGATAACACAATTTCCGAGTCTGTCCAAAACCAAACTTGGCTTGTTAGTTGAAGGTCTGCTATGATTCTGGCGGCTAACTGTGCTCCTAATGCCGCAGCACACAAGTCCAGTCGAGGTATGGTTTGAATTTTGAGTGGAGCAATCCGGGATTTTGAGCATAGTAATCGTGTTGTAATTGAGCCGTTTTTCGTCGTGGATCGAATGTAAGCCGCTGCTCCATACGCCTTCTCTGAAGCATCTGTAAAAATATGTAGTTGGACGGATTCATGAATTTCTAAATTAAAGATGTGCCTTGGTAGCTGCAATGTTTTTAGTTCATCCAGTTCTGTGCGGAAGTTCGTCCATTTTGTGTACAAGTGTTCAGGGAGTGCTTGATCCCAATCGAGTTTTAGGCCCCACAATTCTTGGATGAATATCTTAGCAGTAACGGCAACTGGCGACAAGAGGCCTAATGGGTCGAAAATTCTCGCAAGATCTGAAGTGACTGTACGTTTGGTAATTTTCTTAATGTTTTCAACGTTAACCTTGATTCCTAACTTATCATTTTTCGGTAGCCAGATAAGACCTAACGTTTTTATCGGTGCTTTCGAAGTCTAAATCCACGTGGTCTTGTGGTATATTGTGGAGCAGTTTAGAATGATTAGCGCACCATTTGCGTAATGTGAAGCCACCTTCCTTCAGAATTTGCACTAACTGTTGTTGTACATCGAGTGCGGTTATTAAGCTATCAAAACCACCCAGGCCATCATCCACGTAAAAATTTTCTTTGAGAAACCTGGAAGCCAGGGGATAACGTGTCTCGTTTTCTGTAGCCAATTGCTCTAGACGTTTTGTTGCTATTGACAGTGGTTTTATAGTTGATTTGATTTCATCTAATTCCCAAAGTCAAGCGAAGGAAACTTCAATCCCTTCATCTTCGGTGCATATTCCACAAGAGTAGTGTTTTGTTCGTCGTGCTGTCAACACGTTTTTAAATTTGTCTTGTCGTGTTTGCGTTTGTCCCTATAAATTCCGTTGCTCGTTCTGTTAAAAAAAAAAAAAACAAAAAAAAAAATTATTCAAATCCATAAACAAATAACAAACACAAAACATAACATAAAACTAAACTACACATCATCCATAAATCTATATAAAAAAACCGTTAAATAACAACTAAATTTAAAACAATAACAACAAGCATCAACATCATCAAATAAAAATACATTTAAATACAACTACATTAACAACAATAACAACAACCATCAACATCATCAAACCACAATACATTAAAATACACCTGATCCTCGCTATACGGCTCTGTGTTTTATAATGACCAAGCAAGGGGCTTTTATGCCTCCTTAATAAGTGTCATTGTCATTGTCCTTTCCGATTCCATTGTCTACGGTGTATAGGGGGCGGGGAGTCAAATTGTTGTTTGGTTGTTTACTGACAGGTATAACACTGGTCATTAAATAACCAATTACAGCAACAATTTCGACTACTGTGCCCCATATACACTCGTAAGGAATATTGATTTTATTTTTTTCTTATTTTGTTATGACAGGCAGATTTCGTATAGACTTCTGCAACATACGCGGACTGAGAGCGAATTACTTTTCTGTATATGCTCACATTCGTTTTCATAGGCCGGATTAGGGTTGCCATATTTGAAAAGTGAAAAAAAAGTACATTGATGAAAAAAAAACAGTACTTTTCAAAAAAAACAGTACATTTTTGTATTTATTGTTAACATAACTTTTACTTCAATACATCACATATTTACTTAAAATAAGTTAATACACCGAACCAAATAGCGTAGGTAAAATCAACAAAAAAATTTTGTAGATCTTTAACGAAATTTTGTCAAGTTTTTTTTAAGATTTAACAAATTTTATTCAAATCAAATTTTGTCAAGTTTTTTTTAAGATTTAACAAATTTTATTCAAATCAACAAAATTTGGTCAAGTTTACATCCTCTAAAGAAGTAAAATTGACTAAATTTCTTCAAATTGACTAAATTTCGTCAAATTGGCTAAAATTATTAGTTTGGACGCCATTACTTTTTGCATTGGGCAGTGTCATGAAAAAAATTGTGTTTACAAACATCCATTGCTTGAAAAGTAAACAAATTAAACTTATATATGTACAAAGAAACGAAGTGGAATTAATACAGGGACATTCAAAAAATTTATATAAAAAACTATTGTACACACGAAAAAAACATGGTTAAAAAAATATATATTCTTTGTACACGCAAAAAAAAAACGTGTTTATATGAAAATATGTAAAATATACAAAAAACAGTACAAATCCACAAAAACAGTACTTTTGCGTACTGTTTTAGGTGTTGTGAATAAAACAGTACATTTTTCAAAAAACAGTACATGTACTGTTTAAAACAGTACGAATGGCAACCCTAGGCCGGATGTTTTCGCCTTATGTGAAACTCAGGTTTGTGAGGATGCTGATCCACATGATTTTCACATACCTGGGTATCACCTTCTATCCCTTTTTTCTCTACATAGGGGCCTTGCAATGTACATTCGCGATGATGTTGTGTACCAGCATCAGCAACAGTTGCACTGTAATGATAAGGAATTTAGCTCTCTTTGGGTTAAATTCCAGATCAGGTCGCACATATTGCACTTCGGGTTTCTATATAGAAGTCCAAACACGGAATTGGCTAAATCCCTTGATGGCTTCGATGCCCTTTCCGATTCAATATAGGTTTAGGTTGTAGTATGAAATTATGTTCCATTCTGACGGTGATATTCGGGTGTTGGTGATACCTTCGTAGTACAAGCCGATATTTGGTTCAAATTGTGTTGTTATAATTTTATCTGTGGACACGAGCGGAAGTACTAGTAAGATTCTGAGTAGTGTGGTCATAATTGAGCTGGCCAAGGTCCGCTGTTTTTTAGCGGGTGGTTTTGATGGTTGAATTTCTGCTGATAATTCATGAGTATCCTTGGATTGTGAGAATTGTGGAGGAGGTAGTTGTCCTTCTTCGGTTTCTTCGTTGATCTGAGGGAGTGGGGCTAGATATTGAATTGCTCGTTTAAGGGTGCTTGAAGCGGTCTTAACATCTGCTACTCTTACAGCCCCGTCGTGTCCTTCATATGTTTTTATAACGCGCCCCAAGGGCCATTTCATTACTGGAACGTTATCTTCTTTGATAAGTACGATTGCTCCTGGGTTAAGATTTTTTGATTGTTCTCGCCATTTGTTTCGGTATTGTAATTCATTTAGGTAGTCTCGTGATCATCTTTTCCAAAATTCATGCTTGAGATGAGAAACTAGTTTCCATCGCTTCTCCAGCTTAAGGTATGTGGTCTTAGCTTGAGCATCAATTTGGGCTGTTAGTGGTTCGCCTATCAAAATGTCCCGGAGTAAGTGCGCCTATGTCATTCGCGTCGTTCGACATCGGTGAAATCGGCCTGGAGTTCAGTATTGCTTCGATTTCTACAACTATAGTTTCAAGCTCTTCGTACGTTAGATATGCATTTCCCAATGTTCTTACCAATAGGTACTTTTCTGATTTAGCGGCTGCCTCCCAAAGACCACCAAAGTGCGGTGCTCTTGGTGGAATGAAATTGAATTGGATACCCTATTGGCTGCATGCATTCAGAATAGTCGCCTGTGCATCTGATGAGTGTATTACTGCGGGAAAGTTCGGGCAATTTGTTTTTTGCGCCGACGAAATTTGTTGCATTGTCGCAATGCCCACGACGGGATATGAACCGTTTGAGTGAACCTATAAAAGCTTCAGTTGTGAGATCGCTCACAAGTACTAGGTGTACTGCCTTTGTTGCAAAGCAGCAAAATACAGCAATGTAGGCCTTGTGAGGTCGTTTTCCCCGAAGTTTATAATGAACAGTGATCGGGCCACAGTAGTCGACTCCGGCATTAATAAAGGCTGGGGCTGGTGTGACGCGTGTTGATGGTAGGGTGCCCATTATTTGGTGGAAGAACCCTGGTTTGGCTCTGGTGCATATCGTGCATCGATGCTCTGTGCCTCTAGATTTTTCCTTTGATAGGCCAAAATCTTTGTGCGCCACAGTGTTTGTTGTCCTTGTGAATGATTTCAAAGATTAGCTTTGCGATCGGATCATTGTATGGAAGCAGGAATTGATGCTTGGAGTCGTATTGAAGTGGTGATGCTTCGAGTCGGCCTCCAACGCGGATTAAACCATCTGTGTCTAAAAACGGTGATAGATTACTTATGTTGCTTGTTCCGCGTAACTCTTTGTATTTTGTAAGTTGCTGAATTTCTTGTTTGTATGATTAACTTTAGATTAACTTAGAGCGTTTTATGATTAACTTTAGAGCGTTGTTTAACTCAGTTGTTGTTAATGATTTTAGACTCTGTCTCGAGGTCTTTTTGCATTTGCATTATATGAGTTCTGGTTCCGTGGACGTCGCTGTTAGTGATATTTTTACCTTTCTCTCTAGGTCAGTTGGAGTAGCATGGCTTGGATTATATAAGGTGGCGCAAAAATAACCTTCCGATGTTTTTTTTTTTATTATGTATTTATTATGTATAGCATTTTCTGATAGGAGGATTACTTTTGCGCCACCTTATATTTGGGGGGGCCATGTAAAAATAGTGGGCCATAAAACCAGAAAGAACAGTCTTTGAGGCGCCTGGGTGCGATTCCTCGTGATAAGATGTCTGCGGGATTTAATTTTGTGCTGTCATATCGCCATTGGTTTGCTTGCGTTGTTTGTAAGATGCTTGACACTCGATTTGCTACAAAGGTGTTAAGTGATGCTGGTGAGTTTATCCATGATAACACAATTTCCGAGTCTGTCCAAAACCAAACTTGGCTTGTTAGTTGAAGGTCTGCTATGATTCTGGCGGCTAACTGTGCTCCTAATGCCGCAGCACACAAGTCCAGTCGAGGTATGGTTTGAATTTTGAGTGGAGCAATCCGGGATTTTGAGCATAGTAATCGTGTTGTAATTGAGCCGTTTTCGTCGTGGATCGAATGTAAGCCGCTGCTCCATACGCCTTCTCTGAAGCATCTGTAAAAATATGTAGTTGGACGGATTCATGAATTTCTAAATTAAAGATGTGCCTTGGTAGCTGCAATGTTTTTAGTTCATCCAGTTCTGTGCGGAAGTTCGTCCATTTTGTGTACAAGTGTTCAGGGAGTGCTTGATCCCAATCGAGTTTTAGGCCCCACAATTCTTGGATGAATATCTTAGCAGTAACGGCAACTGGCGACAAGAGGCCTAATGGGTCGAAAATTCTCGCAAGATCTGAAGTGACTGTACGTTTGGTAATTTTCTTAATGTTTTCAACGTTAACCTTGATTCCTAACTTATCATTTTTCGGTAGCCAGATAAGACCTAACGTTTTTATCGGTGCTTTCGAAGTCTAAATCCACGTGGTCTTGTGGTATATTGTGGAGCAGTTTAGAATGATTAGCGCACCATTTGCGTAATGTGAAGCCACCTTCCTTCAGAATTTGCACTAACTGTTGTTGTACATCGAGTGCGGTTATTAAGCTATCAAAACCACCCAGGCCATCATCCACGTAAAAATTTTCTTTGAGAAACCTGGAAGCCAGGGGATAACGTGTCTCGTTTTCTGTAGCCAATTGCTCTAGACGTTTTGTTGCTATTGACAGTGGTTTTATAGTTGATTTGATTTCATCTAATTCCCAAAGTCAAGCGAAGGAAACTTCAATCCCTTCATCTTCGGTGCATATTCCACAAGAGTAGTGTTTTGTTCGTCGTGCTGTCAACACGTTTTTAAATTTGTCTTGTCGTGTTTGCGTTTGTCCCTATAAATTCCGTTGCTCGTTCTGTTAAAAAAAAAAAAAAAACAAAAAAAAAAATTATTCAAATCCATAAACAAATAACAAACACAAAACATAACATAAAACTAAACTACACATCATCCATAAATCTATATAAAAAAACCGTTAAATAACAACTAAATTTAAAACAATAACAACAAGCATCAACATCATCAAATAAAAATACATTTAAATACAACTACATTAACAACAATAACAACAACCATCAACATCATCAAACCACAATACATTAAAATACACCTGATCCTCGCTATACGGCTCTGTGTTTTATAATGACCAAGCAAGGGGCTTTTATGCCTCCTTAATAAGTGTCATTGTCATTGTCCTTTCCGATTCCATTGTCTACGGTGTATAGGGGGCGGGGAGTCAAATTGTTGTTTGGTTGTTTACTGACAGGTATAACACTGGTCATTAAATAACCAATTACAGCAACAATTTCGACTACTGTGCCCCATATACACTCGTAAGGAATATTGATTTTATTTTTTTCTTATTTTGTTATGACAGGCAGATTTCGTATAGACTTCTGCAACATACGCGGACTGAGAGCGAATTACTTTTCTGTATATGCTCACATTCGTTTTCATAGGCCGGATTAGGGTTGCCATATTTGAAAAGTGAAAAAAAAGTACATTGATGAAAAAAAAACAGTACTTTTCAAAAAAAACAGTACATTTTTGTATTTATTGTTAACATAACTTTTACTTCAATACATCACATATTTACTTAAAATAAGTTAATACACCGAACCAAATAGCGTAGGTAAAATCAACAAAAAAATTTTGTAGATCTTTAACGAAATTTTGTCAAGTTTTTTTTAAGATTTAACAAATTTTATTCAAATCAAATTTTGTCAAGTTTTTTTTAAGATTTAACAAATTTTATTCAAATCAACAAAATTTGGTCAAGTTTACATCCTCTAAAGAAGTAAAATTGACTAAATTTCTTCAAATTGACTAAATTTCGTCAAATTGGCTAAAATTATTAGTTTGGACGCCATTACTTTTTGCATTGGGCAGTGTCATGAAAAAAATTGTGTTTACAAACATCCATTGCTTGAAAAGTAAACAAATTAAACTTATATATGTACAAAGAAACGAAGTGGAATTAATACAGGGACATTCAAAAAATTTATATAAAAAACTATTGTACACACGAAAAAAACATGGTTAAAAAAATATATATTCTTTGTACACGCAAAAAAAAACGTGTTTATATGAAAATATGTAAAATATACAAAAAACAGTACAAATCCACAAAAACAGTACTTTTGCGTACTGTTTTAGGTGTTGTGAATAAAACAGTACATTTTTCAAAAAACAGTACATGTACTGTTTAAAACAGTACGAATGGCAACCCTAGGCCGGATGTTTTCGCCTTATGTGAAACTCAGGTTTGTGAGGATGCTGATCCACATGATTTTCACATACCTGGGTATCACCTTCTATCCCTTTTTTCTCTACATAGGGGCCTTGCAATGTACATTCGCGATGATGTTGTGTACCAGCATCAGCAACAGTTGCACTGTAATGATAAGGAATTTAGCTCTCTTTGGGTTAAATTCCAGATCAGGTCGCACATATTGCACTTCGGGTTTCTATATAGAAGTCCAAACACGGAATTGGCTAAATCCCTTGATGGCTTCGATGCCCTTTCCGATTCAATTTCGAAAATCTTGGAGAGTTGTCCGAATAGTGAAATCGTTGTTGCTGGTGATTTTAATATCCACAACTCATCCTGGATTCGCCATTCGAGTCATACAACTCCCGAGGGCCAATACGTTGAGCTTTTCGTCGCGCATAATGATCTTGCGCAACTTGTGAATGAGCCAACACACAATGTATGTGTTGAAGGGCAATCGCGGAACACTCTCGACCTCTTCCTCACTTCTCACCCTGAAAAGTACGAAGTGAAAATACTTGCACCTCTCGGCAATTCGGATCACAGTACTATTTCTGCATCTTTTTCATATTCTACTCTTCGTAGCGTTTCCAACTTAGCGCCAAAACGCTCTATTTTCCTCTATGAAAAAGCTCGTTGGGCCGAGCTCAACGATTTCTTTCAGCATTTTAACTGGAAAATCTGTTTTCTCGACGACAACGTCGATGCCGCTGCAGAAATGGTAGTCAATATTATTATGCTAGGAATGAAACTTTTTATTCCAAAGAAGCATATTTCGGCTAAATCAAAACACAAGTGTTGGTTTAACCAGACGTGGAAAAATGCAGTCAGATCCAGAGAGGCAGCGTTTAGTAATTGGCGTTCGAATAAGAACGCCGTTACTGATCTGCACCGCAAAAAGGCGAGAACCGAGTGTGCCAAGGTACTTAGACGCGAAAAGGTTTTATACGAACAGCGTCTACGTGCCAAAGTTCTTTCTGCTCCTCGGGGCAGTAAGACCTTTTGGTCGTTTGTTAAAAGAGTAAGGGATAATGCTAGTTCTTCTATTCCAACTCTTTTAAAGGACGATCAATCATTCACTGACCCGGTTGATAAGGCCAACCTTTTCGCTGAACTTTTTGCAAGAAATTCTTTCTTGCCGGAAAGCGATCAACCACTTCCCGTTCTCGAAAGGGTATCCTATACTATGCCTTCGATTTTCTTTCGGGCCCGGGCAGTCAAAAGGGTTCTTGCGGATCTCAACGTAAATAAGTCACCGGGGCCGGATGGCATATCAGCACTGGTGCTGAAACAGTGCTCTTTAACGTTGGCACGTCCATTGGCAAAACTTTTCAGCTCTTCGTACCGTGCGGGAATTTTCCCCTCATGCTGGAAGGTGGCCAATGTCCAGCCTATCCCTAAAAAGGGTGCGGCTAACAACCCTGAAAATTACCCGCCCAATCGCAATTTGCTCTGCGCTCTCCAAAGTGATTTAGACCATGGTTAACCACCATCTTGTGAAATATTTAGAGACCAATTCACTTTTAAATGATCGGCAGTATGGCTTCCGTAGTGGTCGATCTACGGGAGACCTGTTGGCGTTTCTATCGGAACGTTGGAGCCGGTCATTTCTAAGGCGTTCGATCGTGTGTGGCACGGGGCACTCGTGACTAAGCTAGTTGCTTTTGGTGTCGGTAATGTCTTCTCTCGATTTATAACGAGTTTTCTCAGAGACCGCACTATACGTGTTGTTTTAGATGGGGTCGCATCAAACGAGTTTCAGCTAAATTCAGGGGTACCGCAAGGTTCTGTTGTTTCTCCTACCCTTTTTCTTATTTTTATCAATGACCTTCTTGGTCAGACCATCAACCCTATCTACTCTTTTGCAGATGACAGCAACATTTGTCATTCATTTTCATTCGATCACAGGCCAAACTCTTTGGAGATAGAGGGCATGCGGCAGAACATGAATGACACACTCAATCAAGACCTTTCTACAATCTTCGAGTGGGGTCGCGCGAATAAGGTCGATTTTAATGCACGCAAGACCCAATGTTGTATGTTAACCCACAGACGGGCTGTGGAATTGACATTGTCATCTGTAACTATGGATGGTATAGGTATTGAGGAATCGGATACTCTTGATGTTCTGGGCATGAGAATACAGTGTGATGTCCGTTGGAATAAGCACGTATTTCAAGTGTCGAAAGAGGCATTCAAGTGTCTCGGTTTTCTAAAACGGTGCAAGACTTACTTCACTCCATCCGATCTCCTTACTATTTATATATCCGGCCAAAAATGGAATACAACTCTCATATATGGGCAGGGGCTCCATTGTCTATTCTGAAGCTTCTGGACCGTGTTCAGGGGAGGGCGGTGAAGCTTATCAATGACAGTAGTGTATCCAACTCTATTGATTCATTGGAGCATCGTCGGAATGTGGGTTGTGTGACACTTTTCTATCGATATTACCATGGGAGATGCTCATCTGAGATAAGTGAACTTATTCCACGAGCCCGAGTTTTTATTCGTAATACTCGCTTATCTAGTAGAGCACATCCGTTTGTAGTTGATTGTCCTGTGTTTCGCACAACGCATTACAGAGAAAATTCGTTTTTTAGTCGAACGATTCGTATGTGGAACAAACTTCCCGCAGAAGTCTTCCCTGTTACTTACAATTTAGAAAAATTTAAATCAAATATCCACAAACACTACTCCCTCTTTCCTCCTTCCCATACCTTATTTTCCTGATCAATACAATGCACTGCATGAGTAGGGGGCATCCCCTGAGTATTGGTTAAATTAAAAAAAAAAAAAAAGATGCTTCTGTTGAGGGTTCCTTATCAAGTTTTCCTGCTACAATCCAGCCCAAAACTGTGTTCTGTAAAGTCGGAAGGTGTGGAGATAGTTTTATTTGCCCAATTGCGAGCAGCTGGAGATAGTGTTCTGCACCTAGCAATATGTCGATTTTATCGGGTTTATTAAACGCTGGATGTTCGTTGATGATGGCTGTTTTGCAATGTTAAGTCGTTTTGCCAAATACTCTGTGATAAAATTTACTTGTGATCCGGCGTCAAGTAATGCGCGACATTCAACCTCCATTGTATCAGTTTTGATTTTTACTACGGCTGTGCTGAGAAGAACGCATGAGTTGGACACGTGACCGCTTGCTGCTGTTAATGGTGATGCTTCTGGAACGCTGCTGGCGCCTTGCTGAAGTTTCCATTTGGAGTGGCCGTTGCTGATGACGTCATCTGGGATGTTTTTTGGCTAGTTGATCCTTGTTTTGTTGATTGAGTGTAGCTTTCCACGTGAAGTAGCGAGTTGTGCCTTTTCTTGCATATCGTGCATGGTCCTGATTAGCAATATTTTGCTGTATGCCCTGATTTTAAGCAGTTTATGCACTGTTTCTGGTCCCGAGCAAAGCTCAGGCGGCCTTGTGGCGGTAGTTGTTGAAACTTTTGACACCGATACAGTGGGTGTTGGTCGGCTTTGCAGAGTGGGCATGTGATTTCTGTTTTATTGGCTGATGTTGTAGAAGCGCACACCTTAGAGGATTTCTCCTTCTGGCTTGTGGCTTCCAAGGATTGAAAGCGAGTTTCAAGGAATTTTAGCAAGTCCTTGAAATTTTGTAGTTCTTTTGGATTTTGAATGGTCCTCTCATACAGAACAAGAGTACCCCGATCCAATTTCCTTACCAAGGTGTGAAACAATATGGGGTCCCACGAGGTAGCAATAAAAAGTAGCAAGTAGCAAAAGTAGCAAAGTAGCAATAAAAAGTAAAAGTAGCAATGTTTGGGATGGCCATATCTCAGGAAGTAGGAGGAGCTTATCCAAGATTTTGGTATCAATGGCTTCTTTGGAAGATTCTATAGCAGATTAATGCATCATTCATATTTGTGGGTGGGGTTTAAGGGGTTAATTTTTAATTTCAAAAAAGTGCTATTTTTGCCGTTTTTTTTTTTAAAGTAGCAATGTTTGGGATGGCCATATCTCAGGAAGTAGGAGGAGCTTATCCAAGATTTTGGTATCAATGGCTTCTTTGGAAGATTCTATAGCAGATTAATGAACCATTCATATTTGTGGGTGGGGTTTAAGGGGTTAATTTTTAATTTCAAAAAAGTGCTATTTTTGCCGTTTTTTTTTTTTTTAAAGTAGCAATGTTTGGGATGGCCATATCTCAGGAAGTAGGAGGAGCTTATCCAGGATTTTGGTATCAATGGCTTCTTTGGAAGATTCTATAGCAGATTAATGCATCATTCATATTTGTGGGTGGGGTTTAAGGGGTTAATTTTTAATTTCAAAAAAATTTATTATATATACAAACGGTGTTTTTTATAGATGTATAGAACTTTGAAATGGAATAAAACAAAGATGAATTTTTTAAACTGACATTAAATTTACTTTATTTGAAAGATAATCTTCTGGCATTATAATTTAAATATGACTTCTGACATATGAAAGCCACGGCTGGCTCGGACGTAGTCTAATTTGGAGGTCAAATTTTCGATGACTTTCCAACATTTGTGGATTGGCAATAACGCGGCGAATGTTGTCCTCCAACTGGTCAATCGTTTCGGGCTTATCGGTGTATACTAGTGACTTCACATATCCCCACAGAAAATAGTCCAGCGGCTTTAAATCGCACGATCTTAGAGGCCAATTCACGGGTCCGAAACGTGAAATTATGCGGTTACCAATGTTTCCTTCAATAAATCAATTGTGGCACTAGTGTGACATGTTGCGCCTTCTTGTTAAAGCCACAGCTAATGCACATCATGGTTGTTCAATTGATGAACGAAAAAGTCAGTAATCATGACTCTATAGCGGTCACCATTCACGAATAGACTGATTGGGGTCTTCCTCTACGCTACGCTCTAGAGCAGCAATGACCTTCTGTACTCACTGTACTACATCTCTGTGGATGCATATTATCATGTAGAGTAAACGTGGTGCGAAAACGCTCCATAGTTAATCGAATTAATTCCTCTGATGGACGATTATGTTGACCGTAAAATGGACGTAGTGCGCGATACGTATTTCAAACAGAACCATGGTTTTCAAAATAAACAAAACATAAATCAGTTGACAGCTGTAAAGTATGCATGATACAAAGTAAACAAACTTTAATTATAATGTTGTATGCATGACTAATTAGTCATGCATACAACATGTTCGATTTTTTAAACAAAATGATTGCTAAAAAAATGCATACTTAATGCAAATGCAGTTTTCTAATGCATTTTTCAAAACTTTCTCCCTCTACGATTATCAAAAAAAAAAAAAAAAAAAATACAGTTTACTAAAATATGGAATAGTAGTTAAATATACAAATACTGATTTTTATGGAACAAACATGTGTTTTATTTTTAATGATTTTTTAAATAAAAAATTATTTTTTTTTTCTATAAAATGGAAATATTTTTATACATTCTTGTATTTCATATTTTTTGTGATAAATTTAAAATACGAACTCATTTAGTAACTTGTTTGAAGAAATATATATATAAAAATATTCATTTATTAAAAAAATATTGAAAGAACAAAAATCAGAAAAACGATTCAAATAAAACTTGTAATTTATTCTTTAATCTTACTAGTAAACTTATTGGCACTTAAAAAATATGAGTAACGAATCTTTTAAATAGTATTTGGGAATAGAAGTTATGGCTGGGTTGTTGTACGGAAAATAATCTAAGTACGTTATATTTTTATTTTTGAATCCAAAGTAACTTTTTTGACATCATATCGAAAACTTAACTAGGTGAAAAAATATTGTAAAAAACGATACAAAAATGTATAAAAATATTTCCATATTTTAGAATAAAAGAATAAACTTTGTTTAGAAAAATCATTGCAAATAAAAGACATGTTTGTCCCATAAAAATCAGTATTTGTATATTTAGCTAAGATTCCATATATTAGTAAACTGTATTTTTTTTTGAAAATCGTAGGGGGAGAAACTTTTAAAAAATACATTAGAAAACTGCATTTGCATTGCGTATGCACTTTTTTAACAATAATTTTGTTTAAAAACCTCTAGTTATAAAGTAGACAAGTGCATATTCCAAATATCGTATATTAATAACATGCGATATACAATTAAAAAGTTATGGCACTTCAAAGTGAAGCACTTCTAGCATTTTTATCAAATTTATGAAAATTAAAAACGTGCATAAAATCTCGAGTTTTTACAAATTTCGAGATCTGAAAAAGGCTATGTGCAAGTGAGACTATAGAGTATTCATGTACAAAATATAAAAAAATCGGAGAACCTAAAAACAAAATCCTCATTTTTCAATGTTCTTTGCTGGAATGAATGATATAATAAAAAATTATAAATATTTAAAAAAAAAAAGAATGGCTAACAAAAGGTAAGAATAAAATTACACGAATATGTCTAGTTTTTTAAGAACTTTAAATTTCAGCTTAATGAAATCCACAATGGAACAGCTGAAAACACTGGTATACTTTTTTGATTTTCTTCTTTTGATTTATTAATTTTTCTCTAGTTTTTTTATTTGTTTTATTTATGTATTTATCATATACAGCTGATCACTGTTAAGTAATGTTGTAATTATCTTCAAACAATTTAGTAGTATTTTTGGTATTTTTAAAGGAAATTGTAATAGAAGTTTAAAATATCCGGTCTGGCACCACTATGATTTGTAAATACGTAAAACTCAAAAATTGACACGTAAATATAGGCGAACGATAGCTTTCGAAATAGAGAAACCCAAATTGATTCGAATTCGAGTGACTAGCTTGCGTTTGCTTAGGTTTTCGTTCGAGATCGTGGAACAGGTCAAAAAAAATTTTTTTTTGAATGCAATATACAACGAAAAACAATAAAATCCCACCAATTTTTTGACTACAAATTGCATGATTTTACTGAAAGGGTAGGGGTGCAGTGTATGCATGATACAAAGCAAACCAACTTTAATTAGTCATGCATACAACATGTTCGATTCAAAGAATCTAAAACAATACACACACACACGAATATTTAATAAATTATAACAGCTAAGCATAAAAATAAGCAAGCGACAAAACATTTGTATTGTACAATTCAAGGTCAGTAATATTTGGAACAGTTCATCTTTCTATGCCATAACTGGGGCAAAGGTTTTAGATTTCACTTTGAAATCAAAACAGAATGAAATAAACAATTCTACTATGGACACTTGAGATGCACTCAATATTTGGAAATGCACTCTACGTCCAATTGGCAGAATTTAGAATGCACTCAATATCAAATCAATGATATGATATTTTGCTTACTAAAAATCATGTGACCTCGGTACAAAGTTTAGTAGCTATATGGAATTAGATATAAAATAATTGTAGTATAATAATTATAAGTTATCGAGTAGCTTTAGAAAGCAACTCAATTGTAGGCTAAGCATTATTCTTATGTTAGCTTTATAAGCAGGGACAAATTGAAATAAAGAATCAGTTTTTAACCATACAACAAAACTCGCTTATATATTCACTGCTACATTACAGCAACATATATTTCACAGCTGACAAAATGGCCGCCAGTTAAAAAAGTGTTGTCAACTTGAAATTCTATACCTGTATAAAAAACGCTCTTTATATATTGGTCATGCTGATTTCAATGGCGTACTTCATTTTTTGATCAATTATACAGATTTTGAGAGAAATGTCTTTAAAGTTTTTCGGTTTTGCACTTCATTTATTGCATTTAAACTTTTTCGAAAGCAATCAATCTGCTTTTGTTTTTAACAGTTTTAGCGAATATGAACGCTTAATGAACAATTGACCATACTATATATTCTAAATACAAACAACTAAATGCAATACCGCCAAACTTTGAAGACAATTTTCTCGAAATCTGTACCATTGATTAACAAATTAAGTACACCTTTGAAATCAGCATGTATAAATATATATAATTGATGGTCAGATCTTTATTAATTTTTAAAAACATTTGTCTCCTGTGTTATTAAAATTGTAAAAAATCACAAGATAACTTTTATTATTATTAAAAATGGCTCTTGTGTTGAAATGTTTTTGTTTGATTTGAAATAAATAAATTATAAGGGGATACTTAAAAGAAGTGAAAAAATATTTGAAATTTAAATCTTCGACTGTAAAAAAATGTTTGAATAAAAGTTATAATTATTATATATATATATATTACGTTCCTGGTTCCAACAAATATATTATCATTTTTTTTTTTGATTTTCGAGCATTTTGAAAGAAATTGTAAAAAATAAACCAACATCAAGAGGCCATAAAAATTAAATTCGAACTAACATTGCAAAACCCTTTGACGGTTTTGTCTATTCAATAGTCAATTTCCATTTCTCATTGGAACAATAGAGACTGACTGCGATGACCTGAAATTTGTTGCACAGTGTAATCGATTTTGTTGCAAACCGAATTTTTTGGTTAACTAAAGTAAATACTGAAATCTCGATAAATCTCGGGATTTCGTGATTTCCAAAATAACGAATTCCGGTAATTTTAAATATGAATCCCGATTGGCATCCCTAGTGCGGACTGATAAACACTGCGGCATAATAATTTGTGCCATTAAAATATTTTAGGTGCCAATTTTCAGGTCATTTTTGAACTTTTTGGGAAGTCAGACTCCTGTTTCAAAGTTACAGATTCAAGTCAGGTGAGCTTACAGCAGTTTGTTTAATTAATTGTATAACTTTTTTAATTAACGACAACTTTTTTGAGAGCAATTTTAATTATCGGAAATGCAAAAGTTTTTTGTATTTTTGTTACAGAAAAAGTATTGAATTTTTGGTATTTATAGTATCGTCAATATGCTAAATCTTTAATTTTAGGAGTACAGTATTTTTTGTTTTGACGACGTTTTGTCAACTTTGAAAAGCAGAGTGGTATTAGCGTTTAATGGTGTTATAATTTCTACGTTAAAAGAACACCGTAAAAGTTGAAATTCAGTAGTTTTGCCAACGTATGCACTACCGTTTACAGCGTCATGCCAATCTGCCGATTGTGTTTTTCTGACTGGGCATTGAGACTGGGCAGCTAATAAAATATGGCTGTTTTGTATTTCGATAAGAATATAACTATTTTGATAAGAATATAAATATTTTTCAATATCCTTGCAATTATTGCGATGATAACCCTATCATTTTAATTGTGAGGTATTTGCCTACTTGAATATTTGCTTAAATTTGTTGTTTAATTGTTATATTTTGTTTAATTTTTAGGGTGCTGGAAACCTAAGCTTTAATTCGATATCTTCATCTCAACTACAAAACTTGATGCCCTTTGTAATAGACTTGTTTTCAAAAGCTTTGAATACAGAGGTTCATGAAAAAGTAATATGTTACACCTTGGAAATGTTTAGCTTATGGTCAATGAAATTCTCTGAACCCTTAAATAAAACTGTAACAGAAATATTTCGAAAAGGTCTTGAACTTAAGACAACTACACAGCATATTCGATTATGCTATTTACAATGGTTACTTGCTGCTTTAAGTAATTGCAATCTACAAAATGATGCCAATCTGACGCCGTTTTTATTGAAGATATTTGATAGAGCAATGCAAAACTCTACACAAATTCCATTGGTTTCGGAAGCAACTTGTGCTGTATGCATACTTTTGAAAACGGATGGTGCAGAGAACGATGATAGGCTATCAAATTTCTGGAATATTATACTCGATATGAATAAATCGATATTTTTCACTGAACGTTTTGTTAATGCGGCGCCTGCTGATACTTTGTGCTATGTTATTCTGTCTGCTGAACGTATATTAACAAAGCATTTTAAATCAATTAAAGGCAATTGTGATATTTTATTTAAAGCCATTGTTCAAGCCATTACATCAAATTCTGGTAAAGTTAGAAACTATGTTAATGCATTGTTGCCAAAAATAATTCAATCGGCAGATAGCGTACTATATGCCAAGAGTATTCTAATCGAATTAGAAAAATCATTGACTTCTAACGAAATTAATTCTGATGCAAACGATAATGGTTCGATCTCTAAGACACTTGTTGAATCAATCCGCCTTCTGTGTAATTTTACGAATATTAAATGTGCCGATGCCCAATCCTTGGCATTGCAGCTGCTAATTGTAAGCCATCATCCATCTGTAGGGTGCAACGAATCAACAAAGTTATGGGCTTGTATTGTAAAGGATCAACTCAAGTTGGATCCGAAAGTTTTGATTTCATTGCAATCGAAGCAAATAAATGATCTGATCATTGATAATTTTCAACCATGTAAAACTTTTGCAAATGTTGTTGGAACTCTGTCAGGTTTAAGTCCAGATTTATTTTTGCCGCTATTAATTACTAAAGTAACGTCCGATTTAAATGACTCATATATGATAAATGTAACCGATGACGACTACTTTACATTTTTGACACCCGAAGGAGAGCTGTACGATAAAAGTGTTATACCAAACAGCGATGATATATACTCTACCGCAGGATTAAGAAGAGAAAATAAAGTATATAGTTATAAAGAACAATTAGAAGAACTTCAACTTCGAAGAGAAATCGAGGAGAAAAGACAAAAAGAAGGTAAATCGAAACCTCCTCAATTGACTGCCAAACAACAGGAAGCAATCAAAAATCAAGCTGAAAAGGAACAATTAATTAAATCACGTCTTCAACATCTAAGCCATAAGCTGAAATGTGTCATTAAAATGATTGAAGCTTGTTGCAGCGGCAATGCTAAACAGTGCTCCCTCCATTTTCCTATACTACTTGGTTCAATTTTGGGTGCGATGAAATCACCATTAGCTGCCGCTTCCCTATCACAATTATATTATGATCTGCGAAAGGCATGTTTTGATAATTCCAATTTAGGCTCAAAACTCGCAATTATAACAATACGTTTGCAGTCTCCACGTTGTGATCTAAATAAAGAATGGTTGAAACAGGATTTGAACGATGCAGTGTTAGAAACTCTGCACAATTTAGAAAAGCATACAATTCAGAAAGATAATATATTATCGAGTCCAGCATTTGCATATGCTTTTGAATTTCTTAAAAGAGCTCTTGCAATTAAACGTATCTTGAAAAACGATGAATTGCTTATGATTGGTGTTAAAATAATTGAGCTACATGCTCAAACAAGAGGCGAAACCATTACAGGGGATTTGTGGGACTATAAACATCCTAAATATATGCCACAAATGGAAATGTTTCAAATTCTTATCAAACTTATAAGTGTACATTCGGGACGAATTCAAAACCAAGCTGTTGCTGCAATACTGGAAGTTGCAAAATGCTGTTCAGGTGACGATTATTGTACAATAGCAACACAAGATGAAATAAATTTATTTTTAGTTGCACTAGAAAGTAGTCAAGAATGTATTCGAGATGCTGCATTACGGGTCTTAAAGGTATTGTCGAACACAATAAGTGCAGAAAGTGAAAAATCTGAATATTTTTTGAATCACATTACGCGTCGTCTTTGGATAGCAAAATTTGATATTTCGCATGGAAACCGCATTCTTGCTGAAGAACTTTGGAAATGTGTTAAAATTAATTATCCAAAATTAGAAGATTTACTGTGTGATGTATATCATTCCGAAATGTGCATACAAAAGGCTGCCGCAGCTTCATTAGTACCATTGCTTACTGAAGACCCTTCATCGGCTAAACGAATTTTAAAAAAACTTCTTACAATTTATAACGAAAAGCTTTCTATGATTCCTCCAATGGTAGATCAATTTGATCGAGAGATTGAGCCAGCAATTGATCAGTGGAAACCACGCAGAGGAGTTGCTATTGCAATATCTAAAATTTCACAATTCTTCTCAGTAGATGATGTTAACCATGTTATGCAATTTATGGTATCCGCTGGTTTGGGCGATCGTGAAGAAACCGTACACAAAGAAATGCTAGCTTCCGCTCTCACTATTGTCGATTTGCATGGAAAATATACTATAATTACTCTACTGCCTGTTTTTGAAGACTTCTTAGACAAAGCCCCAAAATCACAAAGTTATGATAATATACGACAGGCAGTGGTAATTTTAATGGGTTCTCTAGCTCGGCATTTAGAAAAAGATGACAAACGAATAGAACCGATCGTGAAAAGGCTGTTATCAGCGCTTTCTACACCCTCGCAACAGGTACAGGAGGCTGTAGCAAATTGTCTGCCACATTTGATGCCGTCAGTTAAGGAAGAAGCACCTGCGTTGATTAAACGCCTTCTTCAATTGCTGGTCAAGTCCGACAAATATGGCGAACGTCGAGGAGCGGCTTATGGTATTGCGGGAATTGTGAAAGGCCTAGGTATTTTGTCGCTAAAGCAATTTGACATCATGTCAAAGCTTACAACGTACATTCAAGAAAAAAAAAATTACAAATCACGAGAGGGAGCTTTGTTTGCTTTTGAAATTCTTTGCACTACACTCGGCCGACTTTTTGAACCGTATATAGTTCATGTACTTCCCCATTTATTGCAATGCTTTGGGGACTCATCTCAATATGTTCGACAGGCTGCTGATGACACAGCCAAAGTCGTGATGGGAAAACTTTCTGCACATGGCGTGAAATTGGTATTACCATCTTTGCTTGAAGCTCTCGACGAAGACTCTTGGCGAACAAAGACCGCTTCCGTTGAGTTGTTGGGAGCAATGGCATATTGTGCTCCAAAACAACTGTCATCGTGTTTGCCATCTATAGTTCCAAAGTTAATTGAAGTATTGGGTGACTCTCATACGAAGGTCCAGGAAGCGGGGGCCGATGCACTTAAAGTAATAGGATCTGTCATAAAAAATCCGGAAATACAGGCTATTGTCCCAGTTTTGTTAAAAGCTCTAGAGGATCCTTCTCAAAATACATCTGTGTGTTTACAAAGCTTATTACAAACAAAATTTGTTCATTTCATTGACGCTCCGTCTCTTGCTTTAATTATGCCAGTTGTGCAACGAGCGTTTATGGATCGTTCCACGGAAACACGAAAAATGGCAGCTCAAATTATTGGAAATATGTATTCCCTAACTGATCAAAAAGATTTAACTCCGTATCTTCCTAATATCATTCCTGGTCTTAAGATGTCACTTTTGGACCCTGTACCCGAAGTGAGAGCAGTGTCATCAAGAGCATTAGGTGCCATGGTAAGGGGAATGGGAGAATCGTCTTTTGAAGATTTACTTCCATGGCTAATGCAAACTCTCACTTCTGAGTCTAGTAGTGTAGATCGTAGTGGTGCTGCTCAAGGATTATCAGAAGTTGTTGGAGGACTTGGTGTAGAAAAATTGCACAAACTTATGCCTGAAATTATTGCTACAGCTGAAAGAAGTGATATTGCCCCTCATGTGAAAGATGGATACATTATGATGTTCATATACATGCCCGGTGCATTTCCTCAAGATTTTACGCCATACATCGGCCAAATCATCAATCCCATTCTTAAAGCACTTGCTGACGAAAACGAATATGTGCGAGACACTGCCTTAAAAGCAGGCCAACGGATAGTCAATTTATACGCTGAGACAGCTGTTACACTTCTATTGCCAGAACTAGAGAAGGGTCTGTTTGATGACAACTGGCGCATTCGATTCAGTTCAGTGCAATTATTGGGAGATTTGTTGTACCGTATATCTGGAGTTTCTGGAAAAATGACGACTGAAACTGCCAGTGAAGATGACAACTTTGGCACGGAACAATCACATACAGCTATAATAAGGTTTTTGGGGCCCGAACGTCGTAACAGGGTACTATCGGGTCTATATATGGGTCGTAGCGACGTTTCACTTATGGTTCGTCAAGCAGCGCTCCATGTTTGGAAAGTAGTAGTAACGAACACGCCCCGAACTCTAAGGGAAATTCTTCCCACCCTTTTCGGTTTGTTGTTGGGTTGCTTGGCAAGCACCAGCTATGACAAGCGCCAAGTTGCTGCTCGAACTCTTGGTGATTTAGTTCGAAAACTTGGAGAAAGAGTTTCTACCAGAAATTATACCGATCTTGGAACGAGGACTTAATTCAGAGCAAGCTGATCAACGCCAAGGTGTTTGTATTGGCCTTTCAGAGATAATGGCCTCCACGTCCAAGGAAATGGTTTTATCATTTGTTAATAGTTTGGTTCCGACTGTTCGAAAAGCTCTGTCGGATCCTCTTCCAGAAGTGAGAGAAGCTGCTGCAAAAACTTTTGAGTCACTTCATTCCACAGTGGGATCAAGAGCTTTAGATGACATTCTGCCTTCAATGTTAGAGGGACTATCTGATCCAGATCCGGAAGTAGCTGAAAACACTTTAGACGGATTACGACAAGTCATGTCGATAAAATCACGTGTAGTATTACCATATTTAGTTCCGCAGTTAACTGCCCCCCCCAGTAAACACAAAAGCTCTTTCAATTTTAGTATCGGTTGCTGGTGAAGCCCTTACAAAATATTTGCCTAAAATACTTTGTGCCTTGTTACAAGCACTTTCCGAAGCTCAGGGTACAGCTAATGAGACACAGGAATTGGAGTACTGTCAAACCGTAATATTATCCGTAAGTGATGAAGTTGGTATTCGTACCATAATGGACACTTTAATGGTATCCGCAAAATCAGATAATCTTTGTACTCGCAAATCATCAGCGAGTTTATTGTCCGCGTTCTGTATGCATACACCAGGTGACTACACTCAATACGTTCCCCAGCTGTTACGTTGCCTCCTCAGATTGATGGCAGAATCTGATAGAGATGTATTACAACGATCGTGGGATGCTTTAAATGCCGTGGTGAAAGGTTTAGATTCGGCTCAACAAATTGCTCATGTTTCCGATGTAAGACAGGCTGTGCGATTTGCTGCCAGTGACTCTAAAGAATCAGAATTACCTGGGTTTTGTCTACCCAAAGGTATTACGCCACTGCTGCCTGTATTTCGAGAAGCTATTCTAAATGGTCTTCCTGAGGAAAAAGAAAATGCTGCTCAAGGGCTAGGAGAAATAATTGCACTGACTAGTGCGCAATCTTTGCAGCCGTCTGTTGTACACATAACTGGTCCATTAATTAGAATTCTTGGTGATAGATTTAATGCAGGCGTTAAAGCTGCAGTTTTAGAAACATTAGCAATACTTCTTCATAAAGTTGGTGTTATGTTAAAGCAGTTTCTGCCCCAACTTCAAACTACTTTTTTAAAAGCTTTGCATGACCAAAACCGATTGGTGCGCATGAAAGCCGGTCATGCTTTATCTGAACTTGTAAAAATACATACTCGTGCTGATCCCCTTTTTAATGAGATTCACAATAGTATTAAGTCGGGTGATGACTCATCAATTCGAGAGACAATGTTACAAGCTCTTCGCAGTGTAATAACTCCAGCCGGGAATAAGATATCTGAACCGCTAAAAAAACAAATTTCCTTAACATTGACTGGCTTTCTTAGCCATTCAGAGGATGTAACACGAAGTGCGGCTGGTGGTTGCTTTGGAGCACTGCTTAAATATTTACCTGTCGACCAAGTAGACGACATTCTTCGTCATCATATTTTAATTGAGGATGGAGATGACACTCCTTTGAAACATGGCCGCACCGTTGTTTTATTTGTCGCTCTCAAGGAGAGTGCAGACGAAATATTTAGTTCCGGTTACGAGGAAATAATATTGAAATCTCTTATTTCCTATATATCGTCTGATAAAATTCAAATAGCCAGTAATGGAATTCGCGCTGCAACATATTTAATAGAATATTGGATGATGAACAAAAAACCTGCATCCCAAATGATTGTTAATGCGTTTACACGAGCTATGAATCATAACAGCAATGAAATTAAACAGCTTGTTGCTAAAAGTTGTAACCACATTGCAAAGTCTTTAATTGCTGACCAAATAACTCCTGAATTAATAAAGTATTTAGTACCAATGCTTGTTAATGGTACAAAGGAAAAGAATGGCTACGTAAAATCTAATTCAGAAATTGCATTAATATCTATTTTACGGTTAAGAGAAGATGAAATGGTTTACAATAATGTATGTCAAATATTAGATGCTGGTGCCAGAGATTCTCTATGTGAGGTAGTGAGCAAAGTTTTGCGAAAAGCAGCTGTACAACCCGCTGGAAAGGATGAAGAACTTGACGACACTCTCTTAGTTTAATAAGTACATCCACAAATGTTAATATGAAACATTTTTTTAATTAATATAACAAATTAATATGCTCGTTTCGTGTCTCATTCAGCTTTTTAATTACTGAATAAAACTTCATAAAATTGTGGGGTATTACTCATTTCACCAAGAAAGATCTAAACCAGAATGTAAGTTAGTTTATTTTATGTTAATTAAATAAAACAACTAGATGATTCGAGTACTTGACTACGACTGAAAATCATTTTATTATCAAAACAGAGAAGTGACAATAAATATTAAATGGGAAATTATTGCAGAAATAGCGTCAGCATAATTTGATTAAAAACATAAACTTAAGTAAGTATTAATACGAATGTTAATGTTAGACATAGTGTCAGGAAAGTAAGTATTAATGGCAACGTTAATTGTAAGCAAAAAATATTGTGCAATTCTATAAGCTTAACATACGGGGTATGCAATGGCAAATGCGCCGGAGTTAACTCTTCCCCTCTTAGAATCCGACGTCCTCGTTGGATGGGTAATTATCAAAACCAGCCATACCTCCAGGAGGATTTTCAGTATTTAATTTAGTCTTTACTTCATATGCTTTTCTTTTTTCCGTCCATTTTCTGAACAATAACAACATCAATACCGCGCCAACGGCACAGGGGATTACGATACTAGTTGCGAGTGTGGTTTTATAATTGTAGACCAATTGTTGAATCTCCGCGGCATTATTTATATTGAGATCCTTAAGCATTTCCAAAGACAGCATCCCTTCGTAATTATCTATTGAATTGGTGGTTTTCAGTATAGCGGGTAATAGCTGCATCATAGTTAGTTCGGGTTTCTATCTTGACCGTGGTATTATGATATTTTATGAGATAAGTACCATTTAACCAAACGTATTTGTTGTCGACTTCTATAGGACCATTAAAGCCGATCAGCATTATTAGACCAGGGAAAAGCTCAGTTATTGTAGCTACGTGTTGATCATTTGAAGTTGGACATGTTGAAGATAATAAATTTGGCAAACATTTGGAGGAAGTAGCATTTATAAGATTTTCATCTTTGCAGACATTGATATCATAGACCATCTTACACACTAACTTAACTTCCATTATAGAATCTTTACATATTATGAAATTTTCATTTTTTCGTTAAATTGTCATCACTCTTTTTTTTAACAGGTTTTATAAACAATTTTCTACAAGTTTCTTTTTCAGTTTGTGGCAAGTTTACGAAAATAAGAGTTTCTAGCGTGCATACTTACGGCACATAGAGAAAATAGCGGCTAATGTTTCGACCTTTAGTTGAAGTTCGTCAGAAACAATAAAATAACATTTATGAATATGAACACCCATAAACAAAAACATATTAAAGGGTTTCAAATTATTTTCAGTATAGTTGACATTGAATGTGCTATTAGACCTAGCACAGTCCACGTGCAACTAGCTAGACGTTTGGGTATTACTAATGTAACTGGCACTCATATGTTTAGAATGTGTCAGCAATGGTTTTATTGTTTGTAACGTTTCCCCTTTGTTATCGTTGTGACTATTAGAATTAAATTTAGTATATATGCATTGTAAAAATTTATTGTAGGTTAATCGTAAAAGATGTTCATAGCAATATGACTATGAAGCACAATTTATACAAAAAGAAGAAATAAAGTATTGTTATTAAAAAACCATAAAAAAAACAGGCGAAGTCAAATCATTTGGGATACACACCGAAGATCTAAACTTATACTATACGGCGATCCTGCGGAACCGATCAATGGAAACTGAAGGAAGACACTGCAGATAAAATCGATGTCCTACAAATCAAGCTACTACCCCTGAAGGAAGACACTGCAAGTTACAACACCAAACCCGGTATCTAAGTATGAGTATTTGTCATACATGACCGTAACTTTATATTGAGTGCCACGCACAAGTATAACTTTGCGGAAATGTTTAGTGTCTAAGAAACAAAAAAAAAGAGATAAAAGCTACATAGAACAATTGTAAGACAAATAAAATATTATGCAATTATAATTATGAGCAGTGAAGCTTTTAAACAAATAGTAAGAGAATTAAAAGCAGCAAACGAACGGTGGAAATCAGGGAAGGTGACCGAAAAAACTGAAATATTACTAGTAGGTCCTAAGCCATTGGTAAAGAGACCCGAAGAACCTAAGTACCCCATTTTTCCGGTACAGGAAACTAAACTAAAGCAAGAAATTACATTGAGCATAGAAAACTAAAATTAACTTTGCTTGAAGATAGAAGATGTTCAATAAATAGAAAACTATTAGTAGAGGAATCAGACAACGAACGGAAACATCTGACAGAAGCATTAGCAGAAGTAGGTTCAATGTTTACTAAGACAATATTAGAAATTAGAGGGTATAAGAAACTGCAAAGAAAAAATAAAATAAAGAAACAGAATTAAAGTTAAGAAAAAGAATTTTTAATAAGTTGAAAGCTATATTGGTGGTATTAATATAAACAACAATTAGAGCAATAAGTATATCATTATTATTTTACAAATACAGCCTTAGAGCAAATAGAGAAAACTAAAGAATACATTCTAGAAAAAGTAGATGAATTACAAATAGAAGATAAGGTCAACTCTATAGTAGAAGAATTAGAGAATTTGGAAGTAATGGAAAAATTCACCTCCATCAAAGATTATTTAAATAGCTGAAGAATTAATGTAACTATGAATAGTTTTGACTGAAAATAATAAATAGAAGTTTTATGTGGATAATATTATGAAGAGATTTTTTTTTAATGGTAATTTAGCTCTGATTGAAATTGGAAACAAATGGACAAATTATATAAATAAGTAGAGACACTAATAGCTAATGCAAAGAAATCAACAAACAGATTTTATTCAGTGGAAACATTAAAATCGAAAAGGGAAGAGCTTGAAAAATTGCAGGTAGGCGCAAATACCGCATTCGACAATTTAAAGTTAACATAGGTAGACAAGAGAAAGCATATAGAAAAATTTACTAAACTGAAATACTGAGAATACACGAAGACAAGATACAACAGTCAAGTAGTAGTAATACTGAAGAGAGACAATGCATTGAGACTGACATAATGACTTCCAATATTTTGAATACCTCCGAATTGGCATCGATCTCTAAGTTGTTATCAAATTTCAATGGTGGCAAAGAGGACCTAGAGCCTTTCGTGGCGAATTTGGAAATCATAAAGGAGACGGCTTCCCCGGAGAAGCAGAATTCGTTCTTTAATTTCGTTTTCAGAACAAAACTGACGGCAAAAGTTCAAAATAGAGTGAGACAGGTAGCGGTGCCTACAAATGTTGAGTCTCTACTACGAAGGCATATGGCATGAAAAAATCTCCCAATGTGATTCTAAATGAACTGACCAGAGTGGTACAGACGGGCACAATAAGAAATTCGCTGACAGAATAGAGACGTTGACTATGGAATTAAATCAGAGGTAGGCATTTCATAGCACAATTGTGCAGAGACCACTTCTCACATATGCTTATGCTCTCTCATTTAGTTGTCGATGGGACTGCGACAAGTGTACATGCGGCGGATGCTTTTATATTCTTTTCAGCAATACTTACCCAACAAACATTTCAAATTAATAATAAATTACGAAAAATATTTTATGATTGATAATGCATTTGGTAACATGCAATGCATTTGATGTTATCAAATATTTAAGGAAAAAAGGGAATATGTCATTAAAAGACATTATGATGCCTTTCATAGTGATATGAATAATTTTTAAGGTAAGGAAAGAGAAAAATAAAAGAATGGTGGCTAGCTGATGGGATATTTGTTAAAAAACTTTTAGATAAAATTTTGCAAAAGCTTAATTATGAAACAAAATGTATAGAATCTCTTGCCTTGTCTCCCCGAAGTGTTGTTGAAGTAGAAACATCTGTAGAATCTGATATTAAGGAAAAATTAATAAATTGTGAATTCGTGTCTTTTTGTCTAGATGAAAGCACAGACATAAATGATCTTTGCCAACTGGTAATATGTATTCGTTGTGTAGATCGGGACTACACTGTTTTTGAAACAATGTTTTCTCTCGAAACATTTGACGGAAACGTAACGGGCAAGCTTTTGTTTGATGTAGTTAGTGATAAGCTTTTTTCTATTATAGACACGCAAAAAATTGTTTTGCTCCATCAGACAAAAATTTGTTGAAGTTCGTTGGTTAAGCCGTGGTGAATGCTTAAATAGATTATTTGATTTGAGAGAAGAAGTGCTGCAGCTCTTAGAAGCGGAAAATATAAAAGAGGGGGCAATACAGGCCTTAAAAGATGATCAATTTATTTTAGATCTAGCTTTTTTGACAAATACAACTTCCTTTTTAAATGAATTTAATTTACAGCTGCAAGGAAAGGGAAAGTATTTATGTGATTTGTCCAGAATTCTTTTTAACTTTAAGACGAAAATATTTTTACTACTTTCCAAAATTCAGGCAGGTGATTTTTCTAGTTTTCAAAAAACTTCTCGTATATATGACTAACAGAAAAATGTCATGAAATTTGAATATATAACAATATTTGAGACACTTTTGTATAATGTTCAAGACAGGTTTAAAGGTTTTGAAAATATATAACCATTGTTTGATCTTTTCGAAAACCCTTTCAATTGTGATGTAACTAAGTACGAGTTTGATATACAAACGGAACTGATTATACTTCGAAGCGAATTAAATGCTCCAGACAAAATGAATATCATTGAGTTCTGGAAACATTTGGATAAATTATCATTTCCCGAACTCAGAAAAAATTCGTTAAAATGTTTGTAGTTTTTTCCTTCTACTTACCTCTGTGAGCAAATTTTTTCAGACTTAAAATTCATTTGTTCCAAGCAACGCAATAAGCTAAGTTCGTCAAATTTAAAACACATTTTATTAATAAGAAATTGTCATAAGAGTATAAATACAGAGAATTTGTGTGTGTAAATAAATTAATTTGGAAATATTAGAAGTTCCGTTTGTATATCAATCTCGTTGTTAACTTCTTTTCTACGTTTTCCCATTCCAAAATGTTTGGAAAATTTCATACAAAATGTTTGGACAATTTCAAATATGTATATTTAAGTGAAAAGCGTAACACATTACCTACACACAAAAAAAAAATTGTTAATATCTTGACTAAAATAGCCCTATCTATCTTGGTAAATTTTCCAAAGTTTTTGGCTAAACAATTTAAAAACTTATTTAAATTTTACAAAACAACTTGGATAGGGCTATTTTAGACAAGTTATTGGCAACAATTTTTTGTGTGAAGAAACTATAATGGTAATTTGAAACGCTCGATTTAGTGTTTACTGGGTAGTACGCTCACACACACAACCTCATTTTACGCTCTGCCGACCTATGAATTAAATGAACTTCAATTGGACGCGCTTGGTGAGGCTAGTAGAGAAACTATTAGCAACACGAACGCCATGATAGCGTTCAATGCATTTAAAAACGGCCTGAAGAATACGGAAATTATTAGAACTATAGAGGCAAGCAGGACAAAGACACTTCCTGAAGCTATAGACATTGCGTTGGGGGCTTCATCCAATATAAGACAAGGCAGGTTATGTTTCAGTCCGTCAACAGGGAATAATAATTACAAACATAATCATAATAGTAACAATGGAAATAACTGCACAAGGTGTGGTAGAAGGCATAGCAGTATGTGCTTAAAGAAAAATAATAATGGAAATGGTAGCAACAGTAACAATAACTATAACAATTATAATAATCGTGGTTATAACCGAGGAAGAGGTAATGGCCGAGGTAGAGGAAATTACAATAATAATAACGGCAATGCCTATAACAACGGTGGTAATAACCGTAATAGCAACGGGAATTCCAATAATAACGGAAACTATAATAATAACATAAACCGTAACGTACATCGTATCCAAGAACAGGGAAACTTTCAAGATCCGGAGATTTTAGAGTACCAGGAATCTTCGGAACAGAACCAGTAAACACCAAAAGAATATTTAGTATATCATCAGATCTTAAAAACTATGTAAAGTTAAATGTGCAAGACACAAATAATGTTTCAACATTTTTAATTGACACAGGAGCCGATGTCTCTTTGAGCAAGGAAGATTTGTTAGAAAATCATTGAGAAGTTATTGTTACCTAGCGGGTATTTCGAAAGACGAAATAAAATCTTTAGGTTCCACAAATATAACTATACGAATTGGTGAAACGGTAATTGATCATAAAGTACAACTGGTCAAATATGATTTTCCTATTTATACCGATGGTGGTATACTTGGAATAGATTTCCTTTGTAGATATAATTGCAACATAGATTATGATAAATTCATATTGACGGTAAATACCGGAAATTATACTTTAACATTGCCAATACACGATAATAATTTCAGTGTAAATTTCATGAAAATTCCACCAAGAAGGGAGGTGATCTTACCATTTAATTTAAATATAGAGGAAGATGGGGTGATATGCAGTCGTGAGATTGCAGAGGGCGTATTTTTAGCGAACGCCATAGTACCAAAAAGTGGAAATAAACATGTGAGATTATTAAATGTGTTAGATAGAACTACGATAATAAGAAATTTGCGTATAGAAACTATACCACTGAAAAATTATGAGATATATAAAGGGTCCGCCAAACTACTTTTTTTTGAAAATGCTATAAAAAAAACTACTGAATATTTTCTCAAATTTCCTTTTTTATTTAAAAGTACAATCCTTCCGGTTAATAATGGAAAATAATTTCATTCAAATGGCTGCCTTGGCTGGCCATGCAGTAGCCTACACGATCGGTCCAATTTTTAAGCACATTATCGATTGTGTGCAGCTGTATTTCACCAATGGCTTCACGAATATTGTCCTTTAAAGCGTCAATTGTCTCTGGCTTGTTGGCGTAACACTTATCTTTGAAGGCACCCCACTCTTGAACCAATTGGACTTTGTATGGCGTCATACCAAGGTCTTTATGCAAAATTCGTCTCAATGATGTGTCCGAAATGTTCAATTGTTGAGAACGACGGTGAATTGATGTTGATGGCGCTTCACTCACACTTTCTGCCACAGCAGCAATGTTCTCGGGTGTACGCACTGTTTTTGGCTTTTCACGCTTTGGTTTATCGATGAGGATGCCAGTTTCTTTCACTTTTTTCACAAGATAACGAACATACGGAGCTGACGGTGCTTCTCTTCTTCCAAAATCCGTGCACAATTTTCGCACACATTCTGCAACATTACAATGATTTTCAAAGTAATGTCGCAATATTTCCCAGCGTTGTTCAAGCGTATACACAACCATATTCGTTCAGAGGAAGGATAAAACTAATTATCTGTCAAATCAGACATGAGCTAAGTGTTACCATTCACGAAATAAGCACTAGTTGAAAAAAAAAACGTTAGATGGCGGACCCTTTAGTACCAACAAAGTAGCGGAACAAACAAAATATAATGAAGAGCGATTTAATAAGTTAGAGAAAGAACTCAACGTGGATATTGACGATGATAGCGCGAAAGGGGAATTAATTAAAGTGCTTAGTGCAAAAACTTGATAAGCCACAAAATTAACATAATGATATAATCGCCTTCAACGTTTAAAAACAATGTAGAAAATAAGGCTTTAACTAAACCAGACTGTAAGCATACATAATATGTGCTTAAGGAAGGCTCCCATCACATACCCGTTCATGGATGATAGAAATCCATCGGAAACTGCTTTTTTCAAAAAAAAATTGTGGCTTATCAAGTTATTGCACAAAGATAAGTAAAGAAGTTCATAGTCTGAAAAATGGTAGCAAATTAGATGATCTTTCTTGATAATTGATACTTATAAAAAGTGCCAAAGTATGTCTTCTATTACATGACCTTCTTCGGAAGACTATAAGACAGTAAAAACCATTTTGTTAAATTAATGTGGCTTATCAAGTTTTCGCATAAATTTTATTTAGAATATTTTTATTTTAAAGAATTTGAGGGATTTTCGTGATAAATATACTTGTTGTAAGTGCCAAGATGTGGCTTTTACATGTTTTACATTTTCCTCGCTGGGAGACTAGAAGACAGTAAAAAAACATTTTATTAAATTAATGTGGCTTATCAACTTTTTGCAGAAATTTTATTTCGAATTTTTGTAGGAATTTTATTGGAAATAAAAAAGAGCATACTTTTGGGGTAATTTTGTATTGCACAGTGGGATATACTAGCATATAATAAAAAACGGTTGACGAAAACGAATCGGAGATAACTAAAATAATTTATTAAGTAGTTCCTTTATTTTTAACGTTTCATATTTGTGCGCCAATAAACTTAAAATTTATTTATTAATCAAAACCCAAAGTTCTTTTTTTTTGAAAATAACTACGTTACAATAACATTAATAACACCTCATTGCAAAATTAGTTGCTTACACTCTCCTATACAATCGATATATTCAATTTTTCCTGATAATTTAGACATAATATCCCACTGTGCAACAAAAAATTACAAGAAAAGTATGCATAATTTTTTAAATATTTTTGTTTGCAATAAAATTATACTGTAATAAACGTTTCTCTGTCCCATGTAGACTTAAAATGTTTGTTAATAAATTTTTTTTTTTCAGTCTTCTAGTATTTCATCGAAGGTGATGTAATATTCGACACGGATTGTCACTTATTACCAGTATTTACGGCACGATAGCCTTGCACAACAGTTACATTTTTTAAAAATAAAAATATCTTAAAAAGAATGTCTGCAACAACTTGACAAACCACACTGAATTAAATTGGCATTTAGTACGACTATCTAGAACACGAAAGTCCTGTAAAACAGCTACATTTTCATTAAAATTAAAAATGTTAGAAAAAATGTTTGCAATAACTTGATAAGCCACAATTTTAAAATAATGGTTTTCAGTGGCATCTAATCCTCCAGCTACGGATATGGGATAGAATTTTGCATAAAAATATGCTGCAAGTATTGTAAGTATGATAGTCCTAAGTCCAGCTTACTGTTTTCAAAATAGAGATATCTTTAATAAATTTCTGGAATAACTTGAGCAAAAAAGTTAAAATAAATCATACCTCGATGGTTTCCTATGTTGGCAAATAATCGTTATCCACCATACTTCAATCAATATATTTACAAAAAACTTCAAGGTTGCTTTTATTTTCTTCAGAGTTAACCTTTTTGTTCAGAAGTGTATCTTATTGGTGTGGCATATCATGTTCTTAAGTAAAAAAATATTGAAATATAGTCGAATTTCAAAAAGTAACATTTGCTCTAGATCTAAAAGTATTTAGAATCCCAGCAAAATAAAATGGAAGTTGTTTTTTACGAAGCCCTTTTTCATAACACCCAAAGAAGCAGATACTTTAATTTTCCCACTCTAAAAGATGCTATTTTAAACTACATATAAAATGTTATTATTAACCAATTTTTATGAAGTCATAAAAAAAACATTTTTGTAACAATTCCACAAATACGTTGTTATTTTTTAATTAATTTATGTAGTTTTAATTTTTTGATTCTCCGATAAAAAAATTTATAAATTTGAAGAAAAAAAAAATTTATAAAATATAAAATTTTTGTAAAAATCTGATTTTAGTAAAATATCCAAAAAATGTTCTTAAAAAATATGCAAGAGTATTCATTAACAAATTCCATTTTGTTGGGAATTTGTTGATTCGCAAAAGATGTGTGGTTATTTTGCATTCAAAAATATCAAAAAATCACACCAAACTTGTAATTTGGATATCTCCTGTTAAAAATATTAGTTCTTGAAGTATTCTAAGATCCATTTTTTACTTTGAAACACCAACCACTCTATAGGCTGGAACATACAATATAAATTTCTACCCATGTTAAAAACTTTAGAGTGATTAAGCCTTAGTTCTAATCTGTTGATAAACGTTGATATACTGTATGACCTGCAATAGGCTCTGATGACCAGGGACGTAAGACTGCTTTGCTCAACCAACAATAATGAAAATATCTTTTTTGAATTCGGTATACTTGTTTGTACATTGCATCAACCCTTAAGCCTTTTGGATGCAATATAGGTTACGTTTTCTTCGGTGCAAATATCGCACATTGGGACTTGCAGCTGAGTGGAAGACTGCTTACAGTTGGTACACACAGTTTTTTTCCTAAAATGTATATTTCAAATAAGTACAGTGATTTTATCATAAAAAAAACATTATTTACTTGCATCCAGAAGGTTTTGTTTCCTCATTGCTAAAAATTATTTAATTTACTTTTCTTACTAACAAAAAAATAAGTCTTCTTCTTTTTCACAAAATAAAATGTGCAATTAAACAGCTGATTCTATGATGTATTAGTGTTGCGTGTAGCATGAGTTAAATGATTCGGGTACTCGTGTAAATAATCAATATTAAATGAACAAGCTATTTTAAATAATATTTAAACAAATATTTACGAATATGAACTTATATTTAAGCATTGCTTTTACGAATAGATTATTTGATTTTTTTAATTCTAAAGGTATCCATTATATAGTGTCTTGGCAACATTGTGCAATTGTTATATTCTTCCACAACAGAACAAGAGAGTGGTGCCATATTGTTTGCAAAAGTATAGTACATCTTATTTCACTGTGTAGGGAAAAATTACAGTAATAATGGCAATAATATACCTTAAAATAAATAATGTGTTAATCGGGTAGTTACTTATACACAATTTTTTAAACAGAAATTGAGTAATTGTACGTTAAAAATAAAAAATCTTCACTAATATAAAAAAGGACGCGCAAATAAAATAGTTTTCAACAAATTCAAAAAATTAATTAAAAAGTGTGTGGTAATTTATTAAATTTTGTTAAACTTGTTCAGGTAAGTACAATGTATTCAAAAAGATCTTTTAAACGAAATGTTAAAAAAGAAAGGGCAAGAATGGCTGCAATTTTAAATGCATCAAGATCCAACAGGGAAACGCCGATAGAACCATCGTGTTCGACACAGTCGCCAATAGAACCATCAGGTTCAAATCCTTCTCCCCAAATACGTATTGATGTACAGCCAACAGTTTTTTGTCAGGATTCTCCACAATCTCTACGGCAGAAGCTAATAACACCTCATTACAAAATTAGTTGCTTACACTCTCCTATATAATCGATATATTCAATTTTTCCTGATAATTTAGACATAATATCCCACTGTGCAACAAAAAATTACAAGAAAAGTATGCATAATTTTTTAAATATTTTTGTTTGCAATAAAATTATACTGTAATAAACGTTTTTGTTAGAATCTCTATCGCATGTAGACTTAAAATGTTTGTTAATAAAATTTTTTTTACAGTCTTCTAGTATTTCATCGAATGTGATGTAATATTCGACACGGATTGTCACTTATTACCAGTATTTACGGCACGATAGCCTTGCACAACAGTTACATTTTTTAAAAATAAAAATATCTTAAAAAGAATGTCTGCAACAACTTGACAAGCCACACTGAATTAAATTTTCATTTAGTACGAGTATCTAGAACACGAAAGTCCTGTAAAACAGCTACATTTTCATTAAAATTAAAAATGTTAGAAAAAATGTTTGCAATAACTTGATAAGCCACAATTTTAAAATAATGGTTTTCAGTGGCATCTAATCCTCCAGCTACGGATATGGGATAGAATTTTGCATAAAAATATGCTGCAAGTATCGTAAGTATGATAGTCCTAAGTCCAGCTTACTGTTTTCAAAATAGAGATATCTTTAATAAATTTCTGGAATAACTTGATAAGCCACAAAAGTTAAAATAAATCATACATCGATGGTTTCCTATGTTGGCAAATAATCGTTATCCACCATACTTCAATCAATATATTTACAAAAAACTTCAAGGTTGCTTTTATTTTCTTCAGAGTTAACCTTTTGTTCAGAAGTGTATCTTATTGGTGTGGCATATCATGTTCTTAAGTAAAAAAATATTGAAATATAGTCGAATTGCAAAAAGTAACATTTGCTCTAGATCTAAAAGTATTTAGAATCCCAGCAAAATAAAATGGAAGTTGTTTTTTACGAAGCCCTTTTTCATAACACCCAAAGAAGCAGATACTTTAATTTTCCCACTCTAAAAGATGCTATTTTAAACTACATATAAAATGTTATATTAACCAATTTTTATGAAGTCATAAAAAAAACATTTTTGTAACAATTCCACAAATACGTTGTTATTTTTTAATTAATTTATGTAGTTTTAATTTTTTGATTCTCCGATAAAAAAAATTTATAAATTTGAAGAAAAAAAAAATTTATAAAATATAAAATTTTTGTAAAAATCTGATTTTAGTAAAATATCCAAAAAATGTTCTTAAAAAATATGCAAGAGTATTCATTAACAAATTCCATTTTGTTGGGAATTTGTTGATTCGCAAAAGATGTGTGGTTATTTTGCATTCAAAAATATCAAAAAATCACACCAAAGTTGTAATTTGGATATCTCCTGTTAAAAATATTAGTTCTTGAAGTATTCTAAGATCCATTTTTTACTTTGAAACACCAACCACTCTATAGGCTGGAACATACAATATAAATTTCTACCCATGTTAAAAACTTTAGAGTGATTAAGCCTTACTTCTAATCTGTTGGTAAACGTTGATATACTGTATGACCTGCAATAGGCTCTGATGACCAGGGACGTAAGACTGCTTTGCTCAACCAACAATAATGAAAATATCTTTTTTGAATTCGGTATACTTGTTTGTACATTGCATCAACCCTTAAGCCTTTTGGATGCAATATAGGTTACGTTTTCTTCGGTGCAAATATCGCACATTGGGACTTGCAGCTGAGTGGAAGACTGCTTACAGTTGGTACACACAGTTTTTTTCCTAAAATGTATATTTCAAATAAGTACAGTGATTTTATCATAAAAAAAACATTATTTACTTGCATCCAGAAGGTTTTGTTTCCTCATTGCTAAAAATTATTTAATTTACTTTTCTTACTAACAAAAAAATAAGTCTTCTTCTTTTTCACAAAATAAAATGTGCAATTAAACAGCTGATTCTATGATGTATTAGTGTTGCGTGTAGCATGAGTTAAATGATTCGGGTACTCGTGTAAATAATCAATATTAAATAAACAAGCTATTTTAAATAATATTCAAACAAATATTTACGAATATGAACTTATATTTAAGCATTGCTTTTACGAATAGATTATTTGATTTTTTTAATTCTAAAGGTATCCATTATATAGTGTCTTGGCAACATTGTGCAATTGTTATATTCTTCCACAACAGAACAAGAGAGTGGTGCCATATTGTTTGCAAAAGTATAGTACATCTTATTTCACTGTGTAGGGAAAAATTACAGTAATAATGGCAATAATATACCTTAAAATAAATAATGTGTTAATCGGGTAGTTACTTATACACAATTTTTTAAACAGAAATTGAGTAATTGTACGTTAAAAATAAAAAATCTTCACTAATATAAAAAAGGACGCGCAAATAAAATAGTTTTCAACAAATTCAAAAAATTAAATAAAAAGTGTGTGGTAATTTATTAAATTTTGTTAAACTTGTTCAGGTAAGTACAATGTATTCAAAAAGATCTTTTAAACGAAATGTTAAAAAAGAAAGGGCAAGAATGGCTGCAATTTTAAATGCATCAAGATCCAACAGGGAAACGCCGATAGAACCATCGTGTTCGACACAGTCGCCAATAGAACCATCAGGTTCAAATCCTTCTCCCCAAATACGTATTGATGTACAGCCAACAGTTTTTTGTCAGGATTCTCCACAATCTCTACGGCAGAAGCTAATAACACCTCATTACAAAATTAGTTGCTTACACTCTCCTATATAATCGATATATTCAATTTTTCCTGATAATTTAGACATAATATCCCACTGTGCAACAAAAAATTACAAGAAAAGTATGCATAATTTTTTAAATATTTTTGTTTGCAATAAAATTATACTGTAATAAACGTTTTTGTTAGAATCTCTATCGCATGTAGACTTAAAATGTTTGTTAATAAAATTTTTTTTACAGTCTTCTAGTATTTCATCGAAGGTGATGTAATATTCGACACGGATTGTCACTTATTACCAGTATTTACGGCACGATAGCCTTGCACAACAGTTACATTTTTTAAAAATAAAAATATCTTAAAAAGAATGTCTGCAACAACTTGACAAGCCACACTGAATTAAATTTTCATTTAGTACGAGTATCTAGAACACGAAAGTCCTGTAAAACAGCTACATTTTCATTAAAATTAAAAATGTTAGAAAAAATGTTTGCAATAACTTGATAAGCCACAATTTTAAAATAATGGTTTTCAGTGGCATCTAATCCTCCAGCTACGGATATGGGATAGAATTTTGCATAAAAATATGCTGCAAGTATCGTAAGTATGATAGTCCTAAGTCCAGCTTACTGTTTTCAAAATAGAGATATCTTTAATAAATTTCTGGAATAACTTGATAAGCCACAAAAGTTAAAATAAATCATACATCGATGGTTTCCTAAATGACTGGATCATATGTTGGCAAATAATCGTTATCCACCATACTTCAATCAATATATTTACAAAAAACTTCATGGTTGCTTTTATTTTCTTCAGAGTTAACCTTTTTGTTCAGAAGTGTATCTTATTGGTGTGGCATATCATGTTCTGAAGTAAAAAATATTGAAATATAGTCGAATTGCAAAAAGTAACATTTGCTCTAGATCTAAAAGTATTTAGAATCCCAGCAAAATAAAATGGAAGTTGTTTTTTACGAAGCCCTTTTTCATAACACCCAAAGAAGCAGATACTTTAATTTTTCCACTCTAAAAGATGCTATTTTAAACTACATATAAAATGTTATTATTAACCAATTTTTATGAAGTCATAAAAAAAAACATTTTTGTAACAATTCCACAAATACGTTGTTATTTTTTAATTAATTTATGTAGTTTTAATTTTTTGATTGTCCGATAAAAAAAATTTATAAATTTGAAGAAAAAAAAAATTTATAAAATATAAAATTTTTGTAAAAATCTGATTTTAGTAAAATATCTAAAAATGTTCTTAAAAAATATGCAAGAGTATTCATTAACAAATTCCATTTTGTTGGGAATTTGTTGATTCGCAAAAGATGTGTGGTTATTTTGCATTCAAAAATATCAAAAAATCACACCAAACTTGTAATTTGGATATCTCCTGTTAAAAATATTAGTTCCTGAAGTATTCTAAGATCCATTTTTTACTTTGAAACACCAACCACTCTATAGGCTGGAACATACAATATAAATTTCTACCCATGTTAAAAACTTTAGAGTGATTAAGCCTTACTTCTAATCTGTTGGTAACGTTAATATGCTGTATGACCTGCAATAGGCTCTGATGACCAGGGACGTAAGACTGCTTTGCTCAACCAACAATAATGAAAATATCTTTTTTGAATTCGGTATACTTGTTTGTACATTGCATCAACCCTTAAGCATTTTGGATGCAATATAGGTTACGTTTTCTTCGGTGCAAATATCGCACATTGGGACTTGCAGCTGAGTGGAAGACTGCTTACAGTTGGTACACACAGTTTTTTTCCTAAAATGTATATTTCAAATAAGTACAGTGATTTTATCATAAAAAAAACATTATTTACTTGCATCCAGAAGGTTTTGTTTCCTCATTGCTAAAAATTATTTAATTTACTTTTCTTACTAACAAAAAAATAAGTCTTCTTCTTTTTCACAAAATAAAATGTGCAATTAAACAGCTGATTCTATGATGTATTAGTGTTGCGTGTAGCATGAGTTAAATGATTCGGGTACTCGTGTAAATAATCAATATTAAATGAACAAGCTATTTTAAATAATATTTAAACAAATATTTACGAATATGAACTTATATTTAAGCATTGCTTTTACGAATAGATTATTTGATTTTTTTAATTCTAAAGGTATCCATTATATAGTGTCTTGGCAACATTGTGCAATTGTTATATTCTTCCACAACAGAACAAGAGAGTGGTGCCATATTGTTTGTAAAAGTATAGTACATCTTATTTCACTGTGTAGTTAAAAATTACAGTAATAATGGCAATAATATACCTTAAAATAAATGTGTTAATCGGGTAGTTACTTAGTAGTTACTTGCAGCTGAGTGGAAGACTGCTTACAGTTGGTACACACAGTTTTTTTCCTAAAATGTATATTTCAAATAAGTACAGTGATTTTATCATAAAAAAAACATTATTTACTTGCATCCAGAAGGTTTTGTTTCCTCATTGCTAAAAATTATTTAATTTACTTTTCTTACTAACAAAAAAATAAGTCTTCTTCTTTTTCACAAAATAAAATGTGCAATTAAACAGCTGATTCTATGATGTATTAGTGTTGCGTGTAGCATGAGTTAAATGATTCGGGTACTCGTGTAAATAATCAATATTAAATGAACAAGCTATTTTAAATAATATTTAAACAAATATTTACGAATATGAACTTATATTTAAGCATTGCTTTTACGAATAGATTATTTGATTTTTTTAATTCTAAAGGTATCCATTATATAGTGTCTTGGCAACATTGTGCAATTGTTATATTCTTCCACAACAGAACAAGAGAGTGGTGCCATATTGTTTGTAAAAGTATAGTACATCTTATTTCACTGTGTAGTTAAAAATTACAGTAATAATGGCAATAATATACCTTAAAATAAATAATGTGTTAATCGGGTAGTTACTTATACACAATTTTTTAAACAGAAATTGAGTAATTGTACGTTAAAAATAAAAAATCTTCACTAATATAAAAAAGGACGCGCAAATAAAATAGTTTTCAACAAATTCAAAAAATTAATTAAAAAGTGTGTGGTAATTTATTAAATTTTGTTAAACTTGTTCAGGTAAGTACAATGTATTCAAAAAGATCTTTTAAACGAAATGTTAAAAAAGAAAGGGCAAGAATGGCTGCAATTTTAAATGCATCAAGATCCAACAGGGAAACGCCGATAGAACCATCGTGTTCGACACAGTCGCCAATAGAACCATCAGGTTCAAATCCTTCTCCCCAAATACGTATTGATGTACAGCCAACAGTTTTTTGTCAGGATTCTCCACAATCTCTACGGCAGAAGCTAATAACACCTCATTACAAAATTAGTTGCTTACACTCTCCTATATAATCGATATATTCAATTTTTCCTGATAATTTAGACATAATATCCCACTGTGCAACAAAAAATTACAAGAAAAGTATGCATAATTTTTTAAATATTTTTGTTTGCAATAAAATTATACTGTAATAAACGTTTTTGTTAGAATCTCTATCGCATGTAGACTTAAAATGTTTGTTAATAAAATTTTTTTTACAGTCTTCTAGTATTTCATCGAATGTGATGTAATATTCGACACGGATTGTCACTTATTACCAGTATTTACGGCACGATAGCCTTGCACAACAGTTACATTTTTTAAAAATAAAAATATCTTAAAAAGAATGTCTGCAACAACTTGACAAGCCACACTGAATTAAATTTTCATTTAGTACGAGTATCTAGAACACGAAAGTCCTGTAAAACAGCTACATTTTCATTAAAATTAAAAATGTTAGAAAAAATGTTTGCAATAACTTGATAAGCCACAATTTTAAAATAATGGTTTTCAGTGGCATCTAATCCTCCAGCTACGGATATGGGATAGAATTTTGCATAAAAATATGCTGCAAGTATCGTAAGTATGATAGTCCTAAGTCCAGCTTACTGTTTTCAAAATAGAGATATCTTTAATAAATTTCTGGAATAACTTGATAAGCCACAAAAGTTAAAATAAATCATACATCGATGGTTTCCTATGTTGGCAAATAATCGTTATCCACCATACTTCAATCAATATATTTACAAAAAACTTCAAGGTTGCTTTTATTTTCTTCAGAGTTAACCTTTTTGTTCAGAAGTGTATCTTATTGGTGTGGCATATCATGTTCTTAAGTAAAAAAATATTGAAATATAGTCGAATTGCAAAAAGTAACATTTGCTCTAGATCTAAAAGTATTTAGAATCCCAGCAAAATAAAATGGAAGTTGTTTTTTACGAAGCCCTTTTTCATAACACCCAAAGAAGCAGATACTTTAATTTTCCCACTCTAAAAGATGCTATTTTAAACTACATATAAAATGTTATATTAACCAATTTTTATGAAGTCATAAAAAAAACATTTTTGTAACAATTCCACAAATACGTTGTTATTTTTTAATTAATTTATGTAGTTTTAATTTTTTGATTCTCCGATAAAAAAATTTATAAATTTGAAGAAAAAAAAAATTTATAAAATATAAAATTTTTGTAAAAATCTGATTTTAGTAAAATATCCAAAAAATGTTCTTAAAAATATGCAAGAGTATTCATTAACAAATTCCATTTTGTTGGGAATTTGTTGATTCGCAAAAGATGTGTGGTTATTTTGCATTCAAAAATATCAAAAAATCACACCAAAGTTGTAATTTGGATATCTCCTGTTAAAAATATTAGTTCTTGAAGTATTCTAAGATCCATTTTTTACTTTGAAACACCAACCACTCTATAGGCTGGAACATACAATATAAATTTCTACCCATGTTAAAAACTTTAGAGTGATTAAGCCTTACTTCTAATCTGTTGGTAAACGTTGATATACTGTATGACCTGCAATAGGCTCTGATGACCAGGGACGTAAGACTGCTTTGCTCAACCAACAATAATGAAAATATCTTTTTTGAATTCGGTATACTTGTTTGTACATTGCATCAACCCTTAAGCCTTTTGGATGCAATATAGGTTACGTTTTCTTCGGTGCAAATATCGCACATTGGGACTTGCAGCTGAGTGGAAGACTGCTTACAGTTGGTACACACAGTTTTTTTCCTAAAATGTATATTTCAAATAAGTACAGTGATTTTATCATAAAAAAAACATTATTTACTTGCATCCAGAAGGTTTTGTTTCCTCATTGCTAAAAATTATTTAATTTACTTTTCTTACTAACAAAAAAATAAGTCTTCTTCTTTTTCACAAAATAAAATGTGCAATTAAACAGCTGATTCTATGATGTATTAGTGTTGCGTGTAGCATGAGTTAAATGATTCGGGTACTCGTGTAAATAATCAATATTAAATAAACAAGCTATTTTAAATAATATTCAAACAAATATTTACGAATATGAACTTATATTTAAGCATTGCTTTTACGAATAGATTATTTGATTTTTTTAATTCTAAAGGTATCCATTATATAGTGTCTTGGCAACATTGTGCAATTGTTATATTCTTCCACAACAGAACAAGAGAGTGGTGCCATATTGTTTGCAAAAGTATAGTACATCTTATTTCACTGTGTAGGGAAAAATTACAGTAATAATGGCAATAATATACCTTAAAATAAATAATGTGTTAATCGGGTAGTTACTTATACACAATTTTTTAAACAGAAATTGAGTAATTGTACGTTAAAAATAAAAAATCTTCACTAATATAAAAAAGGACGCGCAAATAAAATAGTTTTCAACAAATTCAAAAAATTAAATAAAAAGTGTGTGGTAATTTATTAAATTTTGTTAAACTTGTTCAGGTAAGTACAATGTATTCAAAAAGATCTTTTAAACGAAATGTTAAAAAAGAAAGGGCAAGAATGGCTGCAATTTTAAATGCATCAAGATCCAACAGGGAAACGCCGATAGAACCATCGTGTTCGACACAGTCGCCAATAGAACCATCAGGTTCAAATCCTTCTCCCCAAATACGTATTGATGTACAGCCAACAGTTTTTTGTCAGGATTCTCCACAATCTCTACGGCAGAAGCTAATAACACCTCATTACAAAATTAGTTGCTTACACTCTCCTATATAATCGATATATTCAATTTTTCCTGATAATTTAGACATAATATCCCACTGTGCAACAAAAAATTACAAGAAAAGTATGCATAATTTTTTAAATATTTTTGTTTGCAATAAAATTATACTGTAATAAACGTTTTTGTTAGAATCTCTATCGCATGTAGACTTAAAATGTTTGTTAATAAAATTTTTTTACAGTCTTCTAGTATTTCATCGAAGGTGATGTAATATTCGACACGGATTGTCACTTATTACCAGTATTTACGGCACGATAGCCTTGCACAACAGTTACATTTTTTAAAAATAAAAATATCTTAAAAAGAATGTCTGCAACAACTTGACAAGCCACACTGAATTAAATTTTCATTTAGTACGAGTATCTAGAACACGAAAGTCCTGTAAAACAGCTACATTTTCATTAAAATTAAAAATGTTAGAAAAAATGTTTGCAATAACTTGATAAGCCACAATTTTAAAATAATGGTTTTCAGTGGCATCTAATCCTCCAGCTACGGATATGGGATAGAATTTTGCATAAAAATATGCTGCAAGTATCGTAAGTATGATAGTCCTAAGTCCAGCTTACTGTTTTCAAAATAGAGATATCTTTAATAAATTTCTGGAATAACTTGATAAGCCACAAAAGTTAAAATAAATCATACATCGATGGTTTCCTAAATGACTGGATCATATGTTGGCAAATAATCGTTATCCACCATACTTCAATCAATATATTTACAAAAAACTTCATGGTTGCTTTTATTTTCTTCAGAGTTAACCTTTTTGTTCAGAAGTGTATCTTATTGGTGTGGCATATCATGTTCTGAAGTAAAAAATATTGAAATATAGTCGAATTGCAAAAAGTAACATTTGCTCTAGATCTAAAAGTATTTAGAATCCCAGCAAAATAAAATGGAAGTTGTTTTTTACGAAGCCCTTTTTCATAACACCCAAAGAAGCAGATACTTTAATTTTTCCACTCTAAAAGATGCTATTTTAAACTACATATAAAATGTTATTATTAACCAATTTTTATGAAGTCATAAAAAAAACATTTTTGTAACAATTCCACAAATACGTTGTTATTTTTTAATTAATTTATGTAGTTTTAATTTTTTGATTGTCCGATAAAAAAAATTTATAAATTTGAAGAAAAAAAAAATTTATAAAATATAAAATTTTTGTAAAAATCTGATTTTAGTAAATATCTAAAAATGTTCTTAAAAAATATGCAAGAGTATTCATTAACAAATTCCATTTTGTTGGGAATTTGTTGATTCGCAAAAGATGTGTGGTTATTTTGCATTCAAAAATATCAAAAAATCACACCAAACTTGTAATTTGGATATCTCCTGTTAAAAATATTAGTTCCTGAAGTATTCTAAGATCCATTTTTTACTTTGAAACACCAACCACTCTATAGGCTGGAACATACAATATAAATTTCTACCCATGTTAAAAACTTTAGAGTGATTAAGCCTTACTTCTAATCTGTTGGTAAACGTTAATATGCTGTATGACCTGCAATAGGCTCTGATGACCAGGGACGTAAGACTGCTTTGCTCAACCAACAATAATGAAAATATCTTTTTTGAATTCGGTATACTTGTTTGTACATTGCATCAACCCTTAAGCATTTTGGATGCAATATAGGTTACGTTTTCTTCGGTGCAAATATCGCACATTGGGACTTGCAGCTGAGTGGAAGACTGCTTACAGTTGGTACACACAGTTTTTTTCCTAAAATGTATATTTCAAATAAGTACAGTGATTTTATCATAAAAAAAACATTATTTACTTGCATCCAGAAGGTTTTGTTTCCTCATTGCTAAAAATTATTTAATTTACTTTTCTTACTAACAAAAAAATAAGTCTTCTTCTTTTTCACAAAATAAAATGTGCAATTAAACAGCTGATTCTATGATGTATTAGTGTTGCGTGTAGCATGAGTTAAATGATTCGGGTACTCGTGTAAATAATCAATATTAAATGAACAAGCTATTTTAAATAATATTTAAACAAATATTTACGAATATGAACTTATATTTAAGCATTGCTTTTACGAATAGATTATTTGATTTTTTTAATTCTAAAGGTATCCATTATATAGTGTCTTGGCAACATTGTGCAATTGTTATATTCTTCCACAACAGAACAAGAGAGTGGTGCCATATTGTTTGTAAAAGTATAGTACATCTTATTTCACTGTGTAGTTAAAAATTACAGTAATAATGGCAATAATATACCTTAAAATAAATGTGTTAATCGGGTAGTTACTTAGTAGTTACTTGCAGCTGAGTGGAAGACTGCTTACAGTTGGTACACACAGTTTTTTTCCTAAAATGTATATTTCAAATAAGTACAGTGATTTTATCATAAAAAAAACATTATTTACTTGCATCCAGAAGGTTTTGTTTCCTCATTGCTAAAAATTATTTAATTTACTTTTCTTACTAACAAAAAAATAAGTCTTCTTCTTTTTCACAAAATAAAATGTGCAATTAAACAGCTGATTCTATGATGTATTAGTGTTGCGTGTAGCATGAGTTAAATGATTCGGGTACTCGTGTAAATAATCAATATTAAATGAACAAGCTATTTTAAATAATATTCAAACAAATATTTACGAATATGAACTTATATTTAAGCATTGCTTTTACGAATAGATTATTTGATTTTTTTAATTCTAAAGGTATCCATTATATAGTGTCTTGGCAACATTGTGCAATTGTTATATTCTTCCACAACAGAACAAGAGAGTGGTGCCATATTGTTTGTAAAAGTATAGTACATCTTATTTCACTGTGTAGTTAAAAATTACAGTAATAATGGCAATAATATACCTTAAAATAAATGTGTTAATCGGGTAGTTACTTAGTAGTTACTTGCAGCTGAGTGGAAGACTGCTTACAGTTGGTACACACAGTTTTTTTCCTAAAATGTATATTTCAAATAAGTACAGTGATTTTATCATAAAAAAAACATTATTTACTTGCATCCAGAAGGTTTTGTTTCCTCATTGCTAAAAATTATTTAATTTACTTTTCTTACTAACAAAAAAATAAGTCTTCTTCTTTTTCACAAATAAAATGTGCAATTAAACAGCTGATTCTATGATGTATTAGTGTTGCGTGTAGCATGAGTTAAATGATTCGGGTACTCGTGTAAATAATCAATATTAAATGAACAAGCTATTTTAAATAATATTTAAACAAATATTTACGAATATGAACTTATATTTAAGCATTGCTTTTACGAATAGATTATTTGATTTTTTTAATTCTAAAGGTATCCATTATATAGTGTCTTGGCAACATTGTGCAATTGTTATATTCTTCCACAACAGAACAAGAGAGTGGTGCCATATTGTTTGTAAAAGTATAGTACATCTTATTTCACTGTGTAGGGAAAAATTACAGTAATAATGGCAATAATATACCTTAAAATAAATGTGTTAATCGGGTAGTTACTTAGTAGTTACTTGCAGCTGAGTGGAAGACTGCTTACAGTTGGTACACACAGTTTTTTCCTAAAATGTATATTTCAAATAAGTACAGTGATTTTATCATAAAAAAAAACATTATTTACTTGCATCCAGAAGGTTTTGTTTCCTCATTGCTAAAAATTATTTAATTTACTTTTCTTACTAACAAAAAAATAAGTCTTCTTCTTTTTCACAAAATAAAATGTGCAATTAAACAGCTGATTCTATGATGTATTAGTGTTGCGTGTAGCATGAGTTAAATGATTCGGGTACTCGTGTAAATAATCAATATTAAATGAACAAGCTATTTTAAATAATATTTAAACAAATATTTACGAATATGAACTTATATTTAAGCATTGCTTTTACGAATAGATTATTTGATTTTTTTAATTCTAAAGGTATCCATTATATAGTGTCTTGGCAACATTGTGCAATTGTTATATTCTTCCACAACAGAACAAGAGAGTGGTGCCATATTGTTTGTAAAAGTATAGTACATCTTATTTCACTGTGTAGGGAAAAATTACAGTAATAATGGCAATAATATACCTTAAAATAAATGTGTTAATCGGGTAGTTACTTATACACAATTATACACAATTTTTTAAACAGAAATTGAGTAATTGTACGTTAAAAATAAAAAATCTTCACTAATATAAAAAAGGACGCGCAAATAAAATAGTTTTCAACAAATTCAAAAAATTAATTAAAAAGTGTGTGGTAATTTATTAATTTTGTTAAACTTGTTCAGGTAAGTACAATGTATTCAAAAAGATCTTTTAAACGAAATGTTAAAAAAGAAAGGGCAAGAATGGCTGCAATTTTAAATGCATCAAGATCCAACAGGGAAACGCCGATAGAACCATCGTGTTCGACACGTTGGTTGGTTGGTTTAAGTGGCAGCTCACGCTACTCGTGAGCATCAAGTAGAGTCAAAAAGCGACTCCGTTTTGAAGAGACCACACTACCCGTAAGGAACTGGTATCCGGAGTACTAGACCCACCCCGTTCGGTTAAGATAACGTATGAGATCACCGAATCCCACACGTGATATTACCGAGAGGTCGTCTAGTATATGGTCACCCAAGATCCGGAGTCGAATATTCTGCAGCGCCGGACAATCGCAGAGAAGATGCTCCACAGTCTCCTCCTCGCCCGGTATGCCGCAGCTGCGACAATGCGAGCCGCGTACAATCCCAAGTCTAATGCCATGCCTACCAATCAGCCAGTGACCGGTCAGAACAGCCGTCAGCCTAGAGACATCCCTCCTGCTCCTGCTCAGGAGAGAGTTTGTACGCGCTAGGTCGTAGTTGGGCCACGTAAGTCTCGCGGTCCTACAGGTATCCAAATTATGCCACCTGTCCCCCGCCCTGCGAAAGTAGTGCCGGAAAATTTCCCCCTTAACAGTCCCCAGCGGTGCAGCGACTGACACCGATGTGGAGACGTTTAAGGCAGATCCTGCCCTTGCCAATTCGTCTGCCCTTTCATTACCGTAGAGGTCCCTGTGGCCGGGGACCCAAACTAGAGTAACTTGGGATAGACAGCTTAGCCTGGACAGTTCCTCCCTGCACTGACCAACGAGAGCAGAGGATGTGACGTACGAGCTCAGGGACATTAAAGCCGCTTGGCTATCGGCGAAGATGCCCACTGTCCCTCGAGCCCCCCTTTCAGACAGGAGTCTGCAGGCTTCCCTGATAGCCAGAATTTCCGCCTGGAAAACAGTAGCATGATCAGGTAGCCTGAAAGAACATCGCAAGTTACACTCACCCGAGAAGACCCCGGAGCCTACACCACAACTCATCTTTGAGCCGTCGGTATATACCCTGATGTCAAAACCAAAAGTTGGATCCCCCATATCCCACTCCCGCCTGGAGGGAAAGCTAACCCGAAAAGGTCGGCAGAAATCCAATCTAGGAGTAACATAGTCGGACTCAAATCCCACACGTGGGTGAAGTCCATCAAGAAGCCTAGCATGTCCATAGGTCCTGGACTTCCAGGAACCCGTTGCAGCAAGCCGCGCTGCGCTGCTAGAAGAGACCGCCATTATATGCAAATCCACAGGGATAATGTGAAGCATTACATTGAGAGCCTCCGAGGGGCAAGTTCTTATCGCGCCCGTGACCCCAATGCAAGCAGAGCGCTGCACCCTATACAGACGATCCGTGACCACCCTCTTAGTGGTCGCAGTCCACCACACGATAGAGCCATATGTCAGTATCGGACGCACAATAGCCATGTACATCCACAGCACCATTTTCGGACTCAAACCCCACCTTGAACCAAACATCCTCCTACAGGAGTAGAAGGCTACCGTTGCCTTCCTGACCCTGTGCTCGGTGTTAAGTCGCCATGATAGTTTAGAGTCCAAGATGATACCCAGATATTTCGCATGATCAGAGAGGGTGAGCTCACAGCCTTGCAGCCGCGGAGGTCTGAAGCCCGAATTGGACCGAGTGGTGAAAAGTACCAGTTCTGTTTTACTCGGATTCACTCCTAAGCCACAACTGGTGGCCCAGCTACTGAGAGTATCCAGAGCACTGGTCATAATATCGCTAATCACGTCCAAGAACATCCCTGATACCAGTATCACCACATCGTCCGCATAAGCGACAACCTTAACACCCTTATTATCCAGCGTGACGAGAACTGAGTTAATAACAAGGAGCCATAACAGGGGCGAGATCACACCACCCTGAGGTGTACCTCTCCTGACCTGCCTTGACAACTCGCTATTTCCCAGACTAGCACTGACAACACGGGAGTCCAACATGTTCACTATCCAGTCGCTGATGAAAGTTTCAGCGCCCAGATCCACGAGGGCTCCCTGTATTGCATCGGTCGTGACATTGTTGAAAGCCCCCTCTATGTCCAGAAAGGCGGCCAGTGTATATTGTCCATATTCCAAGGATCTCTCCACCACTCTCACAACCTCATGGAGTGCAGTTTCCGTTGAGCGTCCCTTGATATACGCATGTTGACTACCCGAAAGTTGAGGCGATCCCTCGAGTTTCAGCCTTATATGTACGTCAATGAGTCTTTCCAACGTCTTCAGTAGAAAAGATGAGAGACTGATTGGCCTAAAGTCCTTTGCAGCCTCGTGACCCGCATTTGCCAATTTTAGGGATAAAAACTACTTTAACCTTCCTCCAGCTTACGGGCACGTAGTTAAGAGAGAGGCAAAGTCTGTATATCACAAGCAGCCAGGGAGTAATCAAATCTTGACCCCTCTGCAGCATTATCGGTAAAATGCCATCCAGACCCGGCGATTTGTATGGGGAGAAACTGCCAATTGCCCAGGCTATCCTATCAAGTGTAATTATCTCGTTTTCCATCCCATTAGAAACGCCCCTAATGCGGCTACGTTGGTCATTGTCCAAGGCATCTGCATCCAAGCAGCCAGGAAAATGAGTATTCAGAAGGATCTCCAACGACTCAGCCGATGACTCTGACCAGGATCCATCACCCCTCTTAACATAAGTAGGGTTAGAGTGACCCTTTGCCAGCACCTTGCTAAGTCTAGCAGTGTCCCTAGTGTTGTCTATGGATTCGCAGAAACCTCTCCATGAGTTCCGCTTTGCCAACGCCAATGCTTTCTTGTACACCTTCAGCTTGTCGCGGTATGGCTTCCACTGTCTGCTGGAATAGCTAGTGTTGAAAGCTCTTCGTGTCTCCCTCCGAAGCTCTGACAGTTCAGAATTCCACCAGGGAGGAAAACTCTTCCTTGCCCTAGTCTGAGGGCAGGAAGCTTTGAACGCCACATCAATGGCCTTTTCCAGGACCCCCACAGAGTCCTCGAGACTTTCGATTGTCCCTTCGACCCTTGGCCCCCTACACAGCTTCGTCCTAAGAATCCTATTGAACTTAGGCCAAACAGTTCTCCTAGGATTCCTGAAGCAAACGCTCTCCCTAACGTTCGCGTTGATATCGAAAAGTATCCAATTATGATCCGAAAAGGACTTCTTATCGGATACCCTCCACTTTTCAACACGTACCTGAGAATTACCTGAGATAGCTGTGATATCTAGAACTTCCTCCCAACCCCTATAGTTATCGGAACTCGGAAACATAAAAGTTGGGTTAGTACCAGAATTACATATATTGAGATTGTTAGTGTTAATAAAATCAAGAAAAGACTCACCTCTCTCGTTGATTTCAGTGCTACCCCAGATTGTGTGCCTGGCATTGGCATCACAGCCCAAGATCAAAGTATCCTCTGCAGCAATGGAGGACAACAGGAACCTCACTTCTTCTGGCGGGGCATCTCGATTGTGAGCCATATAGCAGGAGGCAATAGTGATGTTGCGGCCACCTGTCATTTCAACCTTCGCAACAGTAAGGTCAGCTGAGCTAAATTGAGAGCATAGAAAAATCTTTATGTTCTTTTTAGCTATTATACAGGATCTTGGCTTACCCTTATGATTGATGTATAGTGTTGAGTACGGGGCACCCTGGAACCCTTTAACCTGTGAGTCATTGACCCAGGGCTCCTGGATGATGCCTATGTCAAGGTCCTCCTCGGCTAGAAGAACCCGGAGGTTGTCTGTAGCAATCCGGGAATGCTGCAGATTAATCTGCACGACCTTTAGCTTCCCCATCTTTGTTCGATATATTGGGGGGTTCTTCGAGCTGCATCTTATCGAGCAGCTGGTTGGCGTCATCGATCTCATCTTTCCCGTCGACACCACCCGACCCAGAAGGACGGAAAACCTTAACCTTGGCCTCCCTTATACCAAAGAAGAGCTTGTTGCCCACCTTCTCGAGTGCTGACACACCCTGTTCGGAGATGACAAGCACGTAGCTCATGCTGTTGTTCTGAGGCTCCTCTGCCCGGATGACAGACCAGTCATTCATTGGAACCCCAGGATTTTGAGCCTTGAGGCATTCTAGCAGCCTGTGATTGTCCATTGCCATTTTTGGTAACCAAATTCTGGCACGAGGTCTAGCTGGAATTTCTGCAGCGGGGATTAGCTTTAAAATAAGGCCATCCCATGCATCACTTATCGTAGTGACGCATTTGCTGAGGAATTCCAGGGAGAACAAGTCCATACATTTGATTAACCTGTATCCCCTGTGAATTTCACTGGAGTCAAAACGAGGTACCGGACTATCCTTGTTGGAGATCACGTGAGCCATCACGAGTTCTGACAACTTGGATTCGATAGCACTCCATTCTGTTACTACAGGCGAAGGCAACCCACCACTGACATTTGCTAGAGCCACAAGCAAATGATCCCTTACAACCTCATTAAAGGGTCTACGAGAGGTAGAAATAGGCTGCGAAACGGTTCTCTGCTCGTGGACCTTTTTCCGCTTCGGCGATTTGTCACCCTCAATCTGTGAGCGATTTCGCTTTGCCCCTTCTACCTTCTTTGACGTGCCTGATGTGCTGGGTGCGGTCTCCTTTCGCTTAAGGTACTCATCCACCACAGCTTGGTACTTTACGCGGTCCTCTTCATCGCGTTCATGAACGGTCCCATTCAAAGCGTTCTTGGCAATTTTGTCAAGAATAAACTTCGCTCTTGAATACCTAGACTTCCATACGTCGCCTGAGGATTTTTTCTTCCGCTTACGCTTGGGTAAGTCACCTGCCGAGGTGACCTGTCCAGGCTGGGATATTGCCTGAGATGTTGTCTGGTGAGACGCTGGAGTACTATGGAGTGTACCCTCAGTGCCTGGGAAGTTGACCACCGTCTCCTGACTGGAAGCCAGTAGGTCATCTTCCGACGAGTTGCAAGGCAACCCGCTCACATTGTTTTTGTTGTTGTTGTTTTTGTTGTTGTTGTTGTTTTTATTAGAATTCATATTTTGGTCCCACGAGTAGGCACGTAAGGGGATGGACCGTACCATGCAGTGACGGCGTACATGGACTAGGCAAAAAAGTGTTACAACCAACCCGTGCCCTGGCGTTGGAGGGGAGCTGTTAACGACTAGTCATCTTTTACCACTAACTAGCCATTCAGGACATCGGCACTGCTACCAACCACCTTGACCTTACAAGTGGGGGATAAAGGAAGAGGATACAAAGGACTGAAGAAGGATTAGTAAGGTAATAGTGGGAGAGAGGAATTAGAGAGGGGGGAGGATAACCTTTAGTTCGTGTTCCTTGCAGCTTTAGTACACTAAGACAAAGACCGGAGCAGGAGCACAAGTGCGCAATGTTCCAGTGCTTTGTATCAGCATACAAACCCCAGAACACTTAAGCCACCGCATCGCGACAAGATTGTTATCCATGGCGATGGAGTCGCCAATAGAACCATCAGGTTCAAATCCTTCTCCCCAAATAAGTATTGATGTACAGCCAACAGTTTTTTGTCAGGATTCTCCACAATCTCTACGGCAGAAGCTACAACAGTGGTTTGTGGAATTTAACCCAACGGTCAAAAGCTGCGATAGCCTCCTTAAAACACTAAAATCTGAAAATATGGATGTTCCTACGAGTGTTGTCGGCCTTATGCAACGGAACAAAAAATGCATAGTAAGAACCGTCGCACCAGGGGAATACGTCCATATTGGCATAGAATATCAATTATTGAAAGTTAAGGATGTGCTTTCGCAGCATTCTGGTGATGTTATATAATTAGATATAGGTATTGATGGGCTGCCACTGTATAAAAGTTCTGCCGTAGGGTTGTTGGTAAAAATTCTGGACGAGCCCCTTGTAGGAGTTTTTTTAGTGGGGATTTATGTGTGAAAAAATAAGCCCACAAATGTTAATACCTATCTTCATGATTTTGTTGAAGAAAAAAAGTACTTACTTAAAAGGCTTACGAATAGGGGAAAAAACCTTTAAAGTACTAATTCGGGCTTTTATTTGCGACACCCCGGCAAGATCGTTCATTTGTGACACAAAAGGGCACAATGCATTAAACGGTTGCCACAGGTGTCGCCAAAAAGAAACCAGGATTGGACATAGAACGGTTTTTTAAGTTCTGTTGGACGAAAACGAACAAATTGGCATTTTAAAAACCGAAAAGACAAAGATTATCACAAAGCCTTGTTTTTACAAACTAGATCCAATCTAGAAAATTTAGGAATTGCAATGATCACTCAGTTTCCATTGGACTGTATGCATCTGGGTGTAACTAAAAAACTATTAACCCTCTTGCTTAATAACAAAACTAAGCAAGACATTCGACCTACCACAAAGTTAAGAATTTCAAGTTATCTAGCTTCTTTTGAACCTTATATCGTTATGGAGTTTGGAAGAAAATCAAGAACTATTGATGAAATGGCAAGATTCAAAGCAGTGGAGTATAGACAAATAGCCTTATACACGGGAATGGTGTTGCTTAAGGATTTTGTCGATATTAGATTTAATAGACATTTTTGTTTATTTGTTGTCGGCTATAGGATATTTGTTGGATCACAAATATACAGTCAAACTATATCCTGCATAAACGCAAAAGACATGTTTGAACTTTTTGTAAAAGATTATTCATTCTTTTATGGAGCCGAAAATCTTTCTTACAATGTTCATAATATTCTGCACGTTGCAGATTGCTATAAAGAATATGGTAATCTAACGAATGTGTCCGCATACGATTTCGAAAATTTTTACAAAAATTAAAGCAGAGTATAAAAATGCCAAGATATATTGAAAAACAAATTTTTAATAAATTTTTAGACTCGCCTATAGTTTTGACACCAGCTCTAGATACAGGTGTTAAAAAAAAACAAAAATGGGCAAGTTAAATCATTTTTTCTTAACGGCTTCACCTACAAGACAAAATCGCCGGACAATATTTGTTGTATAAGCAATACAAATTATATTGTAATATCAAGTATTTTTGAAAATGGATCTTTTATTGGAAAAAATTCTTAAATTTAAAAGTTTTTTTTGAATTTCCAATAAATTCGCTTGACATCGGTATTGCATATAGCGAAAATTATGAAATTGACTATACAGAGAATACATTTTGCTTAAATGGTGTATCAAAAATTCAGCTTCTCCCTTATAAGAATGGTGTTGTGCTGAGCCCTTTAATAAACTAAAACATTTATATTCATTTTTTTTTAATTTAAGAACACTTAAAAATGACGAAAAAACCTCAACAATTAAGAAAGCAGAAGCATCTCAAACCAACAAAGAACACTGTGAATTAGTCGGTATGCTTGGAATACTTATGAAAAAATTGGATTTGTTAACAGGTAAGAGAAATAATATCTATTATAATTTGTATATTTTTTTTAATAAATATTCTTTTTTTTAGAAAATTATGAAACTATTAAAAATGAAATAAATGGTACACTCAAAAAAATAAGTTAGTACAAACATTTAGTAAAACGTCTTGTAAATCAGGTATACTATTTTTTAGCAAATTTTGTTGCTAAAATCGTGTTTTCAGCTAAAATTTTTGTTATACTTATTCAGCACTTAACTGTTTTATACTAATGCTTTACTAATATACTAATGTTTTACTAATTAATTTTGCTAAAAAAAAATTGTGCTGATAAGCACATTAATAGTGTGGACGACAACCAGATTGAAAGATATACGCAGAATGAAGCAGATGTCGCGGCATGTCAAGATGTAGTAGATAAGAGGAAAATGATACTAAAAAGTACAACTCTAATAAGACATATACAAAACTCAACCATGGAAGACTTTTGTATCTGTTTTTCATACATAAAACAAAATTGAGGATTAAAACGACTTAAATTTTGCGTTGTCACCGGCTTGTGAAAATAATTGTCTATTAATAAAATAAAAGACAAAAGAAAATATTTAAATTTAATATGTATTTCTATAATAAATGTTAATAGATTAATAATCTAGTGTGGTCAAAATGCAAACAAACAAACATATACAGACATGTAGACAGAGTAAAGCGAAAGACAAAGGCATCTTAGGTAGATTTTTATGGTTCCTTTTTCTTATTGCAAAAAAATTGTTGTTTTTTTTCGTTTCGTTTGTTTTTGTTTATTTTTTCGTTTCGTTTCTATAATTATCTTCGGCAGTTGCGTCCTTTAAAAGAAAGCATCATTTAGACTACCATTGATGTAAGTAGTTGAAAGAAAATTTTTGTTATGTTATATATATTTATTTCTATATATTTTCAGATATTAAATTAATTCATGTCGTCAGTGTGGGAAAATGAAAATTTTTATATTTCGTAATTATTGTAAATTATTTTTAAAAGAATTTGCTGACAGTATCACTGATTTTCAGCAAAGATTTTGCTGACATTAGCAGTTTTTTGCTAGCACCCTCCTGACTACAATTTTGCTGACTTTACAAACTTTTTTTTTGAGTGTAGTAAATATATGAAAGAATTTTATGGTCCTTCATTCGCTTAAGTTGTAATAAATGATTTTTAGAAATAATTTGCAAAAAGGACAAAAATTTACAAAAAAATCTCCTTTTAAACCTATAATTAGATCTATTCAATTGAAGTAACATTTCACTGCACCTCAAATTCTAATGAAAAAGAACATCCAAACATCGAAATTTCAAAGCATCTCAGCACTTATTTATATAAAGATCCTAATCCCTATATAAGAACAACTTCTTTAAACTAATTGTCATATCATATGTTTAGTACAAATGTCAAATGTAAATAAGAAAGGAAAATAAAGAGAAAAGTTTAGTCAGTAAATAGAACTCAAAGCGTGCGTTTCAATTAAAATATTTTGGCGACGATATTGTGAAAAAAAAAGATATACAGATTTAACCTCACTTTTTACAGTACAAGGGAGTTAAAGTCTAAATAAAAAAAAAGTTTGAAAAAAAATTGTTTTTTTTAAATAAATTAAAAAAATGCCAACTGCACCAGCAGGAGCTGCAGTTAGTACGCCGGCAGCGGTTTTATTAAATTTTGAAGCGTTTAATTCTGGTGCGACAACTTGAGCCCGATGGGTAAAAAGATTTGAAACTGCTTTTCAAATGTACGATGGTGGTGCTGATAATGGAAAAAAACGGCAGCTTATTTTACATTACATGGGTGCGACGGTGTACAATGTTTTGTGTGACAAACTTCTACCTAAGGAGCCGGAAAGTATTCCATATGATGAAATTGTGTCTACACTACAAAATCATTTCGATCCACGACCAAATGAAATATTAGAAAATTACAGGTTTCATTCTAGAAAACAAAAGCCGGAGGAGTCATGTACAGATTTTCTGACAGCATTGCGGAGATTGTCGGTAAATTGTGGTTTTGGTACGTATTTGGATACTGCACTTAGAAACCAATTCGTGTTCGGCTTGAAAAATCAAAATGTCCAAAGCAGATTATTAGAAAAAAAAAACCTTAACAATTGAAGAGGCAGCCAATATGGCGTCTTCATATGAAATTGCAGAAAAAGGGGGAATGGAGTTGCAGCGGCAAGTTGATGACGGTGAGAGAGGTGTGGTGAATAAACTTCATGGGGTAAAGTATAAAAACAAAAATACTAACGTTCATACAAAATACACACACACATGCATCATCAAGTGTAAGCAGACAGACAAATAATTCTTTTAAGAGAAACAAATGTTTTCGCTGCGGCAGCGTGGATCATCTGGCTGATAAATGCAAATACAAAGAGAAGACTTGTCATTTTTGCAAGAAAAAAGGGCATTTGCAGAAAATGTGTTTTAAAAGCCAATAAACAAGTGAATATGATTGAAGAAGAAGAACAAAATTCTAATATGGTGGTTGACGAATTGCTGCATATAGAAGACCATAAAAATAAACGTGAAAAGATTTAGTGTGATTTATATGTCAATGAAAAAATGACAAAATTTGAAATGGATACGGGTGCCCCCCTGACAATAATTTGTCTGGCTGATGCAAAGAAATATTTTGCAAAATTTAAAGTACATACGAGTGATATAAGCTATACAGTTTTTGTGAAGAACGTTTAAATATTATTGGTTTTATATGGGTCGATGTAATGGTAAATGGTACAAAAGCTTTTCCTGCAAAATTATATATTGAGCGGAAAAATAAACAAGCGTTGTTGGGTAGAGAATGGTTACGGACGGTGCCATTAGATTGGTCATCAATATTGAAGGAGCAGCTGGTAGTAAAGCATTTACAAGAAAATATTGTCGCGACAACAATAAATTAGATACAGTGTTCAACAAATATCCCAATGTTTTTGCGCCTACTACTGGCAAAATCATTGGATTTCAAGCGCGTTTATATTTAAAACCTGATATCAAGCCAAAGTTTGTGAAAGCAAGGCGGGTTCCTTTTCCATTGTGGGAGAAGGTGGAGCAAGAGTTGGATAAGCAGGTAGCGGAAGGTTTATTGGTGAAGGTGGACAGGAGCGAATGGGCTACGCCGATTGTTGTGGTGCCAAAAGCTGATGGGTCCGTACGCATATGTGCACTCATAATAATCCATGCTTAAAAATACAAATATATTTTTCGTAAATTTTTTTTCCTAGAATGTACAAACATTTGTTTATATTACAAAACTTTGTATAAAACAAATTATATAAATTTACAAATTTCGTAAAAAATACAAACATGATTTCGTAATATTTTTTTAGTACAAAAAAAAAAAATTTGTAATGTTACAAATATTACATATGGATGTTGATGTGGTTAGAGGCCGGATTTGCAATCAGAAGGTCGCTAGTTCAACTCCTGGCCAGGACAATTTTTTTTTTTTTTTTTTTAGTTTTTATATTTTTTTGGTATATTAATGTTTTTAAATTTCTATGTTTTATTTTTTATTTCATTATTACTATTTTGTCTTTAATATAAATGGATATTTTGTATTTTGTTTAATGAAGAGGATCCTAAAACAAGTTAAAGAGGACCAGTTTGTTGTATTGCATCAGCTACTTTGGTGCAAATGGTAGAGGGGTCTACTTCAACACAGCAGGACGTCTCTGAAACCGTGAGTTCGACTCTGGTGTGGCACCATTACATTTTTTTTTAATTTTAAAATAAACCCGTAAGTTATGCACCACATTTTTATTTAAAAAAAGTTTTACAAAACTTTACGAAATGTGATTTGTATATTCTACAAATTTTTTCGTAATGTCAAAATAACCAAAACTTTCGGTAAAATGAACAACGGTTTTCGTGTATTTTACCTATAGATTATTATGAGTGTGTGACTACAAGGTGACAGTAAATCAAAGTATGGTCGTTGACGAACACCCGTTACCTACAATAGAAGAGTTGTTTAGTAGAATAGCTGGTGGTAAGAAATTTACAAAAATAGACTTATCAAAAGCTTATTTGCAGCTTGAGGTAGATCCTGGCGACAGGCATATTTTAACACTCAGTACTGTAGGAAATGAAACACAGTTTTCAATTTTGTGTTGTGAATAATTACTAATTTTATTTACAAAAATGCCCTGCTTATATATAACCTATGAGACGTTCTAGACGACTCTTCTAAGAGAGACTTTCTAAAGTCTTCTCAATATCTTACAATTAAATAAACAATGTATCTTGTAATACTCAGAAGCAAACTCCTCCCTTTTCCAATGAGTTTACTCTCGTGTTGTAATTTACATGTGTCATAATTCGTGTGTGGTTTACCCAACTTCTAATTACTCAGCTCATATTTGTTTTCTACACAAAATATAGACTGTCGCTAACTTCAATGAAAACAAAGAATCAAATATGTGGGTTACACACAGTGCCACTTGACCACGCTCAACGGTGACATTGAATACTATGAAATTTAATGTAGTACAACAAAATACATTGTATGCATGTACAGTAATAATTAGTATTATGCATACACTACACCCTCACCCTTAAAAGAAAATCGTACAATTGCTTTTACATTAATTGTATGATTTTATGTTTAAGTGTCAAGTGTATTCTTACGTGTGTTTACATTTCCTTTTTTTTTTTTGTTTATATGATACTTTATACAATAATAAAAAATCTTAATTTTAAGTGCATTCTATTTTTTTTTTTTTTTGTTTATTAAATTAAAATTTTTTTTTTTGTTAATGAAAAATTTTATTTACTTATCATATTACTCTATTTTTTTTTGTGTTTTTATTTACATTTACTTATGCTTATGTTTATATCTCTTATTATTTTAGTTTTATTTTCATTAATAAAAAAAAATAGTTACGGATATTACAGTTTGTTTACCTTTAGGTCTTATAACTATATATTTATGTTTTTTTTTCTTTACGTATATTCATGATTTTCTTTATATCTTTTTAAAAAGGTTTTTATGCACAGTTTTCTTCTTGTTATTATATTCAATTGTTCATTAACGTTCTCAATATTAATTACTTTATATGGACCCTGGTATGGAGATTCATTTTTCTTTCTATTTCCTACTTTTATTAGAACTAAATCTCCTACATTCAACTTTATACTATTTGACTCGTTCAATGAATCTAAACCTCTTTTTTCCTTCATTTTTATTAACAATTTTCTAGCACTTTCCAATGAATATTTTAGTCTAATCTTCAATTCGGCTTGCATAATTATCCATATTGTAAACCCTATCGCAATTTACTATTTCCTCACCTGGTAAACATGGTAGTTTGCCGAAAATTAATTCAAATGGTGAATAGTTTGTATCAACATGCGGTGTTATGTTGTAAGCAAATGA